>OZ020611.1:0-1200000 GCA_963971575.1 Liopterus haemorrhoidalis
CCGTGTCGGTTACTTAAGAGAACCGTCCGTCGTCAGGAAGCTAATGCTACCCACCAAAAACTTTCAGTAGCCTCCCACGGGCGTATCCGTGTCGGTACTTAAGAGAACCGTCCCGTCGTCAGGAAGCTAATGCTACCCACCAAAACTTTCAGTAGCCTCCCACGGGGCGAACAGAGCCGAAAAACGCTATTTTTCGGTGAAAATACCGTGTCGGTACTTAAGAGAACCGTCCCGTCGTCAGGAAGCTAATGCTACCCACCAAAACTCTCAGGTAGCCTCCCACGGGGCGCCCAGAGGCGAAAAACGCTATTTTTCGGCGAAAATACCGTGTCGGTACTTAAGAGAACCGTCCCGTCGTCAGGAAGCTAATGCTACGCACCAAAACTCTCGAAAGCCTCCCACGGGGCGACCAGAGGCGAAAAACGCTATTTTTCGGCGAAAATACCGTGTCGGTACTTAAGAGAACCGTCCCGTCGTCAGGAAGCTAATGCTACGCACCAAAACTCTCGAAAGCCTCCCACGGGGCGCCCAGAGGCGAAAAACGCTATTTTTCGGCGAAAATACCGTGTCGGTACTTAAGAGAACCGTCCCGTCGTCAGGAAGCTAATGCTACGCACCAAAACTCTCGAAAGCCTCCCACGGGGCGCCCAGAGGCGAAAAACGCTATTTTTCGGCGAAAATACCGTGTCGGTACTTAAGAGAACCGTCCCGTCGTCAGGAAGCTAATGCTACGCACCAAAACTCTCGAAAGCCTCCCACGGGGCGCCCAGAGGCGAAAAACGCTATTTTTCGGCGAAAATACCGTGTCGGTACTTAAGAGAACCGTCCCGTCGTCAGGAAGCTAATGCTACGCACCAAAACTCTCGAAAGCCTCCCACGGGGCGCCCAGAGGCGAAAAACGCTATTTTTCGGCGAAAATACCGTGTCGGTACTTAAGAGAACCGTCCCGTCGTCAGGAAGCTAATGCTACGCACCAAAACTCTCGAAAGCCTCCCACGGGGCGCCCAGAGGCGAAAAACGCTATTTTTCGGCGAAAATACCGTGTCGGTACTTAAGAGAACCGTCCCGTCGTCAGGAAGCTAATGCTACGCACCAAAACTCTCGAAAGCCTCCCACGGGGCGCCCAGAGGCGAAAAACGCTATTTTTCGGCGAAAATACCGTGTCGGTACTTAAGAGAACCGTCCCGTCGTCAGGAAGCTAATGCTACGCACCAAAACTCTCGAAAGCCTCCCACGGGGCGCCCAGAGGCGAAAAACGCTATTTTTCGGCGAAAATACCGTGTCGGTACTTAAGAGAACCGTCCCGTCGTCAGGAAGCTAATGCTACGCACCAAAACTCTCGAAAGCCTCCCACGGGGCGCCCAGAGGCGAAAAACGCTATTTTTCGGCGAAAATACCGTGTCGGTACTTAAGAGAACCGTCCCGTCGTCAGGAAGCTAATGCTACGCACCAAAACTCTCGAAAGCCTCCCACGGGGCGCCCAGAGGCGAAAAACGCTATTTTTCGGCGAAAATACCGTGTCGGTACTTAAGAGAACCGTCCCGTCGTCAGAAGCTAATGCTACGCACCAAAACTCTCGAAAGCCTCCCACGGGGCGCCCAGAGGCGAAAAACGCTATTTTTCGGCGAAAATACCGTGTCGGTACTTAAGAGAACCGTCCCGTCGTCAGGAAGCTAATGCTACGCACCAAAACTCTCGGGAGCCTCCCACGAGGCGAACAGAGCCGAAAAACGCTATTTTTCGGCGAAAATACCGTGTCGGTACTTAACAGAACCGTCCCGTCGTCAGGAAGCTAATGCTACCCACCAAAACTCTCGAGAGCCTCCCACGGGGCGAACAGAGCCGAAAAACGCTATTTTTCGGCGAAAATACCGTGTCGGTACTTAAGAGAACCGTCCCGTCGTCAGGAAGCTAATGCTACCCACCAAAACTCTCCAGAGCCTCCCACGGGGCGAACAGAGCCGAAAAACGCTATTTTTCGGCGAAAATACCGTGTCGGTACTTAAGAGAACCGTCCCGTCGTCAGGAAGCTAATGCTACCCACCAAAACTCTCGAGAGCCTCCCACGGGGCGAACAGAGCCGAAAAACGCTATTTTTCGGCGAAAATACCGTGTCGGTACTTAAGAGAACCGTCCCGTCGTCAGGAAGCTAATGCTACCCACCAAAACTCTCAGGAGCCTCCCACGGGGCGAACAGAGCCGAAAAACGCTATTTTTCGGCGAAAATACCGTGTCGGTACTTAAGAGAACCGTCCCGTCGTCAGGAAGCTAATGCTACGCACCAAAACTCTCGAAAGCCTCCCACGGGGCGCCCAGAGGCGAAAAACGCTATTTTTTGGCGAAAATACCGTGTCGGTACTTAAGAGAACCGTCCCGTCGTCAGGAAGCTAATGCTACGCACCAAAACTCTCGAAAGCCTCCCACGGGGCGCCCAGAGGCGAAAAACGCTATTTTTCGGCGAAAATACCGTGTCGGTACTTAAGAGAACCGTCCCGTCGTCAGGAAGCTAATGCTATGCACCAAAACTCTCGAAAGCCTCCCACGGGGCGCCCAGAGGCGAAAAACGCTATTTTTCGGCGAAAATACCGTGTCGGTACTTAAGAGAACCGTCCCGTCGTCAGGAAGCTAATGCTACGCACCAAAACTCTCGAAAGCCTCCCACGGGGCGAACAGAGCTGAAAAACGCTATTTTTCGGCGAAAATACCGTGTCGGTACTTAAGAGAACCGTCCCGTCGTCAGGAAGCTAATGCTACCCACCAAAACTCTCGAGAGCCTCCCACGGGGCGAACAGAGCCGAAAAACGCTATTTTTCGGCGAAAAAACCGTGTCGGTACTCCAGAGAACCGTCCCGTCGTCAGGAAGCTAATGCTACCCACCAAAACTCTCGAGAGCCTCCCACGGGGCGAACAGAGCCGAAAAACGCTATTTTTCGGCGAAAATACCGTGTCGGTACTTAAGAGAACCGTCCCGTCGTCAGGAAGCTAATGCTACCCACCAAAACTCTCGGGAGCCTCCCACAAGGCGAACAGAGCCGAAAAACGCTATTTTTCGGTGAAAATACCGTGTCGGTACTTAAGAGAACCGTCCCGTCGTCAGGAAGCTAATGCTACCCACCAAAACTCTCGAGAGCCTCCCACGGGGCGAACAGAGCCGAAAAACGCTATTTTTCGGTGAAAATACTGTGTCGGTACTTAAGAGAACCGTCCCGTCGTCAGGAAGCTAATGCTACGCACCAAAACTCTCGAAAGCCTCCCACGGGGCGCCCAGAGGCGAAAAACGCTATTTTTCGGCGAAAATACCGTGTCGGTACTTAAGAGAACCGTCCCGTCGTCAGGAAGCTAATGCTACGCACCAAAACTCTCGAAAGCCTCCCACGGGGCGCCCAGAGGCGAAAAACGCTATTTTTCGGCGAAAATACCGTGTCGGTACTTAAGAGAACCGTCCCGTCGTCAGGAAGCTAATGCTACGCACCAAAACTCTCGAAAGCCTCCCACGGGGCGCCCAGAGGCGAAAAACGCTATTTTTCGGCGAAAATACTGTGTCGGTACTTAAGAGAACCGTCCCGTCGTCAGGAAGCTAATGCTACGCACCAAAACTCTCGAAAGCCTCCCACGGGGCCCCCAGAGGCGAAAAACGCTATTTTTCGGCGAAAATACCGTGTCGGTACTTAAGAGAACCGTCCCGTCGTCAGGAAGCTAATGCTACGCACCAAAACTCTCGAAAGCCTCCCACGGGGCGCCCAGAGGCGAAAAACGCTATTTTTCGGCGAAAATACCGTGTCGGTACTTAAGAGAACCGTCCCGTCGTCAGGAAGCTAATGCTACGCACCAAAACTCTCGAAAGCCTCCCACGGGGCGCCCAGAGGCGAAAAACGCTATTTTTCGGCGAAAATACCGTGTCGGTACTTAAGAGAACCGTCCCGTTGTCAGGAAGCTAATGCTACGCACCAAAACTCTCGAAAGCCTCCCACGGGGCGCCCAGAGGCGAAAAACGCTATTTTTCGGCGAAAATACCGTGTCGGTACTTAAGAGAACCGTCCCGTCGTCAGGAAGCTAATGCTACGCACCAAAACTCTCGAAAGCCTCCCACGGGGCGCCCAGAGGCGAAAAACGCTATTTTTCGGCGAAAATACCGTGTCGGTACTTAAGAGAACCGTCCCGTCGTCAGGAAGCTAATGCTACGCACCAAAACTCTCGAAAGCCTCCCACGGGGCGCCCAGAGGCGAAAAACGCTATTTTTCGGCGAAAATACCGTGTCGGTACTTAAGAGAACCGTCCCGTCGTCAGGAAGCTAATGCTACGCACCAAAACTCTCGAAAGCCTCCCACGGGGCGCCCAGAGGCGAAAAACGCTATTTTTCGGCGAAAATACCGTGTCGGTACTTAAGAGAACCGTCCCGTCGTCAGAAAGCTAATGCTACGCACCAAAACTCTCGAAAGCCTCCCACGGGGCGCCCAGAGGCGAAAAACGCTATTTTTCGGCGAAAATACCGTGTCGGTACTTAAGAGAACCGTCCCGTCGTCAGGAAGCTAATGCTACGCACCAAAACTCTCGAAAGCCTCCCACGGGGCGCCCAGAGGCGAAAAACACTATTTTTCGGCGAAAATACCGTGTCGGTACTTAAGAGAACCGTCCCGTCGTCAAGAAGCTAATGCTACGCACCAAAACTCTCGAAAGCCTCCCACGGGGCGCCCAGAGGCGAAAAACGCTATTTTTCGGCGAAAATACCGTGTCGGTACTTAAGAGAACCGTCCCGTCGTCAGGAAGCTAATGCTACGCACCAAAACTCTCGGGAGCCTCCCACGAGGCGAACAGAGCCGAAAAACGCTATTTTTCGGCGAAAATACCGTGTCGGTACTTAACAGAACCGTCCCGTCGTCAGGAAGCTAATGCTACCCACCAAAACTCTCGAGAGCCTCCCACGGGGCGAACAGAGCCGAAAAACGCTATTTTTCGGCGAAAATACCGTGTCGGTACTTAAGAGAACCGTCCCGTCGTCAGGAAGCTAATGCTACCCACCAAAACTCTCCAGAGCCTCCCACGGGGCGAACAGAGCCGAAAAACGCTATTTTTCGGCGAAAATACCGTGTCGGTACTTAAGAGAACCGTCCCGTCGTCAGGAAGCTAATGCTACCCACCAAAACTCTCGAGAGCCTCCCACGGGGCGAACAGAGCCGAAAAACGCTATTTTTCGGCGAAAATACCGTGTCGGTACTTAAGAGAACCGTCCCGTCGTCAGGAAGCTAATGCTACCCACCAAAACTCTCAGGAGCCTCCCACGGGGCGAACAGAGCCGAAAAACGCTATTTTTCGGCGAAAATACCGTGTCGGTACTTAAGAGAACCGTCCCGTCGTCAGGAAGCTAATGCTACGCACCAAAACTCTCGAAAGCCTCCCACGGGGCGCCCAGAGGCGAAAAACGCTATTTTTTGGCGAAAATACCGTGTCGGTACTTAAGAGAACCGTCCCGTCGTCAGGAAGCTAATGCTACGCACCAAAACTCTCGAAAGCCTCCCACGGGGCGCCCAGAGGCGAAAAACGCTATTTTTCGGCGAAAATACCGTGTCGGTACTTAAGAGAACCGTCCCGTCGTCAGGAAGCTAATGCTATGCACCAAAACTCTCGAAAGCCTCCCACGGGGCGCCCAGAGGCGAAAAACGCTATTTTTCGGCGAAAATACCGTGTCGGTACTTAAGAGAACCGTCCCGTCGTCAGGAAGCTAATGCTACGCACCAAAACTCTCGAAAGCCTCCCACGGGGCGAACAGAGCTGAAAAACGCTATTTTTCGGCGAAAATACCGTGTCGGTACTTAAGAGAACCGTCCCGTCGTCAGGAAGCTAATGCTACCCACCAAAACTCTCGAGAGCCTCCCACGGGGCGAACAGAGCCGAAAAACGCTATTTTTCGGCGAAAAAACCGTGTCGGTACTCCAGAGAACCGTCCCGTCGTCAGGAAGCTAATGCTACCCACCAAAACTCTCGAGAGCCTCCCACGGGGCGAACAGAGCCGAAAAACGCTATTTTTCGGCGAAAAAACCGTGTCGGTACTCCAGAGAACCGTCCCGTCGTCAGGAAGCTAATGCTACCCACCAAAACTCTCGAGAGCCTCCCACGGGGCGAACAGAGCCGAAAAACGCTATTTTTCGGCGAAAATACCGTGTCGGTACTTAAGAGAACCGTCCCGTCGTCAGGAAGCTAATGCTACCCACCAAAACTCTCAGGAGCCTCCCACGGGGCGAACAGAGCCGAAAAACGCTATTTTTCGGCGAAAATACCGTGTCGGTACTTAAGAGAACCGTCCCGTCGTCAGGAAGCTAATGCTACCCACCAAAACTCTCAGGAGCCTCCCACGGGGCGAACAGAGCCGAAAAACGCTATTTTTCGGCGAAAATACCGTGTCGGTACTTAAGAGAACCGTCCCGTCGTCAGGAAGCTAATGCTACCCACCAAAACTCTCAGGAGCCTCCCACGGGGCGAACAGAGCCGAAAAACGCTATTTTTCGGCGAAAATACCGTGTCGGTACTTAAGAGAACCGTCCCGTCGTCACGAAGCTAATGCTACCCACCAAAACTCTCGGGAGCCTCCCACGAGGCGAACAGAGCCGAAAAACGCTATTTTTCGGCGAAAATACCGTGTCGGTACTTAACAGAACCGTCCCGTCGTCAGGAAGCTAATGCTACGCACCAAAACTCTCCAGAGCCTCCCACGGGGCGAACAGAGCCGAAAAACGCTATTTTTCGGCGAAAATACCGTGTCGGTACTTAAGAGAACCGTCCCGTCGTCAGGAAGCTAATGCTACCCACCAAAACTCTCGAGAGCCTCCCACGGGGCGAACAGAGCCGAAAAACGCTATTTTTCGGCGAAAATACCGTGTCGGTACTTAAGAGAACCGTCCCGTCGTCAGGAAGCTAATGCTACCCACCAAAACTCTCGAGAGCCTCCCACGGGGCGAACAGAGCCGAAAAACGCTATTTTTCGGCGAAAATACCGTGTCGGTACTTAAGAGAACCGTCCCGTCGTCAGGAAGCTAATGCTACCCACCAAAACTCTCGAGAGCCTCCCACGGGGCGAACAGAGCCGAAAAACGCTATTTTTCGGCGAAAAAACCGTGTCGGTACTCCAGAGAACCGTCCCGTCGTCAGGAAGCTAATGCTACCCACCAAAACTCTCGAGAGCCTCCCACGGGGCGAACAGAGCCGAAAAACGCTATTTTTCGGCGAAAAAACCGTGTCGGTACTCCAGAGAACCGTCCCGTCGTCAGGAAGCTAATGCTACCCACCAAAACTTTCGAGAGCCTCCCACGGGGCGAACAGAGCCGAAAAACGCTATTTTTCGGCGAAAATACCGTGTCGGTACTTAAGAGAACCGTCCCGTCGTCAGGAAGCTAATGCTACCCACCAAAACTTTCGAGAGCCTCCCACGGGGCGAACAGAGCCGAAAAACGCTATTTTTCGGCGAAAATACCGTGTCGGTACTTAAGAGAACCGTCCCGTCGTCAGGAAGCTAATGCTACCCACCAAAACTTTCAGTAGCCTCCCACGGGGCGAACAGAGCCGAAAAACGCTATTTTTCGGCGAAAATACCGTGTCGGTACTTAAGAGAACCGTCCCGTCGTCAGGAAGCTAATGCTACCCACCAAAACTCTCGGGAGCCTCCCACAAGGCGAACAGAGCCGAAAAACGCTATTTTTCGGTGAAAATACCGTGTCGGTACTTAAGAGAACCGTCCCGTCGTCAGGAAGCTAATGCTACCCACCAAAACTCTCGAGAGCCTCCCACGGGGCGAACAGAGCCGAAAAACGCTATTTTTCGGCGAAAAAACCGTGTCGGTACTCCAGAGAACCGTCCCGTCGTCAGGAAGCTAATGCTACCCACCAAAACTCTCGAGAGCCTCCCACGGGGCGAACAGAGCCGAAAAACGCTATTTTTCGGCGAAAAAACCGTGTCGGTATTCCAGAGAACCGTCCCGTCGTCAGGAAGCTAATGCTACCCACCAAAACTCTCGAGAGCCTCCCACGGGGCGAACAGAGCCGAAAAACGCTATTTTTCGGCGAAAAAACCGTGTCGGTATTCCAGAGAACCGTCCCGTCGTCAGGAAGCTAATGCTACCCACCAAAACTCTCGAGAGCCTCCCACGGGGCGCCCAGAGCCGAGAAACGCTATTTTTCGGCGAAAATACCGTGTCGGTACTTAAGAGAACCGTCCAGTCGTCAGAAAGCTAATGCTACCCACCAAAACTCTCGGGAGCCTTCCACGGGGCGCCCAGAGCCGAAAAACGCTATTTTTTGACGAAATTACCGTGTTGGTACTCCAGACAACCGCCCCGTCGTCAGGAAGCTAAAGCCACCAACCAAAACTCCCGTACGGCTCCCAGATGGCTCCCAGGGCCGAAATACGCTATTTTTTTTATCATTAATAGTTTTCGAGAAAATGGAGTAAGAGTGTTTTCAAAAACAGTCTCCCTCAAATAAATCTTTAACTAACTAACATAAAAATTTGGTGTCAATTGGAAAGTTGTAGATAATTTTACGTGTGATCAGTCCTACAGAATTTATACTACTAAACGGCTCGATAAACTACTTATTTAAGTGCAAGAATACATAGGACGACAATGTCGTGAGCCAAACCGTGTACCAGATAAAAAACTAAAAACCGTGTAAACTAAAAAAAGAGACCTGCGATTGGAATTTTTAAAATCCCTGGGTCAGTACTGACTTGTAAACTTATTTAAAAATAAAATTAAACAAAAAATTTACATAATTAATCAAGAAATTTCTAACACGGAGACTTTTCAATTTTTAGGGGCAAGTGAGTCGTCGGTCACCGCTAAAATTTTGTTACCAGTGGCGAAATTCATGAATTTTTTTGAAAGTTTATTCTTTTCAAACATAACTTAGGACGTGGAGAATTTTACTATATAGTTACTAAATTAATAGCTCAAATATAACAGATATATTTATAACTATGGTTATTTAAAATAATTTAAAAAATTACAATAAAGAGACAGGTTGTTCGAACCCGTTATTGCTCGGGAAACTTGAAGGATATACAGTCTGTTCCAAACGGTTAAGCGGAACTAAATTTTGCAATCTAGTTACTTTTATCGTTTAAATCGTGCTTTTCGACCGTTTTGTTTAAGCTTTGTAAATCATACTTACCATAAACATTTTTGGTTAAGGTTAATATCATTTTAAAATGTCATTTTCTTTATATTTTGATTTTTTGTGTCATTCTTAATACAAATTTCCCATTTATTTATTTTTTTGTCATTAAAATATATAAAAAAATAATTTAATTTTGACATAGGTCATTCGTTTCCATGGTTTCATTGTTGTAATTTTAAATTTTTACATTCCAACGTAAAAAATGAAATAACCCAAGCAAGGTCCCTTGTCGTGACAACCTAAAAGAACGAAATTCCCATTTAGTTCCGCCTAAGCGTTTGAAACAGACTGTAGATACATTTTTTGCAATCGGTCGAACAAATCGTATTAATTGCGCCATCTCTTAGGATCACGCTGAACAAACTGCGGGTTTGTTCGAGATAGTAATTGCTCGGGTAACATCGGTAAGCTGAGACAAATTGGTATACTCAGTCGAACAAATCGTATTGATGGCGCCAGCTCTTAGCAAAATATTGAACTAAAAATTGGTTTGTTCAAGAAATTTATTGCTCGGGCAACATCGTTAAAGCGCGGGTAAGCTGTGACAAATTGATACACTCAGTCGAACAAACTATAGGACAGCGCCTCTAGTGACATTATTAGGTACTAAGAAGTTTGTACGATCATTTGCACCAATTGTTCCTAGATTTTTATTTAGGGAGTCGGTTTCCCAGTGACACCCCAAATATTCATCTAATTGAAAAAATGAATTGAACAAAAAAGATATGTTTTATTATTAAAACGAATTATTATAGGCAAGACACTGTTTATTAATACAGATGTTGAACCCAGTTTCATCGTTTCACATAGTTTCTATCGTTTCTGTGAAATGTACACATAACCTTTTTGTCGGTACATCTCGAATTTGTTAACGAGAATATAAGGCTAAATTAAATTATACTCTGTAAGTGAGTACATAGAGTTCATAAATAAACCTTTAAAAATATTGATTATATATTAGAAATGTTTTAAAAGGTGTATTTTTAGGATATACTCGAGAAGTATGAGACAGATATATGGATACCTGTTGTATTTTAATCATCTGGAATTTGTTAACGAGAATATAACACTAAATTAAAGTATACTGTTTAAGTGAGTACATAGAGTTCATAAATAAACCTTTAAAAATATTGATTATATATTAGAAATGTTTTAAAAGGTGTATTTTTAGGATATACTCGAGAAGTATGGGACAGATATATGGATACCTGTTGTATTTTAATCATCTGGAATTTGTTAACGAGAATATAACACTAAATTAAAGTATACTGTTTAAGTGAGTACATAGAGTTCATAAATAACCTTTAAAAATATTGATTATATATTAGAAATGTTTTAAAAAGTGTATTTTTAGGATATACTCGAGAAGTATGGGACAGATATATGGATACCTGTTGTATTTTAATCATCTGGAATTTGTTAACGAGAATATAACACTAAATTAAAGTATATTGTTTAAGTGAGTACATAGAGTTCATAAATAAACCTTTAAAAATATTGATTATATATTAGAAATGTTTTAAAAGGTGTATTTTTAGGATATACTCGAGAAGTATGGGACAGATATATGGATACCTGTTGTATTTTAATCATCTGGAATTTGTTAACGAGAATATAACACTAAATTAAAGTATATTGTTTAAGGCAGTACATAGAGTTCATAAATAAACCTTTAAAAATATTGATAATATATTGGAAATGTTTTAAAAGGTGTATTTTTAGGATATACTCGAGAAATACGGGACAGATATATGGATACCTGTTGTATTTTAATCATCTGGAATTTGTTAACGAGAATATAACACTAAATTAAATTATATTGTTTAAGTGAGTACATATAGTTCGTAAATAAACCTTAAAAATATTGATTGTATATTAGTTAGAGATAGAGGCCTGAAGTTTGAATATTTGGATTTCTCGTGTCTTGTTTGCATTATCAAAATAATTACGTTAACCCTGTACTACTATCGTTCATTTACACTATCATAACTACTATCGTGGGGTCAAAAGTGACCCAATTTTTAATTAGTTGTTTAAATAACATAAATGTATTTTGTGTTAAAATTGGTTCATAATGATACAGCCTTCACCTGTAACAAAAGAAAAGGATATTCAAATCTCTTGCAAAAAAAAGGACAGTCATGTTTGTGACCTAATATAAAAATATAACGCAGCAATAGAAATTGATGCTTACCTATTCTTTGCATGAAGTACAGGTGACTTGTTGTAGTGAATGACTCTTGCAAATTGTCCTATGACATTCTGAGCAAAGGGTGGAATGTTTGGTATCTTTACTCCTAGGACACAAGTAGTATCTACGCCTTACAACAGGACCTGCTTGTGTAGGCTGATCTCCAGAAGTCATTTCGGTCCCTCATGCGATGGAGATTATTGAGCGAAGCTCTCTGGACAAATTGGCTATGGCAAATCTTATTTTTAAATGCTCATTGATAAGACTCATTCCTAGCTCTTAATTGCTCTGGTAAAATCAGAGCGATTTTTTATAATTCCAGGATTAGCAGCGTGAAAAATAATATGACTATTTACAATAACAATATCCATTATAGCGTACCAAATTACTAAAGGCCATCGACGACATCTTCGGCCTGAACGATAAAGGGCACATTTTTGGTCAAGGGCATCAACGCCTCCTTTCGTCGCATTATAAAAAATGATTATCTCTGGTTTTTTGCTCTCCTGATCAACAGAGTTGTCGTGATGCTTGGTTGACATGATTAGGGTTACCAACCGTCCTACTTTAGTAGGTCATGTCCTACAATTTACCTCCTTGTCCTTCGCCCCCTACCTACTGTCAAAAAATATCGGAAATGTCCTACTTTATAGTATTTTTACTTTTGAAGACGCCTTTACCGCTGAGTCGACGATTGCCGATGAACGCGATCGAGGCATAACGTTTTGACTAAATTTCTATGATGTCATTAAGGATAAAGCTTTATTAAAAAAAGCAGGTACATCTAAAAAATATGATTTTATTAAAAAAAAAAAAAAAGAAAATGTGAACTTCAACCAATAAACATATCTAATTATAGTTTTTATTACCATATATATTTAAACTTGATTGTTAATTATTTGTTGGTTGTTTCTTATTAATTATATACAAAGAAACTTTTAAAAAAATTTCTTATGATTTATTTTATATTTTTATTTCTAAAATGTGATTTTGTTAAATATAAAGAAAGATGTGAAGCAATAAACATATAATTTAATTTTCATAATAGTAGCATTACTTATTATTTATTGACTGTTTCTTGTTAATTATATGTTATGTTGGATCCCATAATAAGGCCTGTTTTCATAATGAGGCCTTTTTGAAAATTTGTTTAATAATATATAATCTATAATAAAATGTTTTTATAGTATTATTAAACAAATTTTAAAAAAGGCCTCATTATGAAAAAAATGCCTTATTATGAAAAAAAGGCCTTGTTATGGGATTTGAACTTAATTAGGTACCTATATATTTCGTAGCATATTAAAAATTAAAAAAAAAAAACCGTCCTACTGTGTCCTACTAAACCATTATGTTTAGACTTAAAAGCATTTTAAATAAGATTAAAATTTTTCAAAATTTCTATAGGCAACTCAAAAACGGTTCGAGATACGGCCTTGTGATTTAAATTTTTAGATTTTTATTGTCTCGTATGCATTGTAAAACATTAACATTATCCTAAAGGCCATTTAACTTGGGATCGTTTTAAAAATAAATATTGTCAAAAGACCAAACCTTAAAAACTAAAAAAAGAGACCTGCGATTGGAATTTTTAAAATCCCTGGGTCAGTAATGACTTTTAAACTTATTTAAAAATAAAATTAAATAAAAAATTTACATAATTAATCAAGAAATTTCTAACACGGAGACTTTTCAATTTTTAGGGGCAAGTGAGTCGTCGGTCACCGCTAAAATTTTGCTACCAGTGGCGAAATTCATGAATTTTTTTGAAAGTTTATTCTTTTCAAACATAACTTAGGACGTAGAGAATTTTACTAATAGTTACTAAATTAATAGCTCAAATATAACAGATATATTTATAACTATGGTTATTTAAAATAATTTAAAAAATTACAATAAAGAGACGGGTTGTTCGAACCCGGTATTGCTCGGGAAACTTGAAGGATATAGACACATTTTTTGCAATCGGTCGAACAAATCGTATTAATTGCGCCATCTCTTAGGATCACGCTGAACAAACTGTGGGTTTGTTCGAGATAGTAATTGCTCGGGTAACATCGGTAAGCTGAGACAAATTGGTATACTCAGTCGAACAAATCTTATTGATGGCGCCGTCTCTTAGCAAAATATTGAACTAAAAATTGGTTTGTTCGAGAAATTTATTGCTCGGGCAACATCGTTAAAGCTCGGGTAAGCTGTGACAATTTGATACACTCAGTCGAGCAAGCTATACGACAGCGCCTCTAGTGACATTATTAGTTACTAGAAGTTTGTACGATCATTTGCACCAATTGCTTCTAGATTGTTGGGGAGTCGATTCCCCAGTGACACCCCAAATATTCATCTAATTGATAAAATGAATTGAATAAAAAAGATATGTTTTATTATTAAAACGAATTATTATAGTCAAGACACTGTTTATTAATACAGATGTTTCTATCGTTTCTGTGAAATGTACACATAACCTTTTTGTCGGTACATCTGGAATTTGTTAACGAGAATATAAGGCTAAATTAAATTATATTGTGTAAGTGAGTACATATAGTTTATAAATAAACCTTTAAAAATATTGATTATATATTAGAAATGTTTTAAAAGGTGTATTTTTAGGATATACTCGAGAAATACGGGACAGATATATGAATACCTGTTGTATTTTAATCATCTGGAATTTGTTAACGAGAATATAACGCTAAATTAAATTATATTGTTTAAGTGAGTACATATAGTTCATAAATAAACCTTTAAAAATATTGATTATATATTAGAAAGGTTTTAAAAGGTGTATTTTTAGGATATACTCGAGAAATACGGGACAGATATATGGATACCTGTTGTATTTTAATCATCTGGAATTTGTTAACGAGAATATAACGCTAAATTAAATTATATTGTTTAAGTGAGTACATATAGTTCATAAATAAACCTTTAAAAATATTGATTATATATTAGAAATGTTTTAAAAGGTGTATTTTTAGGATATACTCGAGAAATACGGGACAGATATATGGATACCTGTTGTATTTTAATCATCTGGAATTTGTTAACGAGAATATAACGCTAAATTAAATTATATTGTGTAAGTGAGTACATATAGTTCATAAATAAACCTTTAAAAATATTGACTGTATATTAGTTAGAGATAGAGGCCTGAAGTTTGAATTTTGGGATTTCTCGTGTCTTGTTTGCATTATCAAAATAATTACGTTAACCCTGTACTACTATCGTTCATTTACACTATCATAACTACTATCGTGGGGACAAAAGTGACCCAATTTTTAATTAGTTGTTTAAATAACATAAATGTATTTTGTGTTAAAATTGGTTCATAATGATACAGCCTTCACCTGTAACAAAAGAAAAGGATATTCAAATCTCTTGCAAAAAAAAGGACAGTCATGTTTGTGACCTAATATAAAAATATAACGCAGCAATAGAAATTGATGCTTACCTATTCTTTGCATGAAGTACAGGTGACTTGTTGTAGTGAATGACTCTTGCAAATTGTCCTATGACATTCTGAGCAAAGGGTGGAATGTTTGGTATCTTTACTCCTAGGACACAAGTAGTATCTACGCCTTACAACAGGACCTGCTTGTGTAGGCTGATCTCCAGAAGTCATTTCGGTCCCTCATGCGATGGAGATTATTGAGCGAAGCTCTCTGGACAAATTGGCTATGGCAAATCTTATTTTTAAATGCTCATTGATAAGACTCATTCCTAGCTCTTAATTACTCTGGTAAAATCAAAGCGATTTTTTATAATTCCAGGATTAGCAGCGTGAAAAATATGACTATTTACAATAACAATATCCATTATAGCGTACCAAATTACTAAAGGCCATCGACGACATCTTCGGCCTGAACGATAAAGGGCACATTTATGAATGGGGGTGAATTAGGGTATTTGAACATTTACGATTATTGTAGGTAATGGTTATGAATTGGGGAATTTTTATAATTAGGTTCTTGGGATTATCTCTAAAAGCGGGTTTTGTAAAGGACTTAAGTCGGTGTTAATTAGAATTTTGGTTTTTTTTTTTTCTTTTTTTCATCTCTCAACATGTTAGAGGCGATTAACATGTTTAAGTTTTATGCATTACTTTCTTTAAGTAACGAAATTGTGTCTATGTCATGCCCTGTTTTTATTTTATGGAATGCTAACGATGATCTCTTAATATTTAAATTTTTAACGTAATTTTATATTCCTTAAATCTAGTTTCCAAATTTCTTTGGGTTTGTCCTATATATATTTTATTACATTTTTTACAGTTAATTTTATATACACCTAATTTTTGGAGATTTTTAATTTTGTCTAAACAACTTCCTAATAGGGCTTTAGTTTTTGTAGGGTTGTAGAAAGCTATAATTATATAGTGTTTAGAAAAAATATTTTTGATTTTGTGGTATATGGAGAGATATAATATTCTTACATATTTAACTGAGTTTTTTTTGGTGGGCATATTACATAAGGAGGTGGATTGTTTTATTTTGTTTTTTAAGTTGTGTTTATAATGTAATTTATTAATAAGACTCTTATTGTATCCGATAATTTCTGCAATGTGTATTATTTTTTTATATTTAATATTATATTTTTCTTTTGATAAAGGTACATTTATAAGTCTGTGTATTAAACTATGGAAAGCGGCGTGTTTATGGTTGGTAGGACTCATGGAGGTATTGTTTATGTGAATATCTGAATGTGTTGTTTTTCGGTAAATGTCAAATTCTATTTTTTGTCCGTTTTTAATTATAAGAAGGTCTAAAAATGGTAGTCTATTGTCTATTTCTAATTCAAATGTAAATTTTAATGAAGGGTAAATATTGTTAATATAATTAATGAAAGGGATTAAGAGCACTCGCCCTCGAATTTTTGAAAGAAAAGATCGTATCTTCTAGTTGTCTTTTCTCAATAAATTCAGAGTTATTGTTGAAGTGCAAATTCCGCTTGATATCCTCAAATCTATTGCAGCCCATTACTTGAGATACTGCAGGATCCATTGCTGTGTATGTGGCATATATGAACATTCATGAAGTAACGTTCTGATTCAGTTTTAAAAGTAAAATAAAAAATAAAAATCGGAATGTGCCATATATGGCACACTATGCGGTAAAGGGTTAACATCTGAGAAATTATTATTGTAAGTACTACAGAGTCTGACTATTGAAGAATTTTTGTAAGAACTCGTGTTCGCAAAAGGTATACAAAGAAGCGAAGAAGGTCTAGTATTGTACACTGAAACATTAATAGTAATTAAATTTTGTAGTTCAACACAAGATAATAGATTATTAAGAATTTTATGCAAAATTCATGTCAGTCAAAGTGCGACGATCCTTTAGTGTGAGAAAATTAAACTCGGCGCAACATATATTATAATTGATATAGTTATAATCAGAGCTGTAAAATTAGATTACGATTACATTTTGATTACGATTACTCAAGTAATCGTAATCAAAACTTTGAGTACGATTACTCGAGTAATCGTACTCAAATATTCTTGATTACCATTACAAATAATCAGAAAGTAATTGATTATTTGATTAGATTACTTGACTACTTTAAGATTACTCAAAAGTAATCGAAAGTAATTTGAATTATTTTTAGATTACTTCTTGATTACTTTAGATTACTTTCAGATTACTTGAAAAGAATCGAACAGTATTCGTGGATTATATCATGATTACTTCTTGATTATTTACAATTACTTTACTTATCTAGGGCACTTTGGAAGTAATAGTGTACAGAAATATTTAGAGTTCGTAGGTATAATCAAGTAATTCAAAACAATCCTGGGCCCTTTAACTGTTCTGCACCAATTTTTGCACAGTTACTCTTTAGATCCTGCTGAAGTATGGACGCATAGAAATGTGTAGAGTTTCGTAGGTATAATCAAGATATTCAAGACAATCCTGGGCCCTTTGACCGATCAGCACCAAATTTTGCACAGTTCCTCCTTAGATCCTGCTGAAGTATGGACGCATAGAAATGTGTAGGATTTCGTAGGTATAATCAAGATATTTAAGACAATACTGGACCATTCGACAGATCTGCACCAAATGTTGCACAGTTCCTTCTTAGATCCTGCTGAAGTAATGACGCATAGAAATTTGTAGGATTTCGTAGGTATAATCAAGATATTCAAGACAATCCTGGGCCATTTGACAGATCTGCACCAAATTTTGCACGGTAACCAGACAACTGGGGCAGTAAGACAATTCGGGCCGTACACAATTGGGGCTTTTCACATCTGGGGCCATAACTATAAGAGCTAGAGTTTTCTTTTGTTAAAAATTAAAAATAATTATTTTAAAACTTGGATTAAGTAAATTTGCTTGTTCTTTAGAAAAAACAAAATTTTCATGGTTTGATTTGGCTTCCCTTTGGGCGATGGACAATTCAGGCCGTACACAATTGGGGCTTTTGAAAACTGGGGCCATTCACAACTGGGGCGATGGACAATTCGGGCCGTACACAATTGGGGCTTTTCACAACTGGGGCCATAACTATAAGAGCTAGAGTCTTCTTATGTTTAAAATTAAAAATAATTATTTTAAGAGTTGGATTAAGTAAATTTACGTGTCATTTAGAAAAAAAAAAAAAAATGGTTTGATTAAGTACATTTTGGTTGGAATTAGAATAAATAAAAAAATTGTGTTTTGAGGGTTGGCTTAAGAAAATTTTCGTGATAGTTTGATTAAAAAGAAATTGTATTTTGAGAGTTATATTAAGTAAAATTTACTGCGCTTTTGACTATATAAATAAAAAATGTTTTTTAAGGGTTGGCTTAAGTAAATTTAAGTGTTCTTTTGAATAAATAAATAAAAAATGTATTTTAGAGTTGGATTATATACATATTAGAGTTTCTTAAAATAAATTTAAAATTTTGTATTTTAAGGGGTGGATTAAGTTAATTTTAATATTCATTTGAATAAATCCGAAAAAAAATCAGTAAAGGGTTGGAACTAAGTCATTTTTAGTGTTTTTTTAAATATATAATTTTTTTTATATTTTAAGGAGTTAAGTAGCGCCCCATATTTTGGCTGCGCCTGAGGCAAAGTGCCTCCCGAAACCGGCGCCCCATATTTTGGCCGCGCCCTGGGAAAAACATCCTCCGAAAGCGGCGCCCATTCTTTGGCTGCGCGCATTCGAGACAATAGCGCCCCCATGAAAGTTGCGGTTGGTGGCGCTGGATTCCGGACGGTGTCCTGAGTCGTTAAAGCCGCTTGTTGGGATTTTGCCGCGGGCGCGGCAAAATATGGAGCGCAACTTTCGTGGGGAAGCTTTTGCCTCGGGCGCAGCCAAAGAATGGGGCGCCGCTTTCGGAGGATGTTTTCCCCGGGCGCAGCCAAAATATGGGGCGCCGGTTTAAATTTTTGTATTTTAAGGGGTGGATTAAGTTAATTTTAGTAGTTAATAAAGTTAATAGTTAATTAAGTTATAAGTGGCGCCCCATATTTTGGCTGCGCCTGAGGCAAAAGCACCACCCGAAAGTTGCGCCCCATATTTTGCGGTTGGTGGCGCTGGATTCCGGACGGTGTCCTGAGTCGTTAAAGCCGCTTGTTGAGATTTTGCCGCGGGCGCGGCCAAGTATAAGGCGCAACTTTCGTTGGGCGCTTTTGCCTCGGGCGCAGCCAAAGAATGGGGCGCCGCTTTCGGAGGATGTTTTCCCCCGGGCGAATCCAAAATATGGGGCGCCGGTTTAGGGAGGCACATTGCCTCGGTCGCAGCCAAAATATTGGGGCGCCACTTATAACTTTATTAACTATTAACTAAACTTTATTCACTACTAAAATTAACTTAATCCACCCCTTAAAATACAAAATTTTAAATTTATTTTAAAAAACTCTAATATGTATATAATCCAACTCTAAAATACATTTTTTATTTATATAGTCAAAAGCGCAGTAAATTTTACTTAATATAACTCGTAAAATACAAATTCTTTTTAAACAAATAATCACGAAAATTTTCTTAAGCCAACCCTTAAGATACAATTTTTTTATTTATTCTAATTCCCACCAAAAAAGGTCAAAAGGAAGCCAAATCAAACCATTAAAATTTTGTTTTTTCTAAAGAATAAGCAAATTTACTTAATCCAAGTTTTAAAATAATTATTTTTAATTTTTAACAAAAGAAAACTCTAGCTCTTATAGTTATGGCCCCAGTTGGGAAATTCTCAATTGTGTACGGCCCGAATTGTCCATCGCCCCAGTTGTGAATGGCCCCAGTTGTCAAAAGTCCCAATTGTGTACGGCCCGATTTGTCCATTGTCCCAGTTGTTAATGGCCCCAGTTGTGAAAAGCCCCAATTGTGTACGGCCCAAATTGTCTTATTGCCCCAGTTGTCTGGTTACCGTGCAAAATTTGGTGCAGATCTGTCAAATGGCCCAGGATTGTCTTGAATATCTTGATTATACCTACGAAATCCTACAAATTTATATGCGTCCATACTTCAGCAGGATCTAAGGAGGAACTGTGCAAAATTTGGTGCTGATCAGTCATAGGGCCCAGAATGGTCTTGAATATCTTGATTATACCTACGAAACCCTACACATTTCTATGCGTCATTACTTCAGCAAGATCTAAGGAAGAAATGTGCAAAATCTGGTGCAGATCTGTCGAATGGCCCAGGATTGTCTTGAATATTTAGATTATACCTACGAAATCCTACACATTTCTATGCGTCCATACTTCAGCAGGATCTAAGGAGGAACTGTGCAAAATTTGGTGCTGATCGGTCAAAGGGCCCAGGATTGTCTTGAATATTTTGATTATTCCTACGAAACCCTACACATTTCTATGCGTCCATACTTCAGCAGGATCTAAGGAGGAACTGTGCAAAATTTGGTGCTGATCGGTCAAAGGGCCCAGGATTGTCTTGAATATTTTGATTATACCTACGAAACCCTACACATTTCTATGCGTCCATACTTCAGCAGGATCTAAGGAGGAACTGTGCAAAATTTGGTGCTGATCGGTCAAAGGGCCCAGGATTGTCTTGAATATCTTGATTATACCTACGAAACCCTACACATTTCTATGCGTCCATACTTCAGCAGGATCTAAAGAGTAACTGTGCAAAAATTGGTGCAGAACGGTTAAAGGGCCCAGGATTGTTTTGAATTACTTTATTATACCTACGAACCCTAAATATTTCTGTACACTATTACTTCCGAAGTGCCCTAGATAAGTAAAGTAATTGTAAATAATCAAGAAGTAATCATGATATAATCCACGAATACTGTTTGATTCTTTTCAAGTAATCTGAAAGTAATCTAAAGTAATCAAGAAGTAATCTAAAAATAATTCAAATTACTTTCGATTACTTTTGAGTAATCTTAAAGTAGTCAAGTAATCTAATCAAATAATCAATTACTTTCTGAATATTTGTAATGGTAATCAAGAATATTTGAGTACGATTACTCGAGTAATCGTACTCAAAGTTTTGATTACGATTACTTGAGTAATCGTAATGCACAAGTATTTGATTACAATAGTAATCATTACTTTACAGCTCTGGTTATAATATATCAAAATATATATTATAAAGAAGTTGTTTAGAATTAAAATAAAGTAACTATTACAATTTTTTTTTTCTATTCAAAATTGAAAATGTATATAACAAAAAACGTAGGTAGTAGATGCTGACGTGCCAGTATTACTTAACGTATCTCAATCACAATAACCGTAATTGTTATGATGCTGGAAACCGAAACATGTTTAACGGGTATCCAGTTCTGGATTTCGGGCAAAACCGGTTCCGGATACCCGGTTTCGGATACCCAGTTCCTAATACCCGGTTCCGGATACCCGGTTTCGGATACCCAGTTCCTAATACCCGGTTTCGGATACCCGGTTCCGAGTACCCGGTTCCGAAACCGGGTAAACCCGGAACCGGTTTTTTTTTTGGAACCGGTTCCGTCAAGATCGATTTCTGACAGCACTACTTAAAAGCATTTTAAATAAGATTAAAATTTTTCAAAATTTCTATAGGCAACTCAAAAACGGTTCGAGATACGGCCTTGTGATTTAAATTTTTAGAATTGTCTCGTATGCATTGTAAAACATTAACATTATCCTAAAGGCCATTTAACTTGGGATCGTTTTAAAAATAAATATTGTCAAAAGACCAAACCTTAAAAACTAAAAAAAGAGACCCTCGATTGGAATTTTTAAAATCCCTGGGTCAGTAATGACTTTTAAACTTATTTAAAAATAAAATTAAACAAAAAATTTACATAATTAATCAAGAAATTTCTAACACGGAGACTTCAATTTTTAGGGGCAAGTGAGTCGTCGGTCACCGCTAAAAGTTTGCTACCAGTGGCGAAATTCATGAATTTTTTTGAAAGTTTATTCTTTTCAAACATAACTTAGGACGTGGAGAATTTTACTAATAGTTACTAAATTAATAGCTCAAATATAACAGATATATTTATAACTATGGTTATTTAAAATAATTTAAAAAATTACAATAAAGAGACGGGTTGTTCGAACCCGGTATTGCTCGGGAAACTTGAAGGATATAGACACATTTTTTGCAATCGGTCGAACAACTCGTATTAATTGCGCCATCTCTTAGGATCACGCTGAACAAACTGTGGGTTTGTTCGAGATAGTAATTGCTCGGGTAACATCGGTAAGCTGAGACAAATCGGTATACTCAGTCGAACAAATCTTATTGATGGCGCCATCTCTTAGCAAAATATTAAACTAAAAATTGGTTTGTTCGAGAAATTTATTGCTCGGGCAACATCGTTAAAGCTCGGGTAAGCTGTGACAAATTGATACACTCAGTCGAACAAGCTATACGACAGCGCCTCTAGTGACATTATTAGTTACTAGAAGTTTGTACGATCATTTGCACCAATTGCTTCTAGATTGTTGGGGAGTCGATTCCCCAGTGACACCCCAAATATTCATCTAATTGATAAAATGAATTGAATAAAAAAGATATGTTTTATTATTAAAACGAATTATTATAGTCAAGACACTGTTTATTAATACAGATGTTTCTATCGTTTCTGTGAAATGTACACATAACCTTTTTGTCGGTACATCTGGAATTTGTTAACGAGAATATAAGGCTAAATTAAATTATATTGTTTAAGTGAGTACATATAGTTCATAAATAAACCTTTAAAAATATTGATTATATATTAGAAATGTTTTAAAAGGTGTATTTTTAGGATATACTCGAGAAATACGGGACAGATATATGGATACCTGTTGTATTTTAATCATCTGGAATTTGTTAACGAGAATACAACGCTAAATTAAATTATATTGTGTACGTGAGTACATATAGTTCATAAATAAACCTTTAAAAATATTGATTATATATTAGAAATGTTTTAAAAGGTGTATTTTTAGGATATACTCGAGAAATACGGGACAGATATATGGATACCTGTTGTATTTTAATCATCTGGAATTTGTTAACGAGAATATAACGCTAAATTAAATTATATTGTGTACGTGAGTACATATAGTTCATAAATAAACCTTTAAAAATATTGATTATATATTAGAAATGTTTTAAAAGGTGTATTTTTAGGATATACTCGAGAAATACGGGACAGATATATGGATACCTGTTGTATTTTAATCATCTGGAATTTGTTAACGAGAATACAACACTAAATTAAATTATATTGTGTAAGTGAGTACATATAGTTCATAAATAAACCTTTAAAAATATTGATTATATATTAGAAATGTTTTAAAAGGTGTATTTTTAGGATATACTCGAGAAATACGGGACAGATATATGGATACCTGTTGTATTTTAATCATCTGGAATTTGTTAACGAGAATACAACACTAAATTAAATTATATTGTTTAAGTGAGTACATATAGTTCATAAATAAACCTTTAAAAATATTGATTATATATTAGAAATGTTTTAAAAGGTGTATTTTTAGGATATACTCGAGAAATACGGGACAGATATATGGATACCTGTTGTATTTTAATCATCTGGAATTTGTTAACGAGAATACAACACTATAGTGCGTTCAAAGGTGAGTTTGCAGTACAGGGCATATGGAGTAGTTCTTTTTCATACTCTTTAATGGGTTTACACAATGACACTATCCTTTTCTTGCTTGTCGACGTTGCCAGCTCTAAAACGCGCTGTTCTGTGAAGACGCAGTATTCTACAAATGGCCATTTGTTTTTGTTGAGTGTTAGTTTGAGTTTTATAAGAGATGATTTTTGTAAATCATACGAGTTTTTCATATTATTATAATTGACACATTTGACACTTTTACAACATTTGGCAACACCGCTCCCATTTTCCATAAGAGCTATACTGCAAACTCACCTTCGAACGCACTATAAATTAAATTATATTGTGTAAGTGAGTACATATAGTTCATAAATAAACCTTTAAAAATATTGATTATATATTAGAAATGTTTTAAAAGGTGTATTTTTAGGATATACTCGAGAAATACGGGACAGATATATGAATACCTGTTGTATTTTTATCATCTGGAATTTGTTAACGAGAATATAACGCTAAATTAAATTATATTGTGTAAGTGAGTACATATAGTTCATAAATAAACCTTTAAAAATATTGACTGTATATTAGTTAGAGATAGAGGCCTGAAGTTTGAATTTTGGGATTTCTCGTGTCTTGTTTGCATTATCAAAATAATTACGTTAACCCTGTACTACTATCGTTCATTTACACTATCATAACTACTATCGTGGGGTCAAAAGTGACCCAATTTTTAATTAGTTGTTTAAATAACATAAATGTATTTTGTGTTAAAATTGGTTCATAATGATACAGCCTTCACCTGTAACAAAAGAAAAGGATATTCAAATCTCTTGCAAAAAAAAGGACAGTCATGTTTGTGACCTAATATAAAAATATAACGCAGCAATAGAAATTGATGCTTACCTATTCTTTGCATGAAGTACAGGTGACTTGTTGTAGTGAATGACTCTTGCAAATTGTCCTATGACATTCTGAGCAAAGGGTGGAATGTTTGGTATCTTTACTCCTAGGACACAAGTAGTATCTACGCCTTACAACAGGACCTGCTTGTGTAGGCTGATCTCCAGAAGTCATTTCGGTCCCTCATGCGATGGAGATTATTGAGCGAAGCTCTCTGGACAAATTGGCTATGGCAAATCTTATTTTTAA
This sequence comes from Liopterus haemorrhoidalis, assembly GCA_963971575.1. Lineage (NCBI taxonomy): Eukaryota > Metazoa > Arthropoda > Insecta > Coleoptera > Dytiscidae > Liopterus > Liopterus haemorrhoidalis. Next base: position 24,515 of record OZ020611.1, read on the forward strand.
ATGCTCATTGATAAGACTCATTCCTAGCTCTTAATTGCTCTGGTAAAATCAGAGCGATTTTTTATAATTCCAGGATTAGCAGCGTGAAAAATAATATGACTATTTACAATAACAATATCCATTATAGCGTACCAAATTACTAAAGGCCATCGACGACATCTTCGGCCTGAACGATAAAGGGCATCAACGCCTCCTTTCGTCGCATTATAAAAAATGATTATCTCTGGTTTTTTGCTCTCCTGATCAACAGAGTTGTCGTGATGCTTGGTTGACATGATTAGGGTTACCAACCGTCCTACTTTAGTAGGTCATGTCCTACAATTTACCTCCTTGTCCTTCGCCCCCTACCTACTGTTAAAAAATATCGGAAATGTCCTACTTTATAGTATTTTTACTTTTGAAGACGCCTTTACCGCTGAGTCGACGTTTGCCGATGAACGCGATCGAGGCATAACGTTTTGACTAAATTTCTATGATGTCATTAAGGATAAAGCTTTATTAAAAAAAGCAGGTGCATTTAAAAAATATGATTTTATTAAAAAAAAATAAAAAGAAAATTTGAACTTCAACCAATAAACATATCTAATTATAGTTTTTATTACCATATATATTTAAACTTGATTGTTAATTATTTATTGGTTGTTTCTTATTAATTATATACAAAGAAAATTAAAAAAAATTTCTTATGATTTATTTTATATTTTTATTTCTAAAATGTGATTTTGTTAAATATAAAGAAAGATGTGAGGCAATAAACATATAATTTAATTTTCATAATAGTAGCATTACTTATTATTTATTGACTGTTTCTTGTTAATTATATGTTATGTTGGATCCCATAACCAGGCCTGTTTTCATAATGAGGCCTTTTTGAAAATTTGTTTAATAATATATAATCTATAATAAAATGTTTTTATAGTATTATTAAACAAGTTTTAAAAAAGACCTCATTATGAAAAAAAATGCCTTACTATGAAAAAAAAGGCCTTGTTATGGGATTTGAACTTAATTAGGTACCTATGTATTTCGTGGCATATTAAAAATTTAAAAAAAAAAACCGTCCTACTGTGTCCTACTAAACCATTATGTTTAGACTTAAAAGCATTTTAAATAAGATTAAAAATTTTCAAAATTTCTATAGGCAACTCAAAAACGGTTAGAGATACGGACTTGTGATTTAAATTTTTAGATTTTTAATGTCTCGTATGCATTGTAAAACATTAACATTATCCTAAAGGCCATTTAACTTGGGAGCGATTTAAAAATAAATATTGTCAAAAGACCAAACTTTAAAAACTAAAAAAAGAGACCTGCGATTGGAATTTTTAAAATCCCTGGGTCAGTAATGACTTGTAAACTTATTTAAAAATAAAATTAAACAAAAAATTTAGATAATTAACCAAGAAATTTCTAACACGGAGACTTTTCAATTTTTAGGGGCAAGTGAGTCGTCGGTACCGCTAAAATTTTGCTACCAGTGGTGAAATTCATGAAGCCGGACGCCTTGATTTCATTTTAAATTTTTTTGAAAGTTTATTCTTTTCAAACATAACTTAGGACGTGGAGAATTTTACTATATAGTTACTAAATTAATAGCTCAAATATAACAGATATATTTATAACTATGGTTATTTAAAATAATTTAAAAAATTACAATAAAGAGACGGGTTGTTCGAACCCGTTATTGCTCGGGAAACTTCAAGGATATAGATACATTTTTTGCAATCGGTCGAACAAATCGTATTAGTTGCGCCATCTCTTAGCATCACGCTGAACAAACTGCGGGTTTGTTCGAGATAGTAATTGCTCGGGTAACATCGGTAAGCTGAGACAAAATGGTATATTCAGTCGAACAAATTTTGTTGATTGCGCCATCTCTTGACAAAATATTGAACTAAAAATTGGTTTGTTCGAGAAATTTATTGCTCGGGCAAAATCGTTAAAGCTCGGGTAAGCTGTGACAAATTGATACACTCAGTCGAACAAGCTATACGACAGCACCTGTAGTGACATTATTAGGTACTAAGAAGTTTGTACGATCATTTGCACCAATTGTTTCGAGATTGTTCTGTGGTCTTCTATCTCTATTCTTTGGTGTTTTTGTGTGTATAATGTTGGGCTGTGACATCTGATAATGACAGAAAAGTAACTAGATAAATATTTAGTTGAGTAATCATTTGATAAATGTGTAAATATTCATGTGTATCAGTGTTAGTTTATTAAAAAAGTATATTTAGAATGATTAGATGGTTACTCTAGAAAAACCGAAGCAGTTAAATGTATTCATAATATAATTATAACCTTCCTTTGTTAGCGCTGACGTTTGTATTTTACCAATTCCATGTATTTGATTGTATGTGTTAATATTTGCAGAAGAAAACCAAGAAATCCGTGCCTTCAAGTAGATCACCAATTAAATTATATAAAAATGAAAATAAAGAATCGGATGAGTCAGCAAAAGAGAGTGTTGAGCAGAAAGGCAGCGTTTCAGCCAGTACTAGTGAAGTTATATGCGAAGCAGCAACAAGCGAGGTGATGAGCTACAAAAGGCAGATGATACACAAGTCGTACAGGATGTTGTAGTGGTAAAAGTGAAGGAGCTGGCTCCCTCCGCTCCATGGTTAGAGGAATATGTGCCTGACGTTGTTTATCCGGCTCTGCCGGGCGGTGAGACCAGTACAGTAACACCAGTGTTAACAGTGGAGCCGTACACGAGGGAAGAACTGGCTAACCTCTACTCGAACTGGTAGTTGTCGGCAGTCAGGAGTTCGTGAAGTGTTTTGTGGAGAGTGAACTGCGTGCCGGAGCGTGTTGTAGACATCCTCTGCATGAGTTACTGTATTGGAAACGTTATTGATATATAATTTTTTGAAAAATTAAATTTTATTACAAATTTTTTTTTGTTTAGGCGGTCACCACGCTACGAGTGGTGAGGTGTGGGACCTGTGGTATCGCAGAACCCAGAACACTCCGACATAGTCACCAGCCTCTTTAAATGACCAGAGGAAACGGTTGTCCTCGTAACCTACCTATCAACCCTTCCAGTTGGGCTGGAAGCATTCCTTTGTTGCAGCATTCCCCGGTTCTTCACACTACCTATGCGGGTGACCTGGCAAGCTTGTCTGGCCCGGTTCTCTGGGTTTCGGAGTGTTCTGGGTTCTGCGATACCACAGGTCCCTCACCTCACCACTCGTAGCGTGGTGACCACCTAAACAAAAAAAAATTTTTTAATAAAATTTAATTGTTCAAAAAATTATATCTCAATAACGGTAAAAGATAGAGACCTCTGGAAAATATGTATATATATTACTAAACTAAAAAAGATAGGGATCTGCGGTTGGAATTTTTGAAGTTCTAAGGTCTGAAATATGTTAAAGGCACATTTTAAAACATATCCAAAACAAAAAAATTTTTTGTAAAATTTTGAAATTTTTGTAATAAAATTTAATTTTTCAAAAAATTATATCTCAATTACGGTAAAAGATAGGGACCTCTGGTTTTAATTGATTGATGATAACCTTTCTGTATTTCGGTTTTGGAAAATATTGCAGTTTTTGTTTTTATGACAAAATAATTTTTTTAATTCATAGCTAAATTCTGGCTAATAAAAATTTGGATTTTTTGTATTTATGACTACAAAGGTAGTGTATGTCTTTTTTCATATTAAAAATATAATAAAAAATTGTTAACAGATGAGAACGAATCTCCTTCTTAAGGAGCTTGCACTCATAAATTCGATCATTAGGCGTGCAGAAAAAACTCGCTAGGATTTTTTAATTTATATTTTCTAATGGCGTAATATTTGCAAATTATTTAAATTTATTTTAAACAAATTAAATGGAAGCTCTTAGTACTCAAATATTGAATAAAAATGATTATCAAAAATCTGTTGATTATAGAAAAAAAATTGTCTTAGACATCCAGCTTTCTGTTGACTTCTTACCAGTGGCGTAGCCAAGAAGAGGCGGAAGGCCTCCCCCCCCCCAAAGAAAGAGGAAAATCTTTTATGTAAATAAATGCTTTGTTTTATATTTAAAAATAGAGATAAGAACCTTTTTTTTTAGGTCGTCACTGGTAATTCAAAAGTGAGAACATTATTCATAATTTAAATAATTTTGGCTTCTGGGCCCCCTCCAAAAAAAAGTCCTGGCTGCGCCACTGCTTCTTACACTTATTAAATATCTACAAAACCCTGAAATGTGTTTTGTTTGTTTTTTGTCAGTTCTTTTCCTACAAACAGTTAATAAGTATGAGTTCGAGGTATATTAAGATCAGAGATAATTTACTAATTTCTGACATTTTAAACTAACCTACTTGAAACTTTGACATTTTTATCACATGTGCAGTGGATAAGTATGGATCGTTCAGGCGAACTTATCGCTGCATGCAAGTCACACGAGAAAAATGTTTAATTACGTAATTAATTATTTATCTTAAGGTAAGTGAGGCATTTTTGACAAGTGTGTAAACAATGACGTGTAGAAAAATGTGTAACGAATCGAGTGGTCCATCAGAAACTTTCACAAACACCCGTCGGGAGAATTCCTTTGAAAGGTATTTCTTGGGCTTTTTAAAAAGGGTATACTTTTGAGAATTCAAATAATAAAATTTTAGAAATTTTATGTTTCTTTAGAAATATATTTTTTAAATGGTTCTTTGTTCAAGGAGAAATGTATTCAGAGTTATTGCTTAATAACTCTGAACACTAGGGTCCCCTTGAACAAAGCTAAACCCCTTTTCCACGAAATACCTAGTAACTTCTCATAAAAACACACGACTCTCTGAAGAGGAGAGCAGATAGTATTCGGGCTTGTTAGTAGTAACATCTAGGTAGTAGCATTCGTAGAGGCACTGTGTCGATATTTTCTGGTGGTCTACTCAATTCTGTTTGTTTTATTTTATTAATTCCCTTAAATACATATTAAACTTTTAATCATTTAAACTATTTGTAAATATTACTGTTAATAAATTTAATTCATTAATTTTAAACCGTGTTCACGAGTGTAAACCCTTCACATTTAAGAACTTTAGTGAACAGCTCAGATCCAAACTTAAATACAAGATGCCTATTCAGTCGGTTGGTAAGTACAACAATACATATCATTTAATTCACATATCGTAATGATGAACCCTGGATCACACTCACGCCTACTACCCGAACTCCTTTAGTCAGATATCTCATTTCAGTTTGAGATTAGACATAATATAATACCACAGGCTCGCTACCTAGTGGACAATAAATGGTACGTTAAAAAGTAACGTTACCGGTTCGCTACAAATGTCTCAGTCGTGTGTATGCGTTCGTTTCGTTTCCAGGGACACAATTACAAAAATTACATTCCTTTTTAGTATATCGAAAATATAACGCATATCACCGCATTTGATCGTAGTACAACCGTCGCTCACCTGCATAGCGCTGCACTTGATCGTAGTTCACCCACCGCTCACTTACACAGCGCCGCACTTGATCGTAGTTCACCCAGCGCCGCACTTGATCGTAGTTCACCCGTCGCTCACCTGCATGGCGCTGCACTTGATCGTAATTTGCCCGTCGCTCACCTGCACGGCGCACCACTTGATTGTAGTTCACCCGTCGCCCACCGCACAGCGCCGCACTTGATTGTAGTACAACCGTCGCTCACCTGCATGGCGCTGCACTTGATCGTAGTTCACCCACCGCTCACTTACACAGCGCCGCACTTGATCGTAGTTCACCCGTCGCTCACCTGCACAGCGCCACACTTGATCGTAATTTGCCCGTCGCTCACCTGCACGGCGCACCACTTGATTGTAGTTCACCCGTCGCCCACCGCACAGCGCCGCACTTGATCGTAGTACAACCGTCGCTCACCTGCATGGCGCTGCACTTGATCGTAGTTCACCCACCGCTCACTTACACAGCGCCGCACTTGATCGTAGTTCACCCGTCGCTCACCTGCACAGCGCCACACTTGATCGTAATTTGCCCGTCGCTCACCTGCACGGCGCACCACTTGATTGTAGTTCACCCGTCGCCCACCGCACAGCGCCGCACTTGATCGTAGTACAACCGTCGCTCACCTGCATGGCGCTGCACTTGATCGTAGTTCACCCACCGCTCACTTACACAGCGCCGCACTTGATCGTAGTTCACCCGTCGCTCACCTGCACAGCGCCACACTTGATCGTAGTACACCCGTCGTCCACCTGCACAGTGTAGCTCTGTATTGTATTAAATTCATTAATAATGGTAATGGTAACTTTTAGCTGTTTTTAATACGCATACTGTTCTGCGCAGGGCCTTGGTCTAAAGAAATTCATATACATACGGTTTTATTTTTTGGAAATACTCGAGTAGTAGCAGACCAATAGATGGATACCTGTTGTCTTTTAATCATCTCGAATTTGTTAACGAAAATATAACACTAAATTAAATTATATTGTTTAAGTGAGTACATATAGTTCATAAATTAACCTTTAAAAATATTGACTATATATTAGTTAGAGATAGAGGCCTGAAGTTTGAAATTTTGGATTTCTCGTGTCTTATTTGCATTATTAAAATAATTACGTTAAGATCTCTAAAGCTGTTTAGACATAAAAGCATTTTAAATAAGATTAAAATTTTTCAAAATTTCTATAGGCAACTCAAAAACGGTTCGAGATACGGCCTTGTGATTTAAATTTTTAGATTTTTATTGTCTTGTATGCATTGTGAAACATTAACATTATCCTAAAGGCCATTTAACTTGGGAGCGTTTTAAAAATAAATATTGTCGAAAGACCAAACCTTAAAAACTAAAAAAAGAGACCTGCGATTGGAATTTTTAAAATCCCTGGGTCAGTAATGACTTGTAAACTTATTTAAAAATAAAATTAAACAAAAAATTTAAATAATTAACCAAGAAATTTCTAACACGGAGACTTTTCAATTTTTAGGGGCAAGTGAGTCGTCGGTCACCGCTAAAATTTTGCTACCAGTGGCGAAATTCATGAAGCCGGACGTCTTGATTTGATTTTAATTTTTTTTGAAAGTTTATTCTTTTCAAACATAACTTAGGACGTGGAGAATTTTACTATAGTGCGTTCGAAGGTGAGTATGCAGTACAGGGCATATGGAGTAGTTCTTTTTCATACTCTCTAATGGGTTTACAGAATGACGCTATCCTTTTCTCGCTAGTCGACGTTGCCAGCTCTAAAACACGCTGATCTGTGAAGACGCAGTATTCTACAAATGGCCATTTGTTTTTGTTGAGTGTTATTTTGAGTTTTATAAGAGTTGATTTTTGTAAATAATACGAGTTTTTCATATTATTATAATTGACACATTTGACACTTTTACAACATATGGTAACACCGCTCACATTTGCCATAAGAGCTATTGAGAAGTGACATTACCGTTGGCGGCGCTGTAATTCATGGCAAAATGGCTGAATTGTCTAGTATTCAGCTGTCAATATGCTAACAGGGAACAGGTTAATTTAAGCACAGTACATTTTTATTTTATGAAAATGTATATATGAACGTTCTAACAAAAAATCAACACTAGAAAATATGTTTTAATTTCAAACAGTACTACAGTCGCGTAGTACAATATTTGACTACCAGACTGCGTATCCGAGCGTGTCAGTTCTCAATTGAGAACTGGCACTTGATTGTAGTACAACCGTCGCTCACCTGCATGGCGCTGCACTTGATCGTAGTTCACCCACCGCTCACTTACACAGCGCCGCACTTGATCGTAGTTCACCCGTCGCTCACCTGCACAGCGCCACACTTGATCGTAATTTGCCCGTCGCTCACCTGCACGGCGCACCACTTGATTGTAGTTCACCCGTCGCCCACCGCACAGCGCCGCACTTGATCGTAGTACAACCGTCGCTCACCTGCATGGCGCTGCACTTGATCGTAGTTCACCCACCGCTCACTTACACAGCGCCGCACTTGATCGTAGTTCACCCGTCGCTCACCTGCACAGCGCCACACTTGATCGTAATTTGCCCGTCGCTCACCTGCACGGCGCACCACTTGATTGTAGTTCACCCGTCGCCCACCGCACAGCGCCGCACTTGATCGTAGTACAACCGTCGCTCACCTGCATGGCGCTGCACTTGATCGTAGTTCACCCACCGCTCACTTACACAGCGCCGCACTTGATCGTAGTTCACCCGTCGCTCACCTGCACAGCGCCACACTTGATCGTAGTACACCCGTCGTCCACCTGCACAGTGTAGCTCTGTATTGTATTAAATTCATTAATAATGGTAATGGTAACTTTTAGCTGTTTTTAATACGCATACTGTTCTGCGCAGGGCCTTGGTCTAAAGAAATTCATATACATACGGTTTTATTTTTTGGAAATACTCGAGTAGTAGCAAACCAATAGATGGATACCTGTTGTCTTTTAATCATCTCGAATTTGTTAACGAAAATATAACACTAAATTAAATTATATTGTTTAAGTGAGTACATATAGTTCATAAATTAACCTTTAAAAATATTGACTATATATTAGTTAGAGATAGAGGCCTGAAGTTTGAAATTTTGGATTTCTCGTGTCTTATTTGCATTATTAAAATAATTACGTTAAGATCTCTAAAGCTGTTTAGACATAAAAGCATTTTAAATAAGATTAAAATTTTTCAAAATTTCTATAGGCAACTCAAAAACGGTTCGAGATACGGCCTTGTGATTTAAATTTTTAGATTTTTATTGTCTTGTATGCATTGTGAAACATTAACATTATCCTAAAGGCCATTTAACTTGGGAGCGTTTTAAAAATAAATATTGTCGAAAGACCAAACCTTAAAAACTAAAAAAAGAGACCTGCGATTGGAATTTTTAAAATCCCTGGGTCAGTAATGACTTGTAAACTTATTTAAAAATAAAATTAAACAAAAAATTTAAATAATTAACCAAGAAATTTCTAACACGGAGACTTTTCGGTTTAGGTCGCGCAGTTTTGCGAAGTGAATAAATTAAAAAATATTAAATAATATTTTATATTTAAGTAATTTTCCTACTTTATTATTATACTACTTTCAATAGTTTTTGTATAATATTTTTTAAATTCATTTTAGACTCGTAAAATGCAAAATTCTTTTGTTAGTTGTCATATAAAGCTTATTCGTCCGTATCCATACGCGTAATAGTCTATATCGTTCTTTAGAACGTTGGTCAGGTCACGAAAATGTGGTACGCCAAGATCAAAGGTTCGACACGAGTCGGCCTACTGGTTCTACTGTGGCTATACTGCAAACTCACCTTCGAACGCACTATATATAGTTACTAAATTAATAGCTCAAATATAACAGATATATTTATAACTATGGTTATTTAAAATAATTTAAAAAATTACAATAAAGAGACGGGTTGTTCGAACCCGTTATTGCTCGGGAAACTTCAAGGATATAGATACATTTTTTGCAATCGGTCGAACAAATCGTATTAATTGCGCCATCTCTTAGGATCACGCTGAACAAACTGCGGGTTTGTTCGAGATAGTAATTGCTCGGGTAACATCGGTAAGCTGAGACAAAATGGTATATTCAGTCGAACAAATTTTGTTGATTGCGCCATCTCTTGACAAAATATTGAACTAAAAATTGGTTTGTTCGAGAAATTTATTGCTCGGGCAAAATCGTTAAAGCTCGGGTAAGCTGTGACAAATTGATACACTCAGTCGAACAAGCTATACGACAGCACCTGTAGTGACATTATTAGGTACTAAGAAGTTTGTACGATCATTTGTTTCTAAATTGTTATGAATTCGCTTCTCCAGTGACACCCCAAATATTCATCTAATTGAAAAAATGAATTGAACAAAAAAGATATGTTGGTCGAATTATTATAGTCAAGACGAGTCTGTGTCAAATGGAGTCTGTGTCAGATGTACTAAAACTGATAAGGTAAGTGTTCCCAACTACGAAAAAATAAAAAAATATGTGAAGAATAAAAGCCGTGTTTATTGGATAACATTTCTAAAATCCGTAAATTAATTTAACTTATTCATGTAATATTTAATTCATTTTGAAGTATTTTGTACACAATTTAATAAAGAACATTAATTAGAAAGTAAATTACATCAATACATATGGTTTATTTATATATAATATTAATTTAGACCTTATTATTATAAACTTAGAACTATTGTACTAGTAAAATTTTGATACATATGTCATTTATTGTTTAACCTTTAATAAACATATGTACATATTTTAAATAATTAATGTAAGTAGATATTATAATAAATTGAAATGTTATAAATGACATTTAAACTATTTATTATTAAAAAATGTTGGTTTTGACTACTGAGGGAATCTTTTTAAATATTTTTCTGTATTCCAGATTATTTTTGCGAAGTTTTTCAAAACCGTTGCTTACAATGAATCTTGATATAAGATGGTCAAATGTGATAAAAAATGAGGAACAAAGAAACACTGTCCGATGTAACACTATAAGGCCTGGATATCAGAACGAGAAAATACGTGCTGGGCACAGTGAAAAAGGTTTTCTTGCTGCGACTTACAATATTTGTAGTGCTACTGCGACCGGATTCAAATGGAAAGACATAATAAAAGTATTAGTTAACTAAATTAATTTTAATAATTAAATAATAAATGACAGTGCAATAAACTAGTGAAAAAGAAACAGGTCTGGTGATCCTGCTATCCAAACAGCATTCTTTTTATATATAAATATGCATACCTAAAGTGTATCTTGGCCAAATCACTAGGCGTTTACTTAAAACTCTACCGGTGGATATGGTACATCGGCCAATCTTTACTATACCCCACTAAACATAACCTTATGTGCTGCCTCTATACAGAAGGCTTAAATAATCCTTAAAAAGGTTAGGTTAGGCTAGGCATTAGCTAGAATACTAGTTACGTTAGAATAGTTTAGCTAGAATACTAGTTATGTTAGAATAGTTTAGCTTCCTCAGTAAATCTACCGGTCGGTAAACAGCTACATGCTTATACACGTTCACCGAACTCGTTTTCGAACGCAGTTGATGTTCCCGGTATCTGCCGGTAGAGTTTTCGTAAACGCCTTATTGCAATTCTAAGCTTACCTTAATTTTGGCAGGTTAACGGCGTATTTTTATTTTAAATTATTAAATAAACATTGTCATGACATTCCGTCACAAAAATTCGCATACTAATGTGTTAAACTATACATATTGTAATAAATACTTAAATATATGCAGTGACGATATTCAACCGGTACGAGCATATCAGTTCTTAAAATATTGAAATACATATCATATACAATCCATACTGGTTGTTAAAATGAATAGTATGATAACAGGTACAGAAAAAGATTTCACTTAGTTTCTACTTTTGGCAAATGACCACATCAACAATTTTTAAAAATCAACAAATTGTATGATAATTATTAAAATAATTAGGGCTACAACTACAGTTAGTTTTTTTCTTCTCGTAAGATTTTTTAGTGTTTTATTTTATTTTTTTTATCTAACTGGTTTATTATTTTGAATATATGCCCTGCATATACGTACGATAAATGTTTTCAAATAATAAACATGTATGTTAAATATATTTTTATTTACATTGTAATATTTTGAAGATTAATGTAAGAAAAAGTTAATATTTTTTTAGAATAATAAAGTGTATTGATTATTATTTATGAATGTTTTATTTCAAGGGAAGCGAAAATTAAGAGTGATGTTGGCCGTAGACCTAAATATTTTGAGAATATGAAAAATTCCAAATTTCAACATAGTTTTGTAAAGATTTGATTACTTTTTGAATATTTCTAATCAGTTTAGGTAATTTCAATCAAATTTCTGATTACGGTTATATGAGTAATGTTTTTACACAAATAGTTAATTACAAAAATAATCATTATTTTACAGTTCTGATTAAATATAATTTATATGGAGACTATAGTTGTCTCACTATCCTCTTTTTCAAGTCGCTGTATGTATGTTATTTTAAATATAATGGATTTACATATTTCCTAATTTCCTTTTTATAATTAATATCATTCAGGTACATCCAATCCGCAGTTGTAAAGTTTCTAGTTTCAATATAAAACAAATTTAATCACTTAAAGGCCTTTACCCGCGGACCAGAGTTTAAGAATCACTGATTACAAATTCATTGCAAAAATGTATAAAAATAAATCAGTTAAAGAGTTAAATGTTCTAAATTTCCATGCATATCTTGTAGACCAGGTTATCGAAGGTAAAATTATATTCTACTGATATATCAGATTTAAAATATCATTTATGATGTAAGGCGTTTTTTTAATTAAATGTCTTTAATATTCGAGATATTTATTTCGAATTATTATTGGCGTATTTATTCTTGGCCTGTAACACTTTTGATCTCCTTCAGTTTAATGTTTTTCTTAAACTATATTAATAATCTATATATTTGTTTTCTCTCAAATTCTAAGTATTACTCGCTTTACAATAATAGAAACGTATTTCATAGATCAATATTATTATTAATATTACTTAAATGTTCAATTAAAGTATTTAATTATAAATTAGTGTATAATAAGAACAGATTTTAATTTGTAGTGCGCGCTATTTTGCGTGCATTACGACAATATTACAAAAAAAAAGTGGAAAAACATTTCACTTTTATCTAGTGGTAACATTGTAGAGGCAAAATCTGTAGAACTAAAATTTATTATTTAAAGGCAATCGTTAAAAATATAGTAGTACTACTGTGGGAAATAGAATGATGTTATATGTGTTATAAGAGTACTATATTGTAATTTTATGGAACGAAAATTATAATAAAATCAATAATTTCATCATTGTTATCGTGTAATAGGGATAACTTCTAGGAACTAGTAACTTCTCACTACAGTTGGCAAAATTTCAGTGTTCCCAACTTAATTTTTTTTTTTTTTTTCGGACCGGTGACCCAAGCCCGTCAAATGTACTAAAACTGATAAGGGAAGTGTTCCCAACTTCGAAAAAATAAAAAAATATGTGAAAAGTAGAAGCCGTGTTTATTGGATAACATTTCTAAAATCCGTAAATTAATTTAACTTATTCATGTAATATTTAATTCATTTTGAAGTATTTTGTAAACAATTTAATAAAGAACATTAATTAGAAACTAAATTACATCAATACATATGGTTTATTCATATATAATATTAATTTAGACCTTATTATTATAAACTTAGAACTACTAGTAAATTTTGATACATATGTCATTTATTGTTTAACCTTTAATAAACATAAGTACATATTTTAAATAATTAATGTAAGTAGATATTATAATGTTATAAATGACATTTAAACTATTTATTATTAAAAAATGTTGGTTTTGACTACTGAGGGAAACTTTTTAAATATTTTTCTGTATTCCAGATTATTTTTGCGAAGTTTTTCAAAACCGTTGCTTACAATGAATCTTGATATAAGATGGTCAAATGTGATAAAAAATGAGGAACAAAGAAACACTGTCCGATGTAACACTATAAGGCCTGGATATCAGAACGAGAAAATACGTGCTGGGCACAGTGAAAAAGGTTTTCTTGCTGCGACTTACAATATTTGTAGTGCTACTGCGACCGGATTCAAATGGAAAGACATAATAAAAGTATTAGTTAACTAAATTAATTTTAATAATTAAATAATAAATGACAGTGCAATAAACTAGTGAAAAAGAAACAGGTCTGGTGATCCTGCTATCCAAACAGCATTCTTTTTATATATAAATATGCATACCTAAAGTGTATCTTGGCCAAATCACTAGGCGTTTACTTAAAACTCTACCGGTGGATATGGTACATCGGCCAATCTTTACTATACCCCACTGAACATAACCTTATGTGCTGCCTCTATACAGAAGGCTTAATTAATCCTTAAAAAGGTTAGGTTAGGCTAGGCTTTAGCCAGAATACTAGTTATGTTAGAATAGTTTAGCTAGAATAAGGTTATATTGAGAGGGGTATAGTAAATCTTCCCCAGTAAATCTATCGGTCGGTAAACAGCTACATGCTTATACACGTTCACCGAACTTGTTTTCGAATGCAGTTGATGTTCCCGGTATCTGCCGGTAGAGTTTTCGTAAACGCCTTATTGCAATTCTAAGCTTACCTTAATTTGGCAGGTTAACGGCGTATTTTTATTTTAAATTATTAAATAAACATTGTCATGACATGCCGTCACAAAAATTCGCATACCAATGTGTTAAACAATATATATTGTAATAAATACTTAAATATATGCAGTGACGATATTCAACCGGTACGGCCATATCAGTTCTTAAAATATTGAAATACTTCCATACTGGTTGTTAAAATGAATAGTAGGATAACAGGTACAGAAAAAGATTTCACTTAGTTTCTACTTTTGGCAAATGACCACATCAACAATTTTTAAAAATCAACATATTGTATGATAATTATTAAAATAATTTGGGCTACAACTACAGTTAATTTTTTTTTTCTCGTTAGATTTTTTAGTGTTTTATTTATTTTTTTTATCTAACTGGTTTATTATTTTGAATATATGCCCTGCATATACGTACGATAAATGTTTTCAAATAATAAACATGTATGTAAAATATATTTTACATTGTAATAAAATGTAAGAAAAAGTTAATGTTTTTTTAGAATAATAAAGTGTATTGATTATTATTTATGACTGTTTTATTTCAAGGGAAGCGAAAATTAAGAGCGATGTTGGCCGTAGACCTAAATATTTTGAGAATATGAAAAATTCCAAATTTTAACATAGTTTTGAAAAGATTTGATTACTTTTTGAATATTTCTAATCGTATCAAGAATTTTGTATTCTGTTTATTTAGGTAATTTCAATCAAATATCTGATTACGGTTATATGAGTAATGGTTTTCCATAAATAATTGATTACAAAAATAATCATTATTTAACAGTTCTGGTTAAATATAATTTATATGGAGACTATAGTTGTCTCACTATCCTCTTTTTCAAGTCGCTGTATGTATGTTATTTTAAATATAATGGATTTACATATTTCCTAATTTCCTTTTTATAATTAATATCATTCAGGTACATCCAATCCGCAGTTGTACAGTTTCTAGTTCCAATATAAAACAAATTTAATCACTTAAAGGCCTTTACCCGCGGACCAGAGTTTAAGAATCACTGATTACAAATTCATTGCAAAAATGTATAAAAATAAATCAGTTAAAGAGTTAAATGTTCTAAATTTTCATGCATATCTTGTAGACCAGGTTGTCGTAGGTAAAATTATATTCTACTGATATATCAGATTTAAAAATATCAGTTATTATGTAAGGCATTTTTTTAATTAAATGTCTTTAATATTCGAGATATTTGTTTCGAATTATTATTGGCGTATTTATTCTTGGCCTCTAACACTTTTGAACTCCTTCAGTTTAATGTTTTTCTTAAACTATATTAATAATCTATATATTTGTTTTCTCTCCAATTCTAAGTATTATTCGCTTTACAATAATAGAAACGTATTTCATGGATTAATATGTTCTTACTTATATATTCAATTAAAGTATTTAATTATAAAACAGATTTTAATTTGTAGTGCGCGCTATTTTGCGTGCAGTACAGCAATACTACAAAAAAAAAGTGGAAAAACATTTAACTTTTATCTCGTGGTAACATTGTAGAGGCAAAATCTGTAGAACTAAAATTTATTATTTGAAGGCAATCGTTAAAAATATAGTAGTACTACTGTAGAAAATATAATGATGTTATATGTGTTATAAGAGTACTATATTGGAATTTAATGGAACAAAACTTATGATAAAATCAATAATTTCATCATTGTTATCGTGTAATAGGGATAACTTCTAGTAACTAGTAACTTCTCATTACAGTTGGCAAAATTTCAGTGTTCCCAACTTAATTTCTTCTTTTTTTTTTCGGACCGGTGACCCAAGCCCGTCAAGACACTGTTTATTAATACAGATGTTTCTATCGTTTCTGTGAAATGTACACATAACCTTTTTGTCGGTACATCTCGAATTTGTTAACGAGAATATAACGCTAAATTAAATTATATTGTGTAAGTGAGTACATATAGTTCATAAATAAACCTTTAAAAATATTGATTATATATTAGAAATGTTTTATAAGGTGTATTTTTACGATATACTCGAGAAGTACGGGACAGATATATGGATACGTGTTGTATTTTAATCATCTGGAATTTGTTAACGAGAATATAACACTAAAGTATCATTCACAGCTCATGTTTTAATAGATAGTACGTAATTCATAATGTTAATGTTAACGCATAAGAATGTTAGTTCTACACAAATCCGTATAAGCATTCATAGCTCCAATTTAGTGGATAAGCGTAAGAAAATATTTAACGCATAATGTTAAAAGTTTGTATATCTCAAACTTCTGACATTAACATTAACATTAAAACACTGACAACTGTCAAAATGAAGGAATATATTATACTTGAAATTCGAATAAGACTTGTGGATGCAGCTTGTGACATAATTATTAGTAAAAATGTTGAAACTAATATTGAAAAATAGATGTGAAGTGAGAATTTTTACATATTTCAGGGTTTCGCAGGTATACAGTGATACATTTCAAAATAGACGAATATATTATACAGGAAATTCTAAAAAGACTTGTGGCTGCAGTTTATGATGTACTAATTAATAAATGTGTTGAATCTAATAAAAAATTAATGTGAAGTGTGAATTTTCACATATTTTAGTGTTTTTCAGGTATCTAGTACCCAAGTTAAAGCAGCTATATGTGTGGAAAATTTTTTTTTTTTTGGGGTAATCAACCCTATTGAACAATATTTTGAAAATAATGTACCGTTTGTTATTCTATGTACAAAGAGTTTTTCCTTAAAATACTACATGAACTTTTAAAATAAAATATGTATTTTTTCAACAATAAAAAAATTAATCTGACAAAAATTCCTTTTGAACTATTTTAGTTTCCATCAATGTACATTATTGAGATTTTTTTCAGAATTTTAGACCAACACTTCTGGGAAACAAAGTTATCTTTTTTTAGTGAAATCAAAAAGTTAGGTTAGAGTGAGTAGCTTCAGAAACATTATAGTTATTTTATTTAATAATTCACTTAATAAATATTATTTTGGTTCTTTTTAGAAGTATATTTAATAAAAAAACAATATATATATTTAATAACAAGATATTTTTATTATAAATTGTTTAGTAATTTCTATTGCGAGTAGATGGCAGCAAGATCGATTTATCTATTAAAACATGAGCTATGAATGGTACCAAAGTTTTGTGACTAGCCACTAACATTATCCATTAACATTATGCACTATGAATTACGTACTATCTATTAAAACATGAGCTGTGAATGATACTTAACTTAAATTATATTGTTTAAGTGTGTACATATAGTTCATAAATAAACCTTGATATATATATATTGATTGTATATTAGTTAGAGATAGAGGCCTGAAGTTTGAATTTTTGGATTTCTCGTGTCTTGTTTGCATTATTAAAATAATTACGTTAACCCTGTACTACTATCGTTCATTTACACTATCATAACTACTATCGTGGGGTCAAAATCACATTTAAACGATGCTAGCAATTGGTTTGCGGCAAACATGTTGTCTCTAAACACAAACAAATGTGAAAGTATGGTTATTTCTTTAAGAAAGTATACATTTGAGAGTCCAGGCTTTATTAAATTTTTAGGGGTATATGTTGACAGGGAATTAAATTGGAAACACCATGTTGAGTATGTGAGTGGTAAGCTATGTAGAACAATTTTCTTACTGAGAAATCTTGTGGACATAGTAACTAAAGATGTGCTCTTAGTAGCTTATTACTCACTTTTTCAATCACATATTTCTTATGCCCTCTTAGCATGGGGACACTCGTCCTCTGCTGATAGAATTTTTGCATTGCAAAGACGCGCTGTGAGAATCATTGACGGCATTTCTTACAGAGCAGACTGTCAAGAATCTTTTTTATCTTTGCAAATTATGACTCTGCCATCACTCTACATTTTTGCCTGTTTAAAATTTTTTTACAAAAATAAAAACGACTTTAAATCTTTTAATGACATTCATAATCATAATACTAGATACAAGAATGATATACAGTCTGTTTCAAACGGTTAGGCGGAACTAAATGGGAATTTTGTTCTTTTAGGTTGTCACGAGAAGGGACCTTGCTAGGGTTATTTCATTTTTCACGTTGGAATGTCAAAATTTAAAATTCCAACAATGAAACCATGGAAACGAAGTATATATGTCAAAATTTAATTATTTTTTTATATATTTTAATGACAAAAATATAAATAATTGGGAAATTTGTAATAAGAATGACACAAAAAATTAACATATAAAGAAAATGACATTTTAAAATGATGAAAAAAATCAGCAAAAAATGTTTATTGTAAGTATGATTTACAAAGCTTAAACAACACGGCCAAAAAGCACGATTTAAACGATGAAAGTAACTAGATTGCAAAATCTAGTTCCGCTTAACCGTTTGGAACAGACTGTATATCCTAAATTCAGCCGCCTATCAAAATCCAGAAATAGCACTACCTACTACGCTATTAAATTCTTTAATAAATTGCCAGAGTCAGTAAGACTTTTACCCCAAAATAAATTTGAAGCGTTTGTGAAGGATGTGCTAATTCAAAATCCATTGTACTCTGTGTCCGAATATTTTGATTTAAATTTTTAGTATTATCATTAGTTTTTGTATCTAAGTAATAATTACAGTCTGTTTCAAACGCTTAGGCGGAACTAAATGGGAATTTCGTTCTTTTAGGTTGTCACGACAAGGGACCTTGCTTGGGTTATTTCATTTTTTACGTTGGAATGTCAAAATTTAAAATTACAACAATGTAACCATGGAAACGAATGACCTTTGTCAAAATTAAATTATTTTTTTATATATTTTAATGACAAAAAAATAAATAAATGGGAAATTTGTATTAAGAATGACACAAAAAATCAAAATATAAAGAAAATGACATTTTGAAATGATATTAACCTTAACCAAAAATGTTTATTGTAAGTATGATTTACAAAGCTTAAACAAAACGGTCGAAAAGCACGATTTAAACGATGAAAGTAACTAGATTGCAAAATTTAGTTCCGCTTAACAGTTTGGAACAGACTGTATATCTATGTGTAACTCTTTTTGTGTAAATCTACACTATTGTTTGACTGACTGTAAACAATTTAATTGTATTGTATTGTGGTCAATAAATATTATTATTATTATTAAAAGTGACCCAATTTTTAATTAGTTGTTTAAATAACATAAATGTATTTTGTGCTAAAATTGGTTCATAATGATACAGCCTTCACCTGTAACAAAAGAAAAGGATATTCAAATCTCTTGCAAAAAAAGGACAGTCATGTTTGTGACCTAATATAAAAATATAATGCAGCAATAGAAATTGATGCTTACCTATTCTTTGCATGAAGTACAGGTGACTTGTTGTAGTGAATGACTCTTGCAAATTGTCCTATGACATTCTGAGCAAAGGGTGGAATGTTTGGTATCTTTACTCCTAGGACGCAAGTAGTATCTACGCCTTACAACAGGACCTGCTTGTGTAGGCTGATCTCCAGAAGTCATTTCGGTCCCTCATGCGATGGAGATTATTGAGCGAAGCTCTCTGGACAAATCGGCTATGGCAAATCTTATTTTTAAATGCTCATTGATAAGACTCATTCCTAGCTCTTAATTACTCTGGTAAAATCAGAGCGATTTTTTATAATTCCAGGATTAGCAGCATGAAAAATAATATGACTATTTACAATAACAATATCCATTATAGCGTACCAAATTACTAAAGGCCATCGACGACATCTTCGGCCTGAACGATAAAGGGCACATTTTTGGTCAAGGGCATCAACGCCTCCTTTCATCGCATTATAAAAAATGATTACCTCTGGTTTTTTGCTCTCCTGATCAACAGAGTTGTCGTGATGCTTGGTTGACATGATTAGGGTTACCAACCGTCCTACTTTAGTAGGTCATGTCCTACAATTTACCTCCTTGTCCTTCGCCCCCTACCTACTGTTAAAAAATATCGGAAATGTCCTACTTTATAGTATTTTTACTTTTGAAGACGCTGTGCTGGTGAGCTGCAGGTGTACTACGATCAAGTGCAGCGCCGTGTTAGTGAGCGGCGGGTGAACTACGATCAAATGTGGCGCTGTGCAGGTGGGCAGCGGGTGAACTACGATCAAATGTGGCGCTGTGCAGGTGGGCAGCGGGTGAACTACGATCAAATGTGGCGCTGTGCAGGTGGGCAGCGGGTGAACTACGATCAAATGTGGCGCTGTGCAGGTGGGCAGCGGGTGAACTACGATCAAATGTGGCGCTGTGCAGGTGGACAGCGGGTGAACTAAGATCAAATGTGGCACTGTGCAGGTGGGCAGCGGGTGAACTACGATCAAATGTGGCGCTGTGCAGGTGGACAGCGGGTGAACTAAGATCAAATGTGGCGCTGTGCAGGTGGGCAGCGGGTGAACTACGATCAAATGTGGCGTTGTGCGGGTGGGCAGCGGGTGAACTACGATCAAATGTGACGCTGTGCAGGTGGGCAGCGGGTGAACTACGATCAAATGTAGCGCTGTGCTGGTGAGCGGCGGATGTACTACGATCAAATGCGGTGATGTGCGTTATATTTTCGAAATACTAAAGGTTTGTTCGTTTGTGTTGCACCAGACTTGTCCAGGATAAGAGCAGCTGACGTCACTATAGGGATTTGCAGCTAAGCACCCTACCATCTGGTGAGCGTTTCATGAACTTGTGTACATCAGATAAAATTTCGTTTTGTATGAGTATTTTAGATGTTTACAAGTAATGTCACTTCACAAAATCAGAAAATCCCAAACAATTATTTATTTTTTGTCGTTTTTTGATACACTTTTCGCTATTATTTACTAGTAAATGTCAAGTGGTATCTGATTTAGAATGGTTTCAAAAATTCCGCGTGGCGCTACAATCTTAAAATTTTTCCCCTATATAAGATAGCATTGGTGGGGGAAGCTGTGGTGTAGTTCAGTGTAGGTTGGGCAACACAAACGAACACACCTTAAAAGAGAATGTAATTTTTGTAATTGTGTCCCTGGAAACGAAACGAACACATACACACGACTGACACATTTTTCTACACGTCATTGTTTACACACTTGTCAAAAATGCCTCACTTACCTTAAGATAAATAATTAATGACGTAATTAAACATTTTTCTCGTGTGACTTGCATGCAGCGATAAGTTCGCCTGAACGATCCATACTTATCCACTGCACATGTGATAAAAATGTCAAAGTTTCAAGTAGGTTAGTTTAAAATGTCAGAAATTAGTAAATTATCTCTGATCTTAATACACCTCGAACTCATACTTATTAACTGATTGTAGGAAAAGAACTGACAAAAAACAAACAAAACACATTTCAGGGTTTTCTAGATATATTTAAATAAGTGTAATAAGCAGTGGCGCAGCCAGGAATGTTTTTTGGAGGGGGCCCAGAAGACAAAATGATTTAAATTATGAATAATGTTCTCACTTTTGAACAGAGATGGGCGTCTACGCATAAACTTGAATTTTTTACGTCTACGTGTAAATTTACCGTAGACAGCGTAGAGAAGTGTAGACTGTGTAGACACGTAGAATCTAGCGTAGAATAATGAAAAATGAGGTTCTGTAACGTTTAAAAAAATAAAATACCGCCAGTTTTATGCAGAAGAGGTAGTAAAGAATTCAAATTTAATATTTTTGACAGCTTTCTGATTAAAACAACTACTAACTTTTAATTTTAATTTTACTTTAGTAGTTCATACGGACAGAAACCAAGTAATTCATATTGTCCATAACAACATACGATTTGTGAGATAACATTTTTGGAAACAATATATGTAATTAGAACTACATAAAATTGAAATAAACATAAACATTAAAGTAAACTATTTAAACTATTACCATTCTATTATTTAAAATTTTACATTTGAACGTACTGCGCATGTACAGTTTACATTCTACATTCGACACGTAAACAAAGACATATTCTACTTGACATGTTTACGCGTAAAATCTACATTAGTCTACATCATGTATTCTACGCGCCCATCACTGCTTTTGAAATACAAGTGACGACCTAAAAAAAACAGTCCTCGCTTCTAAAATACAAGTGATGACCAAAAAAAAGTCTTCACTTCTGTGATTAAAAAAGGGTCCTTATCTCTATTTTTAAATATAAAACAAAACATTTATTTACATAAAAGATTTTTCCTCTTTCTTGGGGGGGGGGGGGGTGCGTCCCCCGCCCCCTCTTGGCCACGCCACTGGTAAGAAGTCAACAGAAAGCTGGATGTCTAAGGCAATTTTTTTTCTATAATCAACAGATTTTTGATAATCATTTTTATTCGATATTTGAGTACTCACTAAGAGCTTCCATTTAATTTGTTTAAAATAAATTTAAATAATTTGCAAATATTACGTCATTAGAAAATATAAATTAAAAAATCCTAGCGAGTTTTTTCTGCACGCCTAATGATCGAATTTATGAGTGTAAGCTCCTTAAAAAGGAGATTCGTTCTCATCTGTTAACAATTTTTTATTATATTTTTAATATGAAACAAGACATACACTACCTTAGACATAAATACAAAAAATCCATAATTTTACTATCCATAATTTATTTTTCAAAAAATTATATCTCAATAACGGTAAAAGATAGGGACCTCTGGTTTAAATTTTTGAGTTCCTCAAGTCCATTTTAGTCGAAGGAAATTGGGGCCTTAATAACCAAACTTATACAAAAGCATGTATCATTAAACAAAACCCTTAAAAATGGCAAAAAATCGAAAAATCGTAAGGGGGACCCCTTCGATAAGAAATCTCGAATTTTTACAAAAAAAAATATTTCGGATTTTTCTCAAAATTGATACACATTGGGCCGTAGATCACAAAAATAAGGTTCATTTTGGATTTTGGCCAACTGTTTTTGAGTAAATCGGAAAAAAAGTACCTAAAATTGACTATATCGGAAAATAGTACCTAAAATTGACTATAACTCAAAAACTAAGGCCTCTTGATTTTTTTAAATATTTTTTTATTAATCCTCACCCCAAAATTACCTAACGGCAATATTTTGGACTGTATTAGGAAAACTTTTTTTTTTCAAAAAAATTAACAGAGAGTATATGAACATGTATCTCAAAAACTAAAAGAGATAGGGACCTGCGGTTGGAATTTTTGAAGTTTTAAGGTCCGATATATGGTAAAGGCACATTTTAAAACATATTTTAAACAAAAAAAAATTTTGAAAAATTTTGAAATTTTTGTAATGGAATTTAATTTTTCAAAAAATTATATCTCAATAACGGTAAAAGATAGGGACCTCTGGTTTAAATTTTTGAGTTCCTCAAGTCCATTTTAGTCGAAGGAAATTGGGGCCTTAATAACCAAACTTATACAAAAGCATGTATCATTAAACAAAACCCTTAGAAATGGCAAAAAATCGAAAAATCGTAAGGGGGACCCCTTCGATAAGAAATCTCGAATTTTTACAAAAAAAATATTTCGGATTTTTCTCAAAATTGATACACATTGGGCCGTAGATCACAAAAATAAGGTTCATTTTGGATTTTGGCCAACTGTTTTTGAGTAAATCGGAAAAAAAGTACCTAAAATTGACTATATCGGAAAATAGTACCTAAAATTGACTATAACTCAAAAACTAAGGCCTCTTGATTTTTTGAAATATTTTTTTATTAATCCTCACCCCAAAATTACCTAACGGCCATATTTTGGACTGTATTAGGAAAACTTTTTTTTTTCAAAAAAATTAACAGAGAGTATATGAACATGTATCTCAAAAACTAAAAGAGATAGGGACCCTCGGTTGGAATTTTTGAAGTTTTAAGGTCCGATATATGGTAAAGGCACATTTTAAAACATATTTTAAACAAAAAAAATTTTTGAAAAATTTTGAAATTTTTGTAATGTAATTTAATTTTTCAAAAAATTATATCTCAATAACGGTAAAAGATAGGGACCTCTGGTTTAAATTTTTGAGTTCCTCAAGTCCATTTTAGTCGAAGGAAATTGGGGCCTTAATAACCAAACTTATACAAAAGCATGTATCATTAAACAAAACCCTTAAAAATGGCAAAAAATCGAAAAATCGTAAGGGGGACCCCTTCGATAAGAAATCTCGAATTTTTACAAAAAAAAATATTTCGGATTTTTCTCAAAATTGATACACATTGGGCCGTAGATCACAAAAATAAGGTTCATTTTGGATTTTGGCCAACTGTTTTTGAGTAAATCGGAAAAAAAGTACCTAAAATTGACTATATCGGAAAATAGTACCTAAAATTGTCTATAACTCAAAAACTAAGGCCTCTTGATTTTTTTAAATATTTTTTTATTAATCCTCACCCCAAAATTACCTAACGGCCATATTTTGGACTGTATTAGGAAAACTTTTTTTTTTCAAAAAAACTAACAGAGAGTATATGAACATGTATCTCAAAAACTAAAAGAGATAGGGACCTGCGGTTGGAATTTTTGAAGTTTTAAGGTCCGATATATGGTAAAGGCACATTTTAAAACATATTTTAAACAAAAAAAATTTTTGAAAAATTTTGAAATTTTTGTAATGGAATTTAATTTTTCAAAAAATTATATCTCAATAACGGTAAAAGATAGGGACCTCTGGTTTAAATTTTTGAGTTCCTCAAGTCCATTTTAGTCGAAGGAAATTGGGGCCTTAATAACCAAACTTATACAAAAGCATGTATCATTAAACAAAACCCTTAGAAATGGCAAAAAATCGAAAAATCGTAAGGGGGACCCCTTCGATAAGAAATCTCGAATTTTTACAAAAAAAAATATTTCGGATTTTTCTCAAAATTGATACACATTGGGCCGTAGATCACAAAAATAAGGTTCATTTTGGATTTTGGCCAACTGTTTTTGAGTAAATCGGAAAAAAAGTACCTAAAATTGACTATATCGGAAAATAGTACCTAAAATTGTCTATAACTCAAAAACTAAGGCCTCTTGATTTTTTTAAATATTTTTTTATTAATCCTCACCCCAAAATTACCTAACGGCCATATTTTGGACTGTATTAGGAAAACTTTTTTTTTTCAAAAAAACTAACAGAGAGTATATGAACATGTATCTCAGAAACTAAAAGAGATAGGGACCTGCGGTTGGAATTTTTGAAGTTTTAAGGTCCGATATATGGTAAAGGCACATTTTAAAACATATTTTAAACAAAAAAAATTTTTGAAAAATTTTGAAATTTTTGTAATGGAATTTAATTTTTCAAAAAATTATATCTCAATAACGGTAAAAGATAGGGACCTCTGGTTTAAATTTTTGAGTTCCTCAAGTCCATTTTAGTCGAAGGAAATTGGGGCCTTAATAACCAAACTTATACAAAAGCATGTATCATTAAACAAAATCCTAAAACATGGCAAAAAATCGAAAAATCGTAAGGGGGACCCCTTCGATAAGAAATCTCGAATTTTTACAAAAAAAAATATTTCGGATTTTTCTCAAAATTGATACACATTGGGCCGTAGATCACAAAAATAAGGTTCATTTTGGATTTTGGCCAACTGTTTTTGAGTAAATCGGAAAAAAAGTACCTAAAATTGACTATATCGGAAAATAGTACCTAAAATTGACTATAACTCAAAAACTAAGGCCTCTTGATTTTTTTAAATATTTTTTTATTAATCCTCACCCCAAAATTACCTAACGGCCATATTTTGGACTGTATTAGGAAAATTTTTTTTTTTCAAAAAAATGAACAGAGAGTATATGAACATGTATCTCAAAAACTAAAAGAGATAGGGACCTGCGGTTGGAATTTTTGAAGTTTTAAGGTCCGATATATGGTAAAGGCACATTTTAAAACATATTTTAAACAAAAAAAATTTTTGAAAAATTTTGAAATTTTTGTAATGTAATTTAATTTTTCCAAAAATTATATCTCAATAACGGTAAAAGATAGGGACCTCTGGTTTAAATTTTTGAGTTCCTCAAGTCCATTTTAGTCGAAGGAAATTGGGGCCTTAATAACCAAACTTATACAAAAGCATGTATCATTAAACAAAACCCTTAGAAATGGCAAAAAATCGAAAAATCGTAAGGGGGACCCCTTCGATAAGAAATCTCGAATTTTTACAAAAAAAAATATTTCGGATTTTTCTCAAAATTGATACACATTGGGCCGTAGATCACAAAAATAAGGTTCATTTTGGATTTTGGCCAACTGTTTTTGAGTAAATCGGAAAAAAAGTACCTAAAATTGACTATATCGGAAAATAGTACCTAAAATTGTCTATAACTCAAAAACTAAGGCCTCTTGATTTTTTTAAATATTTTTTTATTAATCCTCACCCCAAAATTACCTAACGGCCATATTTTGGACTGTATTAGGAAAACTTTTTTTTTTCAAAAAAACTAACAGAGAGTATATGAACATGTATCTCAAAAACTAAAAGAGATAGGGACCTGCGGTTGGAATTTTTGAAGTTTTAAGGTCCGATATATGGTAAAGGCACATTTTAAAACATATTTTAAACAAAAAAAATTTTTGAAAAATTTTGAAATTTTTGTAATGGAATTTAATTTTTCAAAAAATTATATCTCAATAACGGTAAAAGATAGGGACCTCTGGTTTAAATTTTTGAGTTCCTCAAGTCCATTTTAGTCGAAGGAAATTGGGGCCTTAATAACCAAACTTATACAAAAGCATGTATCATTAAACAAAACCCTTAGAAATGGCAAAAAATCGAAAAATCGTAAGGGGGACCCCTTCGATAAGAAATCTCGAATTTTTACAAAAAAAAATATTTCGGATTTTTCTCAAAATTGATACACATTGGGCCGTAGATCACAAAAATAAGGTTCATTTTGGATTATGGCCAACTGTTTTTGAGTAAATCGGAAAAAAAGTACCTAAAATTGACTATATCGGAAAATAGTACCTAAAATTGACTATAACTCAAAAACTAAGGCCTCTTGATTTTTTTTAATATTTTTTTATTAATCCTCACCCCAAAATTACCTAACGGCCATATTTTGGACTGTATTAGGAAAACTTTTTTTTTTTCAAAAAAATTAACATAGAGTATATGAACATGTATCTCAAAAACTAAAAGAGATAGGGACCTGCGGTTGGAATTTTTGAAGTTTTAAGGTCCGATATATGGTAAAGGCACATTTTAAAACATATTTTAAACAAAAAAAATTTTTGAAAAATTTTGAAATTTTTGTAATAGAATTTAATTTTTCAAAAAATTATATCTCAATAACGGTAAAAGATAGGGACCTCTGGTTTAAATTTTTGAGTTCCTCAAGTCCATTTTAGTCGAAGGAAATTGGGGCCTTAATAACCAAACTTATACAAAAGCATGTATCATTAAACAAAACCCTTAAAAATGGTAAAAAATCGAAAAATCGTAAGGGGGACCCCTTCGATAAGAAATCTCGAATTTTTACAAAAAAAAATATTTCGGATTTTTCTCAAAATTGATACACATTGGGCCGTAGATCACAAAAATAAGGTTCATTTTGGATTTTGGCCAACTGTTTTTGAGTAAATCGGAAAAAAAGTACCTAAAATTGACTATATCGGAAAATAGTACCTAAAATTGACTATAACTCAAAAACTAAGGCCTCTTGATTTTTTTAAATATTTTTTTATTAATCCTCACCCCAAAATTACCTAACGGCCATATTTTGGACTGTATTAGGAAAACTTTTTTTTTTCAAAAAAACTAACAGAGAGTATATGAACATGTATCTCAAAAACTAAAAGAGATAGGGACCTGCGGTTGGAATTTTTGAAGTTTTAAGGTCCGATATATGGTAAAGGCACATTTTAAAACATATTTTAAACAAAAAAAATTTTTGAAAAATTTTGAAATTTTTGTAATGGAATTTAATTTTTCAAAAAATTATATCTCAATAACGGTAAAAGATAGGGACCTCTGGTTTAAATTTTTGAGTTCCTCAAGTCCATTTTAGTCGAAGGAAATTGGGGCCTTAATAACCAAACTTATACAAAAGCATGTATCATTAAACAAAACCCTTAGAAATGGCAAAAAATCGAAAAATCGTAAGGGGGACCCCTTCGATAAGAAATCTCGAATTTTTACAAAAAAAAATATTTCGGATTTTTCTCAAAATTGATACACATTGGGCCGTAGATCACAAAAATAAGGTTCATTTTGGATTTTGGCCAACTGTTTTTGAGTAAATCTGAAAAAAAGTACCTAAAATTGACTATATCGGAAAATAGTACCTAAAATTGACTATAACTCAAAAACTAAGGCCTCTTGATTTTTTTAAATATTTTTTTATTAATCCTCACCCCAAAATTACCTAACGGCCATATTTTGGACTGTATTAGGAAAACTTTTTTTTTTCAAAAAAAGTAACAGAGAGTATATGAACATGTATCTCAAAAACTAAAAGAGATAGGGACCTGCGGTTGGAATTTTTGAAGTTTTAAGGTCCGATATATGGTAAAGGCACATTTTAAAACATATTTTAAACAAAAAAAATTTTTGAAAAATTTTGAAATTTTTGTAATGGAATTTAATTTTTCAAAAAATTATATCTCAATAACGGTAAAAGATAGGGACCTCTGGTTTAAATTTTTGAGTTCCTCAAGTCCATTTTAGTCGAAGGAAATTGGGGCCTTAATAACCAAACTTATACAAAAGCATGTATCATTAAACAAAACCCTTAGAAATGGCAAAAAATCGAAAAATCGTAAGGGGGACCCCTTCGATAAGAAATCTCGAATTTTTACAAAAAAAAATATTTCGGATTTTTCTCAAAATTGATACACATTGGGCCGTAGATCACAAAAATAAGGTTCATTTTGGATTTTGGCCAACTGTTTTTGAGTAAATCTGAAAAAAAGTACCTAAAATTGACTATATCGGAAAATAGTACCTAAAATTGACTATAACTCAAAAACTAAGGCCTCTTGATTTTTTTAAATATTTTTTTATTAATCCTCACCCCAAAATTACCTAACGGCCATATTTTGGACTGTATTAGGAAAACTTTTTTTTTTCAAAAAAACTAACAGAGAGTATATGAACATGTATCTCAAAAACTAAAAGAGATAGGGACCTGCGGTTGGAATTTTTGAAGTTTTAAGGTCCGATATATGGTAAAGGCACATTTTAAAACATATTTTAAACAAAAAAAATTTTTGAAAAATTTTGAAATTTTTGTAATGGAATTTAATTTTTCAAAAAATTATATCTCAATAACGGTAAAAGATAGGGACCTCTGGTTTAAATTTTTGAGTTCCTCAAGTCCATTTTAGTCGAAGGAAATTGGGGCCTTAATAACCAAACTTATACAAAAGCATGTATCATTAAACAAAACCCTTAGAAATGGCAAAAAATCGAAAAATCGTAAGGGGGACCCCTTCGATAAGAAATCTCGAATTTTTACAAAAAAAAATATTTCGGATTTTTCTCAAAATTGATACACATTGGGCCGTGGATCACAAAAATAAGGTTCATTTTGGATTTTGGCCAACTGTTTTTGAGTAAATCGGAAAAAAAGTACCTAAAATTGACTATATCGGAAAATAGTACCTAAAATTGACTATAACTCAAAAACTAAGGCCTCTTGATTTTTTTAAATATTTTTTTATTAATCCTCACCCCAAAATTACCTAACGGCCATATTTTGGACTGTATTAGGAAAACTTTTTTTTTTCAAAAAAACTAACAGAGAGTATATGAACATGTATCTCAAAAACTAAAAGAGATAGGGACCTGCGGTTGGAATTTTTGAAGTTTTAAGGTCCGATTTATGGTAAAGGCACATTTTAAAACATATTTTAAACAAAAAAAATTTTTGAAAAATTTTGAAATTTTTGTAATGGAATTTAATTTTTCCAAAAATTATATCTCAATAACGGTAAAAGATAGGGACCTCTGGTTTAAATTTTTGAGTTCCTCAAGTCCATTTTAGTCGAAGGAAATTGGGGCCTTAATAACCAAACTTATACAAAAGCATGTATCATTAAACAAAATCCTAAAACATGGCAAAAAATCGAAAAATCGTAAGGGGGACCCCTTCGATAAGAAATCTCGAATTTTTACAAAAAAAAATATTTCGGATTTTTCTCAAAATTGATACACATTGGGCCGTAGATCACAAAAATAAGGTTCATTTTGGATTTTGGCCAACTGTTTTTGAGTAAATCGGAAAAAAAGTACCTAAAATTGACTATATCGGAAAATAGTACCTAAAATTGACTATAACTCAAAAACTAAGGCCTCTTGATTTTTTTAAATATTTTTTTATTAATCCTCACCCCAAAATTACCTAACGGCCATATTTTGGACTGTATTAGGAAAATTTTTTTTTTTCAAAAAAATGAACAGAGAGTATATGAACATGTATCTCAAAAACTAAAAGAGATAGGGACCTGCGGTTGGAATTTTTGAAGTTTTAAGGTCCGATATATGGTAAAGGCACATTTTAAAACATATTTTAAACAAAAAAAATTTTTGAAAAATTTGGAAATTTTTGTAATGTAATTTAATTTTTCCAAAAATTATATCTCAATAACGGTAAAAGATAGGGACCTCTGGTTTAAATTTTTGAGTTCCTCAAGTCCATTTTAGTCGAAGGAAATTGGGGCCTTAATAACCAAACTTATACAAAAGCATGTATCATTAAACAAAACCCTTAGAAATGGCAAAAAATCGAAAAATCGTAAGGGGGACCCCTTCGATAAGAAATCTCGAATTTTTACAAAAAAAAATATTTCGGATTTTTCTCAAAATTGATACACATTGGGCCGTAGATCACAAAAATAAGGTTCATTTTGGATTTTGGCCAACTGTTTTTGAGTAAATCGGAAAAAAAGTACCTAAAATTGACTATATCGGAAAATAGTACCTAAAATTGTCTATAACTCAAAAACTAAGGCCTCTTGATTTTTTTAAATATTTTTTTATTAATCCTCACCCCAAAATTACCTAACGGCCATATTTTGGACTGTATTAGGAAAACTTTTTTTTTTCAAAAAAACTAACAGAGAGTATATGAACATGTATCTCAAAAACTAAAAGAGATAGGGACCTGCGGTTGGAATTTTTGAAGTTTTAAGGTCCGATATATGGTAAAGGCACATTTTAAAACATATTTTAAACAAAAAAAATTTTTGAAAAATTTTGAAATTTTTGTAATGGAATTTAATTTTTCAAAAAATTATATCTCAATAACGGTAAAAGATAGGGACCTCTGGTTTAAATTTTTGAGTTCCTCAAGTCCATTTTAGTCGAAGGAAATTGGGGCCTTAATAACCAAACTTATACAAAAGCATGTATCATTAAACAAAACCCTTAGAAATGGCAAAAAATCGAAAAATCGTAAGGGGGACCCCTTCGATAAGAAATCTCGAATTTTTACAAAAAAAAATATTTCGGATTTTTCTCAAAATTGATACACATTGGGCCGTAGATCACAAAAATAAGGTTCATTTTGGATTTTGGCCAACTGTTTTTGAGTAAATCGGAAAAAAAGTACCTAAAATTGACTATATCGGAAAATAGTACCTAAAATTGTCTATAACTCAAAAACTAAGGCCTCTTGATTTTTTTAAATATTTTTTTATTAATCCTCACCCCAAAATTACCTAACGGCCATATTTTGGACTGTATTAGGAAAACTTTTTTTTTTCAAAAAAACTAACAGAGAGTATATGAACATGTATCTCAGAAACTAAAAGAGATAGGGACCTGCGGTTGGAATTTTTGAAGTTTTAAGGTCCGATATATGGTAAAGGCACATTTTAAAACATATTTTAAACAAAAAAAATTTTTGAAAAATTTTGAAATTTTTGTAATGGAATTTAATTTTTCAAAAAATTATATCTCAATAACGGTAAAAGATAGGGACCTCTGGTTTAAATTTTTGAGTTCCTCAAGTCCATTTTAGTCGAAGGAAATTGGGGCCTTAATAACCAAACTTATACAAAAGCATGTATCATTAAACAAAATCCTAAAACATGGCAAAAAATCGAAAAATCGTAAGGGGGACCCCTTCGATAAGAAATCTCGAATTTTTACAAAAAAAAATATTTCGGATTTTTCTCAAAATTGATACACATTGGGCCGTAGATCACAAAAATAAGGTTCATTTTGGATTTTGGCCAACTGTTTTTGAGTAAATCGGAAAAAAAGTACCTAAAATTGACTATATCGGAAAATAGTACCTAAAATTGACTATAACTCAAAAACTAAGGCCTCTTGATTTTTTTAAATATTTTTTTATTAATCCTCACCCCAAAATTACCTAACGGCCATATTTTGGACTGTATTAGGAAAATTTTTTTTTTTCAAAAAAATGAACAGAGAGTATATGAACATGTATCTCAAAAACTAAAAGAGATAGGGACCTGCGGTTGGAATTTTTGAAGTTTTAAGGTCCGATATATGGTAAAGGCACATTTTAAAACATATTTTAAACAAAAAAAATTTTTGAAAAATTTTGAAATTTTTGTAATGTAATTTAATTTTTCCAAAAATTATATCTCAATAACGGTAAAAGATAGGGACCTCTGGTTTAAATTTTTGAGTTCCTCAAGTCCATTTTAGTCGAAGGAAATTGGGGCCTTAATAACCAAACTTATACAAAAGCATGTATCATTAAACAAAACCCTTAGAAATGGCAAAAAATCGAAAAATCGTAAGGGGGACCCCTTCGATAAGAAATCTCGAATTTTTACAAAAAAAAATATTTCGGATTTTTCTCAAAATTGATACACATTGGGCCGTAGATCACAAAAATAAGGTTCATTTTGGATTTTGGCCAACTGTTTTTGAGTAAATCGGAAAAAAAGTACCTAAAATTGACTATATCGGAAAATAGTACCTAAAATTGTCTATAACTCAAAAACTAAGGCCTCTTGATTTTTTTAAATATTTTTTTATTAATCCTCACCCCAAAATTACCTAACGGCCATATTTTGGACTGTATTAGGAAAACTTTTTTTTTTCAAAAAAACTAACAGAGAGTATATGAACATGTATCTCAAAAACTAAAAGAGATAGGGACCTGCGGTTGGAATTTTTGAAGTTTTAAGGTCCGATATATGGTAAAGGCACATTTTAAAACATATTTTAAACAAAAAAAATTTTTGAAAAATTTTGAAATTTTTGTAATGGAATTTAATTTTTCAAAAAATTATATCTCAATAACGGTAAAAGATAGGGACCTCTGGTTTAAATTTTTGAGTTCCTCAAGTCCATTTTAGTCGAAGGAAATTGGGGCCTTAATAACCAAACTTATACAAAAGCATGTATCATTAAACAAAACCCTTAGAAATGGCAAAAAATCGAAAAATCGTAAGGGGGACCCCTTCGATAAGAAATCTCGAATTTTTACAAAAAAAAATATTTCGGATTTTTCTCAAAATTGATACACATTGGGCCGTAGATCACAAAAATAAGGTTCATTTTGGATTATGGCCAACTGTTTTTGAGTAAATCGGAAAAAAAGTACCTAAAATTGACTATATCGGAAAATAGTACCTAAAATTGACTATAACTCAAAAACTAAGGCATCTTGATTTTTTTTAATATTTTTTTATTAATCCTCACCCCAAAATTACCTAACGGCCATATTTTGGACTGTATTAGGAAAACTTTTTTTTTTTCAAAAAAATTAACATAGAGTATATGAACATGTATCTCAAAAACTAAAAGAGATAGGGACCTGCGGTTGGAATTTTTGAAGTTTTAAGGTCCGATATATGGTAAAGGCACATTTTAAAACATATTTTAAACAAAAAAAATTTTTGAAAAATTTTGAAATTTTTGTAATAGAATTTAATTTTTCAAAAAATTATATCTCAATAACGGTAAAAGATAGGGACCTCTGGTTTAAATTTTTGAGTTCCTCAAGTCCATTTTAGTCGAAGGAAATTGGGGCCTTAATAACCAAACTTATACAAAAGCATGTATCATTAAACAAAACCCTTAAAAATGGTAAAAAATCGAAAAATCGTAAGGGGGACCCCTTCGATAAGAAATCTCGAATTTTTACAAAAAAAAATATTTCGGATTTTTCTCAAAATTGATACACATTGGGCCGTAGATCACAAAAATAAGGTTCATTTTGGATTTTGGCCAACTGTTTTTGAGTAAATCGGAAAAAAAGTACCTAAAATTGACTATATCGGAAAATAGTACCTAAAATTGACTATAACTCAAAAACTAAGGCCTATTGATTTTTTTAAATATTTTTTATTAATCCTCACCCCAAAATTACCTAACGGCCATATTTTGGACTGTATTAGGAAAACTTTTTTTTTTCAAAAAAACTAACAGAGAGTATATGAACATGTATCTCAAAAACTAAAAGAGATAGGGACCTGCGCTTGGAATTTTTGAAGTTTTAAGGTCCGATATATGGTAAAGGCACATTTTAAAACATATTTTAAACAAAAAAAATTTTTGAAAAATTTTGAAATTTTTGTAATGGAATTTAATTTTTCAAAAAATTATATCTCAATAACGGTAAAAGATAGGGACCTCTGGTTTAAATTTTAGAGTTCCTCAAGTCCATTTTAGTCGAAGGAAATTGGGGCCTTAATAACCAAACTTATACAAAAGCATGTATCATTAAACAAAACCCTTAGAAATGGCAAAAAATCGAAAAATCGTAAGGGGGACCCCTTCGATAAGAAATCTCGAATTTTTACAAAAAAAAATATTTCGGATTTTTCTCAAAATTGATACACATTGGGCCGTAGATCACAAAAATAAGGTTCATTTTGGATTTTGGCCAACTGTTTTTGAGTAAATCTGAAAAAAAGTACCTAAAATTGACTATATCGGAAAATAGTACCTAAAATTGACTATAACTCAAAAACTAAGGCCTCTTGATTTTTTAAAATATTTTTTTATTAATCCTCACCCCAAAATTACCTAACGGCCATATTTTGGACTGTATTAGGAAAACTTTTTTTTTTCAAAAAAACTAACAGAGAGTATATGAACATGTATCTCAAAAACTAAAAGAGATAGGGACCTGCGGTTGGAATTTTTGAAGTTTTAAGGTCCGATATATGGTAAAGGCACATTTTAAAACATATTTTAAACAAAAAAAATTTTTGAAAAATTTTGAAATTTTTGTAATGGAATTTAATTTTTCAAAAAATTATATCTCAATAACGGTAAAAGATAGGGACCTCTGGTTTAAATTTTTGAGTTCCTCAAGTCCATTTTAGTCGAAGGAAATTGGGGCCTTAATAACCAAACTTATACAAAAGCATGTATCATTAAACAAAACCCTTAGAAATGGCAAAAAATCGAAAAATCGTAAGGGGGACCCCTTCGATAAGAAATCTCGAATTTTTACAAAAAAAAATATTTCGGATTTTTCTCAAAATTGATACACATTGGGCCGTAGATCACAAAAATAAGGTTCATTTTGGATTTTGGCCAACTGTTTTTGAGTAAATCTGAAAAAAAGTACCTAAAATTGACTATATCGGAAAATAGTACCTAAAATTGACTATAACTCAAAAACTAAGGCCTCTTGATTTTTTTAAATATTTTTTTATTAATCCTCACCCCAAAATTACCTAACGGCCATATTTTGGACTGTATTAGGAAAACTTTTTTTTTTCAAAAAAACTAACAGAGAGTATATGAACATGTATCTCAAAAACTAAAAGAGATAGGGACCTGCGGTTGGAATTTTTGAAGTTTTAAGGTCCGATATATGGTAAAGGCACATTTTAAAACATATTTTAAACAAAAAAAATTTTTGAAAAATTTTGAAATTTTTGTAATGGAATTTAATTTTTCAAAAAATTATATCTCAATAACGGTAAAAGATAGGGACCTCTGGTTTAAATTTTTGAGTTCCTCAAGTCCATTTTAGTCGAAGGAAATTGGGGCCTTAATAACCAAACTTATACAAAAGCATGTATCATTAAACAAAACCCTTAGAAATGGCAAAAAATCGAAAAATCGTAAGGGGGACCCCTTCGATAAGAAATCTCGAATTTTTACAAAAAAAAATATTTCGGATTTTTCTCAAAATTGATACACATTGGGCCGTGGATCACAAAAATAAGGTTCATTTTGGATTTTGGCCAACTGTTTTTGAGTAAATCTGAAAAAAAGTACCTAAAATTGACTATATCGGAAAATAGTACCTAAAATTGACTATAACTCAAAAACTAAGGCCTCTTGATTTTTTTAAATATTTTTTTATTAATCCTCACCCCAAAATTACCTAACGGCCATATTTTGGACTGTATTAGGAAAACTTTTTTTTTTCAAAAAAACTAACAGAGAGTATATGAACATGTATCTCAAAAACTAAAAGAGATAGGGACCTGCGGTTGGAATTTTTGAAGTTTTAAGGTCCGATATATGGTAAAGGCACATTTTAAAACATATTTTAAACAAAAAAAATTTTTGAAAAATTTTGGAATTTTTGTAATGGAATTTAATTTTTCAAAAAATTATATCTCAATAACGGTAAAAGATAGGGACCTCTGGTTTAAATTTTTGAGTTCCTCAAGTCCATTTTAGTCGAAGGAAATTGGGGCCTTAATAACCAAACTTATACAAAAGCATGTATCATTAAACAAAACCCTTAGAAATGGCAAAAAATCGAAAAATCGTAAGGGGGACCCCTTCGATAAGAAATCTCGAATTTTTACAAAAAAAAATATTTCGGATTTTTCTCAAAATTGATACACATTGGGCCGTAGATCACAAAAATAAGGTTCATTTTGGATTTTGGCCAACTGTTTTTGAGTAAATCTGAAAAAAAGTACCTAAAATTGACTATATCGGAAAATAGTACCTAAAATTGACTATAACTCAAAAACTAAGGCCTCTTGATTTTTTTAAATATTTTTTTATTAATCCTCACCCCAAAATTACCTAACGGCCATATTTTGGACTGTATTAGGAAAACTTTTTTTTTTCAAAAAAACTAACAGAGAGTATATGAACATGTATCTCAAAAACTAAAAGAGATAGGGACCTGCGGTTGGAATTTTTGAAGTTTTAAGGTCCGATATATGGTAAAGGCACATTTTAAAACATATTTTAAACAAAAAAAATTTTTGAAAAATTTTGAAATTTTTGTAATGGAATTTAATTTTTCAAAAAATTATATCTCAATAACGGTAAAAGATAGGGACCTCTGGTTTAAATTTTTGAGTTCCTCAAGTCCATTTTAGTCGAAGGAAATTGGGGCCTTAATAACCAAACTTATACAAAAGCATGTATCATTAAACAAAACCCTTAGAAATGAAAAAAAATCGAAAAATCGTAAGGGGGACCCCTTCGATAAGAAATCTCGAATTTTTACAAAAAAAAATATTTCGGATTTTTCTCAAAATTGATACACATTGGGCCGTAGATCACAAAAATAAGGTTCATTTTGGATTTTGGCCAACTGTTTTTGAGTAAATCTGAAAAAAAGTACCTAAAATTGACTATATCGGAAAATAGTACCTAAAATTGACTATAACTCAAAAACTAAGGCCTCTTGATTTTTTTAAATATTTTTTTATTAATCCTCACCCCAAAATTACCTAACGGCCATATTTTGGACTGTATTAGGAAAACTTTTTTTTTTCAAAAAAACTAACAGAGAGTATATGAACATGTATCTCAAAAACTAAAAGAGATAGGGACCTGCGGTTGGAATTTTTGAAGTTTTAAGGTCCGATATATGGTAAAGGCACATTTTAAAATATATTTTAAACAAAAAAAATTTTTGAAAAATTTTGAAATTTTTGTAATGGAATTTAATTTTTCAAAAAATTATATCTCAATAACGGTAAAAGATAGGGACCTCTGGTTTAAATTTTTGAGTTCCTCAAGTCCATTTTAGTCGAAGGAAATTGGGGCCTTAATAACCAAACTTATACAAAAGCATGTATCATTAAACAAAACCCTTAGAAATGGCAAAAAATCGAAAAATCGTAAGGGGGACCCCTTCGATAAGAAATCTCGAATTTTTACAAAAAAAAATATTTCGGATTTTTCTCAAAATTGATACACATTGGGCCGTAGATCACAAAAATAAGGTTCATTTTGGATTTTGGCCAACTGTTTTTGAGTAAATCTGAAAAAAAGTACCTAAAATTGACTATATCGGAAAATAGTACCTAAAATTGACTATAACTCAAAAACTAAGGCCTCTTGATTTTTTTAAATATTTTTTTATTAATCCTCACCCCAAAATTACCTAACGGCCATATTTTGGACTGTATTAGGAAAACTTTTTTTTTTCAAAAAAACTAACAGAGAGTATATGAACATGTATCTCAAAAACTAAAAGAGATAGGGACCTGCGGTTGGAATTTTTGAAGTTTTAAGGTCCGATATATGGTAAAGGCACATTTTAAAACATATTTTAAACAAAAAAAATTTTTGAAAAATTTTGAAATTTTTGTAATGGAATTTAATTTTTCAAAAAATTATATCTCAATAACGGTAAAAGATAGGGACCTCTGGTTTAAATTTTTGAGTTCCTCAAGTCCATTTTAGTCGAAGGAAATTGGGGCCTTAATAACCAAACTTATACAAAAGCATGTATCATTAAACAAAACCCTTAGAAATGGCAAAAAATCGAAAAATCGTAAGGGGGACCCCTTCGATAAGAAATCTCGAATTTTTACAAAAAAAAATATTTCGGATTTTTCTCAAAATTGATACACATTGGGCCGTGGATCACAAAAATAAGGTTCATTTTGGATTTTGGCCAACTGTTTTTGAGTAAATCGGAAAAAAAGTACCTAAAATTGACTATATCGGAAAATAGTACCTAAAATTGACTATAACTCAAAAACTAAGGCCTCTTGATTTTTTTAAATATTTTTTTATTAATCCTCACCCCAAAATTACCTAACGGCCATATTTTGGACTGTATTAGGAAAACTTTTTTTTTTCAAAAAAACTAACAGAGAGTATATGAACATGTATCTCAAAAACTAAAAGAGATAGGGACCTGCGGTTGGAATTTTTGAAGTTTTAAGGTCCGATTTATGGTAAAGGCACATTTTAAAACATATTTTAAACAAAAAAATTTTTGAAAAATTTTGAAATTTTTGTAATGGAATTTAATTTTTCCAAAAATTATATCTCAATAACGGTAAAAGATAGGGACCTCTGGTTTAAATTTTTGAGTTCCTCAAGTCCATTTTAGTCGAAGGAAATTGGGGCCTTAATAACCAAACTTATACAAAAGCATGTATCATTAAACAAAATCCTAAAACATGGCAAAAAATCGAAAAATCGTAAGGGGGACCCCTTCGATAAGAAATCTCGAATTTTTACAAAAAAAAATATTTCGGATTTTTCTCAAAATTGATACACATTGGGCCGTAGATCACAAAAATAAGGTTCATTTTGGATTTTGGCCAACTGTTTTTGAGTAAATCGGAAAAAAAGTACCTAAAATTGACTATATCGGAAAATAGTACCTAAAATTGACTATAACTCAAAAACTAAGGCCTCTTGATTTTTTTAAATATTTTTTTATTAATCCTCACCCCAAAATTACCTAACGGCCATATTTTGGACTGTATTAGGAAAATTTTTTTTTTTCAAAAAAATGAACAGAGAGTATATGAACATGTATCTCAAAAACTAAAAGAGATAGGGACCTGCGGTTGGAATTTTTGAAGTTTTAAGGTCCGATATATGGTAAAGGCACATTTTAAAACATATTTTAAACAAAAAAAATTTTTGAAAAATTTTGAAATTTTTGTAATGTAATTTAATTTTTCCAAAAATTATATCTCAATAACGGTAAAAGATAGGGACCTCTGGTTTAAATTTTTGAGTTCCTCAAGTCCATTTTAGTCGAAGGAAATTGGGGCCTTAATAACCAAACTTATACAAAAGCATGTATCATTAAACAAAACCCTTAGAAATGGCAAAAAATCGAAAAATCGTAAGGGGGACCCCTTCGATAAGAAATCTCGAATTTTTACAAAAAAAAATATTTCGGATTTTTCTCAAAATTGATACACATTGGGCCGTAGATCACAAAAATAAGGTTCATTTTGGATTTTGGCCAACTGTTTTTGAGTAAATCGGAAAAAAAGTACCTAAAATTGACTATATCGGAAAATAGTACCTAAAATTGTCTATAACTCAAAAACTAAGGCCTCTTGATTTTTTTAAATATTTTTTTATTAATCCTCACCCCAAAATTACCTAACGGCCATATTTTGGACTGTATTAGGAAAACTTTTTTTTTTCAAAAAAACTAACAGAGAGTATATGAACATGTATCTCAAAAACTAAAAGAGATAGGGACCTGCGGTTGGAATTTTTGAAGTTTTAAGGTCCGATATATGGTAAAGGCACATTTTAAAACATATTTTAAACAAAAAAAATTTTTGAAAAATTTTGAAATTTTTGTAATGGAATTTAATTTTTCAAAAAATTATATCTCAATAACGGTAAAAGATAGGGACCTCTGGTTTAAATTTTTGAGTTCCTCAAGTCCATTTTAGTCGAAGGAAATTGGGGCCTTAATAACCAAACTTATACAAAAGCATGTATCATTAAACAAAACCCTTAGAAATGGCAAAAAATCGAAAAATCGTAAGGGGGACCCCTTCGATAAGAAATCTCGAATTTTTACAAAAAAAAATATTTCGGATTTTTCTCAAAATTGATACACATTGGGCCGTAGATCACAAAAATAAGGTTCATTTTGGATTATGGCCAACTGTTTTTGAGTAAATCGGAAAAAAAGTACCTAAAATTGACTATATCGGAAAATAGTACCTAAAATTGACTATAACTCAAAAACTAAGGCCTCTTGATTTTTTTTAATATTTTTTTATTAATCCTCACCCCAAAATTACCTAACGGCCATATTTTGGACTGTATTAGGAAAACTTTTTTTTTTTCAAAAAAATTAACATAGAGTATATGAACATGTATCTCAAAAACTAAAAGAGATAGGGACCTGCGGTTGGAATTTTTGAAGTTTTAAGGTCCGATATATGGTAAAGGCACATTTTAAAACATATTTTAAACAAAAAAAATTTTTGAAAAATTTTGAAATTTTTGTAATAGAATTTAATTTTTCAAAAAATTATATCTCAATAACGGTAAAAGATAGGGACCTCTGGTTTAAATTTTTGAGTTCCTCAAGTCCATTTTAGTCGAAGGAAATTGGGGCCTTAATAACCAAACTTATACAAAAGCATGTATCATTAAACAAAACCCTTAAAAATGGTAAAAAATCGAAAAATCGTAAGGGGGACCCCTTCGATAAGAAATCTCGAATTTTTACAAAAAAAAATATTTCGGATTTTTCTCAAAATTGATACACATTGGGCCGTAGATCACAAAAATAAGGTTCATTTTGGATTTTGGCCAACTGTTTTTGAGTAAATCGGAAAAAAAGTACCTAAAATTGACTATATCGGAAAATAGTACCTTAAATTGACTATAACTCAAAAACTAAGGCCTATTGATTTTTTTAAATATTTTTTATTAATCCTCACCCCAAAATTACCTAACGGCCATATTTTGGACTGTATTAGGAAAACTTTTTTTTTTCAAAAAAACTAACAGAGAGTATATGAACATGTATCTCAAAAACTAAAAGAGATAGGGACCTGCGCTTGGAATTTTTGAAGTTTTAAGGTCCGATATATGGTAAAGGCACATTTTAAAACATATTTTAAACAAAAAAAATTTTTGAAAAATTTTGAAATTTTTGTAATGGAATTTAATTTTTCAAAAAATTATATCTCAATAACGGTAAAAGATAGGGACCTCTGGTTTAAATTTTAGAGTTCCTCAAGTCCATTTTAGTCGAAGGAAATTGGGGCCTTAATAACCAAACTTATACAAAAGCATGTATCATTAAACAAAACCCTTAGAAATGGCAAAAAATCGAAAAATCGTAAGGGGGACCCCTTCGATAAGAAATCTCGAATTTTTACAAAAAAAAATATTTCGGATTTTTCTCAAAATTGATACACATTGGGCCGTAGATCACAAAAATAAGGTTCATTTTGGATTTTGGCCAACTGTTTTTGAGTAAATCTGAAAAAAAGTACCTAAAATTGACTATATCGGAAAATAGTACCTAAAATTGACTATAACTCAAAAACTAAGGCCTCTTGATTTTTTTAAATATTTTTTTATTAATCCTCACCCCAAAATTACCTAACGGCCATATTTTGGACTGTATTAGGAAAACTTTTTTTTTTCAAAAAAACTAACAGAGAGTATATGAACATGTATCTCAAAAACTAAAAGAGATAGGGACCTGCGGTTGGAATTTTTGAAGTTTTAAGGTCCGATATATGGTAAAGGCACATTTTAAAACATATTTTAAACAAAAAAAATTTTTGAAAAATTTTGAAATTTTTGTAATGGAATTTAATTTTTCAAAAAATTATATCTCAATAACGGTAAAAGATAGGGACCTCTGGTTTAAATTTTTGAG
Source organism: Liopterus haemorrhoidalis (assembly GCA_963971575.1). Classification (NCBI taxonomy): domain Eukaryota; kingdom Metazoa; phylum Arthropoda; class Insecta; order Coleoptera; family Dytiscidae; genus Liopterus; species Liopterus haemorrhoidalis. The sequence goes on from OZ020611.1 coordinate 66,977, forward strand.
TTCCTCAAGTCCATTTTAGTCGAAGGAAATTGGGGCCTTAATAACCAAACTTATACAAAAGCATGTATCATTAAACAAAACCCTTAGAAATGGCAAAAAATCGAAAAATCGTAAGGGGGACCCCTTCGATAAGAAATCTCGAATTTTTACAAAAAAAAATATTTCGGATTTTTCTCAAAATTGATACACATTGGGCCGTAGATCACAAAAATAAGGTTCATTTTGGATTTTGGCCAACTGTTTTTGAGTAAATCGGAAAAAAAGTACCTAAAATTGACTATATCGGAAAATAGTACCTAAAATTGACTATAACTCAAAAACTAAGGCCTCTTGATTTTTTTAAATATTTTTTTATTAATCCTCACCCCAAAATTACCTAACGGCCATATTTTGGACTGTATTAGGAAAACTTTTTTTTTTCAAAAAAACTAACAGAGAGTATATGAACATGTATCTCAAAAACTAAAAGAGATAGGGACCTGCGGTTGGAATTTTTGAAGTTTTAAGGTCCGATATATGGTAAAGGCACATTTTAAAACATATTTTAAACAAAAAAAATTTTTGAAAAATTTTGAAATTTTTGTAATGGAATTTAATTTTTCAAAAAATTATATCTCAATAACGGTAAAAGATAGGGACCTCTGGTTTAAATTTTTGAGTTCCTCAAGTCCATTTTAGTCGAAGGAAATTGGGGCCTTAATAACCAAACTTATACAAAAGCATGTATCATTAAACAAAACCCTTAGAAATGGCAAAAAATCGAAAAATCGTAAGGGGGACCCCTTCGATAAGAAATCTCGAATTTTTACAAAAAAAAATATTTCGGATTTTTCTCAAAATTGATACACATTGGGCCGTAGATCACAAAAATAAGGTTCATTTTGGATTTTGGCCAACTGTTTTTGAGTAAATCTGAAAAAAAGTACCTAAAATTGACTATATCGGAAAATAGTACCTAAAATTGACTATAACTCAAAAACTAAGGCCTCTTGATTTTTTTAAATATTTTTTTATTAATCCTCACCCCAAAATTACCTAACGGCCATATTTTGGACTGTATTAGGAAAACTTTTTTTTTTCAAAAAAACTAACAGAGAGTATATGAACATGTATCTCAAAAACTAAAAGAGATAGGGACCTGCGGTTGGAATTTTTGAAGTTTTAAGGTCCGATATATGGTAAAGGCACATTTTAAAACATATTTTAAACAAAAAAAATTTTTGAAAAATTTTGAAATTTTTGTAATGGAATTTAATTTTTCAAAAAATTATATCTCAATAACGGTAAAAGATAGGGACCTCTGGTTTAAATTTTTGAGTTCCTCAAGTCCATTTTAGTCGAAGGAAATTGGGGCCTTAATAACCAAACTTATACAAAAGCATGTATCATTAAACAAAACCCTTAGAAATGGCAAAAAATCGAAAAATCGTAAGGGGGACCCCTTCGATAAGAAATCTCGAATTTTTACAAAAAAAAATATTTCGGATTTTTCTCAAAATTGATACACATTGGGCCGTAGATCACAAAAATAAGGTTCATTTTGGATTTTGGCCAACTGTTTTTGAGTAAATCGGAAAAAAATTACCTAAAATTGACTATATCGGAAAATAGTACCTAAAATTGACTATAACTCAAAAACTAAGGCCTCTTGATTTTTTTAAATATTTTTTTATTAATCCTCACCCCAAAATTACCTAACGGCCATATTTTGGACTGTATTAGGAAAACTTTTTTTTTTCAAAAAAACTAACAGAGAGTATATGAACATGTATCTCAAAAACTAAAAGAGATAGGGACCTGCGGTTGGAATTTTTGAAGTTTTAAGGTCCGATATATGGTAAAGGCACATTTTAAAACATATTTTAAACAAAAAAAATTTTTGAAAAATTTTGAAATTTTTGTAATGGAATTTAATTTTTCAAAAAATTATATCTCAATAACGGTAAAAGATAGGGACCTCTGGTTTAAATTTTTGAGTTCCTCAAGTCCATTTTAGTCGAAGGAAATTGGGGCCTTAATAACCAAACTTATACAAAAGCATGTATCATTAAACAAAACCCTTAGAAATGGCAAAAAATCGAAAAATCGTAAGGGGGACCCCTTCGATAAGAAATCTCGAATTTTTACAAAAAAAAATATTTCGGATTTTTCTCAAAATTGATACACATTGGGCCGTAGATCACAAAAATAAGGTTCATTTTGGATTTTGGCCAACTGTTTTTGAGTAAATCTGAAAAAAAGTACCTAAAATTGACTATATCGGAAAATAGTACCTAAAATTGACTATAACTCAAAAACTAAGGCCTCTTGATTTTTTTAAATATTTTTTTATTAATCCTCACCCCAAAATTACCTAACGGCCATATTTTGGACTGTATTAGGAAAACTTTTTTTTTTCAAAAAAACTAACAGAGAGTATATGAACATGTATCTCAAAAACTAAAAGAGATAGGGACCTGCGGTTGGAATTTTTGAAGTTTTAAGGTCCGATATATGGTAAAGGCACATTTTAAAACATATTTTAAACAAAAAAAATTTTTGAAAAATTTTGAAATTTTTGTAATGGAATTTAATTTTTCAAAAAATTATATCTCAATAACGGTAAAAGATAGGGACCTCTGGTTTAAATTTTTGAGTTCCTCAAGTCCATTTTAGTCGAAGGAAATTGGGGCCTTAATAACCAAACTTATACAAAAGCATGTATCATTAAACAAAACCCTTAGAAATGGCAAAAAATCGAAAAATCGTAAGGGGGACCCCTTCGATAAGAAATCTCGAATTTTTACAAAAAAAAATATTTCGGATTTTTCTCAAAATTGATACACATTGGGCCGTAGATCACAAAAATAAGGTTCATTTTGGATTTTGGCCAACTGTTTTTGAGTAAATCGGAAAAAAATTACCTAAAATTGACTATATCGGAAAATAGTACCTAAAATTGACTATAACTCAAAAACTAAGGCCTCTTGATTTTTTTAAATATTTTTTTATTAATCCTCACCCCAAAATTACCTAACGGCCATATTTTGGACTGTATTAGGAAAACTTTTTTTTTTCAAAAAAACTAACAGAGAGTATATGAACATGTATCTCAAAAACTAAAAGAGATAGGGACCTGCGGTTGGAATTTTTGAAGTTTTAAGGTCCGATATATGGTAAAGGCACATTTTAAAACATATTTTAAACAAAAAAAATTTTTGAAAAATTTTGAAATTTTTGTAATGGAATTTAATTTTTCAAAAAATTATATCTCAATAACGGTAAAAGATAGGGACCTCTGGTTTAAATTTTTGAGTTCCTCAAGTCCATTTTAGTCGAAGGAAATTGGGGCCTTAATAACCAAACTTATACAAAAGCATGTATCATTAAACAAAACCCTTAGAAATGGCAAAAAATCGAAAAATCGTAAGGGGGACCCCTTCGATAAGAAATCTCGAATTTTTACAAAAAAAAATATTTCGGATTTTTCTCAAAATTGATACACATTGGGCCGTAGATCACAAAAATAAGGTTCATTTTGGATTTTGGCCAACTGTTTTTGAGTAAATCTGAAAAAAAGTACCTAAAATTGACTATATCGGAAAATAGTACCTAAAATTGACTATAACTCAAAAACTAAGGCCTCTTGATTTTTTTAAATATTTTTATATTAATCCTCACCCCAAAATTACCTAACGGCCATATTTTGGACTGTATTAGGAAAACTTTTTTTTTTCAAAAAAACTAACAGAGAGTATATGAACATGTATCTCAAAAACTAAAAGAGATAGGGACCTGCGGTTGGAATTTTTGAAGTTTTAAGGTCCGATATATGGTAAAGGCACATTTTAAAACATATTTTAAACAAAAAAAATTTTTGAAAAATTTTGAAATTTTTGTAATGGAATTTAATTTTTCAAAAAATTATATCTCAATAACGGTAAAAGATAGGGACCTCTGGTTTAAATTTTTGAGTTCCTCAAGTCCATTTTAGTCGAAGGAAATTGGGGCCTTAATAACCAAACTTATACAAAAGCATGTATCATTAAACAAAACCCTTAGAAATGGCAAAAAATCGAAAAATCGTAAGGGGGACCCCTTCGATAAGAAATCTCGAATTTTTACAAAAAAAAATATTTCGGATTTTTCTCAAAATTGATACACATTGGGCCGTAGATCACAAAAATAAGGTTCATTTTGGATTTTGGCCAACTGTTTTTGAGTAAATCGGAAAAAAAGTACCTAAAATTGACTATATCGGAAAATAGTACCTAAAATTGACTATAACTCAAAAACTAAGGCCTCTTGATTTTTTTAAATATTTTTTTATTAATCCTCACCCCAAAATTACCTAACGGCCATATTTTGGACTGTATTAGGAAAACTTTTTTTTTTCAAAAAAACTAACAGAGAGTATATGAACATGTATCTCAAAAACTAAAAGAGATAGGGACCTGCGGTTGGAATTTTTGAAGTTTTAAGGTCCGATATATGGTAAAGGCACATTTTAAAACATATTTTAAACAAAAAAAATTTTTGAAAAATTTTGAAATTTTTGTAATGGAATTTAATTTTTCAAAAAATTATATCTCAATAACGGTAAAAGATAGGGACCTCTGGTTTAAATTTTTGAGTTCCTCAAGTCCATTTTAGTCGAAGGAAATTGGGGCCTTAATAACCAAACTTATACAAAAGCATGTATCATTAAACAAAACCCTTAGAAATGGCAAAAAATCGAAAAATCGTAAGGGGGACCCCTTCGATAAGAAATCTCGAATTTTTACAAAAAAAAATATTTCGGATTTTTCTCAAAATTGATACACATTGGGCCGTAGATCACAAAAATAAGGTTCATTTTGGATTTTGGCCAACTGTTTTTGAGTAAATCGGAAAAAAATTACCTAAAATTGACTATATCGGAAAATAGTACCTAAAATTGACTATAACTCAAAAACTAAGGCCTCTTGATTTTTTTAAATATTTTTTTATTAATCCTCACCCCAAAATTACCTAACGGCCATATTTTGGACTGTATTAGGAAAACTTTTTTTTTTCAAAAAAACTAACAGAGAGTATATGAACATGTATCTCAAAAACTAAAAGAGATAGGGACCTGCGGTTGGAATTTTTGAAGTTTTAAGGTCCGATATATGGTAAAGGCACATTTTAAAACATATTTTAAACAAAAAAAATTTTTGAAAAATTTTGAAATTTTTGTAATGGAATTTAATTTTTCAAAAAATTATATCTCAATAACGGTAAAAGATAGGGACCTCTGGTTTAAATTTTTGAGTTCCTCAAGTCCATTTTAGTCGAAGGAAATTGGGGCCTTAATAACCAAACTTATACAAAAGCATGTATCATTAAACAAAACCCTTAGAAATGGCAAAAAATCGAAAAATCGTAAGGGGGACCCCTTCGATAAGAAATCTCGAATTTTTACAAAAAAAAATATTTCGGATTTTTCTCAAAATTGATACACATTGGGCCGTAGATCACAAAAATAAGGTTCATTTTGGATTTTGGCCAACTGTTTTTGAGTAAATCTGAAAAAAAGTACCTAAAATTGACTATATCGGAAAATAGTACCTAAAATTGACTATAACTCAAAAACTAAGGCCTCTTGATTTTTTTAAATATTTTTTTATTAATCCTCACCCCAAAATTACCTAACGGCCATATTTTGGACTGTATTAGGAAAACTTTTTTTTTTCAAAAAAACTAACAGAGAGTATATGAACATGTATCTCAAAAACTAAAAGAGATAGGGACCTGCGGTTGGAATTTTTGAAGTTTTAAGGTCCGATATATGGTAAAGGCACATTTTAAAACATATTTTAAACAAAAAAAATTTTTGAAAAATTTTGAAATTTTTGTAATGGAATTTAATTTTTCAAAAAATTATATCTCAATAACGGTAAAAGATAGGGACCTCTGGTTTAAATTTTTGAGTTCCTCAAGTCCATTTTAGTCGAAGGAAATTGGGGCCTTAATAACCAAACTTATACAAAAGCATGTATCATTAAACAAAACCCTTAGAAATGGCAAAAAATCGAAAAATCGTAAGGGGGACCCCTTCGATAAGAAATCTCGAATTTTTACAAAAAAAAATATTTCGGATTTTTCTCAAAATTGATACACATTGGGCCGTAGATCACAAAAATAAGGTTCATTTTGGATTTTGGCCAACTGTTTTTGAGTAAATCTGAAAAAAAGTACCTAAAATTGACTATATCGGAAAATAGTACCTAAAATTGACTATAACTCAAAAACTAAGGCCTCTTGATTTTTTTAAATATTTTTATATTAATCCTCACCCCAAAATTACCTAACGGCCATATTTTGGACTGTATTAGGAAAACTTTTTTTTTTCAAAAAAACTAACAGAGAGTATATGAACATGTATCTCAAAAACTAAAAGAGATAGGGACCTGCGGTTGGAATTTTTGAAGTTTTAAGGTCCGATATATGGTAAAGGCACATTTTAAAACATATTTTAAACAAAAAAAATTTTTGAAAAATTTTGAAATTTTTGTAATGGAATTTAATTTTTCAAAAAATTATATCTCAATAACGGTAAAAGATAGGGACCTCTGGTTTAAATTTTTGAGTTCCTCAAGTCCATTTTAGTCGAAGGAAATTGGGGCCTTAATAACCAAACTTATACAAAAGCATGTATCATTAAACAAAACCCTTAGAAATGGCAAAAAATCGAAAAATCGTAAGGGGGACCCCTTCGATAAGAAATCTCGAATTTTTACAAAAAAAAATATTTCGGATTTTTCTCAAAATTGATACACATTGGGCCGTAGATCACAAAAATAAGGTTCATTTTGGATTTTGGCCAACTGTTTTTGAGTAAATCTGAAAAAAAGTACCTAAAATTGACTATATCGGAAAATAGTACCTAAAATTGACTATAACTCAAAAACTAAGGCCTCTTGATTTTTTTAAATATTTTTATATTAATCCTCACCCCAAAATTACCTAACGGCCATATTTTGGACTGTATTAGGAAAACTTTTTTTTTTCAAAAAAACTAACAGAGAGTATATGAACATGTATCTCAAAAACTAAAAGAGATAGGGACCTGCGGTTGGAATTTTTGAAGTTTTAAGGTCCGATATATGGTAAAGGCACATTTTAAAACATATTTTAAACAAAAAAAATTTTTGAAAAATTTTGAAATTTTTGTAATGGAATTTAATTTTTCAAAAAATTATATCTCAATAACGGTAAAAGATAGGGACCTCTGGTTTAAATTTTTGAGTTCCTCAAGTCCATTTTAGTCGAAGGAAATTGGGGCCTTAATAACCAAACTTATACAAAAGCATGTATCATTAAACAAAACCCTTAGAAATGGCAAAAAATCGAAAAATCGTAAGGGGGACCCCTTCGATAAGAAATCTCGAATTTTTACAAAAAAAAATATTTCGGATTTTTCTCAAAATTGATACACATTGGGCCGTAGATCACAAAAATAAGGTTCATTTTGGATTTTGGCCAACTGTTTTTGAGTAAATCGGAAAAAAAGTACCTAAAATTGACTATATCGGAAAATAGTACCTAAAATTGACTATAACTCAAAAACTAAGGCCTCTTGATTTTTTAAAATATTTTTTTATTAATCCTCACCCCAAAATTACCTAACGGCCATATTTTGGACTGTATTAGGAAAACTTTTTTTTTTCAAAAAAACTAACAGAGAGTATATGAACATGTATCTCAAAAACTAAAAGAGATAGGGACCTGCGGTTGGAATTTTTGAAGTTTTAAGGTCCGATATATGGTAAAGGCACATTTTAAAACATATTTTAAACAAAAAAAATTTTTGAAAAATTTTGAAATTTTTGTAATGGAATTTAATTTTTCAAAAAATTATATCTCAATAACGGTAAAAGATAGGGACCTCTGGTTTAAATTTTTGAGTTCCTCAAGTCCATTTTAGTCGAAGGAAATTGGGGCCTTAATAACCAAACTTATACAAAAGCATGTATCATTAAACAAAACCCTTAGAAATGGCAAAAAATCGAAAAATCGTAAGGGGGACCCCTTCGATAAGAAATCTCGAATTTTTACAAAAAAAAATATTTCGGATTTTTCTCAAAATTGATACACATTGGGCCGTAGATCACAAAAATAAGGTTCATTTTGGATTTTGGCCAACTGTTTTTGAGTAAATCTGAAAAAAAGTACCTAAAATTGACTATATCGGAAAATAGTACCTAAAATTGACTATAACTCAAAAACTAAGGCCTCTTGATTTTTTTAAATATTTTTTTATTAATCCTCACCCCAAAATTACCTAACGGCCATATTTTGGACTGTATTAGGAAAACTTTTTTTTTTCAAAAAAACTAACAGAGAGTATATGAACATGTATCTCAAAAACTAAAAGAGATAGGGACCTGCGGTTGGAATTTTTGAAGTTTTAAGGTCCGATATATGGTAAAGGCACATTTTAAAACATATTTTAAACAAAAAAAATTTTTGAAAAATTTTGAAATTTTTGTAATGGAATTTAATTTTTCAAAAAATTATATCTCAATAACGGTAAAAGATAGGGACCTCTGGTTTAAATTTTTGAGTTCCTCAAGTCCATTTTAGTCGAAGGAAATTGGGGCCTTAATAACCAAACTTATACAAAAGCATGTATCATTAAACAAAACCCTTAGAAATGGCAAAAAATCGAAAAATCGTAAGGGGGACCCCTTCGATAAGAAATCTCGAATTTTTACAAAAAAAAATATTTCGGATTTTTCTCAAAATTGATACACATTGGGCCGTAGATCACAAAAATAAGGTTCATTTTGGATTTTGGCCAACTGTTTTTGAGTAAATCGGAAAAAAATTACCTAAAATTGACTATATCGGAAAATAGTACCTAAAATTGACTATAACTCAAAAACTAAGGCCTCTTGATTTTTTTAAATATTTTTTTATTAATCCTCACCCCAAAATTACCTAACGGCCATATTTTGGACTGTATTAGGAAAACTTTTTTTTTTCAAAAAAACTAACAGAGAGTATATGAACATGTATCTCAAAAACTAAAAGAGATAGGGACCTGCGGTTGGAATTTTTGAAGTTTTAAGGTCCGATATATGGTAAAGGCACATTTTAAAACATATTTTAAACAAAAAAAATTTTTGAAAAATTTTGAAATTTTTGTAATGGAATTTAATTTTTCAAAAAATTATATCTCAATAACGGTAAAAGATAGGGACCTCTGGTTTAAATTTTTGAGTTCCTCAAGTCCATTTTAGTCGAAGGAAATTGGGGCCTTAATAACCAAACTTATACAAAAGCATGTATCATTAAACAAAACCCTTAGAAATGGCAAAAAATCGAAAAATCGTAAGGGGGACCCCTTCGATAAGAAATCTCGAATTTTTACAAAAAAAAATATTTCGGATTTTTCTCAAAATTGATACACATTGGGCCGTAGATCACAAAAATAAGGTTCATTTTGGATTTTGGCCAACTGTTTTTGAGTAAATCTGAAAAAAAGTACCTAAAATTGACTATATCGGAAAATAGTACCTAAAATTGACTATAACTCAAAAACTAAGGCCTCTTGATTTTTTTAAATATTTTTTTATTAATCCTCACCCCAAAATTACCTAACGGCCATATTTTGGACTGTATTAGGAAAACTTTTTTTTTTCAAAAAAACTAACAGAGAGTATATGAACATGTATCTCAAAAACTAAAAGAGATAGGGACCTGCGGTTGGAATTTTTGAAGTTTTAAGGTCCGATATATGGTAAAGGCACATTTTAAAACATATTTTAAACAAAAAAAATTTTTGAAAAATTTTGAAATTTTTGTAATGGAATTTAATTTTTCAAAAAATTATATCTCAATAACGGTAAAAGATAGGGACCTCTGGTTTAAATTTTTGAGTTCCTCAAGTCCATTTTAGTCGAAGGAAATTGGGGCCTTAATAACCAAACTTATACAAAAGCATGTATCATTAAACAAAACCCTTAGAAATGGCAAAAAATCGAAAAATCGTAAGGGGGACCCCTTCGATAAGAAATCTCGAATTTTTACAAAAAAAAATATTTCGGATTTTTCTCAAAATTGATACACATTGGGCCGTAGATCACAAAAATAAGGTTCATTTTGGATTTTGGCCAACTGTTTTTGAGTAAATCGGAAAAAAATTACCTAAAATTGACTATATCGGAAAATAGTACCTAAAATTGACTATAACTCAAAAACTAAGGCCTCTTGATTTTTTTAAATATTTTTTTATTAATCCTCACCCCAAAATTACCTAACGGCCATATTTTGGACTGTATTAGGAAAACTTTTTTTTTTCAAAAAAACTAACAGAGAGTATATGAACATGTATCTCAAAAACTAAAAGAGATAGGGACCTGCGGTTGGAATTTTTGAAGTTTTAAGGTCCGATATATGGTAAAGGCACATTTTAAAACATATTTTAAACAAAAAAAATTTTTGAAAAATTTTGAAATTTTTGTAATGGAATTTAATTTTTCAAAAAATTATATCTCAATAACGGTAAAAGATAGGGACCTCTGGTTTAAATTTTTGAGTTCCACAAGTCCATTTTAGTCGAAGGAAATTGGGGCCTTAATAACCAAACTTATACAAAAGCATGTATCATTAAACAAAACCCTTAGAAATGGCAAAAAATCGAAAAATCGTAAGGGGGACCCCTTCGATAAGAAATCTCGAATTTTTACAAAAAAAAATATTTCGGATTTTTCTCAAAATTGATACACATTGGGCCGTAGATCACAAAAATAAGGTTCATTTTGGATTTTGGCCAACTGTTTTTGAGTAAATCTGAAAAAAAGTACCTAAAATTGACTATATCGGAAAATAGTACCTAAAATTGACTATAACTCAAAAACTAAGGCCTCTTGATTTTTTTAAATATTTTTATATTAATCCTCACCCCAAAATTACCTAACGGCCATATTTTGGACTGTATTAGGAAAACTTTTTTTTTTCAAAAAAACTAACAGAGAGTATATGAACATGTATCTCAAAAACTAAAAGAGATAGGGACCTGCGGTTGGAATTTTTGAAGTTTTAAGGTCCGATATATGGTAAAGGCACATTTTAAAACATATTTTAAACAAAAAAAATTTTTGAAAAATTTTGAAATTTTTGTAATGGAATTTAATTTTTCAAAAAATTATATCTCAATAACGGTAAAAGATAGGGACCTCTGGTTTAAATTTTTGAGTTCCTCAAGTCCATTTTAGTCGAAGGAAATTGGGGCCTTAATAACCAAACTTATACAAAAGCATGTATCATTAAACAAAACCCTTAGAAATGGCAAAAAATCGAAAAATCGTAAGGGGGACCCCTTCGATAAGAAATCTCGAATTTTTACAAAAAAAAATATTTCGGATTTTTCTCAAAATTGATACACATTGGGCCGTAGATCACAAAAATAAGGTTCATTTTGGATTTTGGCCAACTGTTTTTGAGTAAATCGGAAAAAAAGTACCTAAAATTGACTATATCGGAAAATAGTACCTAAAATTGACTATAACTCAAAAACTAAGGCCTCTTGATTTTTTAAAATATTTTTTTATTAATCCTCACCCCAAAATTACCTAACGGCCATATTTTGGACTGTATTAGGAAAACTTTTTTTTTTCAAAAAAACTAACAGAGAGTATATGAACATGTATCTCAAAAACTAAAAGAGATAGGGACCTGCGGTTGGAATTTTTGAAGTTTTAAGGTCCGATATATGGTAAAGGCACATTTTAAAACATATTTTAAACAAAAAAAATTTTTGAAAAATTTTGAAATTTTTGTAATGGAATTTAATTTTTCAAAAAATTATATCTCAATAACGGTAAAAGATAGGGACCTCTGGTTTAAATTTTTGAGTTCCTCAAGTCCATTTTAGTCGAAGGAAATTGGGGCCTTAATAACCAAACTTATACAAAAGCATGTATCATTAAACAAAACCCTTAGAAATGGCAAAAAATCGAAAAATCGTAAGGGGGACCCCTTCGATAAGAAATCTCGAATTTTTACAAAAAAAAATATTTCGGATTTTTCTCAAAATTGATACACATTGGGCCGTAGATCACAAAAATAAGGTTCATTTTGGATTTTGGCCAACTGTTTTTGAGTAAATCTGAAAAAAAGTACCTAAAATTGACTATATCGGAAAATAGTACCTAAAATTGACTATAACTCAAAAACTAAGGCCTCTTGATTTTTTTAAATATTTTTTTATTAATCCTCACCCCAAAATTACCTAACGGCCATATTTTGGACTGTATTAGGAAAACTTTTTTTTTTCAAAAAAACTAACAGAGAGTATATGAACATGTATCTCAAAAACTAAAAGAGATAGGGACCTGCGGTTGGAATTTTTGAAGTTTTAAGGTCCGATATATGGTAAAGGCACATTTTAAAACATATTTTAAACAAAAAAAATTTTTGAAAAATTTTGAAATTTTTGTAATGGAATTTAATTTTTCAAAAAATTATATCTCAATAACGGTAAAAGATAGGGACCTCTGGTTTAAATTTTTGAGTTCCTCAAGTCCATTTTAGTCGAAGGAAATTGGGGCCTTAATAACCAAACTTATACAAAAGCATGTATCATTAAACAAAACCCTTAGAAATGGCAAAAAATCGAAAAATCGTAAGGGGGACCCCTTCGATAAGAAATCTCGAATTTTTACAAAAAAAAATATTTCGGATTTTTCTCAAAATTGATACACATTGGGCCGTAGATCACAAAAATAAGGTTCATTTTGGATTTTGGCCAACTGTTTTTGAGTAAATCGGAAAAAAAGTACCTAAAATTGACTATATCGGAAAATAGTACCTAAAATTGACTATAACTCAAAAACTAAGGCCTCTTGATTTTTTTAAATATTTTTTTATTAATCCTCACCCCAAAATTACCTAACGGCCATATTTTGGACTGTATTAGGAAAACTTTTTTTTTTCAAAAAAACTAACAGAGAGTATATGAACATGTATCTCAAAAACTAAAAGAGATAGGGACCTGCGGTTGGAATTTTTGAAGTTTTAAGGTCCGATATATGGTAAAGGCACATTTTAAAACATATTTTAAACAAAAAAATTTTTTGAAAAATTTTGAAATTTTTGTAATGGAATTTAATTTTTCAAAAAATTATATCTCAATAACGGTAAAAGATAGGGACCTCTGGTTTAAATTTTTGAGTTCCTCAAGTCCATTTTAGTCGAAGGAAATTGGGGCCTTAATAACCAAACTTATACAAAAGCATGTATCATTAAACAAAACCCTTAGAAATGGCAAAAAATCGAAAAATCGTAAGGGGGACCCCTTCGATAAGAAATCTCGAATTTTTACAAAAAAAAATATTTCGGATTTTTCTCAAAATTGATACACATTGGGCCGTAGATCACAAAAATAAGGTTCATTTTGGATTTTGGCCAACTGTTTTTGAGTAAATCTGAAAAAAAGTACCTAAAATTGACTATATCGGAAAATAGTACCTAAAATTGACTATAACTCAAAAACTAAGGCCTCTTGATTTTTTTAAATATTTTTTTATTAATCCTCACCCCAAAATTACCTAACGGCCATATTTTGGACTGTATTAGGAAAACTTTTTTTTTTCAAAAAAACTAACAGAGAGTATATGAACATGTATCTCAAAAACTAAAAGAGATAGGGACCTGCGGTTGGAATTTTTGAAGTTTTAAGGTCCGATATATGGTAAAGGCACATTTTAAAACATATTTTAAACAAAAAAAATTTTTGAAAAATTTTGAAATTTTTGTAATGGAATTTAATTTTTCAAAAAATTATATCTCAATAACGGTAAAAGATAGGGACCTCTGGTTTAAATTTTTGAGTTCCTCAAGTCCATTTTAGTCGAAGGAAATTGGGGCCTTAATAACCAAACTTATACAAAAGCATGTATCATTAAACAAAACCCTTAGAAATGGCAAAAAATCGAAAAATCGTAAGGGGGACCCCTTCGATAAGAAATCTCGAATTTTTACAAAAAAAAATATTTCGGATTTTTCTCAAAATTGATACACATTGGGCCGTAGATCACAAAAATAAGGTTCATTTTGGATTTTGGCCAACTGTTTTTGAGTAAATCTGAAAAAAAGTACCTAAAATTGACTATATCGGAAAATAGTACCTAAAATTGACTATAACTCAAAAACTAAGGCCTCTTGATTTTTTTAAATATTTTTTTATTAATCCTCACCCCAAAATTACCTAACGGCCATATTTTGGACTGTATTAGGAAAACTTTTTTTTTTCAAAAAAACTAACAGAGAGTATATGAACATGTATCTCAAAAACTAAAAGAGATAGGGACCTGCGGTTGGAATTTTTGAAGTTTTAAGGTCCGATATATGGTAAAGGCACATTTTAAAACATATTTTAAACAAAAAAAATTTTTGAAAAATTTTGAAATTTTTGTAATGGAATTTAATTTTTCAAAAAATTATATCTCAATAACGGTAAAAGATAGGGACCTCTGGTTTAAATTTTTGAGTTCCTCAAGTCCATTTTAGTCGAAGGAAATTGGGGCCTTAATAACCAAACTTATACAAAAGCATGTATCATTAAACAAAACCCTTAGAAATGGCAAAAAATCGAAAAATCGTAAGGGGGACCCCTTCGATAAGAAATCTCGAATTTTTACAAAAAAAAATATTTCGGATTTTTCTCAAAATTGATACACATTGGGCCGTAGATCACAAAAATAAGGTTCATTTTGGATTTTGGCCAACTGTTTTTGAGTAAATCTGAAAAAAAGTACCTAAAATTGACTATATCGGAAAATAGTACCTAAAATTGACTATAACTCAAAAACTAAGGCCTCTTGATTTTTTTAAATATTTTTTTATTAATCCTCACCCCAAAATTACCTAACGGCCATATTTTGGACTGTATTAGGAAAACTTTTTTTTTTCAAAAAAACTAACAGAGAGTATATGAACATGTATCTCAAAAACTAAAAGAGATAGGGACCTGCGGTTGGAATTTTTGAAGTTTTAAGGTCCGATATATGGTAAAGGCACATTTTAAAACATATTTTAAACAAAAAAAATTTTTGAAAAATTTTGAAATTTTTGTAATGGAATTTAATTTTTCAAAAAATTATATCTCAATAACGGTAAAAGATAGGGACCTCTGGTTTAAATTTTTGAGTTCCTCAAGTCCATTTTAGTCGAAGGAAATTGGGGCCTTAATAACCAAACTTATACAAAAGCATGTATCATTAAACAAAACCCTTAGAAATGGCAAAAAATCGAAAAATCGTAAGGGGGACCCCTTCGATAAGAAATCTCGAATTTTTACAAAAAAAAATATTTCGGATTTTTCTCAAAATTGATACACATTGGGCCGTAGATCACAAAAATAAGGTTCATTTTGGATTTTGGCCAACTGTTTTTGAGTAAATCGGAAAAAAAGTACCTAAAATTGACTATATCGGAAAATAGTACCTAAAATTGACTATAACTCAAAAACTAAGGCCTCTTGATTTTTTTAAATATTTTTTTATTAATCCTCACCCCAAAATTACCTAACGGCCATATTTTGGACTGTATTAGGAAAACTTTTTTTTTTCAAAAAAACTAACAGAGAGTATATGAACATGTATCTCAAAAACTAAAAGAGATAGGGACCTGCGGTTGGAATTTTTGAAGTTTTAAGGTCCGATATATGGTAAAGGCACATTTTAAAACATATTTTAAACAAAAAAAATTTTTGAAAAATTTTGAAATTTTTGTAATGGAATTTAAT
Source organism: Liopterus haemorrhoidalis (assembly GCA_963971575.1). Lineage (NCBI taxonomy): Eukaryota > Metazoa > Arthropoda > Insecta > Coleoptera > Dytiscidae > Liopterus > Liopterus haemorrhoidalis. The sequence continues at coordinate 82,731 of OZ020611.1, forward strand.
TTTTCAAAAAATTATATCTCAATAACGGTAAAAGATAGGGACCTCTGGTTTAAATTTTTGAGTTCCTCAAGTCCATTTTAGTCGAAGGAAATTGGGGCCTTAATAACCAAACTTATACAAAAGCATGTATCATTAAACAAAACCCTTAGAAATGGCAAAAAATCGAAAAATCGTAAGGGGGACCCCTTCGATAAGAAATCTCGAATTTTTACAAAAAAAAATATTTCGGATTTTTCTCAAAATTGATACACATTGGGCCGTAGATCACAAAAATAAGGTTTATTTTGGATTTTGGCCAATTGTTTTTGAGTAAATCGGAAAAAAATTACCTAAAATTGACTATATCGGAAAATAGTACCTAAAATTGACTATAACTCAAAAACTAAGGCCTCTTGATTTTTTTAAATATTTTTTTATTAATCCTCACCCCAAAATTACCTAACGGCCATATTTTGGACTGTATTAGGAAAACTTTTTTTTTTCAAAAAAACTAACAGAGAGTATATGAACATGTATCTCAAAAACTAAAAGAGATAGGGACCTGCGCTTGGAATTTTTGAAGTTTTAAGGTCCGATATATGGTAAAGGCACATTTTAAAACATATTTTAAACAAAAAAATTTTTTGAAAAATTTTGAAATTTTTGTAATGGAATTTAATTTTTCAAAAAATTATATCTCAATAACGGTAAAAGATAGGGACCTCTGGTTTAAATTTTTGAGTTCCTCAAGTCCATTTTAGTCGAAGGAAATTGGGGCCTTAATAACCAAACTTATACAAAAGCATGTATCATTAAACAAAACCCTTAGAAATGGCAAAAAATCGAAAAATCGTAAGGGGGACCCCTTCGATAAGAAATCTCGAATTTTTACAAAAAAAAATATTTCGGATTTTTCTCAAAATTGATACACATTGGGCCGTAGATCACAAAAATAAGGTTCATTTTGGATTTTGGCCAACTGTTTTTGAGTAAATCGGAAAAAAAGTACCTAAAATTGACTATATCGGAAAATAGTACCTAAAATTGACTATAACTCAAAAACTAAGGCCTCTTGATTTTTTTAAATATTTTTTTATTAATCCTCACCCCAAAATTACCTAACGGCCATATTTTGGACTGTATTAGGAAAACTTTTTTTTTTCAAAAAAACTAACAGAGAGTATATGAACATGTATCTCAAAAACTAAAAGAGATAGGGACCTGCGGTTGGAATTTTTGAAGTTTTAAGGTCCGATATATGGTAAAGGCACATTTTAAAACATATTTTAAACAAAAAAATTTTTTGAAAAATTTTGAAATTTTTGTAATGGAATTTAATTTTTCAAAAAATTATATCTCAATAACGGTAAAAGATAGGGACCTCTGGTTTAAATTTTTGAGTTCCTCAAGTCCATTTTAGTCGAAGGAAATTGGGGCCTTAATAACCAAACTTATACAAAAGCATGTATCATTAAACAAAACCCTTAGAAATGGCAAAAAATCGAAAAATCGTAAGGGGGACCCCTTCGATAAGAAATCTCGAATTTTTACAAAAAAAAATATTTCGGATTTTTCTCAAAATTGATACACATTGGGCCGTAGATCACAAAAATAAGGTTCATTTTGGATTTTGGCCAACTGTTTTTGAGTAAATCTGAAAAAAAGTACCTAAAATTGACTATATCGGAAAATAGTACCTAAAATTGACTATAACTCAAAAACTAAGGCCTCTTGATTTTTTTAAATATTTTTTTATTAATCCTCACCCCAAAATTACCTAACGGCCATATTTTGGACTGTATTAGGAAAACTTTTTTTTTTCAAAAAAACTAACAGAGAGTATATGAACATGTATCTCAAAAACTAAAAGAGATAGGGACCTGCGGTTGGAATTTTTGAAGTTTTAAGGTCCGATATATGGTAAAGGCACATTTTAAAACATATTTTAAACAAAAAAAATTTTTGAAAAATTTTGAAATTTTTGTAATGGAATTTAATTTTTCAAAAAATTATATCTCAATAACGGTAAAAGATAGGGACCTCTGGTTTAAATTTTTGAGTTCCTCAAGTCCATTTTAGTCGAAGGAAATTGGGGCCTTAATAACCAAACTTATACAAAAGCATGTATCATTAAACAAAACCCTTAGAAATGGCAAAAAATCGAAAAATCGTAAGGGGGACCCCTTCGATAAGAAATCTCGAATTTTTACAAAAAAAAATATTTCGGATTTTTCTCAAAATTGATACACATTGGGCCGTAGATCACAAAAATAAGGTTCATTTTGGATTTTGGCCAACTGTTTTTGAGTAAATCTGAAAAAAAGTACCTAAAATTGACTATATCGGAAAATAGTACCTAAAATTGACTATAACTCAAAAACTAAGGCCTCTTGATTTTTTTAAATATTTTTTTATTAATCCTCACCCCAAAATTACCTAACGGCCATATTTTGGACTGTATTAGGAAAACTTTTTTTTTTCAAAAAAACTAACAGAGAGTATATGAACATGTATCTCAAAAACTAAAAGAGATAGGGACCTGCGGTTGGAATTTTTGAAGTTTTAAGGTCCGATATATGGTAAAGGCACATTTTAAAACATATTTTAAACAAAAAAAATTTTTGAAAAATTTTGAAATTTTTGTAATGGAATTTAATTTTTCAAAAAATTATATCTCAATAACGGTAAAAGATAGGGACCTCTGGTTTAAATTTTTGAGTTCCTCAAGTCCATTTTAGTCGAAGGAAATTGGGGCCTTAATAACCAAACTTATACAAAAGCATGTATCATTAAACAAAACCCTTAGAAATGGCAAAAAATCGAAAAATCGTAAGGGGGACCCCTTCGATAAGAAATCTCGAATTTTTACAAAAAAAAATATTTCGGATTTTTCTCAAAATTGATACACATTGGGCCGTAGATCACAAAAATAAGGTTCATTTTGGATTTTGGCCAACTGTTTTTGAGTAAATCTGAAAAAAAGTACCTAAAATTGACTATATCGGAAAATAGTACCTAAAATTGACTATAACTCAAAAACTAAGGCCTCTTGATTTTTTTAAATATTTTTTTATTAATCCTCACCCCAAAATTACCTAACGGCCATATTTTGGACTGTATTAGGAAAACTTTTTTTTTTCAAAAAAACTAACAGAGAGTATATGAACATGTATCTCAAAAACTAAAAGAGATAGGGACCTGCGGTTGGAATTTTTGAAGTTTTAAGGTCCGATATATGGTAAAGGCACATTTTAAAACATATTTTAAACAAAAAAAATTTTTGAAAAATTTTGAAATTTTTGTAATGGAATTTAATTTTTCAAAAAATTATATCTCAATAACGGTAAAAGATAGGGACCTCTGGTTTAAATTTTTGAGTTCCTCAAGTCCATTTTAGTCGAAGGAAATTGGGGCCTTAATAACCAAACTTATACAAAAGCATGTATCATTAAACAAAACCCTTAGAAATGGCAAAAAATCGAAAAATCGTAAGGGGGACCCCTTCGATAAGAAATCTCGAATTTTTACAAAAAAAAATATTTCGGATTTTTCTCAAAATTGATACACATTGGGCCGTAGATCACAAAAATAAGGTTCATTTTGGATTTTGGCCAACTGTTTTTGAGTAAATCGGAAAAAAAGTACCTAAAATTGACTATATCGGAAAATAGTACCTAAAATTGACTATAACTCAAAAACTAAGGCCTCTTGATTTTTTTAAATATTTTTTTATTAATCCTCACCCCAAAATTACCTAACGGCCATATTTTGGACTGTATTAGGAAAACTTTTTTTTTTCAAAAAAACTAACAGAGTATATGAACATGTATCTCAAAAACTAAAAGAGATAGGGACCTGCGGTTGGAATTTTTGAAGTTTTAAGGTCCGATATATGGTAAAGGCACATTTTAAAACATATTTTAAACAAAAAAAATTTTTGAAAAATTTTGAAATTTTTGTAATGGAATTTAATTTTTCAAAAAATTATATCTCAATAACGGTAAAAGATAGGGACCTCTGGTTTAAATTTTTGAGTTCCTCAAGTCCATTTTAGTCGAAGGAAATTGGGGCCTTAATAACCAAACTTATACAAAAGCATGTATCATTAAACAAAACCCTTAGAAATGGCAAAAAATCGAAAAATCGTAAGGGGGACCCCTTCGATAAGAAATCTCGAATTTTTACAAAAAAAAATATTTCGGATTTTTCTCAAAATTGATACACATTGGGCCGTAGATCACAAAAATAAGGTTTATTTTGGATTTTGGCCAATTGTTTTTGAGTAAATCGGAAAAAAATTACCTAAAATTGACTATATCGGAAAATAGTACCTAAAATTGACTATAACTCAAAAACTAAGGCCTCTTGATTTTTTTAAATATTTTTTTATTAATCCTCACCCCAAAATTACCTAACGGCCATATTTTGGACTGTATTAGGAAAACTTTTTTTTTTCAAAAAAACTAACAGAGAGTATATGAACATGTATCTCAAAAACTAAAAGAGATAGGGACCTGCGCTTGGAATTTTTGAAGTTTTAAGGTCCGATATATGGTAAAGGCACATTTTAAAACATATTTTAAACAAAAAAATTTTTTGAAAAATTTTGAAATTTTTGTAATGGAATTTAATTTTTCAAAAAATTATATCTCAATAACGGTAAAAGATAGGGACCTCTGGTTTAAATTTTTGAGTTCCTCAAGTCCATTTTAGTCGAAGGAAATTGGGGCCTTAATAACCAAACTTATACAAAAGCATGTATCATTAAACAAAACCCTTAGAAATGGCAAAAAATCGAAAAATCGTAAGGGGGACCCCTTCGATAAGAAATCTCGAATTTTTACAAAAAAAAATATTTCGGATTTTTCTCAAAATTGATACACATTGGGCCGTAGATCACAAAAATAAGGTTCATTTTGGATTTTGGCCAACTGTTTTTGAGTAAATCGGAAAAAAAGTACCTAAAATTGACTATATCGGAAAATAGTACCTAAAATTGACTATAACTCAAAAACTAAGGCCTCTTGATTTTTTTAAATATTTTTTTATTAATCCTCACCCCAAAATTACCTAACGGCCATATTTTGGACTGTATTAGGAAAACTTTTTTTTTTCAAAAAAACTAACAGAGAGTATATGAACATGTATCTCAAAAACTAAAAGAGATAGGGACCTGCGGTTGGAATTTTTGAAGTTTTAAGGTCCGATATATGGTAAAGGCACATTTTAAAACATATTTTAAACAAAAAAAATTTTTGAAAAATTTTGAAATTTTTGTAATGGAATTTAATTTTTCAAAAAATTATATCTCAATAACGGTAAAAGATAGGGACCTCTGGTTTAAATTTTTGAGTTCCTCAAGTCCATTTTAGTCGAAGGAAATTGGGGCCTTAATAACCAAACTTATACAAAAGCATGTATCATTAAACAAAACCCTTAGAAATGGCAAAAAATCGAAAAATCGTAAGGGGGACCCCTTCGATAAGAAATCTCGAATTTTTACAAAAAAAAATATTTCGGATTTTTCTCAAAATTGATACACATTGGGCCGTAGATCACAAAAATAAGGTTTATTTTGGATTTTGGCCAATTGTTTTTGAGTAAATCGGAAAAAAATTACCTAAAATTGACTATATCGGAAAATAGTACCTAAAATTGACTATAACTCAAAAACTAAGGCCTCTTGATTTTTTTAAATATTTTTTTATTAATCCTCACCCCAAAATTACCTAACGGCCATATTTTGGACTGTATTAGGAAAACTTTTTTTTTTCAAAAAAACTAACAGAGAGTATATGAACATGTATCTCAAAAACTAAAAGAGATAGGGACCTGCGCTTGGAATTTTTGAAGTTTTAAGGTCCGATTTATGGTAAAGGCACATTTTAAAACAGATTTTAAACAAAAAAATTTTTTGAAAAATTTTGAAATTTTTGTAATGGAATTTAATTTTTCAAAAAATTATATCTCAATAACGGTAAAAGATAGGGACCTCTGGTTTAAATTTTTGAGTTCCTCAAGTCCATTTTAGTCGAAGGAAATTGGGGCCTTAATAACCAAACTTATACAAAAGCATGTATCATTAAACAAAACCCTTAGAAATGGCAAAAAATCGAAAAATCGTAAGGGGGACCCCTTCGATAAGAAATCTCGAATTTTTACAAAAAAAAATATTTCGGATTTTTCTCAAAATTGATACACATTGGGCCGTAGATCACAAAAATAAGGTTCATTTTGGATTTTGGCCAACTGTTTTTGAGTAAATCTGAAAAAAAGTACCTAAAATTGACTATATCGGAAAATAGTACCTAAAATTGACTATAACTCAAAAACTAAGGCCTCTTGATTTTTTTAAATATTTTTTTATTAATCCTCACCCCAAAATTACCTAACGGCCATATTTTGGACTGTATTAGGAAAACTTTTTTTTTTCAAAAAAACTAACAGAGAGTATATGAACATGTATCTCAAAAACTAAAAGAGATAGGGACCTGCGGTTGGAATTTTTGAAGTTTTAAGGTCCGATATATGGTAAAGGCACATTTTAAAACATATTTTAAACAAAAAAAATTTTTGAAAAATTATGAAATTTTTGTAATGGAATTTAATTTTTCAAAAAATTATATCTCAATAACGGTAAAAGATAGGGACCTCTGGTTTAAATTTTTGAGTTCCTCAAGTCCATTTTAGTCGAAGGAAATTGGGGCCTTAATAACCAAACTTATACAAAAGCATGTATCATTAAACAAAACCCTTAGAAATGGCAAAAAATCGAAAAATCGTAAGGGGGACCCCTTCGATAAGAAATCTCGAATTTTTACAAAAAAAAATATTTCGGATTTTTCTCAAAATTGATACACATTGGGCCGTAGATCACAAAAATAAGGTTCATTTTGGATTTTGGCCAACTGTTTTTGAGTAAATCGGAAAAAAAGTACCTAAAATTGACTATATCGGAAAATAGTACCTAAAATTGACTATAACTCAAAAACTAAGGCCTCTTGATTTTTTTAAATATTTTTTTATTAATCCTCACCCCAAAATTACCTAACGGCCATATTTTGGACTGTATTAGGAAAACTTTTTTTTTTCAAAAAAACTAACAGAGAGTATATGAACATGTATCTCAAAAACTAAAAGAGATAGGGACCTGCGGTTGGAATTTTTGAAGTTTTAAGGTCCGATATATGGTAAAGGCACATTTTAAAACATATTTTAAACAAAAAAATTTTTTGAAAAATTTTGAAATTTTTGTAATGGAATTTAATTTTTCAAAAAATTATATCTCAATAACGGTAAAAGATAGGGACCTCTGGTTTAAATTTTTGAGTTCCTCAAGTCCATTTTAGTCGAAGGAAATTGGGGCCTTAATAACCAAACTTATACAAAAGCATGTATCATTAAACAAAACCCTTAGAAATGGCAAAAAATCGAAAAATCGTAAGGGGGACCCCTTCGATAAGAAATCTCGAATTTTTACAAAAAAAAATATTTCGGATTTTTCTCAAAATTGATACACATTGGGCCGTAGATCACAAAAATAAGGTTCATTTTGGATTTTGGCCAACTGTTTTTGAGTAAATCTGAAAAAAAGTACCTAAAATTGACTATATCGGAAAATAGTACCTAAAATTGACTATAACTCAAAAACTAAGGCCTCTTGATTTTTTTAAATATTTTTTTATTAATCCTCACCCCAAAATTACCTAACGGCCATATTTTGGACTGTATTAGGAAAACTTTTTTTTTTCAAAAAAACTAACAGAGAGTATATGAACATGTATCTCAAAAACTAAAAGAGATAGGGACCTGCGGTTGGAATTTTTGAAGTTTTAAGGTCCGATATATGGTAAAGGCACATTTTAAAACATATTTTAAACAAAAAAAATTTTTGAAAAATTTTGAAATTTTTGTAATGGAATTTAATTTTTCAAAAAATTATATCTCAATAACGGTAAAAGATAGGGACCTCTGGTTTAAATTTTTGAGTTCCTCAAGTCCATTTTAGTCGAAGGAAATTGGGGCCTTAATAACCAAACTTATACAAAAGCATGTATCATTAAACAAAACCCTTAGAAATGGCAAAAAATCGAAAAATCGTAAGGGGGACCCCTTCGATAAGAAATCTCGAATTTTTACAAAAAAAAATATTTCGGATTTTTCTCAAAATTGATACACATTGGGCCGTAGATCACAAAAATAAGGTTCATTTTGGATTTTGGCCAACTGTTTTTGAGTAAATCGGAAAAAAAGTACCTAAAATTGACTATATCGGAAAATAGTACCTAAAATTGACTATAACTCAAAAACTAAGGCCTCTTGATTTTTTTAAATATTTTTTTATTAATCCTCACCCCAAAATTACCTAACGGCCATATTTTGGACTGTATTAGGAAAACTTTTTTTTTTCAAAAAAACTAACAGAGAGTATATGAACATGTATCTCAAAAACTAAAAGAGATAGGGACCTGCGGTTGGAATTTTTGAAGTTTTAAGGTCCGATATATGGTAAAGGCACATTTTAAAACATATTTTAAACAAAAAAAATTTTTGAAAAATTTTGAAATTTTTGTAATGGAATTTAATTTTTCAAAAAATTATATCTCAATAACGGTAAAAGATAGGGACCTCTGGTTTAAATTTTTGAGTTCCTCAAGTCCATTTTAGTCGAAGGAAATTGGGGCCTTAATAACCAAACTTATACAAAAGCATGTATCATTAAACAAAACCCTTAGAAATGGCAAAAAATCGAAAAATCGTAAGGGGGACCCCTTCGATAAGAAATCTCGAATTTTTACAAAAAAAAATATTTCGGATTTTTCTCAAAATTGATACACATTGGGCCGTAGATCACAAAAATAAGGTTTATTTTGGATTTTGGCCAATTGTTTTTGAGTAAATCGGAAAAAAATTACCTAAAATTGACTATATCGGAAAATAGTACCTAAAATTGACTATAACTCAAAAACTAAGGCCTCTTGATTTTTTTAAATATTTTTTTATTAATCCTCACCCCAAAATTACCTAACGGCCATATTTTGGACTGTATTAGGAAAACTTTTTTTTTTCAAAAAAACTAACAGAGAGTATATGAACATGTATCTCAAAAACTAAAAGAGATAGGGACCTGCGCTTGGAATTTTTGAAGTTTTAAGGTCCGATATATGGTAAAGGCACATTTTAAAACATATTTTAAACAAAAAAATTTTTTAAAAAATTTTGAAATTTTTGTAATGGAATTTAATTTTTCAAAAAATTATATCTCAATAACGGTAAAAGATAGGGACCTCTGGTTTAAATTTTTGAGTTCCTCAAGTCCATTTTAGTCGAAGGAAATTGGGGCCTTAATAACCAAACTTATACAAAAGCATGTATCATTAAACAAAACCCTTAGAAATGGCAAAAAATCGAAAAATCGTAAGGGGGACCCCTTCGATAAGAAATCTCGAATTTTTACAAAAAAAAATATTTCGGATTTTTCTCAAAATTGATACACATTGGGCCGTAGATCACAAAAATAAGGTTCATTTTGGATTTTGGCCAACTGTTTTTGAGTAAATCGGAAAAAAAGTACCTAAAATTGACTATATCGGAAAATAGTACCTAAAATTGACTATAACTCAAAAACTAAGGCCTCTTGATTTTTTTAAATATTTTTTTATTAATCCTCACCCCAAAATTACCTAACGGCCATATTTTGGACTGTATTAGGAAAACTTTTTTTTTTCAAAAAAACTAACAGAGAGTATATGAACATGTATCTCAAAAACTAAAAGAGATAGGGACCTGCGGTTGGAATTTTTGAAGTTTTAAGGTCCGATATATGGTAAAGGCACATTTTAAAACATATTTTAAACAAAAAAAATTTTTGAAAAATTTTGAAATTTTTGTAATGGAATTTAATTTTTCAAAAAATTATATCTCAATAACGGTAAAAGATAGGGACCTCTGGTTTAAATTTTTGAGTTCCTCAAGTCCATTTTAGTCGAAGGAAATTGGGGCCTTAATAACCAAACTTATACAAAAGCATGTATCATTAAACAAAACCCTTAGAAATGGCAAAAAATCGAAAAATCGTAAGGGGGACCCCTTCGATAAGAAATCTCGAATTTTTACAAAAAAAAATATTTCGGATTTTTCTCAAAATTGATACACATTGGGCCGTAGATCACAAAAATAAGGTTTATTTTGGATTTTGGCCAATTGTTTTTGAGTAAATCGGAAAAAAATTACCTAAAATTGACTATATCGGAAAATAGTACCTAAAATTGACTATAACTCAAAAACTAAGGCCTCTTGATTTTTTTAAATATTTTTTTATTAATCCTCACCCCAAAATTACCTAACGGCCATATTTTGGACTGTATTAGGAAAACTTTTTTTTTTCAAAAAAACTAACAGAGAGTATATGAACATGTATCTCAAAAACTAAAAGAGATAGGGACCTGCGCTTGGAATTTTTGAAGTTTTAAGGTCCGATATATGGTAAAGGCACATTTTAAAACATATTTTAAACAAAAAAATTTTTTGAAAAATTTTGAAATTTTTGTAATGGAATTTAATTTTTCAAAAAATTATATCTCAATAACGGTAAAAGATAGGGACCTCTGGTTTAAATTTTTGAGTTCCTCAAGTCCATTTTAGTCGAAGGAAATTGGGGCCTTAATAACCAAACTTATACAAAAGCATGTATCATTAAACAAAACCCTTAGAAATGGCAAAAAATCGAAAAATCGTAAGGGGGACCCCTTCGATAAGAAATCTCGAATTTTTACAAAAAAAAATATTTCGGATTTTTCTCAAAATTGATACACATTGGGCCGTAGATCACAAAAATAAGGTTCATTTTGGATTTTGGCCAACTGTTTTTGAGTAAATCTGAAAAAAAGTACCTAAAATTGACTATATCGGAAAATAGTACCTAAAATTGACTATAACTCAAAAACTAAGGCCTCTTGATTTTTTTAAATATTTTTTTATTAATCCTCACCCCAAAATTACCTAACGGCCATATTTTGGACTGTATTAGGAAAACTTTTTTTTTTCAAAAAAACTAACAGAGAGTATATGAACATGTATCTCAAAAACTAAAAGAGATAGGGACCTGCGGTTGGAATTTTTGAAGTTTTAAGGTCCGATATATGGTAAAGGCACATTTTAAAACATATTTTAAACAAAAAAAATTTTTGAAAAATTTTGAAATTTTTGTAATGGAATTTAATTTTTCAAAAAATTATATCTCAATAACGGTAAAAGATAGGGACCTCTGGTTTAAATTTTTGAGTTCCTCAAGTCCATTTTAGTCGAAGGAAATTGGGGCCTTAATAACCAAACTTATACAAAAGCATGTATCATTAAACAAAACCCTTAGAAATGGCAAAAAATCGAAAAATCGTAAGGGGGACCCCTTCGATAAGAAATCTCGAATTTTTACAAAAAAAAATATTTCGGATTTTTCTCAAAATTGATACACATTGGGCCGTAGATCACAAAAATAAGGTTCATTTTGGATTTTGGCCAACTGTTTTTGAGTAAATCGGAAAAAAAGTACCTAAAATTGACTATATCGGAAAATAGTACCTAAAATTGACTATAACTCAAAAACTAAGGCCTCTTGATTTTTTTAAATATTTTTTTATTAATCCTCACCCCAAAATTACCTAACGGCCATATTTTGGACTGTATTAGGAAAACTTTTTTTTTTCAAAAAAACTAACAGAGAGTATATGAACATGTATCTCAAAAACTAAAAGAGATAGGGACCTGCGGTTGGAATTTTTGAAGTTTTAAGGTCCGATATATGGTAAAGGCACATTTTAAAACATATTTTAAACAAAAAAATTTTTGAAAAATTTTGAAATTTTTGTAATGGAATTTAATTTTTCAAAAAATTATATCTCAATAACGGTAAAAGATAGGGACCTCTGGTTTAAATTTTTGAGTTCCTCAAGTCCATTTTAGTCGAAGGAAATTGGGGCCTTAATAACCAAACTTATACAAAAGCATGTATCATTAAACAAAACCCTAAAACATGGCAAAAAATCGAAAAATCGTAAGGGGGACCCCTTCGATAAGAAATCTCGAATTTTTACAAAAAAAAATATTTCGGATTTTTCTCAAAATTGATACACATTGGGCCGTAGATCACAAAAATAAGGTTTATTTTGGATTTTGGCCAATTGTTTTTGAGTAAATCGGAAAAAAAGTACCTAAAATTGACTATATCGGAAAATAGTACCTAAAATTGACTATAACTCAAAAACTAAGGCCTCTTGATTTTTTTAAATATTTTTTTATTAATCCTCACCCCAAAATTACCTAACGGCCATATTTTGGACTGTATTAGGAAAACTTTTTTTTTTCAAAAAAACTAACAGAGAGTATATGAACATGTATCTCAAAAACTAAAAGAGATAGGGACCTGCGGTTGGAATTTTTGAAGTTTTAAGGTCCGATTTATGGTAAAGGCACATTTTAAAACATATTTTAAACAAAAAAAATTTTTGAAAAATTTTGAAATTTTTGTAATGGAATTTAATTTTTCAAAAAATTATATCTCAATAACGGTAAAAGATAGGGACCTCTGGTTTAAATTTTTGATTTCCTCAAGTCCATTTTAGTCGAAGGAAATTGGGGCCTTAATAACCAAACTTATACAAAAGCATGTATCATTAAACAAAACCCTTAGAAATGGCAAAAAATCGAAAAATCGTAAGGGGGACCCCTTCGATAAGAAATCTCGAATTTTTACAAAAAAAAATATTTCGGATTTTTCTCAAAATTGATACACATTGGGCCGTAGATCACAAAAATAAGGTTTATTTTGGATTTTGGCCAACTGTTTTTGAGTAAATCGGAAAAAAATTACCTAAAATTGACTATATCGGAAAATAGTACCTAAAATTGACTATAACTCAAAAACTAAGGCCTCTTGATTTTTTTAAATGATTTTTTATTAATCCTCACCCCAAAATTACCTAACGGCCATATTTTGGACTGTATTAGGAAAACTTTTTTTTTTCAAAAAAACTAACAGAGAGTATATGAACATGTATCTCAAAAACTAAAAGAGATAGGGACCTGCGGTTGGAATTTTTGAAGTTTTAAGGTCCGATATATGGTAAAAGCACATTTTAAAACATATTTTAAACAAAAAAAATTTTTGAAAAATTTTGAAATTTTTGTAATGGAATTTAATTTTTCAAAAAATTATATCTCAATAACGGTAAAAAATAGGGACCTCTGGTTTAAATTTTTGAGTTCCTCAAGTCCATTTAAGTCGAAGGAAATTGGGGCCTTAATAACCAAACTTATACAAAAGCATGTATCATTAAACAAAACCCTTAGAAATGGCAAAAAATCGAAAAATCGTAAGGGGGACCCCTTCGATAAGAAATCTCGAATTTTTACAAAAAAAAATATTTCGGATTTTTCTCAAAATTGATACACATTGGGCCGTAGATCACAAAAATAAGGTTCATTTTGGATTTTGGCCAACTGTTTTTGAGTAAATCGGAAAAAAAGTACCTAAAATTGACTATATCGGAAAATAGTACCTAAAATTGACTATAACTCAAAAACTAAGGCCTCTTGATTTTTTTAAATATTTTTATATTAATCCTCACCCCAAAATTACCTAACGGCCATATTTTGGACTGTATTAGGAAAACTTTTTTTTTTCAAAAAAACTAACAGAGAGTATATGAACATGTATCTCAAAAACTAAAAGAGATAGGGACCTGCGGTTGGAATTTTTGAAGTTTTAAGGTCCGATATATGGTAAAGGCACATTTTAAAACATATTTTAAACAAAAAAATTTTTTGAAAAATTTTGAAATTTTTGTAATGGAATTTAATTTTTCAAAAAATTATATCTCAATAACGGTAAAAGATAGGGACCTCTGGTTTAAATTTTTGAGTTCCTCAAGTCCATTTTAGTCGAAGGAAATTGGGGCCTTAATAACCAAACTTATACAAAAGCATGTATCATTAAACAAAACCCTTAGAAATGGCAAAAAATCGAAAAATCGTAAGGGGGACCCCTTCGATAAGAAATCTCGAATTTTTACAAAAAAAAATATTTCGGATTTTTCTCAAAATTGATACACATTGGGCCGTAGATCACAAAAATAAGGTTCATTTTGGATTTTGGCCAACTGTTTTTGAGTAAATCGGAAAAAAAGTACCTAAAATTGACTATATCGGAAAATAGTACCTAAAATTGACTATAACTCAAAAACTAAGGCCTCTTGATTTTTTTAAATATTTTTTTATTAATCCTCACCCCAAAATTACCTAACGGCCATATTTTGGACTGTATTAGGAAAACTTTTTTTTTTCAAAAAAACTAACAGAGAGTATATGAACATGTATCTCAAAAACTAAAAGAGATAGGGACCTGCGCTTGGAATTTTTGAAGTTTTAAGGTCCGATATATGGTAAAGGCACATTTTAAAACATATTTTAAACAAAAAAATTTTTTGAAAAATTTTGAAATTTTTGTAATGGAATTTAATTTTTCAAAAAATTATATCTCAATAACGGTAAAAGATAGGGACCTCTGGTTTAAATTTTTGAGTTCCTCAAGTCCATTTTAGTCGAAGGAAATTGGGGCCTTAATAACCAAACTTATACAAAAGCATGTATCATTAAACAAAACCCTTAGAAATGGCAAAAAATCGAAAAATCGTAAGGGGGACCCCTTCGATAAGAAACCTCGAATTTTTACAAAAAAAAATATTTCGGATTTTTCTCAAAATTGATACACATTGGGCCGTAGATCACAAAAATAAGGTTCATTTTGGATTTTGGCCAACTGTTTTTGAGTAAATCGGAAAAAAAGTACCTAAAATTGACTATATCGGAAAATAGTACCTAAAATTGACTATAACTCAAAAACTAAGGCCTCTTGATTTTTTTAAATATTTTTTTATTAATCCTCACCCCAAAATTACCTAACGGCCATATTTTGGACTGTATTAGGAAAACTTTTTTATTTCAAAAAAACTAACAGAGAGTATATGAACATGTATCTCAAAAACTAAAAGAGATAGGGACCTGCGGTTGGAATTTTTGAAGTTTTAAGGTCCGATATATAATAAAGGCACATTTTAAAACATATTTTAAACAAAAAAAATTTTTGAAAAATTTTGAAATTTTTGTAATGGAATTTAATTTTTCAAAAAATTATATCTCAATAACGGTAAAAGATAGGGACCTCTGGTTTAAATTTTTGAGTTCCTCAAGTCCATTTTAGTCGAAGGAAATTGGGGCCTTAATAACCAAACTTATACAAAAGCATGTATCATTAAACAAAACCCTTAGAAATGGCAAAAAATCGAAAAATCGTAAGGGGGACCCCTTCGATAAGAAATCTCGAATTTTTACAAAAAAAAATATTTCGGATTTTTCTCATAATTGATACACATTGGGCCGTAGATCACAAAAATAAGGTTCATTTTGGATTTTGGCCAACTGTTTTTGAGTAAATCGGAAAAAAAGTACCTAAAATTGACTATATCGGAAAATAGTACCTAAAATTGACTATTACTCAAAAACTAAGGCCTCTTGATTTTTTTAAATATTTTTTTATTAATCCTCACCCCAAAATTACCTAACGGCCATATTTTGGACTGTATTAGGAAAACTTTTTTATTTCAAAAAAACTAACAGAGAGTATATGAACATGTATCTCAAAAACTAAAAGAGATAGGGACCTGCGGTTGGAATTTTTGAAGTTTAAAGGTCCGATATATAATAAAGGCACATTTTAAAACATATTTTAAACAAAAAAAATTTTTGAAAAATTTTGAAATTTTTGTAATGGAATTTAATTTTTCAAAAAATTATATCTCAATAACGGTAAAAGATAGGGACCTCTGGTTTAAATTTTTGAGTTCCTCAAGTCCATTTTAGTCGAAGGAAATTGGGGCCTTAATAACAAAACTTATACAAAAGCATGTATCATTAAACAAAACCCTTAGAAATGGCAAAAAATCGAAAAATCGTAAGGGGGACCCCTTCGATAAGAAATCTCGAATTTTTACAAAAAAAAATATTTCGGATTTTTCTCAAAATTGATACACATTGGGCCGTAGATCACAAAAATAAGGTTCATTTTGGATTTTGGCCAACTGTTTTTGAGTAAATCGGAAAAAAAGTACCTAAAATTGACTATATCGGAAAATAGTACCTAAAATTGACTATAACTCAAAAACTAAGGCCTCTTGATTTTTTTAAATATTTTTTTATTAATCCTCACCCCAAAATTACCTAACGGCCATATTTTGGACTGTATTAGGAAAACTTTTTTTTTTCAAAAAAACTAACAGAGAGTATATGAACATGTATCTCAAAAACTAAAAGAGATAGGGACCTGCGGTTGGAATTTTTGAAGTTTTAAGGTCCGATATATGGTAAAGGCACATTTTAAAACATATTTTAAACAAAAAAAATTTTTGAAAAATTTTGAAATTTTTGTAATGGAATTTAATTTTTCAAAAAATTATATCTCAATAACGGTAAAAGATAGGGACCTCTGGTTTAAATTTTTGAGTTCCTCAAGTCCATTTTAGTCGAAGGAAATTGGGGCCTTAATAACCAAACTTATACAAAAGCATGTATCATTAAACAAAACCCTTAGAAATGGCAAAAAATCGAAAAATCGTAAGGGGGACCCCTTCGATAAGAAATCTCGAATTTTTACAAAAAAAAATATTTCGGATTTTTCTCAAAATTGATACACATTGGGCCGTAGATCACAAAAATAAGGTTCATTTTGGATTTTGGCCAACTGTTTTTGAGTAAATCGGAAAAAAAGTACCTAAAATTGACTATATAGGAAAATAGTACCTAAAATGTTACGGGGAGGGGCCTCGGAAGAGGTCCAAGGGTCCCTACCGCCGTGAGAGTCGAGAGAAGTGGGTGCAGTTCCCTCTCGTCTCACCCGTAGACACTGGGCCCAGGTATCACTCAGTCGGCGACGAGCCCAATATGCGGCTAGCTTTAAGAGCTGGTGAACCTAATAAACTCTCTCTGAAAACGTATAATTGGGGTTGCAGCTAAATAATGCACAAAATACGGAATTAAACATTTATTGCAAAATAGAATTGAACTAGACATGAATATGCAACTCGGAATAAATCAAAATGGAATAAATAATAAATATCAATATACATAGTCTTAACTAACAAAATCAAACATTAAAAAGAATGAAAGAGCTCAGCCTAAAACTCCAGTCGCTTTCGCGTGAAGCGCGAAGGCGTCGGGGGTAGTGGACTGAGTGGGGGAGGGGTTGGGGTGTGTGGATGGCTTGGGGTGGTGATGGGTGACAGCGACCAAGACGTGGTGGATGGTTGAACGTCCTTGGTTGGGGTTGTCGGTGGTGTAGTGGGTGGTGATGGGGTGATTGCTCCGAAGAGGGCTTCCTCCAGGCGGCCCAGTAGATCTGTCGTGGTTGATGGTGTGTGGGGGGTCAGGCGTTCCTTTGAGTTTGCCAATGGAGTGGCGGTAACAATGAATGGAGCTGAAGGCTTGGGGGCGGCGGTTGGTGGTTTCTTTGCGGGTGAGAATATAGAGCGCGGTCGTAGCAGTGGTTTATGGGGCGTCTCGGGTCCAAAGAGCTCGACGAAGCGGGCCTGGGTGCGGCGGCTGCGGTTGGAGGTGGTTGGAGCTGGACCTGGAGGCCGTACGGTGGTGATGGTTGGCGTCACGATGTTGGTAGCGGGACGCTGATTGGTTTGAGCCCCGACAAGGCCCGTTTGGCAGTACTGGATTAGTTTCGACCCTGCAGGTCGAATATGCACTCGGCCTGCTGGAGTTGTTCTCTTAGCCACGGAGCTGACCGCCGGAACACCTTGGTGATTGTTAACCCGCAGAATAGCGGATTGCGGCCCTAGGTGCCCTGCGGGAGCTGAGGTTGGTGTTGTTGGCTTGTTAGCGTTGGGGCGAGTTGATAGAGGGGTCGGTCGATCCAGACGGCCTTTTTGGCGCAGGCCGGCGGAAGTCGGACCTGGGGGCCCTGCGGGAGCTGTGGTGGTCGGCGACGACTTCCTGATGTCGCGCTGAGTGATTAGAGGGGTCGGTCTATCCAAACGGCCGTTTTGGCGCAGGCCGGCGGAAGTCGGACCTGGGGGCCCTGCGGGAGCTGCGGTTGGTGGCGCTGTCTTGCTGGAGTCCTCCTGAAGGATTTGAGCCGGCTCTTGCGAAATTGACTCGGGCGCGGCCAATGGATGGGGCGCAACCTTCGGGGACGGTAGCGGCGCGAATAACCTGGCTCTAGGGTCTCCAATCCTCAGTAAGTACAGCTGGATAGACCGCGAGACATCAGCGTAAGGCTTGGACGGCTCCACCGGGACTAGGCGGCGGCGGAAGATCGTGCGCTGCACGTACCGTGCATGTGACCCCTTTCCTCGTCGTTTCGCCACGATGGTGTCGTTTTTGGACAATTTTAGGAAATTGGGGGGGGGTGAGACAGGTGCCGATGATGATACTACTGGTGTGTGATATATATAAATTCTTTTAGCAGGCTACGCTCGACGCACTCACAGTGAGCGAGTGTATCCCACAGAAAGCGAGATATAAATATAGCGCTTGGTGACGGTGATGATACGACGCGCTCACAGTAAGCGAGCGAATCCCACAGGAAGCGAGATTACTTGCGGCGCACTCTACAATAAGCGAGTGAATCCCACAATAAGCGAGATTAGATGTTTCTAGTTGAAAGGCCTGTGTAGACCTGTCTGCTGCTAGCCAGAGCATCTATATTTATACTTGCTAACTGCGTAATAACAGGTTTTTCGTAGTAGGGGAACAGTTCTGACCAATGGAAAAATAAACTCCGCCCACTTATAGAATTTTTATATAAAAACGCTATAAATGCGCGGATTGATGAGATTCGCGGTTCCTGAGTGTCGGCACGGATCATGCGAGAACGTACAAGTGATGTAGCGTGCGGTGCGGCCACCAGCACGCGTGCAGTCGCGCGGTAACAATCCTCCCCCAGCATGATACGTGTCCTAACTCAAGAACCGGAATCGACAATATTATAAACAATATTTTACAATAATATGTATGAATTTACATTTAAACAATAATTTGTGCAAAACAAAATATAAAAAATATCATAAACATATGTGAACAAAGGAATGTTTGTTGAATGTTTCTTATCTGCACAGCTGCATGAACACGTGTCCTTTTTCACTAATGTTATTGTATGTAAGTGTCTGTTTTCACCAATGTTTTTAGGGTAAAGGTTGATTTACACATAAGTCTCAAGTGTTTTTGAATGTTTTTGTGATTTTTGTCTTGTAAGTGTTCACTTCACTCGCGAGGGGGGTGTGGCACTAAAGTGTCCGTTTGGTGAGTGTGATGGGGGGGGGGGGGCTTAGGCCTGATGAGAAGGTCCTGGAACTGGAGACGGGGCATCCAGCTCGTTGTCGGGGGGTTCCTCCTCCTCTATGGTGGCGAGTGGTGGATATGGGGGATCCTCGGGCGTAGGCGGTCGTGGGGCAGGCTTAACGTCATAGGCCGGGACACGGACGGGAGTCCCGTTCCTATCAACCGTATAAACTCTGCCAGAATGGAGTTCCCGTATGGTGTAGGGACCGAGCCACTTGGGGTGAAAGCCGGCATGGAATTGCCGCTTGGCATCTGATAGTGGATGGGCTCGAATCATGACTCCTTCACCAACATCATGGGTCTCGTTCGCCTCGCCTCCGGCGTATCTGACTTGGTACCGGAGGGTGTGTTGTCGGATGTCTTCTATCCGCTCATCGCGGTCCTCCTGGTAGTCAGGTGGTGGTTCTGGTGGTTCTAGTGGTTGCAGGACACGATCTCCGGGGAGAGGTAGTTCGTACCCCAGGAGCGCCCTGCTTGGAGTGTAGCCCGTGGCTGCATTGCGGCGTGTTCGTAGATCCCTCAGGATGGCTGGTAGATGCAGTGCCCATCTGGTATGTGGCTGACCATGCATCCGCATGCGCAGCCCCTTCTTGATTTCCTGGTTCCTTCTTTCCACAGGATTGGCTCGGGGATGATAGATCCCTGTGTAGTGGGCCTCTGCGCCCCATTTTCTGCAGGCTCGCATCCAGCGACGACTCGTGAATTGGGGACCGTTGTCAGAAAGTACCACCTTCGGGTAGCCAAACCTGTCGAAGACGTTTTCTTCTAATAGCTTTACGAGGTTTGTGGCTCGAGGTTCTCCTGTGGGGAAGGCCTCGACCCATTTAGTGAAAGTATCCGTGGCTACCAGTATGTGGGTCCTTCCTGACGCAGACTTTGGGTATGGTCCCATCAGATCCACGGACACGGTATGCCATGGTGCGATTGGAGCTCTAGGCTTGAGTGGGGCGGCAGGTCGTGCTGCGCCCGGTTTGTGGGCTGCGCAGGTGAGGCAGCGTTGGACATGTTGGCGGACATGTTGTTTGAAGTCGGGCCATAAATATCTTTGGGATATTGCCCGTTCTGTCTCCTCCCGTCCTGGATGACCGGATTCATCGTGATGGACGGTGAGAACTTTTTCTCTCATGGCTTTGGGCACATAGAGTTGATTTGGTGATCCCGGCGGGGCGATAAACCACAGGAAGCCATCCCTCTCCACTAGGGCTTCTTGATAGGCAGCGTTCTCTGCGGTTGGTGGCTCACGTAGTTTCTCTAAACATTCCTGAGTCCGGTCATCCAGACCTTGACTCTCCTGGACTTGTTCAGGGAGGGGTTTCTCGCCTAGCAAGGCGTTGATGTGTCCGCGCACGGGCGGCAGCATACGAGCTGTATCGTCTTCTGGAATGGTTTCTTCACTGTCCGGTTGCCGTGAAAGAGCGTCGGCGAACTCGTTTTCTTTCCCGGGACAGTGTTGAATGGAGAAATCGAATTCTTGTAGAAGAAGTGACCATCTCAGAAGTTTTGCTTTATCTTCCTTGAATCTTTGTAGCCAGGTTAGCGCTTGGGAGTCCGTCATCACGGTAAAGTGTTGTCCCTCCAACAGAGGCCTGTACCGTTTGACTGCCCAGACTAGTGCTAAGCATTCTTGTTCATTAATATGATATCTACGCTCAGTTTCCGTGAGGCGTACACTGGCGTAGCTGATGATGCGCCTTTGGTCGCCATCTTTTTGGAAGAGGACGGCGCCAAGCCCATGTCCGCTTGCATCGGTTTGTAGTACATACGGCAAGCCTGGTTTAGGCCTATGCAGCTTGAGCGGTTTCTTGAAGGCGGCCTTCACGTCGCGTAACGCATCCCCTGCTTCAAGCGTCCACTTGTAGGGTTTCTTGGTTGAAAGAAGATCCGTTAGTGGAGCGCTGAGGCTAGAGAAGTTGGCGACATAGTCGCGCACCCAATTGCATATCCCCAAGAATTGTCGCAGTTCCTTCCGAGTCCTGGGTGTTCTGAAGTCGGAGACTTGTGTGAGGTGCTTCTCCATGGGTTGTGTCGCATCGTCAGATATGGTGTGCCCGAGATACGTAATGCTGTTCTTCCCGAACTCGCATTTCTCGGGCGCCAGTCGTAGTCCATGCTCTTGGAGACGTTCAAACACCATGGTCAAGTGCCGTAGATGCTCCCTATGGTTTTGGGAGAAGATGATGATATCATCTAGGTAGACCTTGCTAAATCTGTGCAGGTCACCTGCTAAAACTTCTTGGGACATTAGTCGTTGGAAGGTACTCGGACTGTTTCTTAAACCGAAGGGCATGACATTAAATTGGTAATGTCCGCCGTCAGGTGTGGAGAATGCCGTGATCTCCTTGGATTCCGGCGACATCGGTATTTGCCAATAGCCGGACTTCAAGTCGAGTGATGAAAATACACGCGCCTCCCCCAGGTCGCGCAGTGTATCCTGAATGATTGGCATTGATGTAGGTTCGCTTATGGTTGCTTCGTTTATTTTGCGATAATCCACACAGAACCGCGGTGTGCCGTCTTTCTTGCGGACGATCACCACCGGGCTTGTGTAGGGAGACGTGGATGGTGAGATGATTCCCGTCTCTAGCATCTCCTCCACCTGTTCTTGGATGACTTGTTTTTTTGCGTCGCTTACCCGATACGGTGGTGTACGTATGGGCAGATCGTGCTTGAGAGTGATTTTATGTTGGACCGTCCGCGTGCCAGTATAACGCCGGCGGCTGTCAGTGACGTGCGGGAATCTTTGGAAGATCTCCCGGAATCTTTGCGCTAGTTCGTCCGGAAATCCATGGTCTAGCTTTTGGATGTTCTCCGTCGGAATTGGATCGTTCTGGGTGTCGGCCGCATCCGAAGTCACCCAGAAAATGGTGTGGCGTTTGTTCTTGCCGAAATGCATACAGCGGCGGCTGACGTCTAGGGTGGCCTGATGTTCAGTCAGCCATGGATACCCCAGTATGCATTCGACGCGGAGGTTTTCACAGATCATGAATGTTGTCTGGCTGATCTGTCCTTCTATTTCCGTCTGCGCTACTTCCTCCCCCGTGACGCGCATCTCGTGTCCTTCTGCAGCAAGTGGTATAGATCGTTGTTCCTGGTGTTTGGTTTCCACCAGGTCAGCGTGCAGACAGTTGTAGGCTGCCGCGGTGTCCAAGAGTGAACTTACTTCGCGTCCGTTCACTCGCATGAGGATGGTTGGTAGTGTCTCGCCGGTAAGTGCATGTAGGGCTAGGCCGTCCCCTGAGCCCCTTATGCGTTTTTTGGCGAATTGTGAACTGCTGCGGACGTTGAGGGTTTTGGTGCGCTGTCACCAGTAGGGTGGACAGGATTGCGCGCAGGTGGGTCGTGTCTTACGACTGGGCATTGGGACTGCCAATGGTCGCCATGGCAGTACCGACAGGGGTTCGGTGGTTTTGCCGACCCTGTCGCGGGATAGTAGCCTCTCCCCTGAGAGACTTGGTTGGTTGGAATCGAAGGTGCGCGCGGTTGTTGCGGCACATTAGGTGAGGATGTTGCGCGCTGATGAAACGCGGCTTGAGGAGGTGGTGTACGTGCGAAGGGCGGCACGTATGGACTAGCCTGCGCGCGCAGGGGTTGCGGCGCGTAATTGGCGGGCGCGCGTTGTGATGATTGCGCGTTGGACGAGGGAACCACTCTTGATGATTGAGCGTTCGTGCGGTGATCCTGCTGCGACTCGTCCAAGATGGTGACGAGGTCCAGCAGATCGTTGAAGGCGGTTATCGACCGTTGCGCTAGCGCAAATCGATAATCCGGCCTCATGAGGCTGATGGTGGCCTGAAGCAGGTCGGCCTCCGTGGATGCGCAGCGGTGCGCAAGAGTCATCTTGCGCGCCACGAAGTCCCTGCCTGGTTCACGGGGACCTTGCGGATCCGTGAGCAGGGTGATGTTGATGCGTGCCCTGGCATCAGGGCCGTTGAAGCGCTCCAAGAAGCGTCTCTTAAAAAGAGGCCACTCCATGGAGAGGTTGGACAGAGGCTCAAACCAGCGTTTGGCCTCCCCCAGCAGGCAGTCTGACATGTCATCGAGGAAATCCTCTTTGACCGATCCTGACTCCTGAAGATAGGTTTCGGTTTTGGTAATAAAACGAACGGGATCCTCGTGGAGTTTCCCTGAAAATTTGGGTGGGGGTTTGATAATGGTTGGGCGCCAGCGAGACTCGAAAGAGCCAGCCAGTCCGTCTCGCAGGAGTCTGGCGAGCTGCTGTACCGCATCGCGGTCGGGGGAACTGTTGCGGGCAGTTGAATTATTGGAGAGACGTTCAGCGTCTTCCAGCCTAGAGAGGCGTTTATTACGGTTCTTAGCCGGCATATTGATCGTGGATGTAAAACCAAGATTCGAACTTGGGGTCGTGGGTGACCTAGAATAGGTCTGAACGTGGCCCCACGCCTTGGGCGACAAAATGTTACGGGGAGGGGCCTCGGAAGAGGTCCAAGGGTCCCTACCGCCGTGAGAGTCGAGAGAAGTGGGTGCAGTTCCCTCTCGTCTCACCCGTAGACACTGGGCCCAGGTATCACTCAGTCGGCGACGAGCCCAATATGCGGCTAGCTTTAAGAGCTGGTGAACCTAATAAACTCTCTCTGAAAACGTATAATTGGGGTTGCAGCTAAATAATGCACAAAATACGGAATTAAACATTTATTGCAAAATAGAATTGAACTAGACATGAATATGCAACTCGGAATAAATCAAAATGGAATAAATAATAAATATCAATATACATAGTCTTAACTAACAAAATCAAACATTAAAAAGAATGAAAGAGCTCAGCCTAAAACTCCAGTCGCTTTCGCGTGAAGCGCGAAGGCGTCGGGGGTAGTGGACTGAGTGGGGGAGGGGTTGGGGTGTGTGGATGGCTTGGGGTGGTGATGGGTGACAGCGACCAAGACGTGGTGGATGGTTGAACGTCCTTGGTTGGGGTTGTCGGTGGTGTAGTGGGTGGTGATGGGGTGATTGCTCCGAAGAGGGCTTCCTCCAGGCGGCCCAGTAGATCTGTCGTGGTTGATGGTGTGTGGGGGGTCAGGCGTTCCTTTGAGTTTGCCAATGGAGTGGCGGTAACAATGAATGGAGCTGAAGGCTTGGGGGCGGCGGTTGGTGGTTTCTTTGCGGGTGAGAATATAGAGCGCGGTCGTAGCAGTGGTTTATGGGGCGTCTCGGGTCCAAAGAGCTCGACGAAGCGGGCCTGGGTGCGGCGGCTGCGGTTGGAGGTGGTTGGAGCTGGACCTGGAGGCCGTACGGTGGTGATGGTTGGCGTCACGATGTTGGTAGCGGGACGCTGATTGGTTTGAGCCCCGACAAGGCCCGTTTGGCAGTACTGGATTAGTTTCGACCCTGCAGGTCGAATATGCACTCGGCCTGCTGGAGTTGTTCTCTTAGCCACGGAGCTGACCGCCGGAACACCTTGGTGATTGTTAACCCGCAGAATAGCGGATTGCGGCCCTAGGTGCCCTGCGGGAGCTGAGGTTGGTGTTGTTGGCTTGTTAGCGTTGGGGCGAGTTGATAGAGGGGTCGGTCGATCCAGACGGCCTTTTTGGCGCAGGCCGGCGGAAGTCGGACCTGGGGGCCCTGCGGGAGCTGTGGTGGTCGGCGACGACTTCCTGATGTCGCGCTGAGTGATTAGAGGGGTCGGTCTATCCAAACGGCCGTTTTGGCGCAGGCCGGCGGAAGTCGGACCTGGGGGCCCTGCGGGAGCTGCGGTTGGTGGCGCTGTCTTGCTGGAGTCCTCCTGAAGGATTTGAGCCGGCTCTTGCGAAATTGACTCGGGCGCGGCCAATGGATGGGGCGCAACCTTCGGGGACGGTAGCGGCGCGAATAACCTGGCTCTAGGGTCTCCAATCCTCAGTAAGTACAGCTGGATAGACCGCGAGACATCAGCGTAAGGCTTGGACGGCTCCACCGGGACTAGGCGGCGGCGGAAGATCGTGCGCTGCACGTACCGTGCATGTGACCCCTTTCCTCGTCGTTTCGCCACGATGGTGTCGTTTTTGGACAATTTTAGGAAATTGGGGGGGGGTGAGACAGGTGCCGATGATGATACTACTGGTGTGTGATATATATAAATTCTTTTAGCAGGCTACGCTCGACGCACTCACAGTGAGCGAGTGTATCCCACAGAAAGCGAGATATAAATATAGCGCTTGGTGACGGTGATGATACGACGCGCTCACAGTAAGCGAGCGAATCCCACAGGAAGCGAGATTACTTGCGGCGCACTCTACAATAAGCGAGTGAATCCCACAATAAGCGAGATTAGATGTTTCTAGTTGAAAGGCCTGTGTAGACCTGTCTGCTGCTAGCCAGAGCATCTATATTTATACTTGCTAACTGCGTAATAACAGGTTTTTCGTAGTAGGGGAACAGTTCTGACCAATGGAAAAATAAACTCCGCCCACTTATAGAATTTTTATATAAAAACGCTATAAATGCGCGGATTGATGAGATTCGCGGTTCCTGAGTGTCGGCACGGATCATGCGAGAACGTACAAGTGATGTAGCGTGCGGTGCGGCCACCAGCACGCGTGCAGTCGCGCGGTAACAAAAATTGACTATTACTCAAAAACTAAGGCCTCTTGATTTTTTTAAATATTTTTTTATTAATCCTCACCCCAAAATTACCTAACGGCCATATTTTGGACTGTATTAGGAAAACTTTTTTATTTCAAAAAAACTAACAGAGAGTATATGAACATGTATCTCAAAAACTAAAAGAGATAGGGACCTGCGGTTGGAATTTTTGAAGTTTAAAGGTCCGATATATAATAAAGGCACATTTTAAAACATATTTTAAACAAAAAAAATTTTTGAAAAATTTTGAAATTTTTGTAATGGAATTTAATTTTTCAAAAAATTATATCTCAATAACGGTAAAAGATAGGGACCTCTGGTTTAAATTTTTGAGTTCCTCAAGTCCATTTTAGTCGAAGGAAATTGGGGCCTTAATAACCAAACTTATACAAAAGCATGTATCATTAAACAAAACCCTTAGAAATGGCAAAAAATCGAAAAATCGTAAGGGGGACCCCTTCGATAAGAAATCTCGAATTTTTACAAAAAAAAATATTTCGGATTTTTCTCAAAATTGATACACATTGGGCCGTAGATCACAAAAATAAGGTTCATTTTGGATTTTGGCCAACTGTTTTTGAGTAAATCGGAAAAAAAGTACCTAAAATTGACTATATCGGAAAATAGTACCTAAAATTGACTATAACTCAAAAACTAAGGCCTCTTGATTTTTTTAAATATTTTTTTATTAATCCTCACCCCAAAATTACCTAACGGCCATATTTTGGACTGTATTAGGAAAACTTTTTTTTTTCAAAAAAACTAACAGAGAGTATATGAACATGTATCTCAAAAACTAAAAGAGATAGGGACCTGCGGTTGGAATTTTTGAAGTTTTAAGGTCCGATATATGGTAAAGGCACATTTTAAAACATATTTTAAACAAAAAAAATTTTTGAAAAATTTTGAAATTTTTGTAATGGAATTTAATTTTTCAAAAAATTATATCTCAATAACGGTAAAAGATAGGGACCTCTGGTTTAAATTTTTGAGTTCCTCAAGTCCATTTTAGTCGAAGGAAATTGGGGCCTTAATAACCAAACTTATACAAAAGCATGTATCATTAAACAAAACCCTAAAACATGGCAAAAAATCGAAAAATCGTAAGGGGGACCCCTTCGATAAGAAATCTCGAATTTTTACAAAAAAAAATATTTCGGATTTTTCTCAAAATTGATACACATTGGGCCGTAGATCACAAAAATAAGGTTCATTTTGGATTTTGGCCAACTGTTTTTGAGTAAATCGGAAAAAAAGTACCTAAAATTGACTATATCGGAAAATAGTACCTAAAATTGACTATAACTCAAAAACTAAGGCCTCTTGATTTTTTTAAATATTTTTTTATTAATCCTCACCCCAAAATTACCTAACGGCCATATTTTGGACTGTATTAGGAAAACTTTTTTTTTTCAAAAAAACTAACAGAGAGTATATGAACATGTATCTCAAAAACTAAAAGAGATAGGGACCTGCGGTTGGAATTTTTGAAGTTTTAAGGTCCGATTTATGGTAAAGGCACATTTTAAAACATATTTTAAACAAAAAAAATTTTTGAAAAATTTTGAAATTTTTGTAATGGAATTTAATTTTTCAAAAAATTATATCTCAATAACGGTAAAAGATAGGGACCTCTGGTTTAAATTTTTGAGTTCCTCAAGTCCATTTTAGTCGAAGGAAATTGGGGCCTTAATAACCAAACTTATACAAAAGTATGTATCATTAAACAAAACCCTTAGAAATGGCAAAAAATCGAAAAATCGTAAGGGGGACCCCTTCGATAAGAAATCTCGAATTTTTACAAAAAAAAATATTTCGGATTTTTCTCAAAATTGATACACATTGGGCCGTAGATCACAAAAATAAGGTTCATTTTGGATTTTGGCCAACTGTTTTTGAGTAAATCGGAAAAAAAGTACCTAAAATTGACTATATCGGAAAATAGTACCTAAAATTGACTATTACTCAAAAACTAAGGCCTCTTGATTTTTTTAAATATTTTTTTATTAATCCTCACCCCAAAATTACCTAACGGCCATATTTTGGACTGTATTAGGAAAACTTTTTTATTTCAAAAAAACTAACAGAGAGTATATGAACATGTATCTCAAAAACTAAAAGAGATAGGGACCTGCGGTTGGAATTTTTGAAGTTTAAAGGTCCGATATATAATAAAGGCACATTTTAAAACATATTTTAAACAAAAAAAATTTTTGAAAAATTTTGAAATTTTTGTAATGGAATTTAATTTTTCAAAAAATTATATCTCAATAACGGTAAAAGATAGGGACCTCTGGTTTAAATTTTTGAGTTCCTCAAGTCCATTTTAGTCGAAGGAAATTGGGGCCTTAATAACCAAACTTATACAAAAGCATGTATCATTAAACAAAACCCTTAGAAATGGCAAAAAATCGAAAAATCGTAAGGGGGACCCCTTCGATAAGAAATCTCGAATTTTTACAAAAAAAAATATTTCGGATTTTTCTCAAAATTGATACACATTGGGCCGTAGATCACAAAAATAAGGTTCATTTTGGATTTTGGCCAACTGTTTTTGAGTAAATCGGAAAAAAAGTACCTAAAATTGACTATATCGGAAAATAGTACCTAAAATTGACTATAACTCAAAAACTAAGGCCTCTTGATTTTTTTAAATATTTTTTTATTAATCCTCACCCCAAAATTACCTAACGGCCATATTTTGGACTGTATTAGGAAAACTTTTTTTTTTCAAAAAAACTAACAGAGAGTATATGAACATGTATCTCAAAAACTAAAAGAGATAGGGACCTGCGGTTGGAATTTTTGAAGTTTTAAGGTCCGATATATGGTAAAGGCACATTTTAAAACATATTTTAAACAAAAAAAATTTTTGAAAAATTTTGAAATTTTTGTAATGGAATTTAATTTTTCAAAAAATTATATCTCAATAACGGTAAAAGATAGGGACCTCTGGTTTAAATTTTTGAGTTCCTCAAGTCCATTTTAGTCGAAGGAAATTGGGGCCTTAATAACCAAACTTATACAAAAGCATGTATCATTAAACAAAACCCTTAGAAATGGCAAAAAATCGAAAAATCGTAAGGGGGACCCCTTCGATAAGAAATCTCGAATTTTTACAAAAAAAAATATTTCGGATTTTTCTCAAAATTGATACACATTGGGCCGTAGATCACAAAAATAAGGTTCATTTTGGATTTTGGCCAACTGTTTTTGAGTAAATCTGAAAAAAAGTACCTAAAATTGACTATATCGGAAAATAGTACCTAAAATTGACTATAACTCAAAAACTAAGGCCTCTTGATTTTTTTAAATATTTTTTTATTAATCCTCACCCCAAAATTACCTAACGGCCATATTTTGGACTGTATTAGGAAAACTTTTTTTTTTCAAAAAAACTAACAGAGAGTATATGAACATGTATCTCAAAAACTAAAAGAGATAGGGACCTGCGGTTGGAATTTTTGAAGTTTTAAGGTCCGATATATGGTAAAGGCACATTTTAAAACATATTTTAAACAAAAAAAATTTTTGAAAAATTTTGAAATTTTTGTAATGGAATTTAATTTTTCAAAAAATTATATCTCAATAACGGTAAAAGATAGGGACCTCTGGTTTAAATTTTTGAGTTCCTCAAGTCCATTTTAGTCGAAGGAAATTGGGGCCTTAATAACCAAACTTATACAAAAGCATGTATCATTAAACAAAACCCTTAGAAATGGCAAAATATCGAAAAATCGTAAGGGGGACCCCTTCGATAAGAAATCTCGAATTTTTACAAAAAAAAATATTTCGGATTTTTCTCATAATTGATACACATTGGGCCGTAGATCACAAAAATAAGGTTCATTTTGGATTTTGGCCAACTGTTTTTGAGTAAATCGGAAAAAAAGTACCTAAAATTGACTATATCGGAAAATAGTACCTAAAATTGACTATTACTCAAAAACTAAGGCCTCTTGATTTTTTTAAATATTTTTTTATTAATCCTCACCCCAAAATTACCTAACGGCCATATTTTGGACTGTATTAGGAAAACTTTTTTATTTCAAAAAAACTAACAGAGAGTATATGAACATGTATCTCAAAAACTAAAAGAGATAGGGACCTGCGGTTGGAATTTTTGAAGTTTAAAGGTCCGATATATAATAAAGGCACATTTTAAAACATATTTTAAACAAAAAAAATTTTTGAAAAATTTTGAAATTTTTGTAATGGAATTTAATTTTTCAAAAAATTATATCTCAATAACGGTAAAAGATAGGGACCTCTGGTTTAAATTTTTGAGTTCCTCAAGTCCATTTTAGTCGAAGGAAATTGGGGCCTTAATAACCAAACTTATACAAAAGCATGTATCATTAAACAAAACCCTTAGAAATGGCAAAAAATCGAAAAATCGTAAGGGGGACCCCTTCGATAAGAAATCTCGAATTTTTACAAAAAAAAATATTTCGGATTTTTCTCAAAATTGATACACATTGGGCCGTAGATCACAAAAATAAGGTTCATTTTGGATTTTGGCCAACTGTTTTTGAGTAAATCGGAAAAAAAGTACCTAAAATTGACTATATCGGAAAATAGTACCTAAAATTGACTATAACTCAAAAACTAAGGCCTCTTGATTTTTTTAAATATTTTTTTATTAATCCTCACCCCAAAATTACCTAACGGCCATATTTTGGACTGTATTAGGAAAACTTTTTTTTTTCAAAAAAACTAACAGAGAGTATATGAACATGTATCTCAAAAACTAAAAGAGATAGGGACCTGCGGTTGGAATTTTTGAAGTTTTAAGGTCCGATATATGGTAAAGGCACATTTTAAAACATATTTTAAACAAAAAAAATTTTTGAAAAATTTTGAAATTTTTGTAATGGAATTTAATTTTTCAAAAAATTATATCTCAATAACGGTAAAAGATAGGGACCTCTGGTTTAAATTTTTGAGTTCCTCAAGTCCATTTTAGTCGAAGGAAATTGGGGCCTTAATAACCAAACTTATACAAAAGCATGTATCATTAAACAAAACCCTTAGAAATGGCAAAAAATCGAAAAATCGTAAGGGGGACCCCTTCGATAAGAAATCTCGAATTTTTACAAAAAAAAATATTTCGGATTTTTCTCAAAATTGATACACATTGGGCCGTAGATCACAAAAATAAGGTTCATTTTGGATTTTGGCCAACTGTTTTTGAGTAAATCTGAAAAAAAGTACCTAAAATTGACTATATCGGAAAATAGTACCTAAAATTGACTATAACTCAAAAACTAAGGCCTCTTGATTTTTTTAAATATTTTTTTATTAATCCTCACCCCAAAATTACCTAACGGCCATATTTTGGACTGTATTAGGAAAACTTTTTTTTTTCAAAAAAACTAACAGAGAGTATATGAACATGTATCTCAAAAACTAAAAGAGATAGGGACCTGCGGTTGGAATTTTTGAAGTTCTAAGGTCCGATATATGGTAAAGGCACATTTTAAAACATATTTTAAACAAAAAAAATTTTTGAAAAATTTTGAAATTTTTGTAATGGAATTTAATTTTTCAAAAAATTATATCTCAATAACGGTAAAAGATAGGGACCTCTGGTTTAAATTTTTGAGTTCCTCAAGTCCATTTTAGTCGAAGGAAATTGGGGCCTTAATAACCAAACTTATACAAAAGCATGTATCATTAAACAAAACCCTTAGAAATGGCAAAAAATCGAAAAATCGTAAGGGGGACCCCTTCGATAAGAAATCTCGAATTTTTACAAAAAAAAATATTTCGGATTTTTCTCAAAATTGATACACATTGGGCCGTAGATCACAAAAATAAGGTTCATTTTGGATTTTGGCCAACTGTTTTTGAGTAAATCGGAAAAAAAGTACCTAAAATTGACTATATAGGAAAATAGTACCTAAAATTGACTATTACTCAAAAACTAAGGCCTCTTGATTTTTTTAAATATTTTTTTATTAATCCTCACCCCAAAATTACCTAACGGCCATATTTTGGACTGTATTAGGAAAACTTTTTTATTTCAAAAAAACTAACAGAGAGTATATGAACATGTATCTCAAAAACTAAAAGAGATAGGGACCTGCGGTTGGAATTTTTGAAGTTTAAAGGTCCGATATATAATAAAGGCACATTTTAAAACATATTTTAAACAAAAAAAATTTTTGAAAAATTTTGAAATTTTTGTAATGGAATTTAATTTTTCAAAAAATTATATCTCAATAACGGTAAAAGATAGGGACCTCTGGTTTAAATTTTTGAGTTCCTCAAGTCCATTTTAGTCGAAGGAAATTGGGGCCTTAATAACCAAACTTATACAAAAGCATGTATCATTAAACAAAACCCTTAGAAATGGCAAAAAATCGAAAAATCGTAAGGGGGACCCCTTCGATAAGAAATCTCGAATTTTTACAAAAAAAAATATTTCGGATTTTTCTCAAAATTGATACACATTGGGCCGTAGATCACAAAAATAAGGTTCATTTTGGATTTTGGCCAACTGTTTTTGAGTAAATCGGAAAAAAAGTACCTAAAATTGACTATATCGGAAAATAGTACCTAAAATTGACTATAACTCAAAAACTAAGGCCTCTTGATTTTTTTAAATATTTTTTTATTAATCCTCACCCCAAAATTACCTAACGGCCATATTTTGGACTGTATTAGGAAAACTTTTTTTTTTCAAAAAAACAAACAGAGAGTATATGAACATGTATCTCAAAAACTAAAAGAGATAGGGACCTGCGGTTGGAATTTTTGAAGTTTTAAGGTCCGATATATGGTAAAGGCACATTTTAAAACATATTTTAAACAAAAAAAATTTTTGAAAAATTTTGAAATTTTTGTAATGGAATTTAATTTTTCAAAAAATTATATCTCAATAACGGTAAAAGATAGGGACCTCTGGTTTAAATTTTTGAGTTCCTCAAGTCCATTTTAGTCGAAGGAAATTGGGGCCTTAATAACCAAACTTATACAAAAGCATGTATCATTAAACAAAACCCTAAAACATGGCAAAAAATCGAAAAATCGTAAGGGGGACCCCTTCGATAAGAAATCTCGAATTTTTACAAAAAAAAATATTTCGGATTTTTCTCAAAATTGATACACATTGGGCCGTAGATCACAAAAATAAGGTTCATTTTGGATTTTGGCCAACTGTTTTTGAGTAAATCGGAAAAAAAGTACCTAAAATTGACTATATCGGAAAATAGTACCTAAAATTGACTATAACTCAAAAACTAAGGCCTCTTGATTTTTTTAAATATTTTTTTATTAATCCTCACCCCAAAATTACCTAACGGCCATATTTTGGACTGTATTAGGAAAACTTTTTTTTTTCAAAAAAACTAACAGAGAGTATATGAACATGTATCTCAAAAACTAAAAGAGATAGGGACCTGCGGTTGGAATTTTTGAAGTTTTAAGGTCCGATATATGGTAAAGGCACATTTTAAAACATATTTTAAACAAAAAAAATTTTTGAAAAATTTTGAAATTTTTGTAATGGAATTTAATTTTTCAAAAAATTATATCTCAATAACGGTAAAAGATAGGGACCTCTGGTTTAAATTTTTGAGTTCCTCAAGTCCATTTTAGTCGAAGGAAATTGGGGCCTTAATAACCAAACTTATACAAAAGTATGTATCATTAAACAAAACCCTTAGAAATGGCAAAAAATCGAAAAATCGTAAGGGGGACCCCTTCGATAAGAAATCTCGAATTTTTACAAAAAAAAATATTTCGGATTTTTCTCAAAATTGATACACATTGGGCCGTAGATCACAAAAATAAGGTTCATTTTGGATTTTGGCCAACTGTTTTTGAGTAAATCGGAAAAAAAGTACCTAAAATTGACTATATCGGAAAATAGTACCTAAAATTGACTATTACTCAAAAACTAAGGCCTCTTGATTTTTTTAAATATTTTTTTATTAATCCTCACCCCAAAATTACCTAACGGCCATATTTTGGACTGTATTAGGAAAACTTTTTTATTTCAAAAAAACTAACAGAGAGTATATGAACATGTATCTCAAAAACTAAAAGAGATAGGGACCTGCGGTTGGAATTTTTGAAGTTTAAAGGTCCGATATATAATAAAGGCACATTTTAAAACATATTTTAAACAAAAAAAATTTTTGAAAAATTTTGAAATTTTTGTAATGGAATTTAATTTTTCAAAAAATTATATCTCAATAACGGTAAAAGATAGGGACCTCTGGTTTAAATTTTTGAGTTCCTCAAGTCCATTTTAGTCGAAGGAAATTGGGGCCTTAATAACCAAACTTATACAAAAGCATGTATCATTAAACAAAACCCTTAGAAATGGCAAAAAATCGAAAAATCGTAAGGGGGACCCCTTCGATAAGAAATCTCGAATTTTTACAAAAAAAAATATTTCGGATTTTTCTCAAAATTGATACACATTGGGCCGTAGATCACAAAAATAAGGTTCATTTTGGATTTTGGCCAACTGTTTTTGAGTAAATCGGAAAAAAAGTACCTAAAATTGACTATATCGGAAAATAGTACCTAAAATTGACTATAACTCAAAAACTAAGGCCTCTTGATTTTTTTAAATATTTTTTTATTAATCCTCACCCCAAAATTACCTAACGGCCATATTTTGGACTGTATTAGGAAAACTTTTTTTTTTCAAAAAAACTAACAGAGAGTATATGAACATGTATCTCAAAAACTAAAAGAGATAGGGACCTGCGGTTGGAATTTTTGAAGTTTTAAGGTCCGATATATGGTAAAGGCACATTTTAAAACATATTTTAAACAAAAAAAATTTTTGAAAAATTTTGAAATTTTTGTAATGGAATTTAATTTTTCAAAAAATTATATCTCAATAACGGTAAAAGATAGGGACCTCTGGTTTAAATTTTTGAGTTCCTCAAGTCCATTTTAGTCGAAGGAAATTGGGGCCTTAATAACCAAACTTATACAAAAGCATGTATCATTAAACAAAACCCTTAGAAATGGCAAAAAATCGAAAAATCGTAAGGGGGACCCCTTCGATAATAAATCTCGAATTTTTACAAAAAAAAATATTTCGGATTTTTCTCAAAATTGATACACATTGGGCCGTAGATCACAAAAATAAGGTTCATTTTGGATTTTGGCCAACTGTTTTTGAGTAAATCGGAAAAAAAGTACCTAAAATTGACTATATAGGAAAATAGTACCTAAAATTGACTATTACTCAAAAACTAAGGCCTCTTGATTTTTTTAAATATTTTTTTATTAATCCTCACCCCAAAATTACCTAACGGCCATATTTTGGACTGTATTAGGAAAACTTTTTTATTTCAAAAAAACTAACAGAGAGTATATGAACATGTATCTCAAAAACTAAAAGAGATAGGGACCTGCGGTTGGAATTTTTGAAGTTTAAAGGTCCGATATATAATAAAGGCACATTTTAAAACATATTTTAAACAAAAAAAATTTTTGAAAAATTTTGAAATTTTTGTAATGGAATTTAATTTTTCAAAAAATTATATCTCAATAACGGTAAAAGATAGGGACCTCTGGTTTAAATTTTTGAGTTCCTCAAGTCCATTTTAGTCGAAGGAAATTGGGGCCTTAATAACCAAACTTATACAAAAGCATGTATCATTAAACAAAACCCTTAGAAATGGCAAAAAATCGAAAAATCGTAAGGGGGACCCCTTCGATAAGAAATCTCGAATTTTTACAAAAAAAAATATTTCGGATTTTTCTCAAAATTGATACACATTGGGCCGTAGATCACAAAAATAAGGTTCATTTTGGATTTTGGCCAACTGTTTTTGAGTAAATCGGAAAAAAAGTACCTAAAATTGACTATATCGGAAAATAGTACCTAAAATTGACTATAACTCAAAAACTAAGGCCTCTTGATTTTTTTAAATATTTTTTTATTAATCCTCACCCCAAAATTACCTAACGGCCATATTTTGGACTGTATTAGGAAAACTTTTTTTTTTCAAAAAAACTAACAGAGAGTATATGAACATGTATCTCAAAAACTAAAAGAGATAGGGACCTGCGGTTGGAATTTTTGAAGTTTTAAGGTCCGATATATGGTAAAGGCACATTTTAAAACATATTTTAAACAAAAAAAATTTTTGAAAAATTTTGAAATTTTTGTAATGGAATTTAATTTTTCAAAAAATTATATCTCAATAACGGTAAAAGATAGGGACCTCTGGTTTAAATTTTTGAGTTCCTCAAGTCCATTTTAGTCGAAGGAAATTGGGGCCTTAATAACCAAACTTATACAAAAGCATGTATCATTAAACAAAACCCTAAAACATGGCAAAAAATCGAAAAATCGTAAGGGGGACCCCTTCGATAAGAAATCTCGAATTTTTACAAAAAAAAATATTTCGGATTTTTCTCAAAATTGATACACATTGGGCCGTAGATCACAAAAATAAGGTTCATTTTGGATTTTGGCCAACTGTTTTTGAGTAAATCGGAAAAAAAGTACCTAAAATTGACTATATCGGAAAATAGTACCTAAAATTGACTATAACTCAAAAACTAAGGCCTCTTGATTTTTTTAAATATTTTTTTATTAATCCTCACCCCAAAATTACCTAACGGCCATATTTTGGACTGTATTAGGAAAACTTTTTTTTTTCAAAAAAACTAACAGAGAGTATATGAACATGTATCTCAAAAACTAAAAGAGATAGGGACCTGCGGTTGGAATTTTTGAAGTTTTAAGGTCCGATATATGGTAAAGGCACATTTCAAAACATATTTTAAACAAAAAAAATTTTTGAAAAATTTTGAAATTTTTGTAATGGAATTTAATTTTTCAAAAAATTATATCTCAATAACGGTAAAAGATAGGGACCTCTGGTTTAAATTTTTGAGTTCCTCAAGTCCATTTTAGTCGAAGGAAATTGGGGCCTTAATAACCAAACTTATACAAAAGTATGTATCATTAAACAAAACCCTTAGAAATGGCAAAAAATCGAAAAATCGTAAGGGGGACCCCTTCGATAAGAAATCTCGAATTTTTACAAAAAAAAATATTTCGGATTTTTCTCAAAATTGATACACATTGGGCCGTAGATCACAAAAATAAGGTTCATTTTGGATTTTGGCCAACTGTTTTTGAGTAAATCGGAAAAAAAGTACCTAAAATTGACTATATCGGAAAATAGTACCTAAAATTGACTATAACTCAAAAACTAAGGCCTCTTGATTTTTTTAAATATTTTTTTATTAATCCTCACCCCAAAATTACCTAACGGCCATATTTTGGACTGTATTAGGAAAACTTTTTTATTTCAAAAAAACTAACAGAGAGTATATGAACATGTATCTCAAAAACTAAAAGAGATAGGGACCTGCGGTTGGAATTTTTGAAGTTTAAAGGTCCGATATATAATAAAGGCACATTTTAAAACATATTTTAAACAAAAAAAATTTTTGAAAAATTTTGAAATTTTTGTAATGGAATTTAATTTTTCAAAAAATTATATCTCAATAACGGTAAAAGATAGGGACCTCTGGTTTAAATTTTTGAGTTCCTCAAGTCCATTTTAGTCGAAGGAAATTGGGGCCTTAATAACCAAACTTATACAAAAGCATGTATCATTAAACAAAACCCTTAGAAATGGCAAAAAATCGAAAAATCGTAAGGGGGACCCCTTCGATAAGAAATCTCGAATTTTTACAAAAAAAAATATTTCGGATTTTTCTCAAAATTGATACACATTGGGCCGTAGATCACAAAAATAAGGTTCATTTTGGATTTTGGCCAACTGTTTTTGAGTAAATCGGAAAAAAAGTACCTAAAATTGACTATATCGGAAAATAGTACCTAAAATTGACTATAACTCAAAAACTAAGGCCTCTTGATTTTTTTAAATATTTTTTTATTAATCCTCACCCCAAAATTACCTAACGGCCATATTTTGGACTGTATTAGGAAAACTTTTTTTTTTCAAAAAAACTAACAGAGAGTATATGAACATGTATCTCAAAAACTAAAAGAGATAGGGACCTGCGGTTGGAATTTTTGAAGTTTTAAGGTCCGATATATAATAAAGGCACATTTTAAAACATATTTTAAACAAAAAAAATTTTTGAAAAATTTTGAAATTTTTGTAATGGAATTTAATTTTTCAAAAAATTATATCTCAATAACGGTAAAAGATAGGGACCTCTGGCCTCTTGATTTTTTTAAATATTTTTTTATTAATCCTCACCCCAAAATTACCTAACGGCCATATTTTGGACTGTATTAGGAAAACTTTTTTTTTTCAAAAAAACTAACAGAGAGTATATGAACATGTATCTCAAAAACTAAAAGAGATAGGGACCTGCGGTTGGAATTTTTGAAGTTTTAAGGTCCGATATATGGTAAAGGCACATTTTAAAACATATTTTAAACAAAAAAAATTTTTGAAAAATTTTGAAATTTTTGTAATGGAATTTAATTTTTCAAAAAATTATATCTCAATAACGGTAAAAGATAGGGACCTCTGGTTTAAATTTTTGAGTTCCTCAAGTCCATTTTAGTCGAAGGAAATTGGGGCCTTAATAACCAAACTTATACAAAAGCATGTATCATTAAACAAAACCCTTAGAAATGGCAAAAAATCGAAAAATCGTAAGGGGGACCCCTTCGATAAGAAATCTCGAATTTTTACAAAAAAAAATATTTCGGATTTTTCTCAAAATTGATACACATTGGGCCGTAGATCACAAAAATAAGGTTCATTTTGGATTTTGGCCAACTGTTTTTGAGTAAATCTGAAAAAAAGTACCTAAAATTGACTATATCGGAAAATAGTACCTAAAATTGACTATAACTCAAAAACTAAGGCCTCTTGATTTTTTTAAATATTTTTTTATTAATCCTCACCCCAAAATTACCTAACGGCCATATTTTGGACTGTATAAGGAAAACTTTTTTTTTTCAAAAAAACTAACAGAGAGTATATGAACATGTATCTCAAAAACTAAAAGAGATAGGGACCTGCGGTTGGAATTTTTGAAGTTTTAAGGTCCGATATATGGTAAAGGCACATTTTAAAACATATTTTAAACAAAAAAAATTTTTGAAAAATTTTGAAATTTTTGTAATGGAATTTAATTTTTCAAAAAATTATATCTCAATAACGGTAAAAGATAGGGACCTCTGGTTTAAATTTTTGAGTTCCTCAAGTCCATTTTAGTCGAAGGAAATTGGGGCCTTAATAACCAAACTTATACAAAAGCATGTATCATTAAACAAAACCCTTAGAAATGGCAAAAAATCGAAAAATCGTAAGGGGGACCCCTTCGATAAGAAATCTCGAATTTTTACAAACAAAAATATTTCGGATTTTTCTCAAAATTGATACACATTGGGCCGTAGATCACAAAAATAAGGTTCATTTTGGATTTTGGCCAACTGTTTTTGAGTAAATCGGAAAAAAAGTACCTAAAATTGACTATATAGGAAAATAGTACCTAAAATTGACTATTACTCAAAAACTAAGGCCTCTTGATTTTTTTAAATATTTTTTTATTAATCCTCACCCCAAAATTACCTAACGGCCATATTTTGGACTGTATTAGGAAAACTTTTTTATTTCAAAAAAACTAACAGAGAGTATATGAACATGTATCTCAAAAACTAAAAGAGATAGGGACCTGCGGTTGGAATTTTTGAAGTTTAAAGGTCCGATATATAATAAAGGCACATTTTAAAACATATTTTAAACAAAAAAAATTTTTGAAAAATTTTGAAATTTTTGTAATGGAATTTAATTTTTCAAAAAATTATATCTCAATAACGGTAAAAGATAGGGACCTCTGGTTTAAATTTTTGAGTTCCTCAAGTCCATTTTAGTCGAAGGAAATTGGGGCCTTAATAACCAAACTTATACAAAAGCATGTATCATTAAACAAAACCCTTAGAAATGGCAAAAAATCGAAAAATCGTAAGGGGGACCCCTTCGATAAGAAATCTCGAATTTTTACAAAAAAAAATATTTCGGATTTTTCTCAAAATTGATACACATTGGGCCGTAGATCACAAAAATAAGGTTCATTTTGGATTTTGGCCAACTGTTTTTGAGTAAATCGGAAAAAAAGTACCTAAAATTGACTATATCGGAAAATAGTACCTAAAATTGACTATAACTCAAAAACTAAGGCCTCTTGATTTTTTTAAATATTTTTTTATTAATCCTCACCCCAAAATTACCTAACGGCCATATTTTGGACTGTATTAGGAAAACTTTTTTTTTTCAAAAAAACTAACAGAGAGTATATGAACATGTATCTCAAAAACTAAAAGAGATAGGGACCTGCGGTTGGAATTTTTGAAGTTTTAAGGTCCGATATATGGTAAAGGCACATTTTAAAACATATTTTAAACAAAAAAAATTTTTGAAAAATTTTGAAATTTTTGTAATGGAATTTAATTTTTCAAAAAATTATATCTCAATAACGGTAAAAGATAGGGACCTCTGGTTTAAATTTTTGAGTTCCTCAAGTCCATTTTAGTCGAAGGAAATTGGGGCCTTAATAACCAAACTTATACAAAAGCATGTATCATTAAACAAAACCCTAAAACATGGCAAAAAATCGAAGAATCGTAAGGGGGACCCCTTCGATAAGAAATCTCGAATTTTTACAAAAAAAAATATTTCGGATTTTTCTCAAAATTGATACACATTGGGCCGTAGATCACAAAAATAAGGTTCATTTTGGATTTTGGCCAACTGTTTTTGAGTAAATCGGAAAAAAAGTACCTAAAATTGACTATATCGGAAAATAGTACCTAAAATTGACTATAACTCAAAAACTAAGGCCTCTTGATTTTTTTAAATATTTTTTTATTAATCCTCACCCCAAAATTACCTAACGGCCATATTTTGGACTGTATTAGGAAAACTTTTTTTTTTCAAAAAAACTAACAGAGAGTATATGAACATGTATCTCAAAAACTAAAAGAGATAGGGACCTGCGGTTGGAATTTTTGAAGTTTTAAGGTCCGATATATGGTAAAGGCACATTTTAAAACATATTTTAAACAAAAAAAATTTTTGAAAAATTTTGAAATTTTTGTAATGGAATTTAATTTTTCAAAAAATTATATCTCAATAACGGTAAAAGATAGGGACCTCTGGTTTAAATTTTTGAGTTCCTCAAGTCCATTTTAGTCGAAGGAAATTGGGGCCTTAATAACCAAACTTATACAAAAGTATGTATCATTAAACAAAACCCTTAGAAATGGCAAAAAATCGAAAAATCGTAAGGGGGACCCCTTCGATAAGAAATCTCGAATTTTTACAAAAAAAAATATTTCGGATTTTTCTCAAAATTGATACACATTGGGCCGTAGATCACAAAAATAAGGTTCATTTTGGATTTTGGCCAACTGTTTTTGAGTAAATCGGAAAAAAAGTACCTAAAATTGACTATATCGGAAAATAGTACCTAAAATTGACTATTACTCAAAAACTAAGGCCTCTTGATTTTTTTAAATATTTTTTTATTAATCCTCACCCCAAAATTACCTAACGGCCATATTTTGGACTGTATTAGGAAAACTTTTTTATTTCAAAAAAACTAACAGAGAGTATATGAACATGTATCTCAAAAACTAAAAGAGATAGGGACCTGCGGTTGGAATTTTTGAAGTTTAAAGGTCCGATATATAATAAAGGCACATTTTAAAACATATTTTAAACAAAAAAAATTTTTGAAAAATTTTGAAATTTTTGTAATGGAATTTAATTTTTCAAAAAATTATATCTCAATAACGGTAAAAGATAGGGACCTCTGGTTTAAATTTTTGAGTTCCTCAAGTCCATTTTAGTCGAAGGAAATTGGGGCCTTAATAACCAAACTTATACAAAAGCATGTATCATTAAACAAAACCCTTAGAAATGGCAAAAAATCGAAAAATCGTAAGGGGGACCCCTTCGATAAGAAATCTCGAATTTTTACAAAAAAAAATATTTCGGATTTTTCTCAAAATTGATACACATTGGGCCGTAGATCACAAAAATAAGGTTCATTTTGGATTTTGGCCAACTGTTTTTGAGTAAATCGGAAAAAAAGTACCTAAAATTGACTATATCGGAAAATAGTACCTAAAATTGACTATAACTCAAAAACTAAGGCCTCTTGATTTTTTTAAATATTTTTTTATTAATCCTCACCCCAAAATTACCTAACGGCCATATTTTGGACTGTATTAGGAAAACTTTTTTTTTTCAAAAAAACTAACAGAGAGTATATGAACATGTATCTCAAAAACTAAAAGAGATAGGGACCTGCGGTTGGAATTTTTGAAGTTTTAAGGTCCGATATATGGTAAAGGCACATTTTAAAACATATTTTAAACAAAAAAAATTTTTGAAAAATTTTGAAATTTTTGTAATGGAATTTAATTTTTCAAAAAATTATATCTCAATAACGGTAAAAGATAGGGACCTCTGGTTTAAATTTTTGAGTTCCTCAAGTCCATTTTAGTCGAAGGAAATTGGGGCCTTAATAACCAAACTTATACAAAAGCATGTATCATTAAACAAAACCCTTAGAAATGGCAAAAAATCGAAAAATCGTAAGGGGGACCCCTTCGATAAGAAATCTCGAATTTTTACAAAAAAAAATATTTCGGATTTTTCTCAAAATTGATACACATTGGGCCGTAGATCACAAAAATAAGGTTCATTTTGGATTTTGGCCAACTGTTTTTGAGTAAATCGGAAAAAAAGTACCTAAAATTGACTATATCGGAAAATAGTACCTAAAATTGACTATAACTCAAAAACTAAGGCCTCTTGATTTTTTTAAATATTTTTTTATTAATCCTCACCCCAAAATTACCTAACGGCCATATTTTGGACTGTATTAGGAAAACTTTTTTTTTTCAAAAAAACTAACAGAGAGTATATGAACATGTATCTCAAAAACTAAAAGAGATAGGGACCTGCGGTTGGAATTTTTGAAGTTTTAAGGTCCGATATATGGTAAAGGCACATTTTAAAACATATTTTAAACAAAAAAAATTTTTGAAAAATTTTGAAATTTTTGTAATGGAATTTAATTTTTCAAAAAATTATATCTCAATAACGGTAAAAGATAGGGACCTCTGGTTTAAATTTTTGAGTTCCTCAAGTCCATTTTAGTCGAAGGAAATTGGGGCCTTAATAACCAAACTTATACAAAAGCATGTATCATTAAACAAAACCCTAAAACATGGCAAAAAATCGAAAAATCGTAAGGGGGACCCCTTCGATAAGAAATCTCGAATTTTTACAAAAAAAAATATTTCGGATTTTTCTCAAAATTGATACACATTGGGCCGTAGATCACAAAAATAAGGTTCATTTTGGATTTTGGCCAACTGTTTTTGAGTAAATCGGAAAAAAAGTACCTAAAATTGACTATATCGGAAAATAGTACCTAAAATTGACTATAACTCAAAAACTAAGGCCTCTTGATTTTTTTAAATATTTTTTTATTAATCCTCACCCCAAAATTACCTAACGGCCATATTTTGGACTGTATTAGGAAAACTTTTTTTTTTCAAAAAAACTAACAGAGAGTATATGAACATGTATCTCAAAAACTAAAAGAGATAGGGACCTGCGGTTGGAATTTTTGAAGTTTTAAGGTCCGATATATGGTAAAGGCACATTTTAAAACATATTTTAAACAAAAAAAATTTTTGAAAAATTTTGAAATTTTTGTAATGGAATTTAATTTTTCAAAAAATTATATCTCAATAACGGTAAAAGATAGGGACCTCTGGTTTAAATTTTTGAGTTCCTCAAGTCCATTTTAGTCGAAGGAAATTGGGGCCTTAATAACCAAACTTATACAAAAGTATGTATCATTAAACAAAACCCTTAGAAATGGCAAAAAATCGAAAAATCGTAAGGGGGACCCCTTCGATAAGAAATCTCGAATTTTTACAAAAAAAAATATTTCGGATTTTTCTCAAAATTGATACACATTGGGCCGTAGATCACAAAAATAAGGTTCATTTTGGATTTTGGCCAACTGTTTTTGAGTAAATCGGAAAAAAAGTACCTAAAATTGACTATATCGGAAAATAGTACCTAAAATTGACTATTACTCAAAAACTAAGGCCTCTTGATTTTTTTAAATATTTTTTTATTAATCCTCACCCCAAAATTACCTAACGGCCATATTTTGGACTGTATTAGGAAAACTTTTTTATTTCAAAAAAACTAACAGAGAGTATATGAACATGTATCTCAAAAACTAAAAGAGATAGGGACCTGCGGTTGGAATTTTTGAAGTTTTAAGGTCCGATATATGGTAAAGGCACATTTTAAAACATATTTTAAACAAAAAAAATTTTTGAAAAATTTTGAAATTTTTGTAATGGAATTTAATTTTTCAAAAAATTATATCTCAATAACGGTAAAAGATAGGGACCTCTGGTTTAAATTTTTGAGTTCCTCAAGTCCATTTTAGTCGAAGGAAATTGGGGCCTTAATAACCAAACTTATACAAAAGCATGTATCATTAAACAAAACCCTTAGAAATGGCAAAAAATCGAAAAATCGTAAGGGGGACCCCTTCGATAAGAAATCTCGAATTTTTACAAAAAAAAATATTTCGGATTTTTCTCAAAA
The DNA here is from genome assembly GCA_963971575.1 of Liopterus haemorrhoidalis. Lineage (NCBI taxonomy): Eukaryota > Metazoa > Arthropoda > Insecta > Coleoptera > Dytiscidae > Liopterus > Liopterus haemorrhoidalis. The sequence goes on from OZ020611.1 coordinate 127,310, forward strand.
TTGATACACATTGGGCCGTAGATCACAAAAATAAGGTTCATTTTGGATTTTGGCCAACTGTTTTTGAGTAAATCGGAAAAAAAGTACCTAAAATTGACTATATCGGAAAATAGTACCTAAAATTGACTATAACTCAAAAACTAAGGCCTCTTGATTTTTTTAAATATTTTTTTATTAATCCTCACCCCAAAATTACCTAACGGCCATATTTTGGACTGTATTAGGAAAACTTTTTTTTTTCAAAAAAACTAACAGAGAGTATATGAACATGTATCTCAAAAACTAAAAGAGATAGGGACCTGCGGTTGGAATTTTTGAAGTTTTAAGGTCCGATATATGGTAAAGGCACATTTTAAAACATATTTTAAACAAAAAAAATTTTTGAAAAATTTTGAAATTTTTGTAATGGAATTTAATTTTTCAAAAAATTATATCTCAATAACGGTAAAAGATAGGGACCTCTGGTTTAAATTTTTGAGTTCCTCAAGTCCATTTTAGTCGAAGGAAATTGGGGCCTTAATAACCAAACTTATACAAAAGCATGTATCATTAAACAAAACCCTTAGAAATGGCAAAAAATCGAAAAATCGTAAGGGGGACCCCTTCGATAAGAAATCTCGAATTTTTACAAAAAAAAATATTTCGGATTTTTCTCAAAATTGATACACATTGGGCCGTAGATCACAAAAATAAGGTTCATTTTGGATTTTGGCCAACTGTTTTTGAGTAAATCTGAAAAAAAGTACCTAAAATTGACTATATCGGAAAATAGTACCTAAAATTGACTATAACTCAAAAACTAAGGCCTCTTGATTTTTTTAAATATTTTTTTATTAATCCTCACCCCAAAATTACCTAACGGCCATATTTTGGACTGTATAAGGAAAACTTTTTTTTTTCAAAAAAACTAACAGAGAGTATATGAACATGTATCTCAAAAACTAAAAGAGATAGGGACCTGCGGTTGGAATTTTTGAAGTTTTAAGGTCCGATATATGGTAAAGGCACATTTTAAAACATATTTTAAACAAAAAAAATTTTTGAAAAATTTTGAAATTTTTGTAATGGAATTTAATTTTTCAAAAAATTATATCTCAATAACGGTAAAAGATAGGGACCTCTGGTTTAAATTTTTGAGTTCCTCAAGTCCATTTTAGTCGAAGGAAATTGGGGCCTTAATAACCAAACTTATACAAAAGCATGTATCATTAAACAAAACCCTAAAACATGGCAAAAAATCGAAAAATCGTAAGGGGGACCCCTTCGATAAGAAATCTCGAATTTTTACAAAAAAAAATATTTCGGATTTTTCTCAAAATTGATACACATTGGGCCGTAGATCACAAAAATAAGGTTCATTTTGGATTTTGGCCAACTGTTTTTGAGTAAATCGGAAAAAAAGTACCTAAAATTGACTATATCGGAAAATAGTACCTAAAATTGACTATAACTCAAAAACTAAGGCCTCTTGATTTTTTTAAATATTTTTTTATTAATCCTCACCCCAAAATTACCTAACGGCCATATTTTGGACTGTATTAGGAAAACTTTTTTTTTTCAAAAAAACTAACAGAGAGTATATGAACATGTATCTCAAAAACTAAAAGAGATAGGGACCTGCGGTTGGAATTTTTGAAGTTTTAAGGTCCGATATATGGTAAAGGCACATTTTAAAACATATTTTAAACAAAAAAAATTTTTGAAAAATTTTGAAATTTTTGTAATGGAATTTAATTTTTCAAAAAATTATATCTCAATAACGGTAAAAGATAGGGACCTCTGGTTTAAATTTTTGAGTTCCTCAAGTCCATTTTAGTCGAAGGAAATTGGGGCCTTAATAACCAAACTTATACAAAAGTATGTATCATTAAACAAAACCCTTAGAAATGGCAAAAAATCGAAAAATCGTAAGGGGGACCCATTCGATAAGAAATCTCGAATTTTTACAAAAAAAAATATTTCGGATTTTTCTCAAAATTGATACACATTGGGCCGTAGATCACAAAAATAAGGTTCATTTTGGATTTTGGCCAACTGTTTTTGAGTAAATCGGACAAAAAGTACCTAAAATTGACTATATCGGAAAATAGTACCTAAAATTGACTATTACTCAAAAACTAAGGCCTCTTGATTTTTTTAAATATTTTTTTATTAATCCTCACCCCAAAATTACCTAACGGCCATATTTTGGACTGTATTAGGAAAACTTTTTTATTTCAAAAAAACTAACAGAGAGTATATGAACATGTATCTCAAAAACTAAAAGAGATAGGGACCTGCGGTTGGAATTTTTGAAGTTTAAAGGTCCGATATATAATAAAGGCACATTTTAAAACATATTTTAAACAAAAAAAATTTTTGAAAAATTTTGAAATTTTTGTAATGGAATTTAATTTTTCAAAAAATTATATCTCAATAACGGTAAAAGATAGGGACCTCTGGTTTAAATTTTTGAGTTCCTCAAGTCCATTTTAGTCGAAGGAAATTGGGGCCTTAATAACCAAACTTATGCAAAAGCATGTATCATTAAACAAAACCCTTAGAAATGGCAAAAAATCGAAAAATCGTAAGGGGGACCCCTTCGATAAGAAATCTCGAATTTTTACAAAAAAAAATATTTCGGATTTTTCTCAAAATTGATACACATTGGGCCGTAGATCACAAAAATAAGGTTCATTTTGGATTTTGGCCAACTGTTTTTGAGTAAATCGGAAAAAAAGTACCTAAAATTGACTATATCGGAAAATAGTACCTAAAATTGACTATAACTCAAAAACTAAGGCCTCTTGATTTTTTTAAATATTTTTTTATTAATCCTCACCCCAAAATTACCTAACGGCCATATTTTGGACTGTATTAGGAAAACTTTTTTTTTTCAAAAAAACTAACAGAGAGTATATGAACATGTATCTCAAAAACTAAAAGAGATAGGGACCTGCGGTTGGAATTTTTGAAGTTTTAAGGTCCGATATATGGTAAAGGCACATTTTAAAACATATTTTAAACAAAAAAAATTTTTGAAAAATTTTGAAATTTTTGTAATGGAATTTAATTTTTCAAAAAATTATATCTCAATAACGGTAAAAGATAGGGACCTCTGGTTTAAATTTTTGAGTTCCTCAAGTCCATTTTAGTCGAAGGAAATTGGGGCCTTAATAACCAAACTTATACAAAAGCATGTATCATTAAACAAAACCCTTAGAAATGGCAAAAAATCGAAAAATCGTAAGGGGGACCCCTTCGATAAGAAATCTCGAATTTTTACAAAAAAAAATATTTCGGATTTTTCTCAAAATTGATACACATTGGGCCGTAGATCACAAAAATAAGGTTCATTTTGGATTTTGGCCAACTGTTTTTGAGTAAATCGGAAAAAAAGTACCTAAAATTGACTATATCGGAAAATAGTACCTAAAATTGACTATAACTCAAAAACTAAGGCCTCTTGATTTTTTTAAATATTTTTTTATTAATCCTCACCCCAAAATTACCTAACGGCCATATTTTGGACTGTATTAGGAAAACTTTTTTATTTCAAAAAAACTAACAGAGAGTATATGAACATGTATCTCAAAAACTAAAAGAGATAGGGACCTGCGGTTGGAATTTTTGAAGTTTAAAGGTCCGATATATAATAAAGGCACATTTTAAAACATATTTTAAACAAAAAAAATTTTTGAAAAATTTTGAAATTTTTGTAATGGAATTTAATTTTTCAAAAAATTATATCTCAATAACGGTAAAAGATAGGGACCTCTGGTTTAAATTTTTGAGTTCCTCAAGTCCATTTTAGTCGAAGGAAATTGGGGCCTTAATAACCAAACTTATACAAAAGCATGTATCATTAAACAAAACCCTAAAACATGGCAAAAAATCGAAAAATCGTAAGGGGGACCCCTTCGATAAGAAATCTCGAATTTTTACAAAAAAAAATATTTCGGATTTTTCTCAAAATTGATACACATTGGGCCGTAGATCACAAAAATAAGGTTCATTTTGGATTTTGGCCAACTGTTTTTGAGTAAATCGGAAAAAAAGTACCTAAAATTGACTATATCGGAAAATAGTACCTAAAATTGACTATAACTCAAAAACTAAGGCCTCTTGATTTTTTTAAATATTTTTTTATTAATCCTCACCCCAAAATTACCTAACGGCCATATTTTGGACTGTATTAGGAAAACTTTTTTTTTTCAAAAAAACTAACAGAGAGTATATGAACATGTATCTCAAAAACTAAAAGAGATAGGGACCTGCGGTTGGAATTTTTGAAGTTTTAAGGTCCGATATATGGTAAAGGCACATTTTAAAACATATTTTAAACAAAAAAAATTTTTGAAAAATTTTGAAATTTTTGTAATGGAATTTAATTTTTCAAAAAATTATATCTCAATAACGGTAAAAGATAGGGACCTCTGGTTTAAATTTTTGAGTTCCTCAAGTCCATTTTAGTCGAAGGAAATTGGGGCCTTAATAACCAAACTTATACAAAAGTATGTATCATTAAACAAAACCCTTAGAAATGGCAAAAAATCGAAAAATCGTAAGGGGGACCCCTTCGATAAGAAATCTCGAATTTTTACAAAAAAAAATATTTCGGATTTTTCTCAAAATTGATACACATTGGGCCGTAGATCACAAAAATAAGGTTCATTTTGGATTTTGGCCAACTGTTTTTGAGTAAATCGGAAAAAAAGTACCTAAAATTGACTATATCGGAAAATAGTACCTAAAATTGACTATTACTCAAAAACTAAGGCCTCTTGATTTTTTTAAATATTTTTTTATTAATCCTCACCCCAAAATTACCTAACGGCCATATTTTGGACTGTATTAGGAAAACTTTTTTATTTCAAAAAAACTAACAGAGAGTAAATGAACATGTATCTCAAAAACTAAAAGAGATAGGGACCTGCGGTTGGAATTTTTGAAGTTTAAAGGTCCGATATATAATAAAGGCACATTTTAAAACATATTTTAAACAAAAAAAATTTTTGAAAAATTTTGAAATTTTTGTAATGGAATTTAATTTTTCAAAAAATTATATCTCAATAACGGTAAAAGATAGGGACCTCTGGTTTAAATTTTTGAGTTCCTCAAGTCCATTTTAGTCGAAGGAAATTGGGGCCTTAATAACCAAACTTATACAAAAGCATGTATCATTAAACAAAACCCTTAGAAATGGCAAAAAATCGAAAAATCGTAAGGGGGACCCCTTCGATAAGAAATCTCGAATTTTTACAAAAAAAAATATTTCGGATTTTTCTCAAAATTGATACACATTGGGCCGTAGATCACAAAAATAAGGTTCATTTTGGATTTTGGCCAACTGTTTTTGAGTAAATCGGAAAAAAAGTACCTAAAATTGACTATATCGGAAAATAGTACCTAAAATTGACTATAACTCAAAAACTAAGGCCTCTTGATTTTTTTAAATATTTTTTTATTAATCCTCACCCCAAAATTACCTAACGGCCATATTTTGGACTGTATTAGGAAAACTTTTTTTTTTCAAAAAAACTAACAGAGAGTATATGAACATGTATCTCAAAAACTAAAAGAGATAGGGACCTGCGGTTGGAATTTTTGAAGTTTTAAGGTCCGATATATGGTAAAGGCACATTTTAAAACATATTTTAAACAAAAAAAATTTTTGAAAAATTTTGAAATTTTTGTAATGGAATTTAATTTTTCAAAAAATTATATCTCAATAACGGTAAAAGATAGGGACCTCTGGTTTAAATTTTTGAGTTCCTCAAGTCCATTTTAGTCGAAGGAAATTGGGGCCTTAATAACCAAACTTATACAAAAGCATGTATCATTAAACAAAACCCTTAGAAATGGCAAAAAATCGAAAAATCGTAAGGGGGACCCCTTCGATAAGAAATCTCGAATTTTTACAAAAAAAAATATTTCGGATTTTTCTCAAAATTGATACACATTGGGCCGTAGATCACAAAAATAAGGTTCATTTTGGATTTTGGCCAACTGTTTTTGAGTAAATCGGAAAAAAAGTACCTAAAATTGACTATATCGGAAAATAGTACCTAAAATTGACTATTACTCAAAAACTAAGGCCTCTTGATTTTTTTAAATATTTTTTTATTAATCCTCACCCCAAAATTACCTAACGGCCATATTTTGGACTGTATTAGGAAAACTTTTTTATTTCAAAAAAACTAACAGAGAGTATATGAACATGTATCTCAAAAACTAAAAGAGATAGGGACCTGCGGTTGGAATTTTTGAAGTTTAAAGGTCCGATATATAATAAAGGCACATTTTAAAACATATTTTAAACAAAAAAAATTTTTGAAAAATTTTGAAATTTTTGTAATGGAATTTAATTTTTCAAAAAATTATATCTCAATAACGGTAAAAGATAGGGACCTCTGGTTTAAATTTTTGAGTTCCTCAAGTCCATTTTAGTCGAAGGAAATTGGGGCCTTAATAACCAAACTTATACAAAAGCATGTATCATTAAACAAAACCCTTAGAAATGGCAAAAAATCGAAAAATCGTAAGGGGGACCCCTTCGATAAGAAATCTCGAATTTTTACAAAAAAAAATATTTCGGATTTTTCTCAAAATTGATACACATTGGGCCGTAGATCACAAAAATAAGGTTCATTTTGGATTTTGGCCAACTGTTTTTGAGTAAATCTGAAAAAAAGTACCTTAAATTGACTATATCGGAAAATAGTACCTAAAATTGACTATAACTCAAAAACTAAGGCCTCTTGATTTTTTTAAATATTTTTTTATTAATCCTCACCCCAAAATTACCTAACGGCCATATTTTGGACTGTATTAGGAAAACTTTTTTTTTTCAAAAAAACTAACAGAGAGTATATGAACATGTATCTCAAAAACTAAAAGAGATAGGGACCTGCGGTTGGAATTTTTGAAGTTTTAAGGTCCGATATATGGTAAAGGCACATTTTAAAACATATTTTAAACAAAAAAAATTTTTGAAAAATTTTGAAATTTTTGTAATGGAATTTAATTTTTCAAAAAATTATATCTCAATAACGGTAAAAGATAGGGACCTCTGGTTTAAATTTTTGAGTTCCTCAAGTCCATTTTAGTCGAAGGAAATTGGGGCCTTAATAACCAAACTTATACAAAAGTATGTATCATTAAACAAAACCCTTAGAAATGGCAAAAAATCGAAAAATCGTAAGGGGGACCCCTTCGATAAGAAATCTCGAATTTTTACAAAAAAAAATATTTCGGATTTTTCTCAAAATTGATACACATTGGGCCGTAGATCACAAAAATAAGGTTCATTTTGGATTTTGGCCAACTGTTTTTGAGTAAATCGGAAAAAAAGTACCTAAAATTGACTATATCGGAAAATAGTACCTAAAATTGACTATTACTCAAAAACTAAGGCCTCTTGATTTTTTTAAATATTTTTTTATTAATCCTCACCCCAAAATTACCTAACGGCCATATTTTGGACTGTATTAGGAAAACTTTTTTATTTCAAAAAAACTAACAGAGAGTATATGAACATGTATCTCAAAAACTAAAAGAGATAGGGACCTGCGGTTGGAATTTTTGAAGTTTAAAGGTCCGATATATAATAAAGGCACATTTTAAAACATATTTTAAACAAAAAAAATTTTTGAAAAATTTTGAAATTTTTGTAATGGAATTTAATTTTTCAAAAAATTATATCTCAATAACGGTAAAAGATAGGGACCTCTGGTTTAAATTTTTGAGTTCCTCAAGTCCATTTTAGTCGAAGGAAATTGGGGCCTTAATAACCAAACTTATACAAAAGCATGTATCATTAAACAAAACCCTTAGAAATGGCAAAAAATCGAAAAATCGTAAGGGGGACCCCTTCGATAAGAAATCTCGAATTTTTACAAAAAAAAATATTTCGGATTTTTCTCAAAATTGATACACATTGGGCCGTAGATCACAAAAATAAGGTTCATTTTGGATTTTGGCCAACTGTTTTTGAGTAAATCGGAAAAAAAGTACCTAAAATTGACTATATCGGAAAATAGTACCTAAAATTGACTATAACTCAAAAACTAAGGCCTCTTGATTTTTTTAAATATTTTTTTATTAATCCTCACCCCAAAATTACCTAACGGCCATATTTTGGACTGTATTAGGAAAACTTTTTTTTTTCAAAAAAACTAACAGAGAGTATATGAACATGTATCTCAAAAACTAAAAGAGATAGGGACCTGCGGTTGGAATTTTTGAAGTTTTAAGGTCCGATATATGGTAAAGGCACATTTTAAAACATATTTTAAACAAAAAAAATTTTTGAAAAATTTTGAAATTTTTGTAATGGAATTTAATTTTTCAAAAAATTATATCTCAATAACGGTAAAAGATAGGGACCTCTGGTTTAAATTTTTGAGTTCCTCAAGTCCATTTTAGTCGAAGGAAATTGGGGCCTTAATAACCAAACTTATACAAAAGCATGTATCATTAAACAAAACCCTTAGAAATGGCAAAAAATCGAAAAATCGTAAGGGGGACCCCTTCGATAAGAAATCTCGAATTTTTACAAAAAAAAATATTTCGGATTTTTCTCAAAATTGATACACATTGGGCCGTAGATCACAAAAATAAGGTTCATTTTGGATTTTGGCCAACTGTTTTTGAGTAAATCGGAAAAAAAGTACCTAAAATTGACTATATCGGAAAATAGTACCTAAAATTGACTATTACTCAAAAACTAAGGCCTCTTGATTTTTTTAAATATTTTTTTATTAATCCTCACCCCAAAATTACCTAACGGCCATATTTTGGACTGTATTAGGAAAACTTTTTTATTTCAAAAAAACTAACAGAGAGTATATGAACATGTATCTCAAAAACTAAAAGAGATAGGGACCTGCGGTTGGAATTTTTGAAGTTTAAAGGTCCGATATATAATAAAGGCACATTTTAAAACATATTTTAAACAAAAAAAATTTTTGAAAAATTTTGAAATTTTTGTAATGGAATTTAATTTTTCAAAAAATTATATCTCAATAACGGTAAAAGATAGGGACCTCTGGTTTAAATTTTTGAGTTCCTCAAGTCCATTTTAGTCGAAGGAAATTGGGGCCTTAATAACCAAACTTATACAAAAGCATGTATCATTAAACAAAACCCTTAGAAATGGCAAAAAATCGAAAAATCGTAAGGGGGACCCCTTCGATAAGAAATCTCGAATTTTTACAAAAAAAAATATTTCGGATATTTCTCAAAATTGATACACATTGGGCCGTAGATCACAAAAATAAGGTTCATTTTGGATTTTGGCCAACTGTTTTTGAGTAAATCTGAAAAAAAGTACCTTAAATTGACTATATCGGAAAATAGTACCTAAAATTGACTATAACTCAAAAACTAAGGCCTCTTGATTTTTTTAAATATTTTTTTATTAATCCTCACCCCAAAATTACCTAACGGCCATATTTTGGACTGTATTAGGAAAACTTTTTTTTTTCAAAAAAACTAACAGAGAGTATATGAACATGTATCTCAAAAACTAAAAGAGATAGGGACCTGCGGTTGGAATTTTTGAAGTTTTAAGGTCCGATATATGGTAAAGGCACATTTTAAAACATATTTTAAACAAAAAAAATTTTTGAAAAATTTTGAAATTTTTGTAATGGAATTTAATTTTTCAAAAAATTATATCTCAATAACGGTAAAAGATAGGGACCTCTGGTTTAAATTTTTGAGTTCCTCAAGTCCATTTTAGTCGAAGGAAATTGGGGCCTTAATAACCAAACTTATACAAAAGCATGTATCATTAAACAAAACCCTTAGAAATGGCAAAAAATCGAAAAATCGTAAGGGGGACCCCTTCGATAAGAAATCTAGAATTTTTACAAAAAAAAATATTTCGGATTTTTCTCAAAATTGATACACATTGGGCCGTAGATCACAAAAATAAGGTTCATTTTGGATTTTGGCCAACTGTTTTTGAGTAAATCGGAAAAAAAGTACCTAAAATTGACTATATCGGAAAATAGTACCTAAAATTGACTATAACTCAAAAACTAAGGCCTCTTGATTTTTTTAAATATTTTTTTATTAATCCTCACCCCAAAATTACCTAACGGCCATATTTTGGACTGTATTAGGAAAAATTTTTTTTTTTCAAAAAAATTAACAGAGAGTATATGAACATGTATCTCAAAAACTAAAAGAGATAGGGACCTGCGGTTGGAATTTTTGAAGTTTTAAGGTCCGATATATGGTAAAGGCACATTTTAAAACATATTTTAAACAAAAAAAATTTTTGAAAAATTTTGAAATTTTTGTAATGGAATTTAATTTTTCAAAAAATTATATCTCAATAACGGTAAAAGATAGGGACCTCTGGTTTAAATTTTTGAGTTCCTCAAGTCCATTTTAGTCGAAGGAAATTGGGGCCTTAATAACCAAACTTATACAAAAGCATGTATCATTAAACAAAACCCTTAGAAATGGCAAAAAATCGAAAAATCGTAAGGGGGACCCCTTCGATAAGAAATCTAGAATTTTTACAAAAAAAAATATTTCGGATTTTTCTCAAAATTGATACACATTGGGCCGTAGATCACAAAAATAAGGTTCATTTTGGATTTTGGCCAACTGTTTTTGAGTAAATCGGAAAAAAAGTACCTAAAATTGACTATATCGGAAAATAGTACCTAAAATTGACTATAACTCAAAAACTAAGGCCTCTTGATTTTTTTAAATATTTTTTTATTAATCCTCACCCCAAAATTACCTAACGGCCATATTTTGGACTGTATTAGGAAAAATTTTTTTTTTTCAAAAAAATTAACAGAGAGTATATGAACATGTATCTCAAAAACTAAAAGAGATAGGGACCTGCGGTTGGAATTTTTGAAGTTTTAAGGTCCGATATATGGTAAAGGCACATTTTAAAACATATTTTAAACAAAAAAAATTTTTGAAGAATTTTGAAATTTTTGTAATGGAATTTAATTTTTCAAAAAATTATATCTTAATAACGGTAAAAGATAGGGACCTCTGGTTTAAATTTTTGAGTTCCTCAAGTCCATTTTAGTCGAAGGAAATTGGGGCCTTAATAACCAAACTTATACAAAAGCATGTATCATTAAACAAAACCCTTAGATATGGCAAAAAATCGAAAAATCGTAAGGGGGACCCCTTCGATAAGAAATCTCGAATTTTTACAAAAAAAAATATTTCGGATTTTTCTCAAAATTGATACACATTGGGCCGTAGATCACAAAAATAAGGTTCATTTTGGATTTTGGCCAACTGTTTTTGAGTAAATCGGAAAAAAAGTACCTAAAATTGACTATATCGGAAAATAGTACCTAAAATTGACTATAACTCAAAAACTAAGGCCTCTTGATTTTTTTAAATATTTTTTTATTAATCCTCACCCCAAAATTACCTAACGGCCATATTTTGGACTGTCTTAGGAAAACTTTTTTTTTTTCAAAAAAACTAACAGAGAGTATATGAACATGTATCTCAAAAACTAAAAGAGATAGGGACCTGCGGTTGGAATTTTTGAAGTTTAAAGGTCCGATATATAATAAAGGCACATTTTAAAACATATTTTAAACAAAAAAAATTTTTGAAAAATTTTGAAATTTTTGTAATGGAATTTAATTTTTCAAAAAATTATATCTCAATAACGGTAAAAGATAGGGACCTCTGGTTTAAATTTTTGAGTTCCTCAAGTCCATTTTAGTCGAAGGAAATTGGGGCCTTAATAACCAAACTTATACAAAAGCATGTATCATTAAACAAAACCCTTAGAAATGGCAAAAAATCGAAAAATCGTAAGGGGGACCCCTTCGATAAGAAATCTCGAATTTTTACAAAAAAAAATATTTCGGATTTTTCTCAAAATTGATACACATTGGGCCGTAGATCACAAAAATAAGGTTCATTTTGGATTTTGGCCAACTGTTTTTGAGTAAATCGGAAAAAAAGTACCTAAAATTGACTATATCGGAAAATAGTACCTAAAATTGACTATAACTCAAAAACTAAGGCCTCTTGATTTTTTTAAATATTTTTTTATTAATCCTCACCCCAAAATTACCTAACGGCCATATTTTGGACTGTATTAGGAAAACTTTTTTTTTTCAAAAAAACTAACAGAGAGTATATGAACATGTATCTCAAAAACTAAAAGAGATAGGGACCTGCGGTTGGAATTTTTGAAGTTTTAAGGTCCGATATATGGTAAAGGCACATTTTAAAACATATTTTAAACAAAAAAAATTTTTGAAAAATTTTGAAATTTTTGTAATGGAATTTAATTTTTCAAAAAATTATATCTCAATAACGGTAAAAGATAGGGACCTCTGGTTTAAATTTTTGAGTTCCTCAAGTCCATTTTAGTCGAAGGAAATTGGGGCCTTAATAACCAAACTTATACAAAAGCATGTATCATTAAACAAAACCCTTAGAAATGGCAAAAAATCGAAAAATCGTAAGGGGGACCCCTTCGATAAGAAATCTAGAATTTTTACAAAAAAAAATATTTCGGATTTTTCTCAAAATTGATACACATTGGGCCGTAGATCACAAAAATAAGGTTCATTTTGGATTTTGGCCAACTGTTTTTGAGTAAATCGGAAAAAAAGTACCTAAAATTGACTATATCGGAAAATAGTACCTAAAATTGACTATAACTCAAAAACTAAGGCCTCTTGATTTTTTTAAATATTTTTTTATTAATCCTCACCCCAAAATTACCTAACGGCCATATTTTGGACTGTATTAGGAAAAATTTTTTTTTTTCAAAAAAATTAACAGAGAGTATATGAACATGTATCTCAAAAACTAAAAGAGATAGGGACCTGCGGTTGGAATTTTTGAAGTTTTAAGGTCCGATATATGGTAAAGGCACATTTTAAAACATATTTTAAACAAAAAAAAATTTTGAAAAATTTTGAAATTTTCGTAATGGAATTTAATTTTTCAGAAAATTATATCTCAATAACGGTAAAAGATAGGGACCTCTGGTTAAAATTTTTGAGTTCCTCAAGTCCATTTTAGTCGAAGGAAATTGGGGCCTTAATAACCAAACTTATACAAAAGCATGTATCATTAAACAAAACCCTTAGAAATGGCAAAAAATCGAAAAATCGTAAGGGGGACCCCTTCGATAAGAAATCTCGAATTTTTACAAAAAAAAATATTTCGGATTTTTCTCAAAATTGATACACATTGGGCCGTAGATCACAAAAATAAGGTTCATTTTGGATTTTGGCCAACTGTTTTTGAGTAAATCGGAAAAAAAGTACCTAAAATTGACTATATCGGAAAATAGTACCTAAAATTGACTATAACTCAAAAACTAAGGCCTCTTGATTTTTTTAAATATTTTTTTATTAATCCTCACCCCAAAATTACCTAACGGCCATATTTTGGACTGTCTTAGGAAAACTTTTTTTTTTTCAAAAAAACTAACAGAGAGTATATGAACATGTATCTCAAAAACTAAAAGAGATAGGGACCTGCGGTTGGAATTTTTGAAGTTTAAAGGTCCGATATATAATAAAGGCACATTTTAAAACATATTTTAAACAAAAAAAATTTTTGAAAAATTTTGAAATTTTTGTAATGGAATTTAATTTTTCAAAAAATTATATCTCAATAACGGTAAAAGATAGGGACCTCTGGTTTAAATTTTTGAGTTCCTCAAGTCCATTTTAGTCGAAGGAAATTGGGGCCTTAATAACCAAACTTATACAAAAGCATGTATCATTAAACAAAACCCTTAGAAATGGCAAAAAATCGAAAAATCGTAAGGGGGACCCCTTCGATAAGAAATCTCGAATTTTTACAAAAAAAAATATTTCGGATTTTTCTCAAAATTGATACACATTGGGCCGTAGATCACAAAAATAAGGTTCATTTTGGATTTTGGCCAACTGTTTTTGAGTAAATCGGAAAAAAAGTACCTAAAATTGACTATATCGGAAAATAGTACCTAAAATTGACTATAACTCAAAAACTAAGGCCTCTTGATTTTTTTAAATATTTTTTTATTAATCCTCACCCCAAAATTACCTAACGGCCATATTTTGGACTGTATTAGGAAAACTTTTTTTTTTCAAAAAAACTAACAGAGAGTATATGAACATGTATCTCAAAAACTAAAAGAGATAGGGACCTGCGGTTGGAATTTTTGAAGTTTTAAGGTCCGATATATGGTAAAGGCACATTTTAAAACATATTTTAAACAAAAAAAATTTTTGAAAAATTTTGAAATTTTTGTAATGGAATTTAATTTTTCAAAAAATTATATCTCAATAACGGTAAAAGATAGGGACCTCTGGTTTAAATTTTTGAGTTCCTCAAGTCCATTTTAGTCGAAGGAAATTGGGGCCTTAATAACCAAACTTATACAAAAGCATGTATCATTAAACAAAACCCTTAGAAATGGCAAAAAATCGAAAAATCGTAAGGGGGACCCCTTCGATAAGAAATCTAGAATTTTTACAAAAAAAAATATTTCGGATTTTTCTCAAAATTGATACACATTGGGCCGTAGATCACAAAAATAAGGTTCATTTTGGATTTTGGCCAACTGTTTTTGAGTAAATCGGAAAAAAAGTACCTAAAATTGACTATATCGGAAAATAGTACCTAAAATTGACTATAACTCAAAAACTAAGGCCTCTTGATTTTTTTAAATATTTTTTTATTAATCCTCACCCCAAAATTACCTAACGGCCATATTTTGGACTGTATTAGGAAAAATTTTTTTTTTTCAAAAAAATTAACAGAGAGTATATGAACATGTATCTCAAAAACTAAAAGAGATAGGGACCTGCGGTTGGAATTTTTGAAGTTTTAAGGTCCGATATATGGTAAAGGCACATTTTAAAACATATTTTAAACAAAAAAAAATTTTGAAAAATTTTGAAATTTTCGTAATGGAATTTAATTTTTCAGAAAATTATATCTCAATAACGGTAAAAGATAGGGACCTCTGGTTAAAATTTTTGAGTTCCTCAAGTCCATTTTAGTCGAAGGAAATTGGGGCCTTAATAACCAAACTTATACAAAAGCATGTATCATTAAACAAAACCCTTAGAAATGGCAAAAAATCGAAAAATCGTAAGGGGGACCCCTTCGATAAGAAATCTCGAATTTTTACAAAAAAAAATATTTCGGATTTTTCTCAAAATTGATACACATTGGGCCGTAGATCACAAAAATAAGGTTCATTTTGGATTTTGGCCAACTGTTTTTGAGTAAATCGGAAAAAAAGTACCTAAAATTGACTATATCGGAAAATAGTACCTAAAATTGACTATAACTCAAAAACTAAGGCCTCTTGATTTTTTTAAATATTTTTTTATTAATCCTCACCCCAAAATTACCTAACGGCGATATTTTGGACTGTATTAGGAAAACTTTTTTTTTTCAAAAAAACTAACAGAGAGTATATGAACATGTATCTCAAAAACTAAAAGAGATAGGGACCTGCGGTTGGAATTTTTGAAGTTTTAAGGTCCGATATATGGTAAAGGCACATTTTAAAACATATTTTAAACAAAAAAAATTTTTGAAGAATTTTGAAATTTTTGTAATGGAATTTAATTTTTCAAAAAATTATATCTTAATAACGGTAAAAGATAGGGACCTCTGGTTTAAATTTTTGAGTTCCTCAAGTCCATTTTAGTCGAAGGAAATTGGGGCCTTAATAACCAAACTTATACAAAAGCATGTATCATTAAACAAAACCCTTAGATATGGCAAAAAATCGAAAAATCGTAAGGGGGACCCCTTCGATAAGAAATCTCGAATTTTTACAAAAAAAAATATTTCGGATTTTTCTCAAAATTGATACACATTGGGCCGTAGATCACAAAAATAAGGTTCATTTTGGATTTTGGCCAACTGTTTTTGAGTAAATCGGAAAAAAAGTACCTAAAATTGACTATATCGGAAAATAGTACCTAAAATTGACTATAACTCAAAAACTAAGGCCTCTTGATTTTTTTAAATATTTTTTTATTAATCCTCACCCCAAAATTACCTAACGGCCATATTTTGGACTGTCTTAGGAAAACTTTTTTTTTTTCAAAAAAACTAACAGAGAGTATATGAACATGTATCTCAAAAACTAAAAGAGATAGGGACCTGCGGTTGGAATTTTTGAAGTTTTAAGGTCCGATATATGGTAAAGGCACATTTTAAAACATATTTTAAACAAAAAAAATTTTTGAAAAATTTTGAAATTTTTGTAATGGAATTTAATTTTTCAGAAAATTATATCTCAATAACGGTAAAAGATAGGGACCTCTGGTTTAAATTTTTGAGTTCCTCAAGTCCATTTTAGTCGAAGGAAATTGGGGCCTTAATAACCAAACTTATACAAAAGCATGTATCATTAAACAAAACCCTTAGAAATGGCAAAAAATCGAAAAATCGTAAGGGGGACCCCTTCGATAAGAAATCTCGAATTTTTACAAAAAAAAATATTTCGGATTTTTCTCAAAATTGATACACATTGGGCCGTAGATCACAAAAATAAGGTTCATTTTGGATTTTGGCCAACTGTTTTTGAGTAAATCGGAAAAAAAGTACCTAAAATTGACTATATCGGAAAATAGTACCTAAAATTGACTATAACTCAAAAACTAAGGCCTCTTGATTTTTTTAAATATTTTTTTATTAATCCTCACCCCAAAATTACCTAACGGCCATATTTTGGACTGTATTAGGAAAACTTTTTTTTTTCAAAAAAACTAACAGAGAGTATATGAACATGTATCTCAAAAACTAAAAGAGATAGGGACCTGCGGTTGGAATTTTTGAAGTTTTAAGGTCCGATATATGGTAAAGGCACATTTTAAAACATATTTTAAACAAAAAAAATTTTTGAAAAATTTTGAAATTTTTGTAATGGAATTTAATTTTTCAGAAAATTATATCTCAATAACGGTAAAAGATAGGGACCTCTGGTTAAAATTTTTGAGTTCCTCAAGTCCATTTTAGTCGAAGGAAATGGGGGCCTTAATAACCAAACTTATACAAAAGCATGTATCATTAAACAAAACCCTTAGAAATGGCAAAAAATCGAAAAATCGTAAGGGGGACCCCTTCGATAAGAAATCTCGAATTTTTACAAAAATAAATATTTCGGATTTTTCTCAAAATTGATACACATTGGGCCGTAGATCACAAAAATAAGGTTCAGTTTGGATTTTGGCCAACTGTTTTTGAGTAAATCGGAAAAAAATACCTAAAATTGACTATATCGGAAAATAGTACCTAAAATTGACTATAACTCAAAAACTAAGGCCTCTTGAATTTTTTAAATATTTTTTTATTAATCCTCACCCCAAAATTACCTAACGGCCATATTTTGGACTGTATTAGGAAAACTTTTTTTTTTCAAAAAAATTAACAGAGAGTATATGAACATGTATCTCAAAAACTAAAAGAGATAGGGACCTGCGGTTGGAATTTTTGAAGTTTTAAGGTCCGATATATGGTAAAGGCACATTTTAAAACATATTTTAAACAAAAAAAATTTTTGAAAAATTTTGAAATTTTTGTAATGGAATTTAATTTTTCAGAAAATTATATCTCAATAACGGTAAAAGATAGGGACCTCTGGTTAAAATTTTTGAGTTCCTCAAGTCCATTTTAGTCGAAGGAAATTGGGGCCTTAATAACCAAACTTATACAAAAGCATGTATCATTAAACAAAACCCTTAGAAATGGCAAAAAATCGAAAAATCGTAAGGGGGACCCCTTCGATAAGAAATCTCGAATTTTTACAAAAAAAAATATTTCGGATTTTTCTCAAAATTGATACACATTGGGCCGTAGATCACAAAAATAAGGTTCATTTTGGATTTTGGCCAACTGTTTTTGAGTAAATCGGAAAAAAAGTACCTAAAATTGACTATATCGGAAAATAGTACCTAAAATTGACTATAACTCAAAAACTAAGGCCTCTTGATTTTTTTAAATATTTTTTTATTAATCCTCACCCCAAAATTACCTAACGGCCATATTTTGGACTGTATTAGGAAAAATTTTTTTTTTTCAAAAAAATTAACAGAGAGTATATGAACATGTATCTCAAAAACTAAAAGAGATAGGGACCTGCGGTTGGAATTTTTGAAGTTTTAAGGTCCGATATATGGTAAAGGCACATTTTAAAACATATTTTAAACAAAAAAAAATTTTGAAAAATTTTGAAATTTTCGTAATGGAATTTAATTTTTCAGAAAATTATATCTCAATAACGGTAAAAGATAGGGACCTCTGGTTAAAATTTTTGAGTTCCTCAAGTCCATTTTAGTCGAAGGAAATTGGGGCCTTAATAACCAAACTTATACAAAAGCATGTATCATTAAACAAAACCCTTAGAAATGGCAAAAAATCGAAAAATCGTAAGGGGGACCCCTTCGATAAGAAATCTCGAATTTTTACAAAAAAAAATATTTCGGATTTTTCTCAAAATTGATACACATTGGGCCGTAGATCACAAAAATAAGGTTCATTTTGGATTTTGGCCAACTGTTTTTGAGTAAATCGGAAAAAAAGTACCTAAAATTGACTATATCGGAAAATAGTACCTAAAATTGACTATAACTCAAAAACTAAGGCCTCTTGATTTTTTTAAATATTTTTTTATTAATCCTCACCCCAAAATTACCTAACGGCGATATTTTGGACTGTATTAGGAAAACTTTTTTTTTTCAAAAAAACTAACAGAGAGTATATGAACATGTATCTCAAAAACTAAAAGAGATAGGGACCTGCGGTTGGAATTTTTGAAGTTTTAAGGTCCGATATATGGTAAAGGCACATTTTAAAACATATTTTAAACAAAAAAAATTTTTGAAGAATTTTGAAATTTTTGTAATGGAATTTAATTTTTCAAAAAATTATATCTTAATAACGGTAAAAGATAGGGACCTCTGGTTTAAATTTTTGAGTTCCTCAAGTCCATTTTAGTCGAAGGAAATTGGGGCCTTAATAACCAAACTTATACAAAAGCATGTATCATTAAACAAAACCCTTAGATATGGCAAAAAATCGAAAAATCGTAAGGGGGACCCCTTCGATAAGAAATCTCGAATTTTTACAAAAAAAAATATTTCGGATTTTTCTCAAAATTGATACACATTGGGCCGTAGATCACAAAAATAAGGTTCATTTTGGATTTTGGCCAACTGTTTTTGAGTAAATCGGAAAAAAAGTACCTAAAATTGACTATATCGGAAAATAGTACCTAAAATTGACTATAACTCAAAAACTAAGGCCTCTTGATTTTTTTAAATATTTTTTTATTAATCCTCACCCCAAAATTACCTAACGGCCATATTTTGGACTGTCTTAGGAAAACTTTTTTTTTTTCAAAAAAACTAACAGAGAGTATATGAACATGTATCTCAAA
The DNA here is from genome assembly GCA_963971575.1 of Liopterus haemorrhoidalis. NCBI lineage: Eukaryota > Metazoa > Arthropoda > Insecta > Coleoptera > Dytiscidae > Liopterus > Liopterus haemorrhoidalis. The sequence continues at coordinate 146,709 of OZ020611.1, forward strand.
AACTAAAAGAGATAGGGACCTGCGGTTGGAATTTTTGAAGTTTTAAGGTCCGATATATGGTAAAGGCACATTTTAAAACATATTTTAAACAAAAAAAATTTTTGAAAAATTTTGAAATTTTTGTAATGGAATTTAATTTTTCAGAAAATTATATCTCAATAACGGTAAAAGATAGGGACCTCTGGTTTAAATTTTTGAGTTCCTCAAGTCCATTTTAGTCGAAGGAAATTGGGGCCTTAATAACCAAACTTATACAAAAGCATGTATCATTAAACAAAACCCTTAGAAATGGCAAAAAATCGAAAAATCGTAAGGGGGACCCCTTCGATAAGAAATCTCGAATTTTTACAAAAAAAAATATTTCGGATTTTTCTCAAAATTGATACACATTGGGCCGTAGATCACAAAAATAAGGTTCATTTTGGATTTTGGCCAACTGTTTTTGAGTAAATCGGAAAAAAAGTACCTAAAATTGACTATATCGGAAAATAGTACCTAAAATTGACTATAACTCAAAAACTAAGGCCTCTTGATTTTTTTAAATATTTTTTTATTAATCCTCACCCCAAAATTACCTAACGGCCATATTTTGGACTGTATTAGGAAAACTTTTTTTTTTCAAAAAAACTAACAGAGAGTATATGAACATGTATCTCAAAAACTAAAAGAGATAGGGACCTGCGGTTGGAATTTTTGAAGTTTTAAGGTCCGATATATGGTAAAGGCACATTTTAAAACATATTTTAAACAAAAAAAATTTTTGAAAAATTTTGAAATTTTTGTAATGGAATTTAATTTTTCAGAAAATTATATCTCAATAACGGTAAAAGATAGGGACCTCTGGTTAAAATTTTTGAGTTCCTCAAGTCCATTTTAGTCGAAGGAAATGGGGGCCTTAATAACCAAACTTATACAAAAGCATGTATCATTAAACAAAACCCTTAGAAATGGCAAAAAATCGAAAAATCGTAAGGGGGACCCCTTCGATAAGAAATCTCGAATTTTTACAAAAATAAATATTTCGGATTTTTCTCAAAATTGATACACATTGGGCCGTAGATCACAAAAATAAGGTTCAGTTTGGATTTTGGCCAACTGTTTTTGAGTAAATCGGAAAAAAATACCTAAAATTGACTATATCGGAAAATAGTACCTAAAATTGACTATAACTCAAAAACTAAGGCCTCTTGAATTTTTTAAATATTTTTTTATTAATCCTCACCCCAAAATTACCTAACGGCCATATTTTGGACTGTATTAGGAAAACTTTTTTTTTTCAAAAAAATTAACAGAGAGTATATGAACATGTATCTCAAAAACTAAAAGAGATAGGGACCTGCGGTTGGAATTTTTGAAGTTTTAAGGTCCGATATATGGTAAAGGCACATTTTAAAACATATTTTAAACAAAAAAAATTTTTGAAAAATTTTGAAATTTTTGTAATGGAATTTAATTTTTCAGAAAATTATATCTCAATAACGGTAAAAGATAGGGACCTCTGGTTAAAATTTTTGAGTTCCTCAAGTCCATTTTAGTCGAAGGAAATTGGGGCCTTAATAACCAAACTTATACAAAAGCATGTATCATTAAACAAAACCCTTAGAAATGGCAAAAAATCGAAAAATCGTAAGGGGGACCCCTTCGATAAGAAATCTCGAATTTTTACAAAAAAAAATATTTCGGATTTTTCTCAAAATTGATACACATTGGGCCGTAGATCACAAAAATAAGGTTCATTTTGGATTTTGGCCAACTGTTTTTGAGTAAATCGGAAAAAAAGTACCTAAAATTGACTATATCGGAAAATAGTACCTAAAATTGACTATAACTCAAAAACTAAGGCCTCTTGATTTTTTTAAATATTTTTTTATTAATCCTCACCCCAAAATTACCTAACGGCCATATTTTGGACTGTATTAGGAAAACTTTTTTTTTTCAAAAAAACTAACAGAGAGTATATGAACATGTATCTCAAAAACTAAAAGAGATAGGGACCTGCGGTTGGAATTTTTGAAGTTTTAAGGTCCGATATATGGTAAAGGCACATTTTAAAACATATTTTAAACAAAAAAAATTTTTGAAAAATTTTGAAATTTTTGTAATGGAATTTAATTTTTCAAAAAATTATATCTCAATAACGGTAAAAGATAGGGACCTCTGGTTAAAATTTTTGAGTTCCTCAAGTCCATTTTAGTCGAAGGAAATTGGGGCCTTAATAACCAAACTTATACAAAAGCATGTATCATTAAACAAAACCCTTAGAAATGGCAAAAAATCGAAAAATCGTAAGGGGGACCCCTTCGATAAGAAATCTCGAATTTTTACAAAAAAAAATATTTCGGATTTTTCTCAAAATTGATACACATTGGGCCGTAGATCACAAAAATAAGGTTCATTTTGGATTTTGGCCAACTGTTTTTGAGTAAATCGGAAAAAAAGTACCTAAAATTGACTATATCGGAAAATAGTACCTTAAATTGACTATAACTCAAAAACTAAGGCCTCTTGATTTTTTTAAATATTTTTTTATTAATCCTCACCCCAAAATTACCTAACGGCCATATTTTGGACTGTATTAGGAAAACTTTTTTTTTTCAAAAAAATTAACAGAGAGTATATGAACATGTATCTCAAAAACTAAAAGAGATAGGGACCTGCGGTTGGAATTTTTGAAGTTTTAAGGTCCGATATATGGTAAAGGCACATTTTAAAACATATTTTAAACAAAAAAAATTTTTGAAAAATTTTGAAATTTTTGTAATGAATTTAATTTTTCAGAAAATTATATCTCAATAACGGTAAAAGATAGGGACCTCTGGTTAAAATTTTTGAGTTCCTCAAGTCCATTTAAGTCGAAGGAAATTGGGGCCTTAATAACCAAACTTATACAAAAGCATGTATCATTAAACAAAACCCTTAGAAATGGCAAAAAATCGAAAAATCGTAAGGGGGACCCCTTCGATAAGAAATCTCGAATTTTTACAAAAAAAAATATTTCGGATTTTTCTCAAAATTGTTACACATTGGGCCGTAGATCACAAAAATAAGGTTCATTTTGGATTTTGGCCAACTGTTTTTGAGTAAATCGGAAAAAAAGTACCTAAAATTGACTATATCGGAAAATAGTACCTAAAATTGACTATAACTCAAAAACTAAGGCCTCTTGATTTTTTTAAATATTTTTTTATTAATCCTCACCCCAAAATTACCTAACGGCCATATTTTGGACTGTATTAGGAAAACTTTTTTTTTTCAAAAAAACTAACAGAGAGTATATGAACATGTATCTCAAAAACTAAAAGAGATAGGGACCTGCGGTTGGAATTTTTGAAGTTTTAAGGTCCGATATATGGTAAAGGCACATTTTAAAACATATTTTAAACAAAAAAAATTTTTGAAAAATTTTGAAATTTTTGTAATGGAATTTAATTTTTCAAAAAATTATATCTCAATAACGGTAAAAGATAGGGACCTTTGGTTTAAATTTTTGAGTTCCTCAAGTCCATTTTAGTCGAAGGAAATTGGGGCCTTAATAACCAAACTTATACAAAAGCATGTATCATTAAACAAAACCCTTAGAAATGGCAAAAAATCGAAAAATCGTAAGGGGGACCCCTTCGATAAGAAATCTCGAATTTTTACAAAAAAAAATATTTCGGATTTTTCTCAAAATTGATACACATTGGGCCGTAGATCACAAAAATAAGGTTCATTTTGGATTTTGGCCAACTGTTTTTGAGTAAATCAGAAAAAAAGTACCTAAAATTGACTATATCGGAAAATAGTACCTAAAATTGACTATTACTCAAAAACTAAGGCCTATTGATTTTTTTAAATATTTTTTTATTAATCCTCACCCCAAAATTACCTAACGGCCATATTTTGGACTGTATTAGGAAAACTTTTTTTTTTCAAAAAAACTTAGAGAGAGTATATGAACATGTATCTCAAAAACTAAAAGAGATAGGGACCTGCGGTTGGAATTTTTGAAGTTTTAAGGTCCAATATATGGTAAAGGCACATTTTAAAACATATTTTAAACAAAAAAAAATTTTGAAAAATTTTGAAATTTTTGTAATGAAATTTAATTTTTCAAAAAATTATATCTCAATAACGGTAAAAGATAGGGACCTCTGGTTTAAATTTTTGAGTTCCTCAAGTCCATTTTAGTCGAAGGAAATTGGGGCCTTAATAACCAAACTTATACAAAAGCATGTATCATTAAACAAAACCCTTAAAAATGGCAAAAAGTCGAAAAATCGTAAGGGGGACCCCTTCGATAAGAAATCTCGAATTTTTACAAAAAAAAATATTTCGGATTTTTCTCAAAATTGATACACATTGGGCCGTAGATCACAAAAATAAGGTTCATTTTGGATTTTGGCCAACTGTTTTTGAGTAAATCGGAAAAAAAGTACCTAAAATTGACTATATCGGAAAATAGTACATAAAATTGACTATAACTCAAAAACTAAGGCCTCTTGATTTTTTTAAATATTTTTTTATTAATCCTCACCCCAAAATTACCTAACGGCCATATTTTGGACTGTATTAGGAAAACTTTTTTTTTTCAAAAAAATTAACAGAGAGTATATGAACATGTATCTCAAAAACTAAAAGAGATAGGGACCTGCGGTTGGAATTTTTGAAGTTTTAAGGTCCGATATATGGTAAAGGCACATTTTAAAACATATTTTAAACAAAAAAAATTTTTGAAAAATTTTGAAATTTTTGTAATAGAATTTAATTTTTCAAAAAATTATATCTCAATAACGGTAAAAGATAGGGACCTCTGGTTTAAATTTTTGAGTTCCTCAAGTCCATTTTAGTCGAAGGAAATTGGGGCCTTAATAACCAAACTTGTACAAAAGCATGTATCATTAAACAAAACCCTTAGAAATGGCAAAAAATCGAAAAATCGTAAGGGGGACCCCTTCGATAAGAAATCTCGAATTTTTACAAAAAAAAATATTTCGGATTTTTCTCAAAATTGATACACATTGGGCCGTAGATCACAAAAATAAGGTTCATTTTGGATTCTGGCCAACTGTTTTTGAGTAAATCGGAAAAAAAGTACCTAAAATTGACTATATCGGAAAATAGTACCTAAAATTGACTATAACTCAAAAACTAAGGCCTCTTGATTTTTTTAAATATTTTTTTATTAATCCTCACCCCAAAATTACCTAACGGCCATATTTTGGACTGTATTAGGAAAACTTTTTTTTTTCAAAAAAACTAACAGAGAGTATATGAACATGTATCTCAAAAACTAAAAGAGATAGGGACCTGCGGTTGGAATTTTTGATGTTTTAAGGTCCGATATATGGTAAAGGCACATTTTAAAACATATTTTAAACAAAAAAAAATTTTGAAAAATTTTGAAATTTTTGTAATGGAATTTAATTTTTCAGAAAATTATATCTCAATAACGGTAAAAGATAGGGACCTCTGGTTAAAATTTTTGAGTTCCTCAAGTCCATTTTAGTCGAAGGAAATTGGGGCCTTAATAACCAAACTTATACAAAAGCATGTATCATTAAACAAAATCCTAAAACATGGCAAAAAATCGAAAAATCGTAAGGGGGACCCCTTCGATAAGAAATCTCGAATTTTTACAAAAAAAAATATTTCGGATTTTTCTCAAAATTGATACACAATGGGCCGTAGATCACAAAAATAAGGTTCATTTTGGATTTTGGCCAACTGTTTTTGAGTAAATCGGAAAAAAAGTACCTAAAATTGACTTTATCGGAAAATAGTACCTAAAATTGACTATAACTCAAAAACTAAGGCCTCTTGATTTTTTTAAATATTTTTTTATTAATCCTCACCCCAAAATTACCTAACGGCCATATTTTGGACTGTATTAGGAAAACTTTTTTTTTTCAAAAAAACTTACAGAGAGTATATGAACATGTATCTCAAAAACTAAAAGAGATAGGGACCTGCGGTTGGAATTTTTGAAGTTTTTAGGTCCGATATATGGTAACGGCACATTTTAAAACATATTTTAAACAAAAAAAATTTTTGAAAAATTTTGAAATTTTTGTAATGGAATTTAATTTTTCAGAAAATTATATCTCAATAACGGTAAAAGATAGGAACCTCTGGTTTAAATTTTTGAGTTCCTCAAGTCCATTTTAGTCGAAGGAAATTGGGGCCTTAATAACCAAACTTATACAAAAGCATGTATCATTAAACAAAACCCTTAGAAATGGCAAAAAATCGAAAAATCGTAAGGGGGACCCCTTCGATAAGAAATCTCGAATTTTTACAAAAAAAAATATTTCGGATTTTTCTCAAAATTGATACACATTGGGCCGTAGATCACAAAAATAAGGTTCATTTTGGATTCTGGCCAACTGTTTTTGAGTAAATCGGAAAAAAAGTACCTAAAATTGACTATATCGGAAAATAGTACCTAAAATTGACTATAACTCAAAAACTAAGGCCTCTTGATTTTTTTAAATATTTTTTTATTAATCCTCACCCCAAAATTACCTAACGGCCATATTTTGGACTGTATTAGGAAAACTTTTTTTTTTCAAAAAAACTAACAGAGAGTATATGAACATGTATCTCAAAAACTAAAAGAGATAGGGACCTGCGGTTGGAATTTTGGAAGTTTTAAGGTCCGATATATGGTAAAGGCACATTTTAAAACATATTTTAAACAAAAAAAATTTTTGAAAAATTTGGAAATTTTTGTAATGGAATTTAATTTTTCAAAAAATTATATCTCAATAACGGTAAAAGATAGGGACCTCTGGTTTAAATTTTTGAGTTCCTCAAGTCCATTTTAGTCGAAGGAAATTGGGGCCTTAATAACCAAACTTATACAAAAGCATGTATCATTAAACAAAACCCTTAGAAATGGCAAAAAATCGAAAAATCGTAAGGGGGACCCCTTCGATAAGAAATCTCGAATTTTTACAAAAAAAAATATTTCGGATTTTTCTCAAAATTGATACACATTGGGCCGTAGATCACAAAAATAAGGTTCATTTTGGATTTTGGCCAACTGTTTTTGAGTAAATTGGAAAAAAAGTACCTAAAATTGACTTTATCGGAAAATAGTACCTAAAATTGACTATAACTCAAAAACTAAGGCCTCTTGATTTTTTTAAATATTTTTTTATTAATCCTCACCCCAAAATTACCTAACGGCCATATTTTGGACTGTATTAGGAAAACTTTTTTTTTTCAAAAAAATTAACAGAGAGTATATGAACATGTATCTCAAAAACTAAAAGAGATAGGGACCTGCGGTTGGAATTTTTGAAGTTTTAAGGTCCGATATATGGTAAAGGCACATTTTAAAACATATTTTAAACAAAAAAAATTTTTGAAAAATTTTGAAATTTTTGTAATGGAATTTAATTTTTCAGAAAATTATATCTCAATAACGGTAAAAGATAGGGACCTCTGGTTTAAATTTTTGAGTTCCTCAAGTCCATTTTAGTCGAAGGAAATTGGGGCCTTAATAACCAAACTTATACAAAAGCATGTATCATTAAACAAAACCCTTAGAAATGGCAAAAAATCGAAAAATCGTAAGGGGGACCCCTTCGATAAGAAATCTCGAATTTTTACAAAAAAAAATATTTCGGATTTTTCTCAAAATTGATACACATTGGGCCGTAGATCACAAAAATAAGGTTCATTTTGGATTTTGGCCAACTGTTTTTGAGTAAATCGGAAAAAAAGTACCTAAAATTGACTATATCGGAAAATAGTACCTAAAATTGACTATAACTCAAAAACTAAGGCCTCTTGATTTTTTTAAATATTTTTTTATTAATCCTCACCCCAAAATTACCTAACGGCCATATTTTGGACTGTATTAGGAAAACTTTTTTTTTTCAAAAAAACTAACAGAGAGTATATGAACATGTATCTCAAAAACTAAAAGAGATAGGGACTTGCGGTTGGAATTTTTGATGTTTTAAGGTCCGATATATGGTAAAGGCACATTTTAAAACATATTTTAAACAAAAAAAAATTTTGAAAAATTTTGAAATTTTTGTAATGGAATTTAATTTTTCAGAAAATTATATCTCAATAACGGTAAAAGATAGGGACCTCTGGTTAAAATTTTTGAGTTCCTCAAGTCCATTTTAGTCGAAGGAAATTGGGGCCTTAATAACCAAACTTATACAAAAGCATGTATCATTAAACAAAACCCTTAGAAATGGCAAAAAATCGAAAAATCGTAAGGGGGACCCCTTCGATAAGAAATCTCGAATTTTTACAAAAAAAAATATTTCGGATTTTTCTCAAAATTGATACACATTGGGCCGTAGATCACAAAAATAAGGTTCATTTTGGATTTTGGCCAACTGTTTTTGAGTAAATCGGAAAAAAAGTACCTAAAATTGACTATATCGGAAAATAGTACCTAAAATTGACTATAACTCAAAAACTAAGGCCTCTTGATTTTTTTAAATATTTTTTTATTAATCCTCACCCCAAAATTACCTAACGGCCATATTTTGGACTGTATTAGGAAAACTTTTTTTTTTCAAAAAAACTAACAGAGAGTATATGAACATGTATCTCAAAAACTAAAAGAGATAGGGACCTGCGGTTGGAATTTTTGAAGTTTTAAGGTCCGATATATGGTAAAGGCACATTTTAAAACATATTTTAAACAAAAAAAATTTTTGAAAAATTTGGAAATTTTTGTAATGGAATTTAATTTTTCAAAAAATTATATCTCAATAACGGTAAAAGATAGGGACCTCTGGTTTAAATTTTTGAGTTCCTCAAGTCCATTTTAGTCGAAGGAAATTGGGGCCTTAATAACCAAACTTATACAAAAGCATGTATCATTAAACAAAACCCTTAGAAATGGCAAAAAATCGAAAAATCGTAAGGGGGACCCCTTCGATAAGAAATCTCGAATTTTTACAAAAAAAAATATTTCGGATTTTTCTCAAAATTGATACACATTGGGCCGTAGATCACAAAAATAAGGTTCATTTTGGATTTTGGCCAACTGTTTTTGAGTAAATCGGAAAAAAAGTACCTAAAATTGACTATATCGGAAAATAGTACCTAAAATTGACTATAACTCAAAAACTAAGGCCTCTTGATTTTTTTAAATATTTTTTTATTAATCCTCACCCCAAAATTACCTAACGGCCATATTTTGGACTGTATTAGGAAAACTTTTTTTTTTCAAAAAAACTAACAGAGAGTATATGAACATGTATCTCAAAAACTAAAAGAGATAGGGACCTGCGGTTGGAATTTTTGAAGTTTTAAGGTCCGATATATGGTAAAGGCACATTTTAAAACATATTTTAAACAAAAAAAATTTTTGAAAAATTTTGAAATTTTTGTAATGGTATTTAATTTTTCAAAAAATTATATCTCAATAACGGTAAAAGATAGGGACCTCTGGTTTAAATTTTTGAGTTCCTCAAGTCCATTTTAGTCGAAGGAAATTGGGGCCTTAATAACCAAACTTATACAAAAGCATGTATCATTAAACAAAACCCTTAGAAATGGCAAAAAATCGAAAAATCGTAAGGGGGACCCCTTCGATAAGAAATCTCGAATTTTTACAAAAAAAAATATTTCGGATTTTTCTCAAAATTGATACACATTTGGCCGTAGATCACAAAAATAAGGTTCATTTTGGATTTTGGCCAACTGTTTTTGAGTAAATCAGAAAAAAAGTACCTAAAATTGACTATATCGGAAAATAGTACCTAAAATTGACTATAACTCAAAAACTAAGGCCTCTTGATTTTTTTAAATATTTTTTTATTAATCCTCACCCCAAAATTACCTAACGGCCATATTTTGGACTGTATTAGGAAAACTTTTTTTTTTCAAAAAAACTTACAGAGAGTATATGAACATGTATCTCAAAAACTAAAAGAGATAGGGACCTGCGGTTGGAATTTTTGAAGTTTTAAGGTCCGATATATGGTAAAGGCACATTTTAAAACATATTTTAAACAAAAAAAATTTTTGAAAAATTTTGAAATTTTTGTAATGGAATTTAATTTTTCAAAAAATTATATCTCAATAACGGTAAAAGATAGGGACCTCTGGTTTAAATTTTTGAGTTCCTCAAGTCCATTTTAGTCGATGGAAATTGGGGCCTTAATAACCAAACTTATACAAAAGCATGTATCATTAAACAAAACCCTTAGAAATGGCAAAAAATCGAAAAATCGTAAGGGGGCCCCTTCGATAAGAAATCTCGAATTTTTACAAAAAAAAATATTTCGGATTTTTCTCAAAATTGATACACATTGGGCCGTAGATCACAAAAATAAGGTTCATTTTGGATTCTGGCCAACTGTTTTTGAGTAAATCGGAAAAAAAGTACCTAAAATTGACTATATCGGAAAATAGTACCTAAAATTGACTATAACTCAAAAACTAAGGCCTCTTGATTTTTTTAAATATTTTTTTATTAATCCTCACCCCAAAATTACCTAACGGCCATATTTTGGACTGTATTAGGAAAACTTTTTTTTTTCAAAAAAACTAACAGAGAGTATATGAACATGTATCTCAAAAACTAAAAGAGATAGGGACCTGCGGTTGGAATTTTTGAAGTTTTAAGGTCCGATATATGGTAAAGGCACATTTTAAAACATATTTTAAACAAAAAAAATTTTTGAAAAATTTTGAAATTTTTGTAATGGAATTTAATTTTTCAGAAAATTATATCTCAATAACGGTAAAAGATAGGGACCTCTGGTTTAAATTTTTGAGTTCCTCAAGTCCATTTTAGTCGAAGGAAATTGGGGCCTTAATAACCAAACTTATACAAAAGCATGTATCATTAAACAAAACCCTTAGAAATGGCAAAAAATCGAAAAATCGTAAGGGGGACCCCTTCGATAAGAAATCTCGAATTTTTACAAAAAAAAATATTTCGGATTTTTCTCAAAATTGATACACATTGGGCCGTAGATCACAAAAATAAGGTTCATTTTGGATTCTGGCCAACTGTTTTTGAGTAAATCGGAAAAAAAGTACCTAAAATTGACTATATCGGAAAATAGTACCTAAAATTGACTATAACTCAAAAACTAAGGCCTCTTGATTTTTTTAAATATTTTTTTATTAATCCTCACCCCAAAATTACCTAACGGCCATATTTTGGACTGTATTAGGAAAACTTTTTTTTTTCAAAAAAACTAACAGAGAGTATATGAACATGTATCTCAAAAACTAAAAGAGATAGGGACCTGCGGTTGGAATTTTGGAAGTTTTAAGGTCCGATATATGGTAAAGGCACATTTTAAAACATATTTTAAACAAAAAAAATTTTTGAAAAATTTTGAAATTTTTGTAATGGAATTTAATTTTTCAAAAAATTATATCTCAATAACGGTAAAAGATAGGGACCTCTGGTTTAAATTTTTGAGTTCCTCAAATCCATTTTAGTCGAAGGAAATTGGGGCCTTAATAACCAAACTTATACAAAAGCATGTATCATTAAACAAAATCCTAAAACATGGCAAAAAATCGAAAAATCGTAAGGGGGACCCCTTCGATAAGAAATCTCGAATTTTTACAAAAAAAAATATTTCGGATTTTTCTCAAAATTGATACACATTGGGCCGTAGATCACAAAAATAAGGTTCATTTTGGATTTTGGCCAACTGTTTTTGAGTAAATCGGAAAAAAAGTACCTAAAATTGACTTTATCGGAAAATAGTACCTAAAATTGACTATAACTCAAAAACTAAGGCCTCTTGATTTTTTTAAATATTTTTTTATTAATCCTCACCCCAAAATTACCTAACGGCCATATTTTGGACTGTATTAGGAAAACTTTTTTTTTTCAAAAAAATTAACAGAGAGTATATGAACATGTATCTCAAAAACTAAAAGAGATAGGGACCTGCGGTTGGAATTTTTGAAGTTTTAAGGTCCGATATATGGTAAAGGCACATTTTAAAACATATTTTAAACAAAAAAAATTTTTGAAAAATTTTGAAATTTTTGTAATGGAATTTAATTTTTCAGAAAATTATATCTCAATAACGGTAAAAGATAGGGACCTCTGGTTTAAATTTTTGAGTTCCTCAAGTCCATTTTAGTCGAAGGAAATTGGGGCCTTAATAACCAAACTTATACAAAAGCATGTATCATTAAACAAAACCCTTAGAAATGGCAAAAAATCGAAAAATCGTAAGGGGGACCCCTTCGATAAGAAATCTCGAATTTTTACAAAAAAAAATATTTCGGATTTTTCTCAAAATTGATACACATTGGGCCGTAGATCACAAAAATAAGGTTCATTTTGGATTTTGGCCAACTGTTTTTGAGTAAATCGGAAAAAAAGTACCTAAAATTGACTTTATCGGAAAATAGTACCTAAAATTGACTATAACTCAAAAACTAAGGCCTCTTGATTTTTTTAAATATTTTTTTATTAATCCTCACCCCAAAATTACCTAACGGCCATATTTTGGACTGTATTAGGAAAACTTTTTTTTTTCAAAAAAACTAACAGAGAGTATATGAACATGTATCTCAAAAACTAAAAGAGATAGGGACTTGCGGTTGGAATTTTTGATGTTTTAAGGTCCGATATATGGTAAAGGCACATTTTAAAACATATTTTAAACAAAAAAAAATTTTGAAAAATTTTGAAATTTTTGTAATGGAATTTAATTTTTCAGAAAATTATATCTCAATAACGGTAAAAGATAGGGACCTCTGGTTAAAATTTTTGAGTTCCTCAAGTCCATTTTAGTCGAAGGAAATTGGGGCCTTAATAACCAAACTTATACAAAAGCATGTATCATTAAACAAAACCCTTAGAAATGGCAAAAAATCGAAAAATCGTAAGGGGGACCCCTTCGATAAGAAATCTCGAATTTTTACAAAAAAAAATATTTCGGATTTTTCTCAAAATTGATACACATTGGGCCGTAGATCACAAAAATAAGGTTCATTTTGGATTTTGGCCAACTGTTTTTGAGTAAATCGGAAAAAAAGTACCTAAAATTGACTATATCGGAAAATAGTACCTAAAATTGACTATAACTCAAAAACTAAGGCCTCTTGATTTTTTTAAATATTTTTTTATTAATCCTCACCCCAAAATTACCTAACGGCCATATTTTGGACTGTATTAGGAAAACTTTTTTTTTTCAAAAAAACTAACAGAGAGTATATGAACATGTATCTCAAAAACTAAAAGAGATAGGGACCTGCGGTTGGAATTTTTGAAGTTTTAAGGTCCGATATATGGTAAAGGCACATTTTAAAACATATTTTAAACAAAAAAAATTTTTGAAAAATTTGGAAATTTTTGTAATGGAATTTAATTTTTCAAAAAATTATATCTCAATAACGGTAAAAGATAGGGACCTCTGGTTTAAATTTTTGAGTTCCTCAAGTCCATTTTAGTCGAAGGAAATTGGGGCCTTAATAACCAAACTTATACAAAAGCATGTATCATTAAACAAAACCCTTAGAAATGGCAAAAAATCGAAAAATCGTAAGGGGGACCCCTTCGATAAGAAATCTCGAATTTTTACAAAAAAAAATATTTCGGATTTTTCTCAAAATTGATACACATTGGGCCGTAGATCACAAAAATAAGGTTCATTTTGGATTTTGGCCAACTGTTTTTGAGTAAATCGGAAAAAAAGTACCTAAAATTGACTATATCGGAAAATAGTACCTAAAATTGACTATAACTCAAAAACTAAGGCCTCTTGATTTTTTTAAATATTTTTTTATTAATCCTCACCCCAAAATTACCTAACGGCCATATTTTGGACTGTATTAGGAAAACTTTTTTTTTTCAAAAAAACTAACAGAGAGTATATGAACATGTATCTCAAAAACTAAAAGAGATAGGGACCTGCGGTTGGAATTTTTGAAGTTTTAAGGTCCGATATATGGTAAAGGCACATTTTAAAACATATTTTAAACAAAAAAAATTTTTGAAAAATTTTGAAATTTTTGTAATGGTATTTAATTTTTCAAAAAATTATATCTCAATAACGGTAAAAGATAGGGACCTCTGGTTTAAATTTTTGAGTTCCTCAAGTCCATTTTAGTCGAAGGAAATTGGGGCCTTAATAACCAAACTTATACAAAAGCATGTATCATTAAACAAAACCCTTAGAAATGGCAAAAAATCGAAAAATCGTAAGGGGGACCCCTTCGATAAGAAATCTCGAATTTTTACAAAAAAAAATATTTCGGATTTTTCTCAAAATTGATACACATTTGGCCGTAGATCACAAAAATAAGGTTCATTTTGGATTTTGGCCAACTGTTTTTGAGTAAATCAGAAAAAAAGTACCTAAAATTGACTATATCGGAAAATAGTACCTAAAATTGACTATAACTCAAAAACTAAGGCCTCTTGATTTTTTTAAATATTTTTTTATTAATCCTCACCCCAAAATTACCTAACGGCCATATTTTGGACTGTATTAGGAAAACTTTTTTTTTTCAAAAAAACTTACAGAGAGTATATGAACATGTATCTCAAAAACTAAAAGAGATAGGGACCTGCGGTTGGAATTTTTGAAGTTTTAAGGTCCGATATATGGTAAAGGCACATTTTAAAACATATTTTAAACAAAAAAAATTTTTGAAAAATTTTGAAATTTTTGTAATGGAATTTAATTTTTCAAAAAATTATATCTCAATAACGGTAAAAGATAGGGACCTCTGGTTTAAATTTTTGAGTTCCTCAAGTCCATTTTAGTCGAAGGAAATTGGGGCCTTAATAACCAAACTTATACAAAAGCATGTATCATTAAACAAAACCCTTAGAAATGGCAAAAAATCGAAAAATCGTAAGGGGGACCCCTTCGATAAGAAATCTCGAATTTTTACAAAAAAAAATATTTCGGATTTTTCTCAAAATTGATACACATTTGGTCGTAGATCACAAAAATAAGGTTCATTTTGGATTTTGGCCAACTGTTTTTGAGTAAATCAGAAAAAAAGTACCTAAAATTGACTATATCGGAAAATAGTACATAAAATTGACTATAACTCAAAAACTAAGGCCTCTTGATTTTTTTAAATATTTTTTTATTAATCCTCACCCCAAAATTACCTAACGGCCATATTTTGGACTGTATTAGGAAAACTTTTTTTTTTCAAAAAAACTAACAGAGAGTATATGAACATGTATCTCAAAAACTAAAAGAGATAGGGACCTGCGGTTGGAATTTTTGAAGTTTTAAGGTCCGATATATGGTAAAGGCACATTTTAAAACATATTTTAAACAAAAAAAATTTTTGAAAAATTTTGAAATTTTTGTAATGGAATTTAATTTTTCAAAAAATTATATCTCAATAACGGTAAAAGATAGGGACCTCTGGTTTAAATTTTTGAGTTCCTCAAATCCATTTTAGTCGAAGGAAATTGGGGCCTTAATAACCAAACTTATACAAAAGCATGTATCATTAAACAAAATCCTAAAACATGGCAAAAAATCGAAAAATCGTAAGGGGGACCCCTTCGATAAGAAATCTCGAATTTTTACAAAAAAAAATATTTCGGATTTTTCTCAAAATTGATACACATTGGGCCGTAGATCACAAAAATAAGGTTCATTTTGGATTTTGGCCAACTGTTTTTGAGTAAATCGGAAAAAAAGTACCTAAAATTGACTTTATCGGAAAATAGTACCTAAAATTGACTATAACTCAAAAACTAAGGCCTCTTGATTTTTTTAAATATTTTTTTATTAATCCTCACCCCAAAATTACCTAACGGCCATATTTTGGACTGTATTAGGAAAACTTTTTTTTTTCAAAAAAACTAACAGAGAGTATATGAACATGTATCTCAAAAACTAAAAGAGATAGGGACCTGCGGTTGGAATTTTTGAAGTTTTAAGGTCCGATATATGGTAAAGGCACATTTTAAAACATATTTTAAACAAAAAAAATTTTTGAAAAATTTTGAAATTTTTGTAATGGAATTTAATTTTTCAAAAAATTATATCTCAATAACGGTAAAAGATAGGGACCTCTGGTTTAAATTTTTGAGTTCCTCAAGTCCATTTTAGTCGAAGGAAATTGGGGCCTTAATAACCAAACTTATACAAAAGCATGTATCATTAAACAAAACCCTTAGAAATGGCAAAAAATCGAAAAATCGTAAGGGGGACCCCTTCGATAAGAAATCTCGAATTTTTACAAAAAAAAATATTTCGGATTTTTCTCAAAATTGATACACATTTGGTCGTAGATCACAAAAATAAGGTTCATTTTGGATTTTGGCCAACTGTTTTTGAGTAAATCAGAAAAAAAGTACCTAAAATTGACTATATCGGAAAATAGTACCTACAATTGACTATAACTCAAAAACTAAGGCCTCTTGATTTTTTTAAATATTTTTTTATTAATCCTCACCCCAAAATTACCTAACGGCCATATTTTGGACTGTATTAGGAAAACTTTTTTTTTTCAAAAAAACTTACAGAGAGTATATGAACATGTATCTCAAAAACTAAAAGAGATAGGGACCTGCGGTTGGAATTTTTGAAGTTTTAAGGTCCGATATATGGTAAAGGAACATTTTAAAACATATTTTAAACAAAAAAAATTTTTGAAAAATTTTGAAATTTTTGTAATGGAATTTAATTTTTCAAAAAATTATATCTCAATAACGGTAAAAGATAGGGACCTCTGGTTTAAATTTTTGAGTTCCTCAAGTCCATTTTAGTCGAAGGAAATTGGGGCCTTAATAACCAAACTTATACAAAAGCATGTATCATTAAACAAAACCCTTAGAAATGGCAAAAAATCGAAAAATCGTAAGGGGGCCCCTTCGATAAGAAATCTCGAATTTTTACAAAAAGAAATATTTCGGATTTTTCTCAAAATCGATACACATTGGGCCGTAGATCACAAAAATAAGGTTCATTTTGGATTTTGGCCAACTGTTTTTGAGTAAATCGGAAAAAAAGTACCTAAAATTTACTATATCGGAAAATAGTACATAAAATTGACTATAACTCAAAAACTAAGGCCTCTTGATTTTTTTAAATATTTTTTTATTAATCCTCACCCCAAAATTACCTAACGGCCATATTTTGGACTGTATTAGGAAAACTTTTTTTTTTCAAAAAAACTAACAGAGAGTATATGAACATGTATCTCAAAAACTAAAAGAGATAGGGACCTGCGGTTGGAATTTTTGAAGTTTTAAGGTCCGATATATGGTAAAGGCACATTTTAAAACATATTTTAAACAAAAAAAATTTTTGAAAAATTTTGAAATTTTTGTAATGGAATTTAATTTTTCAAAAAATTATATCTCAATAACGGTAAAAGATAGGGACCTCTGGTTTAAATTTTTGAGTTCCTCAAATCCATTTTAGTCGAAGGAAATTGGGGCCTTAATAACCAAACTTATACAAAAGCATGTATCATTAAACAAAATCCTAAAACATGGCAAAAAATCGAAAAATCGTAAGGGGGACCCCTTCGATAAGAAATCTCGAATTTTTACAAAAAAAAATATTTCGGATTTTTCTCAAAATTGATACACATTGGGCCGTAGATCACAAAAATAAGGTTCATTTTGGATTTTGGCCAACTGTTTTTGAGTAAATCGGAAAAAAAGTACCTAAAATTGACTTTATCGGAAAATAGTACCTAAAATTGACTATAACTCAAAAACTAAGGCCTCTTGATTTTTTTAAATATTTTTTTATTAATCCTCACCCCAAAATTACCTAACGGCCATATTTTGGACTGTATTAGGAAAACTTTTTTTTTTCAAAAAAATTAACAGAGAGTATATGAACATGTATCTCAAAAACTAAAAGAGATAGGGACCTGCGGTTGGAATTTTTGAAGTTTTAAGGTCCGATATATGGTAAAGGCACATTTTAAAACATATTTTAAACAAAAAAAATTTTTGAAAAATTTTGAAATTTTTGTAATGGAATTTAATTTTTCAGAAAATTATATCTCAATAACGGTAAAAGATAGGGACCTCTGGTTTAAATTTTTGAGTTCCTCAAGTCCATTTTAGTCGAAGGAAATTGGGGCCTTAATAACCAAACTTATACAAAAGCATGTATCATTAAACAAAACCCTTAGAAATGGCAAAAAATCGAAAAATCGTAAGGGGGACCCCTTCGATAAGAAATCTCGAATTTTTACAAAAAAAAATATTTCGGATTTTTCTCAAAATTGATACACATTGGGCCGTAGATCACAAAAATAAGGTTCATTTTGGATTTTGGCCAACTGTTTTTGAGTAAATCGGAAAAAAAGTACCTAAAATTGACTTTATCGGAAAATAGTACCTAAAATTGACTATAACTCAAAAACTAAGGCCTCTTGATTTTTTTAAATATTTTTTTATTAATCCTCACCCCAAAATTACCTAACGGCCATATTTTGGACTGTATTAGGAAAACTTTTTTTTTTCAAAAAAACTAACAGAGAGTATATGAACATGTATCTCAAAAACTAAAAGAGATAGGGACTTGCGGTTGGAATTTTTGATGTTTTAAGGTCCGATATATGGTAAAGGCACATTTTAAAACATATTTTAAACAAAAAAAAATTTTGAAAAATTTTGAAATTTTTGTAATGGAATTTAATTTTTCAGAAAATTATATCTCAATAACGGTAAAAGATAGGGACCTCTGGTTAAAATTTTTGAGTTCCTCAAGTCCATTTTAGTCGAAGGAAATTGGGGCCTTAATAACCAAACTTATACAAAAGCATGTATCATTAAACAAAACCCTTAGAAATGGCAAAAAATCGAAAAATCGTAAGGGGGACCCCTTCGATAAGAAATCTCGAATTTTTACAAAAAAAAATATTTCGGATTTTTCTCAAAATTGATACACATTGGGCCGTAGATCACAAAAATAAGGTTCATTTTGGATTTTGGCCAACTGTTTTTGAGTAAATCGGAAAAAAAGTACCTAAAATTGACTATATCGGAAAATAGTACCTAAAATTGACTATAACTCAAAAACTAAGGCCTCTTGATTTTTTTAAATATTTTTTTATTAATCCTCACCCCAAAATTACCTAACGGCCATATTTTGGACTGTATTAGGAAAACTTTTTTTTTTCAAAAAAACTAACAGAGAGTATATGAACATGTATCTCAAAAACTAAAAGAGATAGGGACCTGCGGTTGGAATTTTTGAAGTTTTAAGGTCCGATATATGGTAAAGGCACATTTTAAAACATATTTTAAACAAAAAAAATTTTTGAAAAATTTGGAAATTTTTGTAATGGAATTTAATTTTTCAAAAAATTATATCTCAATAACGGTAAAAGATAGGGACCTCTGGTTTAAATTTTTGAGTTCCTCAAGTCCATTTTAGTCGAAGGAAATTGGGGCCTTAATAACCAAACTTATACAAAAGCATGTATCATTAAACAAAACCCTTAGAAATGGCAAAAAATCGAAAAATCGTAAGGGGGACCCCTTCGATAAGAAATCTCGAATTTTTACAAAAAAAAATATTTCGGATTTTTCTCAAAATTGATACACATTGGGCCGTAGATCACAAAAATAAGGTTCATTTTGGATTTTGGCCAACTGTTTTTGAGTAAATCGGAAAAAAAGTACCTAAAATTGACTATATCGGAAAATAGTACCTAAAATTGACTATAACTCAAAAACTAAGGCCTCTTGATTTTTTTAAATATTTTTTTATTAATCCTCACCCCAAAATTACCTAACGGCCATATTTTGGACTGTATTAGGAAAACTTTTTTTTTTCAAAAAAACTAACAGAGAGTATATGAACATGTATCTCAAAAACTAAAAGAGATAGGGACCTGCGGTTGGAATTTTTGAAGTTTTAAGGTCCGATATATGGTAAAGGCACATTTTAAAACATATTTTAAACAAAAAAAATTTTTGAAAAATTTTGAAATTTTTGTAATGGAATTTAATTTTTCAAAAAATTATATCTCAATAACGGTAAAAGATAGGGACCTCTGGTTTAAATTTTTGAGTTCCTCAAGTCCATTTTAGTCGAAGGAAATTGGGGCCTTAATAACCAAACTTATACAAAAGCATGTATCATTAAACAAAACCCTTAGAAATGGCAAAAAATCGAAAAATCGTAAGGGGGACCTTTTCGATAAGAAATCTCGAATTTTTACAAAAAAAAATATTTCGGATTTTTCTCAAAATTGATACACATTTGGTCGTAGATCACAAAAATAAGGTTCATTTTGGATTTTGGCCAACTGTTTTTGAGTAAATCAGAAAAAAAGTACCTAAAATTGACTATATCGGAAAATAGTACCTACAATTGACTATAACTCAAAAACTAAGGCCTCTTGATTTTTTTAAATATTTTTTTATTAATCCTCACCCCAAAATTACCTAACGGCCATATTTTGGACTGTATTAGGAAAACTTTTTTTTTTCAAAAAAACTTACAGAGAGTATATGAACATGTATCTCAAAAACTAAAAGAGATAGGGACCTGCGGTTGGAATTTTTGAAGTTTTAAGGTCCGATATATGGTAAAGGAACATTTTAAAACATATTTTAAACAAAAAAAATTTTTGAAAAATTTTGAAATTTTTGTAATGGAATTTAATTTTTCAAAAAATTATATCTCAATAACGGTAAAAGATAGGGACCTCTGGTTTAAATTTTTGAGTTCCTCAAGTCCATTTTAGTCGAAGGAAATTGGGGCCTTAATAACCAAACTTATACAAAAGCATGTATCATTAAACAAAACCCTTAGAAATGGCAAAAAATCGAAAAATCGTAAGGGGGCCCCTTCGATAAGAAATCTCGAATTTTTACAAAAAGAAATATTTCGGATTTTTCTCAAAATCGATACACATTGGGCCGTAGATCACAAAAATAAGGTTCATTTTGGATTTTGGCCAACTGTTTTTGAGTAAATCGGAAAAAAAGTACCTAAAATTTACTATATCGGAAAATAGTACATAAAATTGACTATAACTCAAAAACTAAGGCCTCTTGATTTTTTTAAATATTTTTTTATTAATCCTCACCCCAAAATTACCTAACGGCCATATTTTGGACTGTATTAGGAAAACTTTTTTTTTTCAAAAAAACTAACAGAGAGTATATGAACATGTATCTCAAAAACTAAAAGAGATAGGGACCTGCGGTTGGAATTTTTGAAGTTTTAAGGTCCGATATATGGTAAAGGCACATTTTAAAACATATTTTAAACAAAAAAAATTTTTGAAAAATTTTGAAATTTTTGTAATGGAATTTAATTTTTCAAAAAATTATATCTCAATAACGGTAAAAGATAGGGACCTCTGGTTTAAATTTTTGAGTTCCTCAAGTCCATTTTAGTCGAAGGAAATTGGGGCCTTAATAACCAAACTTATACAAAAGCATGTATCATTAAACAAAACCCTTAGAAATGGCAAAAAATCGAAAAATCGTAAGGGGGACCCCTTCGATAAGAAATCTCGAATTTTTACAAAAAAAAATATTTCGGATTTTTCTCAAAATTGATACACATTGGGCCGTAGATCACAAAAATAAGGTTCATTTTGGATTTTGGCCAACTGTTTTTGAGTAAATCGGAAAAAAAGTACCTAAAATTGACTTTATCGGAAAATAGTACCTAAAATTGACTATAACTCAAAAACTAAGGCCTCTTGATTTTTTTAAATATTTTTTTATTAATCCTCACCCCAAAATTACCTAACGGCCATATTTTGGACTGTATTAGGAAAACTTTTTTTTTTCAAAAAAACTAACAGAGAGTATATGAACATGTATCTCAAAAACTAAAAGAGATAGGGACTTGCGGTTGGAATTTTTGATGTTTTAAGGTCCGATATATGGTAAAGGCACATTTTAAAACATATTTTAAACAAAAAAAAATTTTGAAAAATTTTGAAATTTTTGTAATGGAATTTAATTTTTCAGAAAATTATATCTCAATAACGGTAAAAGATAGGGACCTCTGGTTAAAATTTTTGAGTTCCTCAAGTCCATTTTAGTCGAAGGAAATTGGGGCCTTAATAACCAAACTTATACAAAAGCATGTATCATTAAACAAAACCCTTAGAAATGGCAAAAAATCGAAAAATCGTAAGGGGGACCCCTTCGATAAGAAATCTCGAATTTTTACAAAAAAAAATATTTCGGATTTTTCTCAAAATTGATACACATTGGGCCGTAGATCACAAAAATAAGGTTCATTTTGGATTTTGGCCAACTGTTTTTGAGTAAATCGGAAAAAAAGTACCTAAAATTGACTATATCGGAAAATAGTACCTAAAATTGACTATAACTCAAAAACTAAGGCCTCTTGATTTTTTTAAATATTTTTTTATTAATCCTCACCCCAAAATTACCTAACGGCCATATTTTGGACTGTATTAGGAAAACTTTTTTTTTTCAAAAAAACTAACAGAGAGTATATGAACATGTATCTCAAAAACTAAAAGAGATAGGGACCTGCGGTTGGAATTTTTGAAGTTTTAAGGTCCGATATATGGTAAAGGCACATTTTAAAACATATTTTAAACAAAAAAAATTTTTGAAAAATTTGGAAATTTTTGTAATGGAATTTAATTTTTCAAAAAATTATATCTCAATAACGGTAAAAGATAGGGACCTCTGGTTTAAATTTTTGAGTTCCTCAAGTCCATTTTAGTCGAAGGAAATTGGGGCCTTAATAACCAAACTTATACAAAAGCATGTATCATTAAACAAAACCCTTAGAAATGGCAAAAAATCGAAAAATCGTAAGGGGGACCCCTTCGATAAGAAATCTCGAATTTTTACAAAAAAAAATATTTCGGATTTTTCTCAAAATTGATACACATTGGGCCGTAGATCACAAAAATAAGGTTCATTTTGGATTTTGGCCAACTGTTTTTGAGTAAATCGGAAAAAAAGTACCTAAAATTGACTATATCGGAAAATAGTACCTAAAATTGACTATAACTCAAAAACTAAGGCCTCTTGATTTTTTTAAATATTTTTTTATTAATCCTCACCCCAAAATTACCTAACGGCCATATTTTGGACTGTATTAGGAAAACTTTTTTTTTTCAAAAAAACTAACAGAGAGTATATGAACATGTATCTCAAAAACTAAAAGAGATAGGGACCTGCGGTTGGAATTTTTGAAGTTTTAAGGTCCGATATATGGTAAAGGCACATTTTAAAACATATTTTAAACAAAAAAAATTTTTGAAAAATTTTGAAATTTTTGTAATGGAATTTAATTTTTCAAAAAATTATATCTCAATAACGGTAAAAGATAGGGACCTCTGGTTTAAATTTTTGAGTTCCTCAAGTCCATTTTAGTCGAAGGAAATTGGGGCCTTAATAACCAAACTTATACAAAAGCATGTATCATTAAACAAAACCCTTAGAAATGGCAAAAAATCGAAAAATCGTAAGGGGGACCTTTTCGATAAGAAATCTCGAATTTTTACAAAAAAAAATATTTCGGATTTTTCTCAAAATTGATACACATTTGGTCGTAGATCACAAAAATAAGGTTCATTTTGGATTTTGGCCAACTGTTTTTGAGTAAATCAGAAAAAAAGTACCTAAAATTGACTATATCGGAAAATAGTACCTACAATTGACTATAACTCAAAAACTAAGGCCTCTTGATTTTTTTAAATATTTTTTTATTAATCCTCACCCCAAAATTACCTAACGGCCATATTTTGGACTGTATTAGGAAAACTTTTTTTTTTCAAAAAAACTTACAGAGAGTATATGAACATGTATCTCAAAAACTAAAAGAGATAGGGACCTGCGGTTGGAATTTTTGAAGTTTTAAGGTCCGATATATGGTAAAGGAACATTTTAAAACATATTTTAAACAAAAAAAATTTTTGAAAAATTTTGAAATTTTTGTAATGGAATTTAATTTTTCAAAAAATTATATCTCAATAACGGTAAAAGATAGGGACCTCTGGTTTAAATTTTTGAGTTCCTCAAGTCCATTTTAGTCGAAGGAAATTGGGGCCTTAATAACCAAACTTATACAAAAGCATGTATCATTAAACAAAACCCTTAGAAATGGCAAAAAATCGAAAAATCGTAAGGGGGCCCCTTCGATAAGAAATCTCGAATTTTTACAAAAAGAAATATTTCGGATTTTTCTCAAAATCGATACACATTGGGCCGTAGATCACAAAAATAAGGTTCATTTTGGATTTTGGCCAACTGTTTTTGAGTAAATCGGAAAAAAAGTACCTAAAATTTACTATATCGGAAAATAGTACATAAAATTGACTATAACTCAAAAACTAAGGCCTCTTGATTTTTTTAAATATTTTTTTATTAATCCTCACCCCAAAATTACCTAACGGCCATATTTTGGACTGTATTAGGAAAACTTTTTTTTTTCAAAAAAACTAACAGAGAGTATATGAACATGTATCTCAAAAACTAAAAGAGATAGGGACCTGCGGTTGGAATTTTTGAAGTTTTAAGGTCCGATATATGGTAAAGGCACATTTTAAAACATATTTTAAACAAAAAAAATTTTTGAAAAATTTTGAAATTTTTGTAATGGAATTTAATTTTTCAAAAAATTATATCTCAATAACGGTAAAAGATAGGGACCTCTGGTTTAAATTTTTGAGTTCCTCAAGTCCATTTTAGTCGAAGGAAATTGGGGCCTTAATAACCAAACTTATACAAAAGCATGTATCATTAAACAAAACCCTTAGAAATGGCAAAAAATCGAAAAATCGTAAGGGGGACCCCTTCGATAAGAAATCTCGAATTTTTACAAAAAAAAATATTTCGGATTTTTCTCAAAATTGATACACATTTGGCCGTAGATCACAAAAATAAGGTTCATTTTGGATTTTGGCTAACTGTTTTTGAGTAAATCAGAAAAAAAGTACCTAAAATTGACTATATCGGAAAATAGTACCTAAAATTGACTATAACTCAAAAACTAAGGCCTCTTGATTTTTTTAAATATTTTTTTATTAATCCTCACCCCAAAATTACCTAACGGCCATATTTTGGACTGTATTAGGAAAACTTTTTTTTTTCAAAAAAACTTACAGAGAGTATATGAACATGTATCTCAAAAACTAAAAGAGATAGGGACCTGCGGTTGGAATTTTTGAAGTTTTAAGGTCCGATATATGGTAAAGGAACATTTTAAAACATATTTTAAACAAAAAAAATTTTTGAAAAATTTTGAAATTTTTGTAATGGAATTTAATTTTTCAAAAAATTATATCTCAATAACGGTAAAAGATAGGGACCTCTGGTTTAAATTTTTGAGTTCCTCAAGTCCATTTTAGTCGAAGGAAATTGGGGCCTTAATAACCAAACTTATACAAAAGCATGTATCATTAAACAAAACCCTTAGAAATGGCAAAAAATCGAAAAATCGTAAGGGGGCCCCTTCGATAAGAAATCTCCAATTTTTACAAAAAGAAATATTTCGGATTTTTCTCAAAATCGATACACATTGGGCCGTAGATCACAAAAATAAGGTTCATTTTGGATTTTGGCCAACTGTTTTTGAGTAAATCGGAAAAAAAGTACCTAAAATTTACTATATCGGAAAATAGTACATAAAATTGACTATAACTCAAAAACTAAGGCCTCTTGATTTTTTTAAATATTTTTTTATTAATCCTCACCCCAAAATTACCTAACGGCCATATTTTGGACTGTATTAGGAAAACTTTTTTTTTTCAAAAAAACTAACAGAGAGTATATGAACATGTATCTCAAAAACTAAAAGAGATAGGGACCTGCGGTTGGAATTTTTGAAGTTTTAAGGTCCGATATATGGTAAAGGCACATTTTAAAACATATTTTAAACAAAAAAAATTTTTGAAAAATTTTGAAATTTTTGTAATGGAATTTAATTTTTCAAAAAATTATATCTCAATAACGGTAAAAGATAGGGACCTCTGGTTTAAATTTTTGAGTTCCTCAAGTCCATTTTAGTCGAAGGAAATTGGGGCCTTAATAACCAAACTTATACAAAAGCATGTATCATTAAACAAAACCCTTAGAAATGGCAAAAAATCGAAAAATCGTAAGGGGGACCCCTTCGATAAGAAATCTCGAATTTTTACAAAAAAAAATATTTCGGATTTTTCTCAAAATTGATACACATTTGGCCGTAGATCACAAAAATAAGGTTCATTTTGGATTTTGGCCAACTGTTTTTGAGTAAATCAGAAAAAAAGTACCTAAAATTGACTATATCGGAAAATAGTACCTAAAATTGACTATAACTCAAAAACTAAGGCCTCTTGATTTTTTTAAATATTTTTTTATTAATCCTCACCCCAAAATTACCTAACGGCCATATTTTGGACTGTATTAGGAAAACTTTTTTTTTTCAAAAAAACTTACAGAGAGTATATGAACATGTATCTCAAAAACTAAAAGAGATAGGGACCTGCGGTTGGAATTTTTGAAGTTTTAAGGTCCGATATATGGTAAAGGCACATTTTAAAACATATTTTAAACAAAAAAAATTTTTGAAAAATTTTGAAATTTTTGTAATGGAATTTAATTTTTCAAAAAATTATATCTCAATAACGGTAAAAGATAGGGACCTCTGGTTTAAATTTTTGAGTTCCTCAAGTCCATTTTAGTCGATGGAAATTGGGGCCTTAATAACCAAACTTATACAAAAGCATGTATCATTAAACAAAACCCTTAGAAATGGCAAAAAATCGAAAAATCGTAAGGGGGCCCCTTCGATAAGAAATCTCGAATTTTTACAAAAAAAAATATTTCGGATTTTTCTCAAAATTGATACACATTGGGCCGTAGATCACAAAAATAAGGTTCATTTTGGATTTTGGCCAACTGTTTTTGAGTAAATCGGAAAAAAAGTACCTAAAATTGACTATATCGGAAAATAGTACATAAAATTGACTATAACTCAAAAACTAAGGCCTCTTGATTTTTTTAAATATTTTTTTATTAATCCTCACCCCAAAATTACCTAACGGCCATATTTTGGACTGTATTAGGAAAACTTTTTTTTTTCAAAAAAACTAACAGAGAGTATATGAACATGTATCTCAAAAACTAAAAGAGATAGGGACCTGCGGTTGGAATTTTTGAAGTTTTAAGGTCCGATATATGGTAAAGGCACATTTTAAAACATATTTTAAACAAAAAAAATTTTTGAAAAATTTGGAAATTTTTGTAATGGAATTTAATTTTTCAAAAAATTATATCTCAATAACGGTAAAAGATAGGGACCTCTGGTTTAAATTTTTGAGTTCCTCAAGTCCATTTTAGTCGAAGGAAATTGGGGCCTTAATAACCAAACTTATACAAAAGCATGTATCATTAAACAAAACCCTTAGAAATGGCAAAAAATCGAAAAATCGTAAGGGGGACCCCTTCGATAAGAAATCTCGAATTTTTACAAAAAAAAATATTTCGGATTTTTCTCAAAATTGATACACATTGGGCCGTAGATCACAAAAATAAGGTTCATTTTGGATTTTGGCCAACTGTTTTTGAGTAAATCGGAAAAAAAGTACCTAAAATTGACTATATCGGAAAATAGTACCTAAAATTGACTATAACTCAAAAACTAAGGCCTCTTGATTTTTTTAAATATTTTTTTATTAATCCTCACCCCAAAATTACCTAACGGCCATATTTTGGACTGTATTAGGAAAACTTTTTTTTTTCAAAAAAACTAACAGAGAGTATATGAACATGTATCTCAAAAACTAAAAGAGATAGGGACCTGCGGTTGGAATTTTTGATGTTTTAAGGTCCGATATATGGTAAAGGCACATTTTAAAACATATTTTAAACAAAAAAAAATTTTGAAAAATTTTGAAATTTTTGTAATGGAATTTAATTTTTCAGAAAATTATATCTCAATAACGGTAAAAGATAGGGACCTCTGGTTAAAATTTTTGAGCTCCTCAAGTCCATTTTAGTCGAAGGAAATTGGGGCCTTAATAACCAAACTTATACAAAAGCATGTATCATTAAACAAAACCCTTAGAAATGGCAAAAAATCGAAAAATCGTAAGGGGGACCCCTTCGATAAGAAATCTCGAATTTTTACAAAAAAAAATATTTCGGATTTTTCTCAAAATTGATACACATTGGGCCGTAGATCACAAAAATAAGGTTCATTTTGGATTTTGGCCAACTGTTTTTGAGTAAATCGGAAAAAAAGTACCTAAAATTGACTTTATCGGAAAATAGTACCTAAAATTGACTATAACTCAAAAACTAAGGCCTCTTGATTTTTTTAAATATTTTTTTATTAATCCTCACCCCAAAATTACCTAACGGCCATATTTTGGACTGTATTAGGAAAACTTTTTTTTTTCAAAAAAACTAACAGAGAGTATATGAACATGTATCTCAAAAACTAAAAGAGATAGGGACCTGCGGTTGGAATTTTTGAACTTTTAAGGTCCGATATATGGTAAAGGCACATTTTAAAACATATTTTAAACAAAAAAAATTTTTGAAAAATTTTGAAATTTTTGTAATGGTATTTAATTTTTCAAAAAATTATATCTCAATAACGGTAAAAGATAGGGACCTCTGGTTTAAAATTTTGAGTTCCTCAAGTCCATTTTAGTCGAAGGAAATTGGGGCCTTAATAACCAAACTTATACAAAAGCATGTATCATTAAACAAAACCCTTAGAAATGGCAAAAAATCGAAAAATCGTAAGGGGGACCCCTTCGATAAGAAATCTCGAATTTTTACAAAAAAAAATATTTCGGATTTTTCTCAAAATTGATACACATTGGGCCGTAGATCACAAAAATAAGGTTCATTTTGGATTTTGGCCAACTGTTTTTGAGTAAATCGGAAAAAAAGTACCTAAAATTGACTATATCGGAAAATAGTACATAAAATTGACTATAACTCAAAAACTAAGGCCTCTTGATTTTTTTAAATATTTTTTTATTAATCCTCACCCCAAAATTACCTAACGGCCATATTTTGGACTGTATTAGGAAAACTTTTTTTTTTCAAAAAAACTAACAGAGAGTATATGAACATGTATCTCAAAAACTAAAAGAGATAGGGACCTGCGGTTGGAATTTTTGAAGTTTTAAGGTCCGATATATGGTAAAGGCACATTTTAAAACATATTTTAAACAAAAAAAAATTTTGAAAAATTTTGAAATTTTTGTAATGGAATTTAATTTTTCAAAAAATTATATCTCAATAACGGTAAAAGATAGGGACCTCTGGTTTAAAATTTTGAGTTCCTCAAGTCCATTTTAGTCGAAGGAAATTGGGGCCTTAATAACCAAACTTATACAAAAGCATGTATCATTAAACAAAACCCTTAGAAATGGCAAAAAATCGAAAAATCGTAAGGGGGACCCCTTCGATAAGAAATCTCGAATTTTTACAAAAAAAAATATTTCGGATTTTTCTCAAAATTGATACACATTGGGCCGTAGATCACAAAAATAAGGTTCATTTTGGATTTTGGCCAACTGTTTTTGAGTAAATCGGAAAAAAAGTACCTAAAATTGACTATATCGGAAAATAGTACCTAAAATTGACTATAACTCAAAAACTAAGGCCTCTTGATTTTTTTAAATATTTTTTTATTAATCCTCACCCCAAAATTACCTAACGGCCATATTTTGGACTGTATTAGGAAAACTTTTTTTTTTCAAAAAAACTAACAGAGAGTATATGAACATGTATCTCAAAAACTAAAAGAGATAGGGACCTGCGGTTGGAATTTTGGAAGTTTTAAGGTCCGATATATGGTAAAGGCACATTTTAAAACATATTTTAAACAAAAAAAATTTTTGAAAAATTTTGAAATTTTTGTAATGGAATTTAATTTTTCAAAAAATTATATCTCAATAACGGTAAAAGATAGGGACCTCTGGTTTAAATTTTTGAGTTCCTCAAGTCCATTTTAGTCGAAGGAAATTGGGGCCTTAATAACCAAACTTATACAAAAGCATGTATCATTAAACAAAATCCTAAAACATGGCAAAAAATCGAAAAATCGTAAGGGGGACCCCTTCGATAAGAAATCTCGAATTTTTACAAAAAAAAATATTTCGGATTTTTCTCAAAATTGATACACATTGGGCCGTAGATCACAAAAATAAGGTTCATTTTGGATTTTGGCCAACTGTTTTTGAGTAAATCGGAAAAAAAGTACCTAAAATTGACTTTATCGGAAAATAGTACCTAAAATTGACTATAACTCAAAAACTAAGGCCTCTTGATTTTTTTAAATATTTTTTTATTAATCCTCACCCCAAAATTACCTAACGGCCATATTTTGGACTGTATTAGGAAAACTTTTTTTTTTCAAAAAAATTAACAGAGAGTATATGAACATGTATCTCAAAAACTAAAAAAGATAGGGACCTGCGGTTGGAATTTTTGAAGTTTTAAGGTCCGATATATGGTAAAGGCACATTTTAAAACATATTTTAAACAAAAAAAATTTTTGAAAAATTTTGAAATTTTTGTAATGGAATTTAATTTTTCAGAAAATTATATCTCAATAACGGTAAAAGATAGGGACCTCTGGTTTAAATTTTTGAGTTCCTCAAGTCCATTTTAGTCGAAGGAAATTGGGGCCTTAATAACCAAACTTATACAAAAGCATGTATCATTAAACAAAACCCTTAGAAATGGCAAAAAATCGAAAAATCGTAAGGGGGACCCCTTCGATAAGAAATCTCGAATTTTTACAAAAAAAAATATTTCGGATTTTTCTCAAAATTGATACACATTGGGCCGTAGATCACAAAAATAAGGTTCATTTTGGATTCTGGCCAACTGTTTTTGAGTAAATCGGAAAAAAAGTACCTAAAATTGACTATATCGGAAAATAGTACCTAAAATTGACTATAACTCAAAAACTAAGGCCTCTTGATTTTTTTAAATATTTTTTTATTAATCCTCACCCCAAAATTACCTAACGGCCATATTTTGGACTGTATTAGGAAAACTTTTTTTTTTCAAAAAAACTAACAGAGAGTATATGAACATGTATCTCAAAAACTAAAAGAGATAGGGACTTGCGGTTGGAATTTTTGATGTTTTAAGGTCCGATATATGGTAAAGGCACATTTTAAAACATATTTTAAACAAAAAAAAATTTTGAAAAATTTTGAAATTTTGTAATGGAATTTAATTTTTCAGAAAATTATATCTCAATAACGGTAAAAGATAGGGACCTCTGGTTAAAATTTTTGAGTTCCTCAAGTCCATTTTAGTCGAAGGAAATTGGGGCCTTAATAACCAAACTTATACAAAAGCATGTATCATTAAACAAAACCCTTAGAAATGGCAAAAAATCGAAAAATCGTAAGGGGGACCCCTTCGATAAGAAATCTCGAATTTTTACAAAAAAAAATATTTCGGATTTTTCTCAAAATTGATACACATTTGGCCGTAGATCACAAAAATAAGGTTCATTTTGGATTTTGGCCAACTGTTTTTGAGTAAATCAGAAAAAAAGTACCTAAAATTGACTATATCGGAAAATAGTACCTAAAATTGACTATAACTCAAAAACTAAGGCCTCTTGATTTTTTTAAATATTTTTTTATTAATCCTCACCCCAAAATTACCTAACGGCCATATTTTGGACTGTATTAGGAAAACTTTTTTTTTTCAAAAAAACTTACAGAGAGTATATGAACATGTATCTCAAAAACTAAAAGAGATAGGGACCTGCGGTTGGAATTTTTGAAGTTTTTAGGTCCGATATATGGTAACGGCACATTTTAAAACATATTTTAAACAAAAAAAATTTTTGAAAAATTTTGAAATTTTTGTAATGGAATTTAATTTTTCAAAAAATTATATCTCAATAACGGTAAAAGATAGGGACCTCTGGTTTAAATTTTTGAGTTCCTCAAGTCCATTTTAGTCGAAGGAAATTGGGGCCTTAATAACCAAACTTATACAAAAGCATGTATCATTAAACAAAACCCTTAGAAATGGCAAAAAATCGAAAAATCGTAAGGGGGCCCCTTCGATAAGAAATCTCGAATTTTTACAAAAAAAAATATTTCGGATTTTTCTCAAAATTGATACACATTGGGCCGTAGATCACAAAAATAAGGTTCATTTTGGATTTTGGCCAACTGTTTTTGAGTAAATCGGAAAAAAAGTACCTAAAATTGACTATATCGGAAAATAGTACATAAAATTGACTATAACTCAAAAACTAAGGCCTCTTGATTTTTTTAAATATTTTTTTATTAATCCTCACCCCAAAATTACCTAACGGCCATATTTTGGACTGTATTAGGAAAACTTTTTTTTTTCAAAAAAACTAACAGAGAGTATATGAACATGTATCTCAAAAACTAAAAGAGATAGGGACCTGCGGTTGGAATTTTTGAAGTTTTAAGGTACGATATATGGTAAAGGCACATTTTAAAACATATTTTAAACAAAAAAAATTTTTGAAAAATTTGGAAATTTTTGTAATGGAATTTAATTTTTCAAAAAATTATATCTCAATAACGGTAAAAGATAGGGACCTCTGGTTTAAATTTTTGAGTTCCTCAAGTCCATTTTAGTCGAAGGAAATTGGGGCCTTAATAACCAAACTTATACAAAAGCATGTATCATTAAACAAAACCCTTAGAAATGGCAAAAAATCGAAAAATCGTAAGGGGGACCCCTTCGATAAGAAATCTCGAATTTTTACAAAAAAAAATATTTCGGATTTTTCTCAAAATTGATACACATTGGGCCGTAGATCACAAAAATAAGGTTCATTTTGGATTTTGGCCAACTGTTTTTGAGTAAATCGGAAAAAAAGTACCTAAAATTGACTATATCGGAAAATAGTACCTAAAATTGACTATAACTCAAAAACTAAGGCCTCTTGATTTTTTTAAATATTTTTTTATTAATCCTCATCCCAAAATTACCTAACGGCCATATTTTGGACTGTATTAGGAAAACTTTTTTTTTTCAAAAAAACTAACAGAGAGTATATGAACATGTATCTCAAAAACTAAAAGAGATAGGGACCTGCGGTTGGAATTTTTGAAGTTTTAAGGTCCGATATATGGTAAAGGCACATTTTAAAACATATTTTAAACAAAAAAAATTTTTGAAAAATTTTGAAATTTTTGTAATGGAATTTAATTTTTCAAAAAATTATATCTCAATAACGGTAAAAGATAGGGACCTCTGGTTTAAATTTTTGAGTTCCTCAAGTCCATTTTAGTCGAAGGAAATTGGGGCCTTAATAACCAAACTTATACAAAAGCATGTATCATTAAACAAAATCCTAAAACATGGCAAAAAATCGAAAAATCGTAAGGGGGACCCCTTCGATAAGAAATCTCAAATTTTTACAAAAAAAAATATTTCGGATTTTTCTCAAAATTGATACACATTGGGCCGTAGATCACAAAAATAAGGTTCATTTTGGATTTTGGCCAACTGTTTTTGAGTAAATCGGAAAAAAAGTACCTAAAATTGACTTTATCGGAAAATAGTACCTAAAATTGACTATAACTCAAAAACTAAGGCCTCTTGATTTTTTTAAATATTTTTTAATTAATCCTCACCCCAAAATTACCTAACGGCCATATTTTGGACTGTATTAGGAAAACTTTTTTTTTTCAAAAAAATTAACAGAGAGTATATGAACATGTATCTCAAAAACTAAAAGAGATAGGGACCTGCGGTTGGAATTTTTGAAGTTTTAAGGTCCGATATATGGTAAAGGCACATTTTAAAACATATTTTAAACAAAAAAAATTTTTGAAAAATTTTGAAATTTTTGTAATGGAATTTAATTTTTCAGAAAATTATATCTCAATAACGGTAAAAGATAGGGACCTCTGGTTTAAATTTTTGAGTTCCTCAAGTCCATTTTAGTCGAAGGAAATTGGGGCCTTAATAACCAAACTTATACAAAAGCATGTATCATTAAACAAAACCCTTAGAAATGGCAAAAAATCGAAAAATCGTAAGGGGGACCCCTTCGATAAGAAATCTCGAATTTTTACAAAAAAAAATATTTCGGATTTTTCTCAAAATTGATACACATTGGGCCGTAGATCACAAAAATAAGGTTCATTTTGGATTCTGGCCAACTGTTTTTGAGTAAATCGGAAAAAAAGTACCTAAAATTGACTATATCGGAAAATAGTACCTAAAATTGACTATAACTCAAAAACTAAGGCCTCTTGATTTTTTTAAATATTTTTTTATTAATCCTCACCCCAAAATTACCTAACGGCCATATTTTGGACTGTATTAGGAAAACTTTTTTTTTTCAAAAAAACTAACAGAGTATATGAACATGTATCTCAAAAACTAAAAGAGATAGGGACCTGCGGTTGGAATTTTTGAAGTTTTAAGGTCCGATATATGGTAAAGGCACATTTTAAAACATATTTTAAACAAAAAAAAATTTTGAAAAATTTTGAAATTTTTGTAATGGAATTTAATTTTTCAGAAAATTATATCTCAATAACGGTAAAAGATAGGGACCTCTGGTTAAAATTTTTGAGTTCCTCAAGTCCATTTTAGTCGAAGGAAATTGGGGCCTTAATAACCAAACTTATACAAAAGCATGTATCATTAAACAAAACCCTTAGAAATGGCAAAAAATCGAAAAATCGTAAGGGGGACCCCTTCGATAAGAAATCTCGAATTTTTACAAAAAAAAATATTTCGGATTTTTCTCAAAATTGATACACATTGGGCCGTAGATCACAAAAATAAGGTTCATTTTGGATTTTGGCCAACTGTTTTTGAGTAAATCGGAAAAAAAGTACCTAAAATTGACTATATCGGAAAATAGCACCTAAAATTGACTATAACTCAAAAACTAAGGCCTCTTGATTTTTTTAAATATTTTTTTATTAATCCTCACCCCAAAATTACCTAACGGCCATATTTTGGACTGTATTAGGAAAACTTTTTTTTTTCAAAAAAACTAACAGAGAGTATATGAACATGTATCTCAAAAACTAAAAGAGATAGGGACCTGCGGTTGGAATTTTTGAAGTTTTAAGGTCCGATATATGGTAAAGGCACATTTTAAAACATATTTTAAACAAAAAAAATTTTTGAAAAATTTTGAAATTTTTGTAATGGAATTTAATTTTTCAAAAAATTATATCTCAATAACGGTAAAAGATAGGGACCTCTGGTTTTAATTTTTGAGTTCCTCAAGTCCATTTTAGTCGAAGGAAATTGAGGCCTTAATAACCAAACTTATACAAAAGCATGTATCATTAAACAAAACCCTTAGAAATGGCAAAAAATCGAAAAATCGTAAGGGGGACCCCTTCGATAAGAAATCTCGAATTTTTACAAAAAAAAATATTTCGGGTTTTTCTCAAAATTGATACACATTGGGCCGTAGATCACAAAAATAAGGTTCATTTTGGATTTTGGCCAACTGTTTTTGAGTAAATCGGAAAAAAAGTACCTAAAATTGACTATATCGGAAAATAGTACCTAAAATTGACTATAACTCAAAAACTAAGGCCTCTTGATTTTTTTAAATATTTTTTTATTAATCCTCACCCCAAAATTACCTAACGGCCATATTTTGGACTGTATTAGGAAAACTTTTTTTTTTCAAAAAAACTAACAGAGAGTATATGAACATGTATCTCAAAAACTAAAAGAGATAGGGACCTGCGGTTGGAATTTTTGAAGTTTTAAGGTCCGATATATGGTAAAGGCACATTATAAAACATATTTTAAACAAAAAAAATTTTTGAAAAATTTTGAAATTTTTGTAATGGAATTTAATTTTTCAAAAAATTATATCTCAATAACGGTAAAAGATAGGGACCTCTGGTTTAAATTTTTGAGTTCCTCAAGTCCATTTTAGTCGAAGGAAATTGGGGCCTTAATAACCAAACTTATACAAAAGCATGTATCATTAAACAAAACCCTTAGAAATGGCAAAAAATCGAAAAATCGTAAGGGGGACCCCTTCGATAAGAAATCTCGAATTTTTACAAAAAAAAATATTTCGGATTTTTCTCAAAATTGATACACATTTGGCCGTAGATCACAAAAATAAGGTTCATTTTGGATTTTGGCCAACTGTTTTTGAGTAAATCGGAAAAAAAGTACCTAAAATTGACTATATCGGAAAATAGTACCTAAAATTGACTATAACTCAAAAACTAAGGCCTCTTGATTTTTTTAAATATTTTTTTATTAATCCTCACCCCAAAATTACCTAACGGCCATATTTTGGACTGTATTAGGAAAACTTTTTTTTTTCAAAAAAACTAACAGAGAGTATATGAACATGTATCTCAAAAACTAAAAGAGATAGGGACCTGCGGTTGGAATTTTGGAAGTTTTAAGGTCCGATATATGGTAAAGGCACATTTTAAAACATATTTTAAACAAAAAAAATTTTTGAAAAATTTTGAAATTTTTGTAATGGAATTTAATTTTTCAAAAAATTATATCTCAATAACGGTAAAAGATAGGGACCTCTGGTTTAAATTTTTGAGTTCCTCAAGTCCATTTTAGTCGAAGGAAATTGGGGCCTTAATAACCAAACTTATACAAAAGCATGTATCATTAAACAAAATCCTAAAACATGGCAAAAAATCGAAAAATCGTAAGGGGGACCCCTTCGATAAGAAATCTCGAATTTTTACAAAAAAAAATATTTCGGATTTTTCTCAAAATTGATACACATTGGGCCGTAGATCACAAAAATAAGGTTCATTTTGGATTTTGGCCAACTGTTTTTGAGTAAATCGGAAAAAAAGTACCTAAAATTGACTTTATCGGAAAATAGTACCTAAAATTGACTATAACTCAAAAACTAAGGCCTCTTGATTTTTTTAAATATTTTTTTATTAATCCTCACCCCAAAATTACCTAACGGCCATATTTTGGACTGTATTAGGAAAACTTTTTTTTTTCAAAAAAATTAACAGAGAGTATATGAACATGTATCTCAAAAACTAAAAGAGATAGGGACCTGCGGTTGGAATTTTTGAAGTTTTAAGGTCCGATATATGGTAAAGGCACATTTTAAAACATATTTTAAACAAAAAAAATTTTTGAAAAATTTTGAAATTTTTGTAATGGAATTTAATTTTTCAAAAAATTATATCTCAATAACGGTAAAAGATAGGGACCTCTGGTTTAAATTTTTGAGTTCCTCAAGTCCATTTTAGTCGAAGGAAATTGGGGCCTTAATAACCAAACTTATACAAAAGCATGTATCATTAAACAAAATCCTAAAACATGGCAAAAAATCGAAAAATCGTAAGGGGGACCCCTTCGATAAGAAATCTCGAATTTTTACAAAAAAAAATATTTCGGATTTTTCTCAAAATTGATACACATTGGGCCGTAGATCACAAAAATAAGGTTCATTTTGGATTTTGGCCAACTATTTTTGAGTAAATCGGAAAAAAAGTACCTAAAATTGACTTTATCGGAAAATAGTACCTAAAATTGACTATAACTCAAAAACTAAGGCCTCTTGATTTTTTTAAATATTTTTTTATTAATCCTCACCCCAAAATTACCTAACGGCCATATTTTGGACTGTATTAGGAAAACTTTTTTTTTTCAAAAAAATTAACAGAGAGTATATGAACATGTATCTCAAAAACTAAAAGAGATAGGGACCTGCGGTTGGAATTTTTGAAGTTTTAAGGTCCGATATATGGTAAAGGCACATTTTAAAACATATTTTAAACAAAAAAAATTTTTGAAAAATTTTGAAATTTTTGTAATGGAATTTAATTTTTCAGAAAATTATATCTCAATAACGGTAAAAGATAGGGACCTCTGGTTTAAATTTTTGAGTTCCTCAAGTCCATTTTAGTCGAAGGAAATTGGGGCCTTAATAACCAAACTTATACAAAAGCATGTATCATTAAACAAAACCCTTAGAAATGGCAAAAAATCGAAAAATCGTAAGGGGGACCCCTTCGATAAGAAATCTCGAATTTTTACAAAAAAAAATATTTCGGATTTTTCTCAAAATTGATACACATTGGGCCGTAGATCACAAAAATAAGGTTCATTTTGGATTCTGGCCAACTGTTTTTGAGTAAATCGGAAAAAAAGTACCTAAAATTGACTATATCGGAAAATAGTACCTAAAATTGACTATAACTCAAAAACTAAGGCCTCTTGATTTTTTTAAATATTTTTTTATTAATCCTCACCCCAAAATTACCTAACGGCCATATTTTGGACTGTATTAGGAAAACTTTTTTTTTTCAAAAAAATTAACAGAGAGTATATGAACATGTATCTCAAAAACTAAAAGAGATAGGGACCTGTGGTTGGAATTTTTGAAGTTTTAAGGTCCGATATATGGTAAAGGCACATTTTAAAACATATTTTAAACAAAAAAAATTTTTGAAAAATTTTGAAATTTTTGTAATGGAATTTAATTTTTCAGAAAATTATATCTCAATAACGGTAAAAGATAGGGACCTCTGGTTTAAATTTTTGAGTTCCTCAAGTCCATTTTAGTCGAAGGAAATTGGGGCCTTAATAACCAAACTTATACAAAAGCATGTATCATTAAACAAAACCCTTAGAAATGGCAAAAAATCGAAAAATCGTAAGGGGGACCCCTTCGATAAGAAATCTCGAATTTTTACAAAAAAAAATATTTCGGATTTTTCTCAAAATTGATACACATTGGGCCGTAGATCACAAAAATAAGGTTCATTTTGGATTTTGGCCAACTGTTTTTGAGTAAATCGGAAAAAAAGTACCTAAAATTGACTATATCGGAAAATAGTACCTAAAATTGACTATAACTCAAAAACTAAGGCCTCTTGATTTTTTTAAATATTTTTTTATTAATCCTCACCCCAAAATTACCTAACGGCCATATTTTGGACTGTATTAGGAAAACTTTTTTTTTTCAAAAAAACTAACAGAGAGTATATGAACATGTATCTCAAAAACTAAAAGAGATAGGGACCTGCGGTTGGAATTTTTGAAGTTTTAAGGTCCGATATATGGTAAAGGCACATTTTAAAACATATTTTAAACAAAAAAAATTTTTGAAAAATTTTGAAATTTTTGTAATGGAATTTAATTTTTCAAAAAATTATATCTCAATAACGGTAAAAGATAGGGACCTCTGGTTTTAATTTTTGAGTTCCTCAAGTCCATTTTAGTCGAAGGAAATTGAGGCCTTAATAACCAAACTTATACAAAAGCATGTATCATTAAACAAAACCCTTAGAAATGGCAAAAAATCGAAAAATCGTAAGGGGGACCCCTTCGATAAGAAATCTCGAATTTTAAAAAAAAAAAATATTTCGGGTTTTTCTCAAAATTGATACACATTGGGCCGTAGATCACAAAAATAAGGTTCATTTTGGATTTTGGCCAACTGTTTTTGAGTAAATCGGAAAAAAAGTACCTAAAATTGACTATATCGGAAAATAGTACCTAAAATTGACTATAACTCAAAAACTAAGGCCTCTTGATTTTTTTAAATATTTTTTTATTAATCCTCACCCCAAAATTACCTAACGGCCATATTTTGGACTGTATTAGGAAAACTTTTTTTTTTCAAAAAAACTAACAGAGAGTATATGAACATGTATCTCAAAAACTAAAAGAGATAGGGACCTGCGGTTGGAATTTTTGAAGTTTTAAGGTCCGATATATGGTAAAGGCACATTATAAAACATATTTTAAACAAAAAAAATTTTTGAAAAATTTTGAAATTTTTGTAATGGAATTTAATTTTTCAAAAAATTATATCTCAATAACGGTAAAAGATAGGGACCTCTGGTTTAAATTTTTGAGTTCCTCAAGTCCATTTTAGTCGAAGGAAATTGGGGCCTTAATAACCAAACTTATACAAAAGCTTGTATCATTAAACAAAA
The DNA here is from genome assembly GCA_963971575.1 of Liopterus haemorrhoidalis. Taxonomy (NCBI): domain Eukaryota; kingdom Metazoa; phylum Arthropoda; class Insecta; order Coleoptera; family Dytiscidae; genus Liopterus; species Liopterus haemorrhoidalis. The sequence continues at coordinate 186,516 of OZ020611.1, forward strand.
CCCTTAGAAATGGCAAAAAATCGAAAAATCGTAAGGGGGACCCCTTCGATAAGAAATCTCGAATTTTTACAAAAAAAAATATTTCGGATTTTTCTCAAAATTGATACACATTTGGCCGTAGATCACAAAAATAAGGTTCATTTTGGATTTTGGCCAACTGTTTTTGAGTAAATCGGAAAAAAAGTACCTAAAATTGACTATATCGGAAAATAGTACCTAAAATTGACTATAACTCAAAAACTAAGGCCTCTTGATTTTTTTAAATATTTTTTTATTAATCCTCACCCCAAAATTACCTAACGGCCATATTTTGGACTGTATTAGGAAAACTTTTTTTTTTCAAAAAAACTAACAGAGAGTATATGAACATGTATCTCAAAAACTAAAAGAGATAGGGACCTGCGGTTGGAATTTTGGAAGTTTTAAGGTCCGATATATGGTAAAGGCACATTTTAAAACATATTTTAAACAAAAAAAATTTTTGAAAAATTTTGAAATTTTTGTAATGGAATTTAATTTTTCAAAAAATTATATCTCAATAACGGTAAAAGATAGGGACCTCTGGTTTAAATTTTTGAGTTCCTCAAGTCCATTTTAGTCGAAGGAAATTGGGGCCTTAATAACCAAACTTATACAAAAGCATGTATCATTAAACAAAATCCTAAAACATGGCAAAAAATCGAAAAATCGTAAGGGGGACCCCTTCGATAAGAAATCTCGAATTTTTACAAAAAAAAATATTTCGGATTTTTCTCAAAATTGATACACATTGGGCCGTAGATCACAAAAATAAGGTTCATTTTGGATTTTGGCCAACTGTTTTTGAGTAAATCGGAAAAAAAGTACCTAAAATTGACTTTATCGGAAAATAGTACCTAAAATTGACTATAACTCAAAAACTAAGGCCTCTTGATTTTTTTAAATATTTTTTTATTAATCCTCACCCCAAAATTACCTAACGGCCATATTTTGGACTGTATTAGGAAAACTTTTTTTTTTCAAAAAAATTAACAGAGAGTATATGAACATGTATCTCAAAAACTAAAAGAGATAGGGACCTGCGGTTGGAATTTTTGAAGTTTTAAGGTCCGATATATGGTAAAGGCACATTTTAAAACATATTTTAAACAAAAAAATTTTTTGAAAAATTTTGAAATTTTTGTAATGGAATTTAATTTTTCAAAAAATTATATCTCAATAACGGTAAAAGATAGGGACCTCTGGTTTAAATTTTTGAGTTCCTCAAGTCCATTTTAGTCGAAGGAAATTGGGGCCTTAATAACCAAACTTATACAAAAGTATGTATCATTAAACAAAACCCTTAGAAATGGCAAAAAATCGAAAAATCGTAAGGGGGACCCCTTCGATAAGAAATCTCGAATTTTTACAAAAAAAAATATTTCGGATTTTTCTCAAAATTGATACACATTGGGCCGTAGATCACAAAAATAAGGTTCATTTTGGATTCTGGCCAACTGTTTTTGAGTAAATCGGAAAAAAAGTACCTAAAATTGACTATATCGGAAAATAGTACCTAAAATTGACTATAACTCAAAAACTAAGGCCTCTTGATTTTTTTAAATATTTTTTTATTAATCCTCACCCCAAAATTACCTAACGGCCATATTTTGGACTGTATTAGGAAAACTTTTTTTTTTCAAAAAAACTAACAGAGAGTATATGAACATGTATCTCAAAAACTAAAAGAGATAGGGACTTGCGGTTGGAATTTTTGATGTTTTAAGGTCCGATATATGGTAAAGGCACATTTTAAAACAAATTTTAAACAAAAAAAAATTTTGAAAAATTTTGAAATTTTTGTAATGGAATTTAATTTTTCAGTAAATTATATCTCAATAACGGTAAAAGATAGGGACCTCTGGTTAAAATTTTTGAGTTCCTCAAGTCCATTTTAGTCGAAGGAAATTGGGGCCTTAATAACCAAACTTATACAAAAGCATGTATCATTAAACAAAACCCTTAGAAATGGCAAAAAATCGAAAAATCGTAAGGGGGACCCCTTCGATAAGAAATCTCGAATTTTTACAAAAAAAAATATTTCGGATTTTTCTCAAAATTGATACACATTGGGCCGTAGATCACAAAAATAAGGTTCATTTTGGATTTTGGCCAACTGTTTTTGAGTAAATCGGAAAAAAAGTACCTAAAATTGACTATATCGGAAAATAGTACCTAAAATTGACTATAACTCAAAAACTAAGGCCTCTTGATTTTTTTAAATATTTTTTTATTAATCCTCACCCCAAAATTACCTAACGGCCATATTTTGGACTGTATTAGGAAAACTTTTTTTTTTCAAAAAAACTAACAGAGAGTATATGAACATGTATCTCAAAAACTAAAAGAGATAGGGACCTGCGGTTGGAATTTTTGAAGTTTTAAGGTCCGATATATGGTAAAGGCACATTTTAAAACATATTTTAAACAAAAAAAATTTTTGAAAAATTTGGAAATTTTTGTAATGGAATTTAATTTTTCAAAAAATTATATCTCAATAACGGTAAAAGATAGGGACCTCTGGTTTAAATTTTTGAGTTCCTCAAGTCCATTTTAGTCGAAGGAAATTGGGGCCTTAATAACCAAACTTATACAAAAGCATGTATCATTAAACAAAACCCTTAGAAATGGCAAAAAATCGAAAAATCGTAAGGGGGACCCCTTCGATAAGAAATCTCGAATTTTTACAAAAAAAAATATTTCGGATTTTTCTCAAAATTGATACACATTGGGCCGTAGATCACAAAAATAAGGTTCATTTTGGATTTTGGCCAACTGTTTTTGAGTAAATCGGAAAAAAAGTACCTAAAATTGACTATATCGGAAAATAGTACCTAAAATTGACTATAACTCAAAAACTAAGGCCTCTTGATTTTTTTAAATATTTTTTTATTAATCCTCACCCCAAAATTACCTAACGGCCATATTTTGGACTGTATTAGGAAAACTTTTTTTTTTCAAAAAAACTAACAGAGAGTATATGAACATGTATCTCAAAAACTAAAAGAGATAGGGACCTGCGGTTGGAATTTTTGAAGTTTTAAGGTCCGATATATGGTAAAGGCACATTTTAAAACATATTTTAAACAAAAAAAATTTTTGAAAAATTTTGAAATTTTTGTAATGGAATTTAATTTTTCAAAAAATTATATCTCAATAACGGTAAAAGATAGGGACCTCTGGTTTAAATTTTTGAGTTCCTCAAGTCCATTTTAGTCGAAGGAAATTGGGGCCTTAATAACCAAACTTATACAAAAGCATGTATCATTAAACAAAACCCTTAGAAATGGCAAAAAATCGAAAAATCGTAAGGGGGACCCCTTCGATAAGAAATCTCGAATTTTTACAAAAAAAAATATTTCGGATTTTTCTCAAAATTGATACACATTTGGCCGTAGATCACAAAAATAAGGTTCATTTTGGATTTTGGCCAACTGTTTTTGAGTAAATCAGAAAAAAAGTACCTAAAATTGACTATATCGGAAAATAGTACCTAAAATTGACTATAACTCAAAAACTAAGGCCTCTTGATTTTTTTAAATATTTTTTTATTAATCCTCACCCCAAAATTACCTAACGGCCATATTTTGGACTGTATTAGGAAAACTTTTTTTTTTCAAAAAAACTTACAGAGAGTATATGAACATGTATCTCAAAAACTAAAAGAGATAGGGACCTGCGGTTGGAATTTTTGAAGTTTTAAGGTCCGATATATGGTAAAGGCACATTTTAAAACATATTTTAAACAAAAAAAATTTTTGAAAAATTTTGAAATTTTTGTTATGGAATTTAATTTTTCAAAAAATTATATCTCAATAACGGTAAAAGATAGGGACCTCTGGTTTAAATTTTTGAGTTCCTCAAGTCCATTTTAGTCGAAGGAAATTGGGGCCTTAATAACCAAACTTATACAAAAGCATGTATCATTAAACAAAACCCTTAGAAATGGCAAAAAATCGAAAAATCGTAAGGGGGCCCCTTCGATAAGAAATCTCGAATTTTTACAAAAAAAAATATTTCGGATTTTTCTCAAAATTGATACACATTGGGCCGTAGATCACAAAAATAAGGTTCATTTTGGATTCTGGCCAACTGTTTTTGAGTAAATCGGAAAAAAAGTACCTAAAATTGACTATATCGGAAAATAGTACCTAAAATTGACTATAACTCAAAAACTAATGCCTCTTGATTTTTTTAAATATTTTTTTATTAATCCTCACCCCAAAATTACCTAACGGCCATATTTTGGACTGTATTAGGAAAACTTTTTTTTTTCAAAAAAACTAACAGAGAGTATATGAACATGTATCTCAAAAACTAAAAGAGATAGGGACCTGCGGTTGGAATTTTTGAAGTTTTAAGGTCCGATATATGGTAAAGGCACATTTTAAAACATATTTTAAACAAAAAAAATTTTTGAAAAATTTTGAAATTTTTGTAATGGAATTTAATTTTTCAAAAAATTATATCTCAATAACGGTAAAAGATAGGGACCTCTGGTTTAAATTTTTGAGTTCCTCAAGTCCATTTTAGTCGAAGGAAATTGGGGCCTTAATAACCAAACTTATACAAAAGCATGTATCATTAAACAAAACCCTTAGAAATGGCAAAAAATCGAAAAATCGTAAGGGGGACCCCTTCGATAAGAAATCTCGAATTTTTACAAAAAAAAATATTTCGGATTTTTCTCAAAATTGATACACATTTGGCCGTAGATCACAAAAATAAGGTTCATTTTGGATTTTGGCCAACTGTTTTTGAGTAAATCAGAAAAAAAGTACCTAAAATTGACTATATCGGAAAATAGTACCTAAAATTGACTATAACTCAAAAACTAAGGCCTCTTGATTTTTTTAAATATTTTTTTATTAATCCTCACCCCAAAATTACCTAACGGCCATATTTTGGACTGTATTAGGAAAACTTTTTTTTTTCAAAAAAACTTACAGAGAGTATATGAACATGTATCTCAAAAACTAAAAGAGATAGGGACCTGCGGTTGGAATTTTTGAAGTTTTAAGGTCCGATATATGGTAAAGGCACATTTTAAAACATATTTTAAACAAAAAAAATTTTTGAAAAATTTTGAAATTTTTGTTATGGAATTTAATTTTTCAAAAAATTATATCTCAATAACGGTAAAAGATAGGGACCTCTGGTTTAAATTTTTGAGTTCCTCAAGTCCATTTTAGTCGAAGGAAATTGGGGCCTTAATAACCAAACTTATACAAAAGCATGTATCATTAAACAAAACCCTTAGAAATGGCAAAAAATCGAAAAATCGTAAGGGGGCCCCTTCGATAAGAAATCTCGAATTTTTACAAAAAAAAATATTTCGGATTTTTCTCAAAATTGATACACATTGGGCCGTAGATCACAAAAATAAGGTTCATTTTGGATTCTGGCCAACTGTTTTTGAGTAAATCGGAAAAAAAGTACCTAAAATTGACTATATCGGAAAATAGTACCTAAAATTGACTATAACTCAAAAACTAAGGCCTCTTGATTTTTTTAAATATTTTTTTATTAATCCTCACCCCAAAATTACCTAACGGCCATATTTTGGACTGTATTAGGAAAACTTTTTTTTTTCAAAAAACTAACAGAGAGTATATGAACATGTATCTCAAAAACTAAAAGAGATAGGGACCTGCGGTTGGAATTTTTGATGTTTTAAGGTCCGATATATGGTAAAGGCACATTTTAAAACATATTTTAAACAAAAAAAAATTTTGAAAAATTTTGAAATTTTTGTAATGGAATTTAATTTTTCAGAAAATTATATCTCAATAACGGTAAAAGATAGGGACCTCTGGTTAAAATTTTTGAGTTCCTCAAGTCCATTTTAGTCGAAGGAAATTGGGGCCTTAATAACCAAACTTATACAAAAGCATGTATCATTAAACAAAACCCTTAGAAATGGCAAAAAATCGAAAAATCGTAAGGGGGACCCCTTCGATAAGAAATCTCGAATTTTTACAAAAAAAAATATTTCGGATTTTTCTCAAAATTGATACACATTGGGCCGTAGATCACAAAAATAAGGTTCATTTTGGATTTTGGCCAACTGTTTTTGAGTAAATCGGAAAAAAAGTACCTAAAATTGACTATATCGGAAAATAGTACCTAAAATTGACTATAACTCAAAAACTAAGGCCTCTTGATTTTTTTAAATATTTTTTTATTAATCCTCACCCCAAAATTACCTAACGGCCATATTTTGGACTGTATTAGGAAAACTTTTTTTTTTCAAAAAAACTAACAGAGAGTATATGAACATGTATCTCAAAAACTAAAAGAGATAGGGACCTGCGGTTGGAATTTTTGAAGTTTTAAGGTCCGATATATGGTAAAGGCACATTTTAAAACATATTTTAAACAAAAAAAATTTTTGAAAAATTTTGAAATTTTTGTAATGGAATTTAATTTTTCAAAAAATTATATCTCAATAACGGTAAAAGATAGGGACCTCTGGTTTTAATTTTTGAGTTCCTCAAGTCCATTTTAGTCGAAGGAAATTGAGGCCTTAATAACCAAACTTATACAAAAGCATGTATCATTAAACAAAACCCTTAGAAATGGCAAAAAATCGAAAAATCGTAAGGGGGACCCCTTCGATAAGAAATCTCGAATTTTTAAAAAAAAAAATATTTCGGGTTTTTCTCAAAATTGATACACATTGGGCCGTAGATCACAAAAATAAGGTTCATTTTGGATTTTGGCCAACTGTTTTTGAGTAAATCGGAAAAAAAGTACCTAAAATTGACTATATCGGAAAATAGTACCTAAAATTGACTATAACTCAAAAACTAAGGCCTCTTGATTTTTTTAAATATTTTTTTATTAATCCTCACCCCAAAATTACCTAACGGCCATATTTTGGACTGTATTAGGAAAACTTTTTTTTTTCAAAAAAACTAACAGAGAGTATATGAACATGTATCTCAAAAACTAAAAGAGATAGGGACCTGCGGTTGGAATTTTTGAAGTTTTAAGGTCCGATATATGGTAAAGGCACATTTTAAAACATATTTTAAACAAAAAAAATTTTTGAAAAATTTTGAAATTTTTGTAATGGAATTTAATTTTTCAAAAAATTATATCTCAATAACGGTAAAAGATAGGGACCTCTGGTTTTAATTTTTGAGTTCCTCAAGTCCATTTTAGTCGAAGGAAATTGAGGCCTTAATAACCAAACTTATACAAAAGCATGTATCATTAAACAAAACCCTTAGAAATGGCAAAAAATCGAAAAATCGTAAGGGGGACCCCTTCGATAAGAAATCTCGAATTTTTAAAAAAAAAAATATTTCGGGTTTTTCTCAAAATTGATACACATTGGGCCGTAGATCACAAAAATAAGGTTCATTTTGGATTTTGGCCAACTGTTTTTGAGTAAATCGGAAAAAAAGTACCTAAAATTGACTATATCGGAAAATAGTACCTAAAATTGACTATAACTCAAAAACTAAGGCCTCTTGATTTTTTTAAATATTTTTTTATTAATCCTCACCCCAAAATTACCTAACGGCCATATTTTGGACTGTATTAGGAAAACTTTTTTTTTTCAAAAAAACTAACAGAGAGTATATGAACATGTATCTCAAAAACTAAAAGAGATAGGGACCTGCGGTTGGAATTTTTGAAGTTTTAAGGTCCGATATATGGTAAAGGCACATTATAAAACATATTTTAAACAAAAAAAATTTTTGAAAAATTTTGAAATTTTTGTAATGGAATTTAATTTTTCAAAAAATTATATCTCAATAACGGTAAAAGATAGGGACCTCTGGTTTAAATTTTTGAGTTCCTCAAGTCCATTTTAGTCGAAGGAAATTGGGGCCTTAATAACCAAACTTATACAAAAGCATGTATCATTAAACAAAACCCTTAGAAATGGCAAAAAATCGAAAAATCGTAAGGGGGACCCCTTCGATAAGAAATCTCGAATTTTTACAAAAAAAAATATTTCGGATTTTTCTCAAAATTGATACACATTTGGCCGTAGATCACAAAAATAAGGTTCATTTTGGATTTTGGCCAACTGTTTTTGAGTAAATCGGAAAAAAAGTACCTAAAATTGACTATATCGGAAAATAGTACCTAAAATTGACTATAACTCAAAAACTAAGGCCTCTTGATTTTTTTAAATATTTTTTTATTAATCCTCACCCCAAAATTACCTAACGGCCATATTTTGGACTGTATTAGGAAAACTTTTTTTTTTCAAAAAAACTAACAGAGAGTATATGAACATGTATCTCAAAAACTAAAAGAGATAGGGACCTGCGGTTGGAATTTTGGAAGTTTTAAGGTCCGATATATGGTAAAGGCACATTTTAAAACATATTTTAAACAAAAAAAATTTTTGAAAAATTTTGAAATTTTTGTAATGGAATTTAATTTTTCAAAAAATTATATCTCAATAACGGTAAAAGATAGGGACCTCTGGTTTAAATTTTTGAGTTCCTCAAGTCCATTTTAGTCGAAGGAAATTGGGGCCTTAATAACCAAACTTATACAAAAGCATGTATCATTAAACAAAATCCTAAAACATGGCAAAAAATCGAAAAATCGTAAGGGGGACCCCTTCGATAAGAAATCTCGAATTTTTACAAAAAAAAATATTTCGGATTTTTCTCAAAATTGATACACATTGGGCCGTAGATCACAAAAATAAGGTTCATTTTGGATTTTGGCCAACTGTTTTTGAGTAAATCGGAAAAAAAGTACCTAAAATTGACTTTATCGGAAAATAGTACCTAAAATTGACTATAACTCAAAAACTAAGGCCTCTTGATTTTTTTAAATATTTTTTTATTAATCCTCACCCCAAAATTACCTAACGGCCATATTTTGGACTGTATTAGGAAAACTTTTTTTTTTCAAAAAAATTAACAGAGAGTATATGAACATGTATCTCAAAAACTAAAAGAGATAGGGACCTGCGGTTGGAATTTTTGAAGTTTTAAGGTCCGATATATGGTAAAGGCACATTTTAAAACATATTTTAAACAAAAAAATTTTTTGAAAAATTTTGAAATTTTTGTAATGGAATTTAATTTTTCAAAAAATTATATCTCAATAACGGTAAAAGATAGGGACCTCTGGTTTAAATTTTTGAGTTCCTCAAGTCCATTTTAGTCGAAGGAAATTGGGGCCTTAATAACCAAACTTATACAAAAGTATGTATCATTAAACAAAACCCTTAGAAATGGCAAAAAATCGAAAAATCGCAAGGGGGACCCCTTCGATAAGAAATCTCGAATTTTTACAAAAAAAAATATTTCGGATTTTTCTCAAAATTGATACACATTGGGCCGTAGATCACAAAAATAAGGTTCATTTTGGATTCTGGCCAACTGTTTTTGAGTAAATCGGAAAAAAAGTACCTAAAATTGACTATATCGGAAAATAGTACCTAAAATTGACTATAACTCAAAAACTAAGGCCTCTTGATTTTTTTAAATATTTTTTTATTAATCCTCACCCCAAAATTACCTAACGGCCATATTTTGGACTGTATTAGGAAAACTTTTTTTTTTCAAAAAAACTAACAGAGAGTATATGAACATGTATCTCAAAAACTAAAAGAGATAGGGACCTGCGGTTGGAATTTTTGAAGTTTTAAGGTCCGATATATGGTAAAGGCACATTTTAAAACATATTTTAAACAAAAAAAATTTTTGAAAAATTTTGAAATTTTTGTAATGGAATTTAATTTTTCAAAAAATTATATCTCAATAACGGTAAAAGATAGGGACCTCTGGTTTAAATTTTTGAGTTCCTCAAGTCCATTTTAGTCGAAGGAAATTGGGGCCTTAATAACCAAACTTATACAAAAGCATGTATCATTAAACAAAACCCTTAGAAATGGCAAAAAATCGAAAAATCGTAAGGGGGACCCCTTCGATAAGAAATCTCGAATTTTTACAAAAAAAAATATTTCGGATTTTTCTCAAAATTGATACACATTGGGCCGTAGATCACAAAAATAAGGTTCATTTTGGATTTTGGCCAACTGTTTTTGAGTAAATCGGAAAAAAAGTACCTAAAATTGACTATATCGGAAAATAGTACCTAAAATTGACTATAACTCAAAAACTAAGGCCTCTTGATTTTTTTAAATATTTTTTTATTAATCCTCACCCCAAAATTACCTAACGGCCATATTTTGGACTGTATTAGGAAAACTTTTTTTTTTCAAAAAAACTAACAGAGAGTATATGAACATGTATCTCAAAAACTAAAAGAGATAGGGACCTGCGGTTGGAATTTTTGAAGTTTTAAGGTCCGATATATGGTAAAGGCACATTTTAAAACATATTTTAAACAAAAAAAATTTTTGAAAAATTTGGAAATTTTTGTAATGGAATTTAATTTTTCAAAAAATTATATCTCAATAACGGTAAAAGATAGGGACCTCTGGTTTAAATTTTTGAGTTCCTCAAGTCCATTTTAGTCGAAGGAAATTGGGGCCTTAATAACCAAACTTATACAAAAGCATGTATCATTAAACAAAACCCTTAGAAATGGCAAAAAATCGAAAAATCGTAAGGGGGACCCCTTCGATAAGAAATCTCGAATTTTTACAAAAAAAAATATTTCGGATTTTTCTCAAAATTGATACACATTGGGCCGTAGATCACAAAAATAAGGTTCATTTTGGATTTTGGCCAACTGTTTTTGAGTAAATCGGAAAAAAAGTACCTAAAATTGACTATATCGGAAAATAGTACCTAAAATTGACTATAACTCAAAAACTAAGGCCTCTTGATTTTTTTAAATATTTTTTTATTAATCCTCACCCCAAAATTACCTAACGGCCATATTTTGGACTGTATTAGGAAAACTTTTTTTTTTCAAAAAAACTAACAGAGAGTATATGAACATGTATCTCAAAAACTAAAAGAGATAGGGACCTGCGGTTGGAATTTTTGAAGTTTTAAGGTCCGATATATGGTAAAGGCACATTTTAAAACATATTTTAAACAAAAAAAATTTTTGAAAAATTTTGAAATTTTTGTAATGGAATTTAATTTTTCAAAAAATTATATCTCAATAACGGTAAAAGATAGGGACCTCTGGTTTAAATTTTTGAGTTCCTCAAGTCCATTTTAGTCGAAGGAAATTGGGGCCTTAATAACCAAACTTATACAAAAGCATGTATCATTAAACAAAACCCTTAGAAATGGCAAAAAATCGAAAAATCGTAAGGGGGACCCCTTCGATAAGAAATCTCGAATTTTTACAAAAAAAAATATTTCGGATTTTTCTCAAAATTGATACACATTTGGCCGTAGATCACAAAAATAAGGTTCATTTTGGATTTTGGCCAACTGTTTTTGAGTAAATCAGAAAAAAAGTACCTAAAATTGACTATATCGGAAAATAGTACCTAAAATTGACTATAACTCAAAAACTAAGGCCTCTTGATTTTTTTAAATATTTTTTTATTAATCCTCACCCCAAAATTACCTAACGGCCATATTTTGGACTGTATTAGGAAAACTTTTTTTTTTCAAAAAAACTTACAGAGAGTATATGAACATGTATCTCAAAAACTAAAAGAGATAGGGACCTGCGGTTGGAATTTTTGAAGTTTTAAGGTCCGATATATGGTAAAGGCACATTTTAAAACATATTTTAAACAAAAAAAATTTTTGAAAAATTTTGAAATTTTTGTTATGGAATTTAATTTTTCAAAAAATTATATCTCAATAACGGTAAAAGATAGGGACCTCTGGTTTAAATTTTTGAGTTCCTCAAGTCCATTTTAGTCGAAGGAAATTGGGGCCTTAATAACCAAACTTATACAAAAGCATGTATCATTAAACAAAACCCTTAGAAATGGCAAAAAATCGAAAAATCGTAAGGGGGCCCCTTCGATAAGAAATCTCGAATTTTTACAAAAAAAAATATTTCGGATTTTTCTCAAAATTGATACACATTGGGCCGTAGATCACAAAAATAAGGTTCATTTTGGATTCTGGCCAACTGTTTTTGAGTAAATCGGAAAAAAAGTACCTAAAATTGACTATATCGGAAAATAGTACCTAAAATTGACTATAACTCAAAAACTAAGGCCTCTTGATTTTTTTAAATATTTTTTTATTAATCCTCACCCCAAAATTACCTAACGGCCATATTTTGGACTGTATTAGGAAAACTTTTTTTTTTCAAAAAAACTAACAGAGAGTATATGAACATGTATCTCAAAAACTAAAAGAGATAGGGACCTGCGGTTGGAATTTTTGATGTTTTAAGGTCCGATTTATGGTAAAGGCACATTTTAAAACATATTTTAAACAAAAAAAAATTTTGAAAAATTTTGAAATTTTTGTAATGGAATTTAATTTTTCAGAAAATTATATCTCAATAACGGTAAAAGATAGGGACCTCTGGTTAAAATTTTTGAGTTCCTCAAGTCCATTTTAGTCGAAGGAAATTGGGGCCTTAATAACCAAACTTATACAAAAGCATGTATCATTAAACAAAACCCTTAGAAATGGCAAAAAATCGAAAAATCGTAAGGGGGACCCCTTCGATAAGAAATCTCGAATTTTTACAAAAAAAAATATTTCGGATTTTTCTCAAAATTGATACACATTGGGCCGTAGATCACAAAAATAAGGTTCATTTTGGATTTTGGCCAACTGTTTTTGAGTAAATCGGAAAAAAAGTACCTAAAATTGACTATATCGGAAAATAGTACCTAAAATTGACTATAACTCAAAAACTAAGGCCTCTTGATTTTTTTAAATATTTTTTTATTAATCCTCACCCCAAAATTACCTAACGGCCATATTTTGGACTGTATTAGGAAAACTTTTTTTTTTCAAAAAAACTAACAGAGAGTATATGAACATGTATCTCAAAAACTAAAAGAGATAGGGACCTGCGGTTGGAATTTTTGAAGTTTTAAGGTCCGATATATGGTAAAGGCACATTTTAAAACATATTTTAAACAAAAAAAATTTTTGAAAAATTTTGAAATTTTTGTAATGGAATTTAATTTTTCAAAAAATTATATCTCAATAACGGTAAAAGATAGGGACCTCTGGTTTTAATTTTTGAGTTCCTCAAGTCCATTTTAGTCGAAGGAAATTGAGGCCTTAATAACCAAACTTATACAAAAGCATGTATCATTAAACAAAACCCTTAGAAATGGCAAAAAATCGAAAAATCGTAAGGGGGACCCCTTCGATAAGAAATCTCGAATTTTTAAAAAAAAAAATATTTCGGGTTTTTCTCAAAATTGATACACATTGGGCCGTAGATCACAAAAATAAGGTTCATTTTGGATTTTGGCCAACTGTTTTTGAGTAAATCGGAAAAAAAGTACCTAAAATTGACTATATCGGAAAATAGTACCTAAAATTGACTATAACTCAAAAACTAAGGCCTCTTGATTTTTTTAAATATTTTTTTATTAATCCTCACCCCAAAATTACCTAACGGCCATATTTTGGACTGTATTAGGAAAACTTTTTTTTTTCAAAAAAACTAACAGAGAGTATATGAACATGTATCTCAAAAACTAAAAGAGATAGGGACCTGCGGTTGGAATTTTTGAAGTTTTAAGGTCCGATATATGGTAAAGGCACATTATAAAACATATTTTAAACAAAAAAAATTTTTGAAAAATTTTGAAATTTTTGTAATGGAATTTAATTTTTCAAAAAATTATATCTCAATAACGGTAAAAGATAGGGACCTCTGGTTTAAATTTTTGAGTTCCTCAAGTCCATTTTAGTCGAAGGAAATTGGGGCCTTAATAACCAAACTTATACAAAAGCATGTATCATTAAACAAAACCCTTAGAAATGGCAAAAAATCGAAAAATCGTAAGGGGGACCCCTTCGATAAGAAATCTCGAATTTTTACAAAAAAAAATATTTCGGATTTTTCTCAAAATTGATACACATTTGGCCGTAGATCACAAAAATAAGGTTCATTTTGGATTTTGGCCAACTGTTTTTGAGTAAATCGGAAAAAAAGTACCTAAAATTGACTATATCGGAAAATAGTACCTAAAATTGACTATAACTCAAAAACTAAGGCCTCTTGATTTTTTTAAATATTTTTTTATTAATCCTCACCCCAAAATTACCTAACGGCCATATTTTGGACTGTATTAGGAAAACTTTTTTTTTTCAAAAAAACTAACAGAGAGTATATGAACATGTATCTCAAAAACTAAAAGAGATAGGGACCTGCGGTTGGAATTTTGGAAGTTTTAAGGTCCGATATATGGTAAAGGCACATTTTAAAACATATTTTAAACAAAAAAAATTTTTGAAAAATTTTGAAATTTTTGTAATGGAATTTAATTTTTCAAAAAATTATATCTCAATAACGGTAAAAGATAGGGACCTCTGGTTTAAATTTTTGAGTTCCTCAAGTCCATTTTAGTCGAAGGAAATTGGGGCCTTAATAACCAAACTTATACAAAAGCATGTATCATTAAACAAAATCCTAAAACATGGCAAAAAATCGAAAAATCGTAAGGGGGACCCCTTCGATAAGAAATCTCGAATTTTTACAAAAAAAAATATTTCGGATTTTTCTCAAAATTGATACACATTGGGCCGTAGATCACAAAAATAAGGTTCATTTTGGATTTTGGCCAACTGTTTTTGAGTAAATCGGAAAAAAAGTACCTAAAATTGACTTTATCGGAAAATAGTACCTAAAATTGACTATAACTCAAAAACTAAGGCCTCTTGATTTTTTTAAATATTTTTTTATTAATCCTCACCCCAAAATTACCTAACGGCCATATTTTGGACTGTATTAGGAAAACTTTTTTTTTTCAAAAAAATTAACAGAGAGTATATGAACATGTATCTCAAAAACTAAAAGAGATAGGGACCTGCGGTTGGAATTTTTGAAGTTTTAAGGTCCGATATATGGTAAAGGCACATTTTAAAACATATTTTAAACAAAAAAATTTTTTGAAAAATTTTGAAATTTTTGTAATGGAATTTAATTTTTCAAAAAATTATATCTCAATAACGGTAAAAGATAGGGACCTCTGGTTTAAATTTTTGAGTTCCTCAAGTCCATTTTAGTCGAAGGAAATTGGGGCCTTAATAACCAAACTTATACAAAAGTATGTATCATTAAACAAAACCCTTAGAAATGGCAAAAAATCGAAAAATCGTAAGGGGGACCCCTTCGATAAGAAATCTCGAATTTTTACAAAAAAAAATATTTCGGATTTTTCTCAAAATTGATACACATTGGGCCGTAGATCACAAAAATAAGGTTCATTTTGGATTCTGGCCAACTGTTTTTGAGTAAATCGGAAAAAAAGTACCTAAAATTGACTATATCGGAAAATAGTACCTAAAATTGACTATAACTCAAAAACTAAGGCCTCTTGATTTTTTTAAATATTTTTTTATTAATCCTCACCCCAAAATTACCTAACGGCCATATTTTGGACTGTATTAGGAAAACTTTTTTTTTTCAAAAAAACTAACAGAGAGTATATGAACATGTATCTCAAAAACTAAAAGAGATAGGGACTTGCGGTTGGAATTTTTGATGTTTTAAGGTCCGATATATGGTAAAGGCACATTTTAAAACATATTTTAAACAAAAAAAAATTTTGAAAAATTTTGAAATTTTTGTAATGGAATTTAATTTTTCAGAAAATTATATCTCAATAACGGTAAAAGATAGGGACCTCTGGTTAAAATTTTTGAGTTCCTCAAGTCCATTTTAGTCGAAGGAAATTGGGGCCTTAATAACCAAACTTATACAAAAGCATGTATCATTAAACAAAACCCTTAGAAATGGCAAAAAATCGAAAAATCGTAAGGGGGACCCCTTCGATAAGAAATCTCGAATTTTTACAAAAAAAAATATTTCGGATTTTTCTCAAAATTGATACACATTGGGCCGTAGATCACAAAAATAAGGTTCATTTTGGATTTTGGCCAACTGTTTTTGAGTAAATCGGAAAAAAAGTACCTAAAATTGACTATATCGGAAAATAGTACCTAAAATTGACTATAACTCAAAAACTAAGGCCTCTTGATTTTTTTAAATATTTTTTTATTAATCCTCACCCCAAAATTACCTAACGGCCATATTTTGGACTGTATTAGGAAAACTTTTTTTTTTCAAAAAAACTAACAGAGAGTATATGAACATGTATCTCAAAAACTAAAAGAGATAGGGACCTGCGGTTGGAATTTTTGAAGTTTTAAGGTCCGATATATGGTAAAGGCACATTTTAAAACATATTTTAAACAAAAAAAATTTTTGAAAAATTTGGAAATTTTTGTAATGGAATTTAATTTTTCAAAAAATTATATCTCAATAACGGTAAAAGATAGGGACCTCTGGTTTAAATTTTTGAGTTCCTCAAGTCCATTTTAGTCGAAGGAAATTGGGGCCTTAATAACCAAACTTATACAAAAGCATGTATCATTAAACAAAACCCTTAGAAATGGCAAAAAATCGAAAAATCGTAAGGGGGACCCCTTCGATAAGAAATCTCGAATTTTTACAAAAAAAAATATTTCGGATTTTTCTCAAAATTGATACACATTGGGCCGTAGATCACAAAAATAAGGTTCATTTTGGATTTTGGCCAACTGTTTTTGAGTAAATCGGAAAAAAAGTACCTAAAATTGACTATATCGGAAAATAGTACCTAAAATTGACTATAACTCAAAAACTAAGGCCTCTTGATTTTTTTAAATATTTTTTTATTAATCCTCACCCCAAAATTACCTAACGGCCATATTTTGGACTGTATTAGGAAAACTTTTTTTTTTCAAAAAAACTAACAGAGAGTATATGAACATGTATCTCAAAAACTAAAAGAGATAGGGACCTGCGGTTGGAATTTTTGAAGTTTTAAGGTCCGATATATGGTAAAGGCACATTTTAAAACATATTTTAAACAAAAAAAATTTTTGAAAAATTTTGAAATTTTTGTAATGGAATTTAATTTTTCAAAAAATTATATCTCAATAACGGTAAAAGATAGGGACCTCTGGTTTAAATTTTTGAGTTCCTCAAGTCCATTTTAGTCGAAGGAAATTGGGGCCTTAATAACCAAACTTATACAAAAGCATGTATCATTAAACAAAACCCTTAGAAATGGCAAAAAATCGAAAAATCGTAAGGGGGACCCCTTCGATAAGAAATCTCGAATTTTTACAAATAAAAATATTTCGGATTTTTCTCAAAATTGATACACATTTGGCCGTAGATCACAAAAATAAGGTTCATTTTGGATTTTGGCCAACTGTTTTTGAGTAAATCAGAAAAAAAGTACCTAAAATTGACTATATCGGAAAATAGTACCTAAAATTGACTATAACTCAAAAACTAAGGCCTCTTGATTTTTTTAAATATTTTTTTATTAATCCTCACCCCAAAATTACCTAACGGCCATATTTTGGACTGTATTAGGAAAACTTTTTTTTTTCAAAAAAACTTACAGAGAGTATATGAACATGTATCTCAAAAACTAAAAGAGATAGGGACCTGCGGTTGGAATTTTTGAAGTTTTAAGGTCCGATATATGGTAAAGGCACATTTTAAAACATATTTTAAACAAAAAAAATTTTTGAAAAATTTTGAAATTTTTGTTATGGAATTTAATTTTTCAAAAAATTATATCTCAATAACGGTAAAAGATAGGGACCTCTGGTTTAAATTTTTGAGTTCCTCAAGTCCATTTTAGTCGAAGGAAATTGGGGCCTTAATAACCAAACTTATACAAAAGCATGTATCATTAAACAAAACCCTTAGAAATGGCAAAAAATCGAAAAATCGTAAGGGGGCCCCTTCGATAAGAAATCTCGAATTTTTACAAAAAAAAATATTTCGGATTTTTCTCAAAATTGATACACATTGGGCCGTAGATCACAAAAATAAGGTTCATTTTGGATTTTGGCCAACTGTTTTTGAGTAAATCGGAAAAAAAGTACCTAAAATTGACTATATCGGAAAATAGTACATAAAATTGACTATAACTCAAAAACTAAGGCCTCTTGATTTTTTTAAATATTTTTTTATTAATCCTCACCCCAAAATTACCTAACGGCCATATTTTGGACTGTATTAGGAAAACTTTTTTTTTTCAAAAAAACTAACAGAGAGTATATGAACATGTATCTCAAAAACTAAAAGAGATAGGGACCTGCGGTTGGAATTTTTGAAGTTTTAAGGTCCGATATATGGTAAAGGCACATTTTAAAACATATTTTAAACAAAAAAAATTTTTGAAAAATTTGGAAATTTTTGTAATGGAATTTAATTTTTCAAAAAATTATATCTCAATAACGGTAAAAGATAGGGACGTCTGGTTTAAATTTTTGAGTTCCTCAAGTCCATTTTAGTCGAAGGAAATTGGGGCCTTAATAACCAAACTTATACAAAAGCATGTATCATTAAACAAAACCCTTAGAAATGGCAAAAAATCGAAAAATCGTAAGGGGGACCCCTTCGATAAGAAATCTCGAATTTTTACAAAAAAAAATATTTCGGATTTTTCTCAAAATTGATACACATTGGGCCGTAGATCACAAAAATAAGGTTCATTTTGGATTTTGGCCAACTGTTTTTGAGTAAATCGGAAAAAAAGTACCTAAAATTGACTATATCGGAAAATAGTACCTAAAATTGACTATAACTCAAAAACTAAGGCCTCTTGATTTTTTTAAATATTTTTTTATTAATCCTCACCCCAAAATTACCTAACGGCCATATTTTGGACTGTATTAGGAAAACTTTTTTTTTTCAAAAAAACTAACAGAGAGTATATGAACATGTATCTCAAAAACTAAAAGAGATAGGGACCTGCGGTTGGAATTTTTGAAGTTTTAAGGTCCGATATATGGTAAAGGCACATTTTAAAACATATTTTAAACAAAAAAAATTTTTGAAAAATTTTGAAATTTTTGTAATGGAATTTAATTTTTCAAAAAATTATATCTCAATAACGGTAAAAGATAGGGACCTCTGGTTTAAATTTTTGAGTTCCTCAAGTCCATTTTAGTCGAAGGAAATTGGGGCCTTAATAACCAAACTTATACAAAAGCATGTATCATTAAACAAAACCCTTAGAAATGGCAAAAAATCGAAAAATCGTAAGGGGGACCCCTTCGATAAGAAATCTCGAATTTTTACAAAAAAAAATATTTCGGATTTTTCTCAAAATTGATACACATTTGGCCGTAGATCACAAAAATAAGGTTCATTTTGGATTTTGGCCAACTGTTTTTGAGTAAATCAGAAAAAAAGTACCTAAAATTGACTATATCGGAAAATAGTACCTAAAATTGACTATAACTCAAAAACTAAGGCCTCTTGATTTTTTTAAATATTTTTTTATTAATCCTCACCCCAAAATTACCTAACGGCCATATTTTGGACTGTATTAGGAAAACTTTTTTTTTTCAAAAAAACTTACAGAGAGTATATGAACATGTATCTCAAAAACTAAAAGAGATAGGGACCTGCGGTTGGAATTTTTGAAGTTTTAAGGTCCGATATATGGTAAAGGCACATTTTAAAACATATTTTAAACAAAAAAAATTTTTGAAAAATTTTGAAATTTTTGTTATGGAATTTAATTTTTCAAAAAATTATATCTCAATAACGGTAAAAGATAGGGACCTCTGGTTTAAATTTTTGAGTTCCTCAAGTCCATTTTAGTCGAAGGAAATTGGGGCCTTAATAACCAAACTTATACAAAAGCATGTATCATTAAACAAAACCCTTAGAAATGGCAAAAAATCGAAAAATCGTAAGGGGGCCCCTTCGATAAGAAATCTCGAATTTTTACAAAAAAAAATATTTCGGATTTTTCTCAAAATTGATACACATTGGGCCGTAGATCACAAAAATAAGGTTCATTTTGGATTTTGGCCAACTGTTTTTGAGTAAATCGGAAAAAAAGTACCTAAAATTGACTATATCGGAAAATAGTACATAAAATTGACTATAACTCAAAAACTAAGGCCTCTTGATTTTTTTAAATATTTTTTTATTAATCCTCACCCCAAAATTACCTAACGGCCATATTTTGGACTGTATTAGGAAAACTTTTTTTTTTCAAAAAAACTAACAGAGAGTATATGAACATGTATCTCAAAAACTAAAAGAGATAGGGACCTGCGGTTGGAATTTTTGAAGTTTTAAGGTCCGATATATGGTAAAGGCACATTTTAAAACATATTTTAAACAAAAAAAATTTTTGAAAAATTTGGAAATTTTTGTAATGGAATTTAATTTTTCAAAAAATTATATCTCAATAACGGTAAAAGATAGGGACCTCTGGTTTAAATTTTTGAGTTCCTCAAGTCCATTTTAGTCGAAGGAAATTGGGGCCTTAATAACCAAACTTATACAAAAGCATGTATCATTAAACAAAACCCTTAGAAATGGCAAAAAATCGAAAAATCGTAAGGGGGACCCCTTCGATAAGAAATCTCGAATTTTTACAAAAAAAAATATTTCGGATTTTTCTCAAAATTGATACACATTGGGCCGTAGATCACAAAAATAAGGTTCATTTTGGATTTTGGCCAACTGTTTTTGAGTAAATCGGAAAAAAAGTACCTAAAATTGACTATATCGGAAAATAGTACCTAAAATTGACTATAACTCAAAAACTAAGGCCTCTTGATTTTTTTAAATATTTTTTTATTAATCCTCACCCCAAAATTACCTAACGGCCATATTTTGGACTGTATTAGGAAAACTTTTTTTTTTCAAAAAAACTAACAGAGAGTATATGAACATGTATCTCAAAAACTAAAAGAGATAGGGACCTGCGGTTGGAATTTTTGAAGTTTTAAGGTCCGATATATGGTAAAGGCACATTTTAAAACATATTTTAAACAAAAAAAATTTTTGAAAAATTTTGAAATTTTTGTAATGGAATTTAATTTTTCAAAAAATTATATCTCAATAACGGTAAAAGATAGGGACCTCTGGTTTAAATTTTTGAGTTCCTCAAGTCCATTTTAGTCGAAGGAAATTGGGGCCTTAATAACCAAACTTATACAAAAGCATGTATCATTAAACAAAATCCTAAAACATGGCAAAAAATCGAAAAATCGTAAGGGGGACCACTTCGATAAGAAATCTCGAATTTTTACAAAAAAAAATATTTCGGATTTTTCTCAAAATTGATACACATTGGGCCGTAGATCACAAAAATAAGGTTCATTTTGGATTTTGGCCAACTGTTTTTGAGTAAATCGGAAAAAAAGTACCTAAAATTCGCTTTATCGGAAAATAGTACCTAAAATTGACTATAACTCAAAAACTAAGGCCTCTTGATTTTTTTAAATATTTTTTTATTAATCCTCACCCCAAAATTACCTAACGGCCATATTTTGGACTGTATTAGGAAAACTTTTTTTTTTCAAAAAAATTAACAGAGAGTATATGAACATGTATCTCAAAAACTAAAAGAGATAGGGACCTGCGGTTGGAATTTTTGAAGTTTTAAGGTCCGATATATGGTAAAGGCACATTTTAAAACATATTTTAAACAAAAAAAATTTTTGAAAAATTTTGAAATTTTTGTAATGGAATTTAATTTTTCAGAAAATTATATCTCAATAACGGTAAAAGATAGGGACCTCTGGTTTAAATTTTTGAGTTCCTCAAGTCCATTTTAGTCGAAGGAAATTGGGGCCTTAATAACCAAACTTATACAAAAGCATGTATCATTAAACAAAACCCTTAGAAATGGCAAAAAATCGAAAAATCGTAAGGGGGACCCCTTCGATAAGAAATCTCGAATTTTTACAAAAAAAAATATTTCGGATTTTTCTCAAAATTGATACACATTGGGCCGTAGATCACAAAAATAAGGTTCATTTTGGATTCTGGCCAACTGTTTTTGAGTAAATCGGAAAAAAAGTACCTAAAATTGACTATATCGGAAAATAGTACCTAAAATTGACTATAACTCAAAAACTAAGGCCTCTTGATTTTTTTAAATATTTTTTTATTAATCCTCACCCCAAAATTACCTAACGGCCATATTTTGGACTGTATTAGGAAAACTTTTTTTTTTCAAAAAAACTAACAGAGAGTATATGAACATGTATCTCAGAAACTAAAAGAGATAGGGACTTGCGGTTGGAATTTTTGATGTTTTAAGGTCCGATATATGGTAAAGGCACATTTTAAAACATATTTTAAACAAAAAAAAATTTTGAAAAATTTTGAAATTTTTGTAATGGAATTTAATTTTTCAGAAAATTATATCTCAATAACGGTAAAAGATAGGGACCTCTGGTTAAAATTTTTGAGTTCCTCAAGTCCATTTTAGTCGAAGGAAATTGGGGCCTTAATAACCAAACTTATACAAAAGCATGTATCATTAAACAAAACCCTTAGAAATGGCAAAAAATCGAAAAATCGTAAGGGGGACCCCTTCGATAAGAAATCTCGAATTTTTACAAAAAAAAATATTTCGGATTTTTCTCAAAATTGATACACATTGGGCCGTAGATCACAAAAATAAGGTTCATTTTGGATTTTGGCCAACTGTTTTTGAGTAAATCGGAAAAAAAGTACCTAAAATTGACTATATCGGAAAATAGTACCTAAAATTGACTATAACTCAAAAACTAAGGCCTCTTGATTTTTTTAAATATTTTTTTATTAATCCTCACCCCAAAATTACCTAACGGCCATATTTTGGACTGTATTAGGAAAACTTTTTTTTTTCAAAAAAACTAACAGAGAGTATATGAACATGTATCTCAAAAACTAAAAGAGATAGGGACCTGCGGTTGGAATTTTTGAAGTTTTAAGGTCCGATATATGGTAAAGGCACATTTTAAAACATATTTTAAACAAAAAAAATTTTTGAAAAATTTGGAAATTTTTGTAATGGAATTTAATTTTTCAAAAAATTATATCTCAATAACGGTAAAAGATAGGGACCTCTGGTTTAAATTTTTGAGTTCCTCAAGTCCATTTTAGTCGAAGGAAATTGGGGCCTTAATAACCAAACTTATACAAAAGCATGTATCATTAAACAAAACCCTTAGAAATAGCAAAAAATCGAAAAATCGTAAGGGGGACCCCTTCGATAAGAAATCTCGAATTTTTACAAAAAAAAATATTTCGGATTTTTCTCAAAATTGATACACATTGGGCCGTAGATCACAAAAATAAGGTTCATTTTGGATTTTGGCCAACTGTTTTTGAGTAAATCGGAAAAAAAGTACCTAAAATTGACTATATCGGAAAATAGTACCTAAAATTGACTATAACTCAAAAACTAAGGCCTATTGATTTTTTTAAATATTTTTTTATTAATCCTCACCCCAAAATTACCTAACGGCCATATTTTGGACTGTATTAGGAAAACTTTTTTTTTTCAAAAAAACTAACAGAGAGTATATGAACATGTATCTCAAAAACTAAAAGAGATAGGGACCTGCGGTTGGAATTTTTGAAGTTTTAAGGTCCGATATATGGTAAAGGCACATTTTAAAACATATTTTAAACAAAAAAAATTTTTGAAAAATTTTGAAATTTTTGTAATGGAATTTAATTTTTCAAAAAATTATATCTCAATAACGGTAAAAGATAGGGACCTCTGGTTTAAATTTTTGAGTTCCTCAAGTCCATTTTAGTCGAAGGAAATTGGGGCCTTAATAACCAAACTTATACAAAAGCATGTATCATTAAACAAAACCCTTAGAAATGGCAAAAAATCGAAAAATCGTAAGGGGGACCCCTTCGATAAGAAATCTCGAATTTTTACAAAAAAAAATATTTCGGATTTTTCTCAAAATTGATACACATTGGGCCGTAGATCACAAAAATAAGGTTCATTTTGGATTTTGGCCAACTGTTTTTGAGTAAATCGGAAAAAAAGTACCTAAAATTGACTATATCGGAAAATAGTACCTAAAATTGACTATAACTCAAAAACTAAGGCCTCTTGATTTTTTTAAATATTTTTTTATTAATCCTCATCCCAAAATTACCTAACGGCCATATTTTGGACTGTATTAGGAAAACTTTTTTTTTTCAAAAAAACTAACAGAGAGTATATGAACATGTATCTCAAAAACTAAAAGAGATAGGGACCTGCGGTTGGAATTTTTGAAGTTTTCAAGTCCGATATATGGTAAAGGCACATTTTAAAACATATTTTAAACAAAAAAAATTTTTGAAAAATTTTGAAATTTTTGTAATGGAATTTAATTTTTCAAAAAATTATATCTCAATAACGGTAAAAGATAGGGACCTCTGGTTTAAATTTTTGAGTTCCTCAAGTCCATTTTAGTCGAAGGAAATTGGGGCCTTAATAACCAAACTTATACAAAAGCATGTATCATTAAACAAAACCCTTAGAAATGGCAAAAAATCGAAAAATCGTAAGGGGGCCCCTTCGATAAGAAATCTCGAATTTTTACAAAAAAAAATATTTCGGATTTTTCTCAAAATTGATACACATTGGGCCGTAGATCACAAAAATAAGGTTCATTTTGGATTTTGGCCAACTGTTTTTGAGTAAATCGGAAAAAAAGTACCTAAAATTGACTATATCGGAAAATAGTACATAAAATTGACTATAACTCAAAAACTAAGGCCTCTTGATTTTTTTAAATATTTTTTTATTAATCCTCACCCCAAAATTACCTAACGGCCATATTTTGGACTGTATTAGGAAAACTTTTTTTTTTCAAAAAAACTAACAGAGAGTATATGAACATGTATCTCAAAAACTAAAAGAGATAGGGACCTGCGGTTGGAATTTTTGAAGTTTTAAGGTCCGATATATGGTAAAGGCACATTTTAAAACATATTTTAAACAAAAAAAATTTTTGAAAAATTTTGAAATTTTTGTAATGGAATTTAATTTTTCAGAAAATTATATCTCAATAACGGTAAAAGATAGGGACCTCTGGTTTAAATTTTTGAGTTCCTCAAGTCCATTTTAGTCGAAGGAAATTGGGGCCTTAATAACCAAACTTATACAAAAGCATGTATCATTAAACAAAACCCTTAGAAATGGCAAAAAATCGAAAAATCGTAAGGGGGACCCCTTCGATAAGAAATCTCGAATTTTTACAAAAAAAAATATTTCGGATTTTTCTCAAAATTGATACACATTGGGCCGTAGATCACAAAAATAAGGTTCATTTTGGATTCTGGCCAACTGTTTTTGAGTAAATCGGAAAAAAAGTACCTAAAATTGACTATATCGGAAAATAGTACCTAAAATTGACTATAACTCAAAAACTAAGGCCTCTTGATTTTTTTAAATATTTTTTTATTAATCCTCACCCCAAAATTACCTAACGGCCATATTTTGGACTGTATTAGGAAAACTTTTTTTTTTCAAAAAAACTAACAGAGAGTATATGAACATGTATCTCAGAAACTAAAAGAGATAGGGACTTGCGGTTGGAATTTTTGATGTTTTAAGGTCCGATATATGGTAAAGGCACATTTTAAAACATATTTTAAACAAAAAAAAATTTTGAAAAATTTTGAAATTTTTGTAATGGAATTTAATTTTTCAGAAAATTATATCTCAATAACGGTAAAAGATAGGGACCTCTGGTTAAAATTTTTGAGTTCCTCAAGTCCATTTTAGTCGAAGGAAATTGGGGCCTTAATAACCAAACTTATACAAAAGCATGTATCATTAAACAAAACCCTTAGAAATGGCAAAAAATCGAAAAATCGTAAGGGGGACCCCTTCGATAAGAAATCTCGAATTTTTACAAAAAAAAATATTTCGGATTTTTCTCAAAATTGATACACATTGGGCCGTAGATCACAAAAATAAGGTTCATTTTGGATTTTGGCCAACTGTTTTTGAGTAAATCGGAAAAAAAGTACCTAAAATTGACTATATCGGAAAATAGTACCTAAAATTGACTATAACTCAAAAACTAAGGCCTCTTGATTTTTTTAAATATTTTTTTATTAATCCTCACCCCAAAATTACCTAACGGCCATATTTTGGACTGTATTAGGAAAACTTTTTTTTTTCAAAAAAACTAACAGAGAGTATATGAACATGTATCTCAAAAACTAAAAGAGATAGGGACCTGCGGTTGGAATTTTTGAAGTTTTAAGGTCCGATATATGGTAAAGGCACATTTTAAAACATATTTTAAACAAAAAAAATTTTTGAAAAATTTGGAAATTTTTGTAATGGAATTTAATTTTTCAAAAAATTATATCTCAATAACGGTAAAAGATAGGGACCTCTGGTTTAAATTTTTGAGTTCCTCAAGTCCATTTTAGTCGAAGGAAATTGGGGCCTTAATAACCAAACTTATACAAAAGCATGTATCATTAAACAAAACCCTTAGAAATAGCAAAAAATCGAAAAATCGTAAGGGGGACCCCTTCGATAAGAAATCTCGAATTTTTACAAAAAAAAATATTTCGGATTTTTCTCAAAATTGATACACATTGGGCCGTAGATCACAAAAATAAGGTTCATTTTGGATTTTGGCCAACTGTTTTTGAGTAAATCGGAAAAAAAGTACCTAAAATTGACTATATCGGAAAATAGTACCTAAAATTGACTATAACTCAAAAACTAAGGCCTATTGATTTTTTTAAATATTTTTTTATTAATCCTCACCCCAAAATTACCTAACGGCCATATTTTGGACTGTATTAGGAAAACTTTTTTTTTTCAAAAAAACTAACAGAGAGTATATGAACATGTATCTCAAAAACTAAAAGAGATAGGGACCTGCGGTTGGAATTTTTGAAGTTTTAAGGTCCGATATATGGTAAAGGCACATTTTAAAACATATTTTAAACAAAAAAAATTTTTGAAAAATTTTGAAATTTTTGTAATGGAATGTAATTTTTCAAAAAATTATATCTCAATAACGGTAAAAGATAGGGACCTCTGGTTTAAATTTTTGAGTTCCTCAAGTCCATTTTAGTCGAAGGAAATTGGGGCCTTAATAACCAAACTTATACAAAAGCATGTATCATTAAACAAAACCCTTAGAAATGGCAAAAAATCGAAAAATCGTAAGGGGGACCCCTTCGATAAGAAATCTCGAATTTTTACAAAAAAAAATATTTCGGATTTTTCTCAAAATTGATACACATTGGGCCGTAGATCACAAAAATAAGGTTCATTTTGGATTTTGGCCAACTGTTTTTGAGTAAATCGGAAAAAAAGTACCTAAAATTGACTATATCGGAAAATAGTACCTAAAATTGACTATAACTCAAAAACTAAGGCCTCTTGATTTTTTTAAATATTTTTTTATTAATCCTCATCCCAAAATTACCTAACGGCCATATTTTGGACTGTATTAGGAAAACTTTTTTTTTTCAAAAAAACTAACAGAGAGTATATGAACATGTATCTCAAAAACTAAAAGAGATAGGGACCTGCGGTTGGAATTTTTGAAGTTTTCAAGTCCGATATATGGTAAAGGCACATTTTAAAACATATTTTAAACAAAAAAAATTTTTGAAAAATTTTGAAATTTTTGTAATGGAATTTAATTTTTCAAAAAATTATATCTCAATAACGGTAAAAGATAGGGACCTCTGGTTTAAATTTTTGAGTTCCTCAAGTCCATTTTAGTCGAAGGAAATTGGGGCCTTAATAACCAAACTTATACAAAAGCATGTATCATTAAACAAAACCCTTAGAAATGGCAAAAAATCGAAAAATCGTAAGGGGGCCCCTTCGATAAGAAATCTCGAATTTTTACAAAAAAAAATATTTCGGATTTTTCTCAAAATTGATACACATTGGGCCGTAGATCACAAAAATAAGGTTCATTTTGGATTTTGGCCAACTGTTTTTGAGTAAATCGGAAAAAAAGTACCTAAAATTGACTATATCGGAAAATAGTACATAAAATTGACTATAACTCAAAAACTAAGGCCTCTTGATTTTTTTAAATATTTTTTTATTAATCCTCACCCCAAAATTACCTAACGGCCATATTTTGGACTGTATTAGGAAAACTTTTTTTTTTCAAAAAAACTAACAGAGAGTATATGAACATGTATCTCAAAAACTAAAAGAGATAGGGACCTGCGGTTGGAATTTTTGAAGTTTTAAGGTCCGATATATGGTAAAGGCACATTTTAAAACATATTTTAAACAAAAAAAATTTTTGAAAAATTTTGAAATTTTTGTAATGGAATTTAATTTTTCAAAAAATTATATCTCAATAACGGTAAAAGATAGGGACCTCTGGTTTAAATTTTTGAGTTCCTCAAGTCCATTTTAGTCGAAGGAAATTGGGGCCTTAATAACCAAACTTATACAAAAGCATGTATCATTAAACAAAATCCTAAAACATGGCAAAAAATCGAAAAATCGTAAGGGGGACCCCTTCGATAAGAAATCTCGAATTTTTACAAAAAAAAATATTTTGGATTTTTCTCAAAATTGATACACATTGGGCCGTAGATCACAAAAATAAGGTTCATTTTGGATTTTGGCCAACTGTTTTTGAGTAAATCGGAAAAAAAGTACCTAAAATTGACTTTATCGGAAAATAGTACCTAAAATTGACTATAACTCAAAAACTAAGGCCTCTTGATTTTTTTAAATATTTTTTTATTAATCCTCACCCCAAAATTACCTAACGGCCATATTTTGGACTGTATTAGGAAAACTTTTTTTTTTCAAAAAAACTAACAGAGAGTATATGAACATGTATCTCAAAAACTAAAAGAGATAGGGACCTGCGGTTGGAATTTTTGAAGTTTTAAGGTCCGATATATGGTAAAGGCACATTTTAAAACATATTTTAAACAAAAAAAATTTTTGAAAAATTTTGAAATTTTTGTAATGGAATTTAATTTTTCAAAAAATTATATCTCAATAACGGTAAAAGATAGGGACCTCTGGTTTAAATTTTTGAGTTCCTCAAGTCCATTTTAGTCGAAGGAAATTGGGGCCTTAATAACCAAACTTATACAAAAGCATGTATCATTAAACAAAACCCTTAGAAA
Source organism: Liopterus haemorrhoidalis (assembly GCA_963971575.1). Lineage (NCBI taxonomy): Eukaryota > Metazoa > Arthropoda > Insecta > Coleoptera > Dytiscidae > Liopterus > Liopterus haemorrhoidalis. The sequence continues at coordinate 215,514 of OZ020611.1, forward strand.
TGGCAAAAAATCGAAAAATCGTAAGGGGGACCCCTTCGATAAGAAATCTCGAATTTTTACAAAAAAAAATATTTCGGATTTTTCTCAAAATTGATACACATTGGGCCGTAGATCACAAAAATAAGGTTCATTTTGGATTTTGGCCAACTGTTTTTGAGTAAATCGGAAAAAAAGTACCTAAAATTGACTATATCGGAAAATAGTACCTAAAATTGACTATAACTCAAAAACTAAGGCCTCTTGATTTTTTTAAATATTTTTTTATTAATCCTCACCCCAAAATTACCTAACGGCCATATTTTGGACTGTATTAGGAAAACTTTTTTTTTTCAAAAAAACTAACAGAGAGTATATGAACATGTATCTCAAAAACTAAAAGAGATAGGGACCTGCGGTTGGAATTTTTGAAGTTTTAAGGTCCGATATATGGTAAAGGCACATTTTAAAACATATTTTAAACAAAAAAAATTTTTGAAAAATTTTGAAATTTTTGTAATGGAATTTAATTTTTCAAAAAATTATATCTCAATAACGGTAAAAGATAGGGACCTCTGGTTTAAATTTTTGAGTTCCTCAAGTCCATTTTAGTCGAAGGAAATTGGGGCCTTAATAACCAAACTTATACAAAAGCATGTATCATTAAACAAAATCCTAAAACATGGCAAAAAATCGAAAAATCGTAAGGAGGACCCCTTCGATAAGAAATCTCGAATTTTTACAAAAAAAAATATTTTGGATTTTTCTCAAAATTGATACACATTGGGCCGTAGATCACAAAAATAAGGTTCATTTTGGATTTTGGCCAACTGTTTTTGAGTAAATCGGAAAAAAAGTACCTAAAATTGACTTTATCGGAAAATAGTACCTAAAATTGACTATAACTCAAAAACTAAGGCCTCTTGATTTTTTTAAATATTTTTTTATTAATCCTCACCCCAAAATTACCTAACGGCCATATTTTGGACTGTATTAGGAAAACTTTTTTTTTTCAAAAAAATTAACAGAGAGTATATGAACATGTATCTCAAAAACTAAAAGAGATAGGGACCTGCGGTTGGAATTTTTGAAGTTTTAAGGTCCGATATATGGTAAAGGCACATTTTAAAACATATTTTAAACAAAAAAAATTTTTGAAAAATTTTGAAATTTTTGTAATGGAATTTAATTTTTCAGAAAATTATATCTCAATAACGGTAAAAGATAGGGACCTCTGGTTTAAATTTTTGAGTTCCTCAAGTCCATTTTAGTCGAAGGAAATTGGGGCCTTAATAACCAAACTTATACAAAAGCATGTATCATTAAACAAAACCCTTAGAAATGGCAAAAAATCGAAAAATCGTAAGGGGGACCCCTTCGATAAGAAATATCGAATTTTTACAAAAAAAATATTTCGGATTTTTCTCAAAATTGATACACATTGGGCCGTAGATCACAAAAATAAGGTTCATTTTGGATTCTGGCCAACTGTTTTTGAGTAAATCGGAAAAAAAGTACCTAAAATTGACTATATCGGAAAATAGTACCTAAAATTGACTATAACTCAAAAACTAAGGCCTCTTGATTTTTTTAAATATTTTTTTATTAATCCTCACCCCAAAATTACCTAACGGCCATATTTTGGACTGTATTAGGAAAACTTTTTTTTTTCAAAAAAATTAACAGAGAGTATATGAACATGTATCTCAAAAACTAAAAGAGATAGGGACCTGCGGTTGGAATTTTTGAAGTTTTAAGATCCGATATATGGTAAAGGCACATTTTAAAACATATTTTAAACAAAAAAAATTTTTGAAAAATTTTGAAATTTTTGTAATGGAATTTAATTTTTCAGAAAATTATATCTCAATAACGGTAAAAGATAGGGACCTCTGGTTTAAATTTTTGAGTTCCTCAAGTCCATTTTAGTCGAAGGAAATTGGGGCCTTAATAACCAAACTTATACAAAAGCATGTATCATTAAACAAAACCCTTAGAAATGGCAAAAAATCGAAAAATCGTAAGGGGGACCCCTTCGATAAGAAATCTCGAATTTTTACAAAAAAAAATATTTCGGATTTTTCTCAAAATTGATACACATTGGGCCGTAGATCACAAAAATAAGGTTCATTTTGGATTCTGGCCAACTGTTTTTGAGTAAATCGGAAAAAAAGTACCTAAAATTGACTATATCGGAAAATAGTACCTAAAATTGACTATAACTCAAAAACTAAGGCCTCTTGATTTTTTTAAATATTTTTTTATTAATCCTCACCCCAAAATTACCTAACGGCCATATTTTGGACTGTATTAGGAAAACTTTTTTTTTTCAAAAAAACTAACAGAGAGTATATGAACATGTATCTCAAAAACTAAAAGAGATAGGGACCTGCGGTTGGAATTTTTGATGTTTTAAGGTCCGATATATGGTAAAGGCACATTTTAAAACATATTTTAAACAAAAAAAAATTTTGAAAAATTTTGAAATTTTTGTAATGGAATTTAATTTTTCAGAAAATTATATCTCAATAACGGTAAAAGATAGGGACCTCTGGTTAAAATTTTTGAGTTCCTCAAGTCCATTTTAGTCGAAGGAAATTGGGGCCTTAATAACCAAACTAATACAAAAGCATGTATCATTAAACAAAACCCTTAGAAATGGCAAAAAGACGAAAAATCGTAAGGGGGACCCCTTCGATAAGAAATCTCGAATTTTTACAAAAAAAAATATTTCGGATTTTTCTCAAAATTGATACACATTGGGCCGTAGATCACAAAAATAAGGTTCATTTTGGATTTTGGCCAACTGTTTTTGAGTAAATCGGAAAAAAAGTACCTAAAATTGACTATATCGGAAAATAGTACCTAAAATTGACTATAACTCAAAAACTAAGGCCTCTTGATTTTTTAAAATATTTTTTTATTAATCCTCACCCCAAAATTACCTAACGGCCATATTTTGGACTGTATTAGGAAAACTTTTTTTTTTCAAAAAAACTAACAGAGAGTATATGAACATGTATCTCAAAAACTAAAAGAGATAGGGACCTGCGGTTGGAATTTTTGAAGTTTTAAGGTCCGATATATGGTAAAGGCACATTTTAAAACACATTTTAAACAAAAAAAATTTTTGAAAAATTTTGAAATTTTTGTAATGGAATTTAATTTTTCAAAAAATTATATCTCAATAACGGTAAAAGATAGGGACCTCTGGTTTAAATTTTTGAGTTCCTCAAGTCCATTTTAGTCGAAGGAAATTGGGGCCTTAATAACCAAACTTATACAAAAGCATGTATCATTAAACAAAACCCTTAGAAATGGCAAAAAATCGAAAAATCGTAAGGGGGACCCCTTCGATAAGAAATCTCGAATTTTTACAAAAAAAAATATTTCGGATTTTTCTCAAAATTGATACACATTGGGCCGTAGATCACAAAAATAAGGTTCATTTTGGATTTTGGCCAACTGTTTTTGAGTAAATCGGAAAAAAAGTACCTAAAATTGACTATATCGGAAAATAGTACCTAAAATTGACTATAACTCAAAAACTAAGGCCTATTGATTTTTTTAAATATTTTTTTATTAATCCTCACCCCAAAATTACCTAACGGCCATATTTTGGACTGTATTAGGAAAACTTTTTTTTTTCAAAAAAATTAACAGAGAGTATATGAACATGTATCTCAAAAACTAAAAGAGATAGGGACCTGCGGTTGGAATTTTTGAAGTTTTAAGGTCCGATATATGGTAAAGGCACATTTTAAAACATATTTTAAACAAAAAAAATTTTTGAAAAATTTTGAAATTTTTGTAATGGAATTTAATTTTTCAGAAAATTATATCTCAATAACGGTAAAAGATAGGGACCTCTGGTTTAAATTTTTGAGTTCCTCAAGTCCATTTTAGTCGAAGGAAATTGGGGCCTTAATAACCAAACTTATACAAAAGCATGTATCATTAAACAAAACCCTTAGAAATGGCAAAAAATCGAAAAATCGTAAGGGGGACCCCTTCGATAAGAAATATCGAATTTTTACAAAAAAAATATTTCGGATTTTTCTCAAAATTGATACACATTGGGCCGTAGATCACAAAAATAAGGTTCATTTTGGATTCTGGCCAACTGTTTTTGAGTAAATCGGAAAAAAAGTACCTAAAATTGACTATATCGGAAAATAGTACCTAAAATTGACTATAACTCAAAAACTAAGGCCTCTTGATTTTTTTAAATATTTTTTTATTAATCCTCACCCCAAAATTACCTAACGGCCATATTTTGGACTGTATTAGGAAAACTTTTTTTTTTCAAAAAAATTAACAGAGAGTATATGAACATGTATCTCAAAAACTAAAAGAGATAGGGACCTGCGGTTGGAATTTTTGAAGTTTTAAGATCCGATATATGGTAAAGGCACATTTTAAAACATATTTTAAACAAAAAAAATTTTTGAAAAATTTTGAAATTTTTGTAATGGAATTTAATTTTTCAGAAAATTATATCTCAATAACGGTAAAAGATAGGGACCTCTGGTTTAAATTTTTGAGTTCCTCAAGTCCATTTTAGTCGAAGGAAATTGGGGCCTTAATAACCAAACTTATACAAAAGCATGTATCATTAAACAAAACCCTTAGAAATGGCAAAAAATCGAAAAATCGTAAGGGGGACCCCTTCGATAAGAAATCTCGAATTTTTACAAAAAAAAATATTTCGGATTTTTCTCAAAATTGATACACATTGGGCCGTAGATCACAAAAATAAGGTTCATTTTGGATTCTGGCCAACTGTTTTTGAGTAAATCGGAAAAAAAGTACCTAAAATTGACTATATCGGAAAATAGTACCTAAAATTGACTATAACTCAAAAACTAAGGCCTCTTGATTTTTTTAAATATTTTTTTATTAATCCTCACCCCAAAATTACCTAACGGCCATATTTTGGACTGTATTAGGAAAACTTTTTTTTTTCAAAAAAACTAACAGAGAGTATATGAACATGTATCTCAAAAACTAAAAGAGATAGGGACCTGCGGTTGGAATTTTTGATGTTTTAAGGTCCGATATATGGTAAAGGCACATTTTAAAACATATTTTAAACAAAAAAAAATTTTGAAAAATTTTGAAATTTTTGTAATGGAATTTAATTTTTCAGAAAATTATATCTCAATAACGGTAAAAGATAGGGACCTCTGGTTAAAATTTTTGAGTTCCTCAAGTCCATTTTAGTCGAAGGAAATTGGGGCCTTAATAACCAAACTAATACAAAAGCATGTATCATTAAACAAAACCCTTAGAAATGGCAAAAAGACGAAAAATCGTAAGGGGGACCCCTTCGATAAGAAATCTCGAATTTTTACAAAAAAAAATATTTCGGATTTTTCTCAAAATTGATACACATTGGGCCGTAGATCACAAAAATAAGGTTCATTTTGGATTTTGGCCAACTGTTTTTGAGTAAATCGGAAAAAAAGTACCTAAAATTGACTATATCGGAAAATAGTACCTAAAATTGACTATAACTCAAAAACTAAGGCCTCTTGATTTTTTAAAATATTTTTTTATTAATCCTCACCCCAAAATTACCTAACGGCCATATTTTGGACTGTATTAGGAAAACTTTTTTTTTTCAAAAAAACTAACAGAGAGTATATGAACATGTATCTCAAAAACTAAAAGAGATAGGGACCTGCGGTTGGAATTTTTGAAGTTTTAAGGTCCGATATATGGTAAAGGCACATTTTAAAACACATTTTAAACAAAAAAAATTTTTGAAAAATTTTGAAATTTTTGTAATGGAATTTAATTTTTCAAAAAATTATATCTCAATAACGGTAAAAGATAGGGACCTCTGGTTTAAATTTTTGAGTTCCTCAAGTCCATTTTAGTCGAAGGAAATTGGGGCCTTAATAACCAAACTTATACAAAAGCATGTATCATTAAACAAAACCCTTAGAAATGGCAAAAAATCGAAAAATCGTAAGGGGGACCCCTTCGATAAGAAATCTCGAATTTTTACAAAAAAAAATATTTCGGATTTTTCTCAAAATTGATACACATTGGGCCGTAGATCACAAAAATAAGGTTCATTTTGGATTTTGGCCAACTGTTTTTGAGTAAATCGGAAAAAAAGTACCTAAAATTGACTATATCGGAAAATAGTACCTAAAATTGACTATAACTCAAAAACTAAGGCCTATTGATTTTTTTAAATATTTTTTTATTAATCCTCACCCCAAAATTACCTAACGGCCATATTTTGGACTGTATTAGGAAAACTTTTTTTTTTCAAAAAAATTAACAGAGAGTATATGAACATGTATCTCAAAAACTAAAAGAGATAAAGACCTGCGGTTGCAATTTTTGAAGTTTTAAGGTCCGATATATGGTAAAGGCACATTTTAAAACATATTTTAAACAAAAAAAATTTTTGAAAAATTTTGAAATTTTTGTAATGGAATTTAATTTTTCAAAAAATTATATCTCAATAACGGTAAAAGATAGGGACCTCTGGTTTAAATTTTGGAGTTCCTCAAGTCCATTTTAGTCGAAGGAAATTGGGGCCTTAATAACCAAACTTATACAAAAGCATGTATCATTAAACAAAACCCTTAGAAATGGCAAAAAATTGAAAAATGTAAGGGGGACCCCTTCGATAAGAAATCTCGAATTTTTACAAAAAAAAATATTTCGGATTTTTCTCAAAATTGATACACATTGGGCCGTAGATCACAAAAATAAGGTTCATTTTGGATTTTGGCCAACTGTTTTTGAGTAAATCGGAAAAAAAGTACCTAAAATTGACTATATCGGAAAATAGTACCTAAAATTGACTATAACTCAAAAACTAAGGCCTCTTGATTTTTTTAAATATTTTTTTATTAATCCTCACCCCAAAATTACCTAACGGCCATATTTTGGACTGTATTAGGAAAACTTTTTTTTTTCAAAAAAACTAACAGAGAGTATATGAACATGTATCTCAAAAACTAAAAGAGATAGGGACCTGCGGTTGGAATTTTTGAAGTTTTAAGGTCCGATATATGGTAAAGGCACATTTTAAAACACATTTTAAACAAAAAAAATTTTTGAAAAATTTTGAAATTTTTGTAATGGAATTTAATTTTTCAAAAAATTATATCTCAATAACGGTAAAAGATAGGGACCTCTGGTTTAAATTTTTGAGTTCCTCAAGTCCATTTTAGTCGAAGGAAATTGGGGCCTTAATAACCAAACTTATACAAAAGCATGTATCATTAAACAAAACCCTTACAAATGGCAAAAAATCGAAAAATCGTAAGGGGGACCCCTTCGATAAGAAATCTCGAATTTTTACAAAAAAAAATATTTCGGATTTTTCTCAAAATTGATTCACATTGGGCCGTAGATCACAAAAATAAGGTTCATTTTGGATTTTGGCCAACTGTTTTTGAGTAAATCGGAAAACAAGTACCTAAAATTGACTATATCGGAAAATAGTACCTAAAATTGACTATAACTCAAAAACTAAGGCCTCTTGATTTTTTTAAATATTTTTTTATTAATCCTCACCCCAAAATTACCTAACGGCCATATTTTGGACTGTATTAGGAAAACTTTTTTTTTTCAAAAAAACTAACAGAGAGTATATGAACATGTATCTCAAAAACTAAAAGAGATAGGGACCTGCGGTTGGAATTTGCGAAGTTTTAAGGTCCGATATATGGTAAAGGCACATTTTAAAACATATTTTAAACAAAAAAAATTTTTGAAAAATTTTGAAATTTTTGTAATGGAATTTAATTTTTCAAAAAATTATATCTCAATAACGGTAAAAGATAGGGACCTCCGGTTTAAATTTTTGAGTTCCTCAAGTCCATTTTAGTCGAAGGAAATTGGGGCCTTAATAACCAAACTTATACAAAAGCATGTATCATTAAACAAAACCCTTAAAAATGGCAAAAAATCGAAAAATCGTAAGGGGGACCCCTTCGATAAGAAATCTCGAATTTTTACAAAAAAAAAATATTTCGGATTTTTCTCAAAATTGATACACATTGGGCCGTAGATCACAAAAATAAGGTTCATTTTGGATTTTGGCCAACTGTTTTTGAGTAAATCGGAAAAAAAGTACCTAAAATTGACTTTATCGGAAAATAGTACCTAAAATTGACTATAACTCAAAAACTAAGGCCTCTTGATTTTTTTAAATATTTTTTTATTAATCCTCACCCCAAAATTACCTAACGGCCATATTTTGGACTGTATTAGGAAAACTTTTTTTTTTCAAAAAAACTAACAGAGAGTATATGAACATGTATCTCAAAAACTAAAAGAGATAGGGACCTGCGGTTGGAATTTTTGAAGTTTTAAGGTCCGATATATGGCAAAGGCACATTTTAAAACATATTTTAAACATAAAAAAATTTTGAAAAATTTTGAAATTTTTGTAATGGAATTTAATTTTTCAGAAAATTATATCTCAATAACGGTAAAAGATAGGGACCTCTGGTTAAAATTTTTGAGTTCCTCAAGTCCATTTTAGTCGAAGGAAATTGGGGCCTTAATAACCAAACTTATACAAAAGCATGTATCATTAAACAAAACCCTTAGAAATGGCAAAAAATCGAAAAATCGTAAGGGGGACCCCTTCGATAAGAAATCTCGAATTTTTACAAAAAAAAATATTTCGGATTTTTCTCAAAATTGATACACATTGGGCCGTAGATCACAAAAATAAGGTTCATTTTGGATTCTGGCCAACTGTTTTTGAGTAAATCGGAAAAAAATTACCTAAAATTGACTATATCGGAAAATAGTACCTAAAATTGACTATAACTCAAAAACTAAGGCCTCTTGATTTTTTTAAATATTTTTTTATTAATCCTCACCCCAAAATTACCTAACGGCCATATTTTGGACTGTATTAGGAAAACTTTTTTATTTCAAAAAAACTAACAGAGAGTATATGAACATGTATCTCAAAAACTAAAAGAGATAGGGACCTGCGGTTGGAATTTTTGAAGTTTTAAGGTCCGATATATAATAAAGGCACATTTTAAAACATATTTTAAACAAAAAAAATTTTTGAAAAATTTTGAAATTTTTGTAATGGAATTTAATTTTTCAAAAAATTATATCTCAATAACGGTAAAAGATAGGGACCTCTGGTTTAAATTTTTGAGTTCCTCAAGTCCATTTTAGTCGAAGGAAATTGGGACCTTAATAACCAAACTTATACAAAAGCATGTATCATTAAACAAAACCCTTAGAAATGGCAAAAAATCGAAAAATCGTAAGGGGGACCCCTTCGATAAGAAATCTCGAATTTTTACAAAAAAAAATATTTCGGATTTTTGTCAAAATTGATACACATTGGGCCGTAGATCACAAAAATAAGGTTCATTTTGGATTTTGGATAACTGTTTTTGAGTAAATCGGAAAAAAAGTACCTAAAATTGACTATATCGGAAAATAGTACCTAAAATTGACTATAACTCAAAAACTAACGCCTCTTGATTTTTTTAAATATTTTTTTATTAATCCTCACCCCAAAATTACCTAACGGCCATTTTTTGGACTGTATTAGGAAAACTTTTTTTTTTCAAAAAAACTAACAGAGAGTATATGAACATGTATCTCAAAAACTAAAAGAGATAGGGACCTGCGGTTGGAATTTTTGAAGTTTTAAGGTCCGATATATGGTAAAGGCACATTTTAAAACATATTTTAAACAAAAAAAATTTTTGAAAAATTTTGAAATTTTTGTAATGGAATTTAATTTTTCAAAAAATTATATCTTAATAACGGTAAAAGATAGGGACCTCTGGTTTAAATTTTTGAGTTCCTCAAGTCCATTTTAGTCGAAGGAAATTGGGGCCTTAATAACCAAACTTATACAAAAGCATGTATCATTAAACAAAACCCTTAGAAATGGCAAAAAATCGAAAAATCGTAAGGGGGACCCCTTCGATAAGAAATCTCGAATTTTTACAAAAAAAAATATTTCGGATTTTTCTCAAAATTGATACACATTGGGCCGTAGATCACAAAAATAAGGTTCATTTTGGATTCTGGCCAACTGTTTTTGAGTAAATCGGAAAAAAAGTACCTAAAATTGACTATATCGGAAAATAGTACCTAAAATTGACTATAACTCAAAAACTAAGGCCTCTTGATTTTTTTAAATATTTTTTTATTAATCCTCACCCCAAAATTACCTAACGGCCATATTTTGGACTGTATTAGGAAAACTTTTTTTTTTCAAAAAAACTAACAGAGAGTATATGAACATGTATCTCAAAAACTAAAAGAGATAGGGACCTGCGGTTGGAATTTTTGAAGTTTTAAGGTCCGATATATGGTAAAGGCACATTTTAAAACATATTTTAAACAAAAAAAATTTTTGAAAAATTTTGAAATTTTTGTAATGGAATTTAATTTTTCAAAAAATTATATCTCAATAACGGTAAAAGATAGGGACCTCTGGTTTAAATTTTTGAGTTCCTCAAGTCCATTTTAGTCGAAGGAAATTGGGGCCTTAATAACCAAACTTATACAAAAGCATGTATCATTAAACAAAACCCTTAGAAATGGCAAAAAATCGAAAAATCGTAAGGGGGGTTTCTTCGATAAGAAATCTCGAATTTTTACAAAAAAAAATATTTCGGATTTTTCTCAAAATTGATACACATTGGGCCGTAGATCACAAAAATAAGGTTCATTTTGGATTCTGGCCAACTGTTTTTGAGTAAATTGGAAAAAAAGTACCTAAAATTGACTATATCGGAAAATAGTACCTAAAATTGACTATAACTCAAAAACTAAGGCCTCTTGATTTTTTTAAATATTTTTTTATTAATCCTCACCCCAAAATTACCTAACGGCCATATTTTGGACTGTATTAGGAAAACTTTTTTTTTTCAAAAAAACTAACAGAGAGTATATGAACATGTATCTCAAAAACTAAAAGAGATAGGGACCTGCGGTTGGAATTTTTGAAGTTTTAAGGTCCGATATATGGTAAAGGCACATTTTAAAACATATTTTAAACAAAAAAAATTTTTGAAAAATTTTGAAATTTTTGTAATGGAATTTAATTTTTCAAAAAATTATATCTCAATAACGGTAAAAGATAGGGACCTCTGGTTTAAATTTTTGAGTTCCTCAAGTCCATTTTAGTCGAAGGAAATTGGGGCCTTAATAACCAAACTTATACAAAAGCATGTATCATTAAACAAAACCCTTAGAAATGGCAAAAAATCGAAAAATCGTAAGGGGGACCCCTTCGATAAGAAATCTCGAATTTTTACAAAAAAAAAATATTTCGGATTTTTCTCAACATTTATACACATTGGGCCGTAGATCACAAAAATAAGGTTCATTTTGGATTTTGGCCAACTGTTTTTGAGTAAATCGGAAAAAAAGTACCTAAAATTGACTATATCGGAAAATAGTACCTAAAATTGACTATAACTCAAAAACTAAGGCCTCTTGATTTTTTTAAATATTTTTTTATTAATCCTCACCCCAAAATTACCTAACGGCCATATTTTGGACTGTATTAGGAAAACTTTTTTTTTTCAAAAAAACTAACAGAGAGTATATGAACATGTATCTCAAAAACTAAAAGAGATAGGGACCTGCGGTTGGAATTTTTGAAGTTTTAAGGTCCGATATATGGTAAAGGCACATTTTAAAACATATTTTAAACAAAAAAAATTTTTGAAAAATTTTGAAATTTTTGTAATGGAATTTAATTTTTCAAAAAATTATATCTCAATAACGGTAAAAGATAGGGACCTCTGGTTTTAATTTTTGAGTTCCTCAAGTCCATTTTAGTCGAAGGAAATTGGGGCCTTAATAACCAAACTTATACAAAAGCATGTATCATTAAACAAAACCCTTAAAAATGGCAAAAAATCGAAAAATCGTAAGGGGGACCCCTTCGATAAGAAATCTCGAATTTTTACAAAAAAAAATATTTCGGATTTTTCTCAAAATTGATACACATTGGGCCGTAGATCACAAAAATAAGGTTCATTTTGGATTTTGGCCAACTGTTTTTGAGTAAATCGGAAAAAAAGTACCTAAAATTGACTATATCGGAAAATAGTACCTAAAATTGACTATAACTCAAAAACTAAGGCCTCTTGATTTTTTTAAATATTTTTTTATTAATCCTCACCCCAAAATTACCTAACGGCCATATTTTGGACTGTATTAGGAAAACTTTTTTTTTTCAAAAAAACTAACAGAGAGTATATGAAAATGTATCTCAAAAACTAAAAGAGATAGGGACCTGCGGTTGGAATTTTTGAAGTTTTAAGGTCCGATATATGGTAAAGGCACATTTTAAAACATATTTTAAACAAAAAAAATTTTTGAAAAATTTTGAAATTTTTGTAATGGAATTTAATTTTTCAAAAAATTATATCTCAATAACAGTAAAAGATAGGGACCTCTGGTTTTAATTTTTGAGTTCCTCAAGTCCATTTTAGTCGAAGGAAATTGGGGCCTTAATAACCAAACTTATACAAAAGCATGTATCATTAAACAAAACCCTTAGAAATGGCAAAAAATCGAAAAATCGTAAGGGGGACCCCTTCGATAAGAAATCTCGAATTTTTACAAAAAAAATTATTTCGGATTTTTCTCAAAATTGATACACATTGGGCCGTAGATCACAAAAATAAGGTTCATTTTGGATTTTGGCCAACTGTTTTTGAGTAAATCGGAAAAAAAGTACCTAAAATTGACTATATCGGAAAATAGTACCTAAAATTGACTATAACTCAAAAACTAAGGCCTCTTGATTTTTTTAAATATTTTTTTATTAATCCTCACCCCAAAATTACCTAACGGCCATATTTTGGACTGTATTAGGAAAACTTTTTTTTTTCAAAAAAACTAACAGAGAGTATATGAACATGTATCTCAAAAACTAAAAGAGATAGGGACCTGCGGTTGGAATTTTTGAAGTTTTAAGGTCCGATATATGGTAAAGGCACATTTTAAAACATATTTTAAACAAAAAAAATTTTTGAAAAATTTTGAAATTTTTGTAATGGAATTTAATTTTTCAAAAAATTATATCTCAATAACGGTAAAAGATAGGGACCTCTGGTTTTAATTTTTGAGTTCCTCAAGTCCATTTTAGTCGAAGGAAATTGGGGTCTTAATAACCAAACTTATACAAAAGCATGTATCATTAAACAAAACCCTTAGAAATGGCAAAAAATCGAAAAATCGTAAGGGGGACCCCTTCGATAAGAAATCTCGAATTTTTACAAAAAAAAATATTTCGGATTTTTCTCAAAATTGATAGACATTGGGCCGTAGATCACAAAAATAAGGTTCATTTTGGATTTTGGCCAACTGTTTTTGAGTAAATCGGAAAAAAAGTACCTAAAATTGACTATATCGGAAAATAGTACCTAAAATTGACTATAACTCAAAAACTAAGGCCTCTTGATTTTTTTAAATATTTTTTTATTAATCCTCACCCCAAAATTACCTAACGGCCATATTTTGGACTGTATTAGGAAAACTTTTTTTTTTCAAAAAAACAAACAGAGAGTATATGAACATGTATCTCAAAAACTAAAAGAGATAGGGACCTGCGGTTGGAATTTTTGAAGTTTTAAGGTCCGATATATGGTAAAGGCACATTTTAAAACATATTTTAAACAAAAAAAATTTTTGAAAAATTTTGAAATTTTTGTAATGGAATTTAATTTTTCAAAAAATTATATCTCAATAACGGTAAAAGATAGGGACCTCTGGTTTAAATTTTTGAGTTCCTCAAGTCCATTTTAGTCGAAGGAAATTGGGGCCTTAATAACCAAACTTATACAAAAGCATGTATCATTAAACAAAACCCTTAGAAATGGCAAAAAATCGAAAAATCGTAAGGGGGACCCCTTCGATAAGAAATCTCGAATTTTTACAAAAAAAAAATATTTCGGATTTTTCTCAACATTTATACACATTGGGCCGTAGATCACAAAAATAAGGTTCATTTTGGATTTTGGCCAACTGTTTTTGAGTAAATCGGAAAAAAAGTACCTAAAATTGACTATATCGGAAAATAGTACCTAAAATTGACTATAACTCAAAAACTAAGGCCTCTTGATTTTTTTAAATATTTTTTTATTAATCCTCACCCCAAAATTACCTAACGGCCATATTTTGGACTGTATTAGGAAAACTTTTTTTTTTCAAAAAAACTAACAGAGAGTATATGAACATGTATCTCAAAAACTAAAAGAAATAGGGACCTGCGGTTGGAATTTTTGAAGTTTTAAGGTCCGATATATGGTAAAGGCACATTTTAAAACATATTTTAAACAAAAAAAATTTTTGAAAAATTTTGAAATTTTTGTAATGGAATTTAATTTTTCAAAAAATTATATCTCAATAACGGTAAAAGATAGGGACCTCTGGTTTTAATTTTTGAGTTCCTCAAGTCCATTTTAGTCGAAGGAAATTGGGGCCTTAATAACCAAACTTATACAAAAGCATGTATCATTAAACAAAACCCTTAAAAATGGCAAAAAATCGAAAAATCGTAAGGGGGACCCCTTCGATAAGAAATCTCGAATTTTTACAAAAAAAAATATTTCGGATTTTTCTCAAAATTGATACACATTGGGCCGTAGATCACAAAAATAAGGTTCATTTTGGATTTTGGCCAACTGTTTTTGAGTAAATCGGAAAAAAAGTACCTAAAATTGACTATATCGGAAAATAGTACCTAAAATTGACTATAACTCAAAAACTAAGGCCTCTTGATTTTTTTAAATATTTTTTTATTAATCCTCACCCCAAAATTACCTAACGGCCATATTTTGGACTGTATTAGGAAAACTTTTTTTTTTCAAAAAAACTAACAGAGAGTATATGAAAATGTATCTCAAAAACTAAAAGAGATAGGGACCTGCGGTTGGAATTTTTGAAGTTTTAAGGTCCGATATATGGTAAAGGCACATTTTAAAACATATTTTAAACAAAAAAAATTTTTGAAAAATTTTGAAATTTTTGTAATGGAATTTAATTTTTCAAAAAATTATATCTCAATAACAGTAAAAGATAGGGACCTCTGGTTTTAATTTTTGAGTTCCTCAAGTCCATTTTAGTCGAAGGAAATTGGGGCCTTAATAACCAAACTTATACAAAAGCATGTATCATTAAACAAAACCCTTAGAAATGGCAAAAAATCGAAAAATCGTAAGGGGGACCCCTTCGATAAGAAATCTCGAATTTTTACAAAAAAAATTATTTCGGATTTTTCTCAAAATTGATACACATTGGGCCGTAGATCACAAAAATAAGGTTCATTTTGGATTTTGGCCAACTGTTTTTGAGTAAATCGGAAAAAAAGTACCTAAAATTGACTATATCGGAAAATAGTACCTAAAATTGACTATAACTCAAAAACTAAGGCCTCTTGATTTTTTTAAATATTTTTTTATTAATCCTCACCCCAAAATTACCTAACGGCCATATTTTGGACTGTATTAGGAAAACTTTTTTTTTTCAAAAAAACTAACAGAGAGTATATGAACATGTATCTCAAAAACTAAAAGAGATAGGGACCTGCGGTTGGAATTTTTGAAGTTTTAAGGTCCGATATATGGTAAAGGCACATTTTAAAACATATTTTAAACAAAAAAAATTTTTGAAAAATTTTGAAATTTTTGTAATGGAATTTAATTTTTCAAAAAATTATATCTCAATAACGGTAAAAGATAGGGACCTCTGGTTTTAATTTTTGAGTTCCTCAAGTCCATTTTAGTCGAAGGAAATTGGGGTCTTAATAACCAAACTTATACAAAAGCATGTATCATTAAACAAAACCCTTAGAAATGGCAAAAAATCGAAAAATCGTAAGGGGGACCCCTTCGATAAGAAATCTCGAATTTTTACAAAAAAAAATATTTCGGATTTTTCTCAAAATTGATAGACATTGGGCCGTAGATCACAAAAATAAGGTTCATTTTGGATTTTGGCCAACTGTTTTTGAGTAAATCGGAAAAAAAGTACCTAAAATTGACTATATCGGAAAATAGTACCTAAAATTGACTATAACTCAAAAACTAAGGCCTCTTGATTTTTTTAAATATTTTTTTATTAATCCTCACCCCAAAATTACCTAACGGCCATATTTTGGACTGTATTAGGAAAACTTTTTTTTTTCAAAAAAACAAACAGAGAGTATATGAACATGTATCTCAAAAACTAAAAGAGATAGGGACCTGCGGTTGGAATTTTTGAAGTTTTAAGGTCCGATATATGGTAAAGGCACATTTTAAAACATATTTTAAACAAAAAAAATTTTTGAAAAATTTTGAAATTTTTGTAATGGAATTTAATTTTTCAAAAAATTATATCTCAATAACGGTAAAAGATAGGGACCTCTGGTTTAAATTTTTGAGTTCCTCAAGTCCATTTTAGTCGAAGGAAATTGGGGCCTTAATAACCAAACTTATACAAAAGCATGTATCATTAAACAAAACCCTTAGAAATGGCAAAAAATCGAAAAATCGTAAGGGGGACCCCTTCGATAAGAAATCTCGAATTTTTACAAAAAAAAAATATTTCGGATTTTTCTCAACATTTATACACATTGGGCCGTAGATCACAAAAATAAGGTTCATTTTGGATTTTGGCCAACTGTTTTTGAGTAAATCGGAAAAAAAGTACCTAAAATTGACTATATCGGAAAATAGTACCTAAAATTGACTATAACTCAAAAACTAAGGCCTCTTGATTTTTTTAAATATTTTTTTATTAATCCTCACCCCAAAATTACCTAACGGCCATATTTTGGACTGTATTAGGAAAACTTTTTTTTTTCAAAAAAACTAACAGAGAGTATATGAACATGTATCTCAAAAACTAAAAGAAATAGGGACCTGCGGTTGGAATTTTTGAAGTTTTAAGGTCCGATATATGGTAAAGGCACATTTTAAAACATATTTTAAACAAAAAAAATTTTTGAAAAATTTTGAAATTTTTGTAATGGAATTTAATTTTTCAAAAAATTATATCTCAATAACGGTAAAAGATAGGGACCTCTGGTTTTAATTTTTGAGTTCCTCAAGTCCATTTTAGTCGAAGGAAATTGGGGCCTTAATAACCAAACTTATACAAAAGCATGTATCATTAAACAAAACCCTTAAAAATGGCAAAAAATCGAAAAATCGTAAGGGGGACCCCTTCGATAAGAAATCTCGAATTTTTACAAAAAAAAATATTTCGGATTTTTCTCAAAATTGATACACATTGGGCCGTAGATCACAAAAATAAGGTTCATTTTGGATTTTGGCCAACTGTTTTTGAGTAAATCGGAAAAAAAGTACCTAAAATTGACTATATCGGAAAATAGTACCTAAAATTGACTATAACTCAAAAACTAAGGCCTCTTGATTTTTTTAAATATTTTTTTATTAATCCTCACCCCAAAATTACCTAACGGCCATATTTTGGACTGTATTAGGAAAACTTTTTTTTTTCAAAAAAACTAACAGAGAGTATATGAAAATGTATCTCAAAAACTAAAAGAGATAGGGACCTGCGGTTGGAATTTTTGAAGTTTTAAGGTCCGATATATGGTAAAGGCACATTTTAAAACATATTTTAAACAAAAAAAATTTTTGAAAAATTTTGAAATTTTTGTAATGGAATTTAATTTTTCAAAAAATTATATCTCAATAACAGTAAAAGATAGGGACCTCTGGTTTTAATTTTTGAGTTCCTCAAGTCCATTTTAGTCGAAGGAAATTGGGGCCTTAATAACCAAACTTATACAAAAGCATGTATCATTAAACAAAACCCTTAGAAATGGCAAAAAATCGAAAAATCGTAAGGGGGACCCCTTCGATAAGAAATCTCGAATTTTTACAAAAAAAAATATTTCGGATTTTTCTCAAAATTGATACACATTGGGCCGTAGATCACAAAAATAAGGTTCATTTTGGATTTTGGCCAACTGTTTTTGAGTAAATCGGAAAAAAAGTACCTAAAATTGACTATATCGGAAAATAGTACCTAAAATTGACTATAACTCAAAAACTAAGGCCTCTTGATTTTTTTAAATATTTTTTTATTAATCCTCACCCCAAAATTACCTAACGGCCATATTTTGGACTGTATTAGGAAAACTTTTTTTTTTCAAAAAAACTAACAGAGAGTATATGAACATGTATCTCAAAAACTAAAAGAGATAGGGACCTGCGGTTGGAATTTTTGAAGTTTTAAGGTCCGATATATGGTAAAGGCACATTTTAAAACATATTTTAAACAAAAAAAATTTTTGAAAAATTTTGAAATTTTTGTAATGGAATTTAATTTTTCAAAAAATTATATCTCAATAACGGTAAAAGATAGGGACCTCTGGTTTTAATTTTTGAGTTCCTCAAGTCCATTTTAGTCGAAGGAAATTGGGGTCTTAATAACCAAACTTATACAAAAGCATGTATCATTAAACAAAACCCTTAGAAATGGCAAAAAATCGAAAAATCGTAAGGGGGACCCCTTCGATAAGAAATCTCGAATTTTTACAAAAAAAAAATATTTCGGATTTTTCTCAACATTTATACACATTGGGCCGTAGATCACAAAAATAAGGTTCATTTTGGATTTTGGCCAACTGTTTTTGAGTAAATCGGAAAAAAAGTACCTAAAATTGACTATATCGGAAAATAGTACCTAAAATTGACTATAACTCAAAAACTAAGGCCTCTTGATTTTTTTAAATATTTTTTTATTAATCCTCACCCCAAAATTACCTAACGGCCATATTTTGGACTGTATTAGGAAAACTTTTTTTTTTCAAAAAAACTAACAGAGAGTATATGAACATGTATCTCAAAAACTAAAAGAGATAGGGACCTGCGGTTGGAATTTTTGATGTTTTAAGGTCCGATATATGGTAAAGGCACATTTTAAAACATATTTTAAACAAAAAAAAATTTTGAAAAATTTTGAAATTTTTGTAATGGAATTTAATTTTTCAGAAAATTATATCTCAATAACGGTAAAAGATAGGGACCTCTGGTTAAAATTTTTGAGTTCCTCAAGTCCATTTTAGTCGAAGGAAATTGGGGCCTTAATAACCAAATTTATACAAAAGCATGTATCATTAAACAAAACCCTTAGAAATGGCAAAAAATCGAAAAATCGTAAGGGGGACCCCTTCGATAAGAAATCTCGAATTTTTACAAAAAAAAATATTTCGGATTTTTCTCAAAATTGATACACATTGGGCCGTAGATCACAAAAATAAGGTTCATTTTGGATTCTGGCCAACTGTTTTTGAGTAAATCGGAAAAAAAGTACCTAAAATTGACTATATCGGAAAATAGTACCTAAAATTGACTATAACTCAAAAACTAAGGCCTCTTGATTTTTTTAAATATTTTTTTATTAATCCTCACCCCAAAATTACCTAACGGCCATATTTTGGACTGTATTAGGAAAACTTTTTTTTTTCAAAAAAACTAACAGAGAGTATATGAACATGTATCTCAAAAACTAAAAGAGATAGGGACCTGCGGTTAAAATTTTTGATGTTTTAAGGTCCGATATATGGTAAAGGCACATTTTAAAACATATTTTAAACAAAAAAAAATTTTGAAAAATTTTGAAATTTTTGTAATGGAATTTAATTTTTCAGAAAATTATATCTCAATAACGGTAAAAGATAGGGACCTCTGGTTAAAATTTTTGAGTTCCTCAAGTCCATTTTAGTCGAAGGAAATTGGGGCCTTAATAACCAAACTTATACAAAAGCATGTATCATTAAACAAAACCCTAAAACATGGCAAAAAATCGAAAAATCGTAAGGGGGACCCCTTCGATAAGAAATCTCGAATTTTTACAAAAAAAAATATTTCGGATTTTTCTCAAAATTGATACACATTGGGCCGTAGATCACAAAAATAAGGTTCATTTTGGATTTTGGCCAACTGTTTTTGAGTAAATCGGAAAAAAAGTACCTAAAATTGACTATATCGGAAAATAGTACCTAAAATTGACTATAACTCAAAAACTAAGGCCTCTTGATTTTTTTAAATATTTTTTTATTAATCCTCACCCCAAAATTACCTAACGGCCATATTTTGGACTGTATTAGGAAAACTTTTTTTTTTCAAAAAAATTAACAGAGAGTATATGAACATGTATCTCAAAAACTAAAAGAGATAGGGACCTGCGGTTGGAATTTTTGAAGTTTTAAGGTCCGATATATGGTAAAGGCACATTTTAAAACATATTTTAAACAAAAAAAATTTTTGAAAAATTTTGAAATTTTTGTAATGGAATTTAATTTTTCAAAAAATTATATCTCAATAACGGTAAAAGATAGGGACCTCTGGTTTAAATTTTTGAGTTCCTCAAGTCCATTTTAGTCGAAGGAAATTGGGGCCTTAATAACCAAACTTATACAAAAGCATGTATCATTAAACAAAACCCTTAGAAATGGCAAAAAATCGAAAAATCGTAAGGGGGACCCCTTCGATAAGAAATCTCGAATTTTTACAAAAAAAATATTTCGGATTTTTCTCAAAATTGATACACATTGGGCCGTAGATCACAAAAATAAGGTTCATTTTGGATTTTGGCCAACTGTTTTTGAGTAAATCGGAAAAAAAGTACCTAAAATTGACTATATCGGAAAATAGTACCTAAAATTGACTATAACTCAAAAACTAAGGCCTCTTGATTTTTTTAAATATTTTTTTATTAATCCTCACCCCAAAATTACCTAACGGCCATATTTTGGACTGTATTAGGAAAACTTTTTTTTTTCAAAAAAACTAACAGAGAGTATATGAACATGTATCTCAAAAACTAAAAGAGATAGGGACCTGCGGTTGGAATTTTTGAAGTTTTAAGGTCCGATACATGGTAAAGGCACATTTTAAAACATATTTTAAACAAAAAAAATTTTTGAAAAATTTTGAAATTTTTCTAATAGAATTTAATTTTTCAAAAAATTATATCTCAATAACGGTAAAAGATAGGGACCTCTGGTTTAAATTTTTGAGTTCCTCAAGTCCATTATAGTCGAAGGAAATTGGGGCCTTAATAACCAAACTTATACAAAAGCATGTATCATTAAACAAAACCCTTAGAAATGGCAAAAAATCGAAAAGTCGTAAGGGGGACCCCTTCGATAAGAAATCTCGAATTTTTACAAAAAAAAATATTTCGGATTTTTCTCAAAATTGATACACATTGGGCCGTAGATCACAAAAATAAGGTTCATTTTGGATTTTGGCCAACTGTTTTTGAGTAAATCGGAAAAAAAGTACCTAAAATTGACTATATCGGAAAATAGTACCTAAAATTGACTATAACTCAAAAACTAAGGCCTCTTGATTTTTTTAAATATTTTTTTATTTATCCTCACCCCAAAATTACCTAACGGCCATATTTTGGACTGTATTAGGAAAACTTTTTTATTTCAAAAAAACTAACAGAGAGTATATGAACATGTATCTCAAAAACTAAAAGAGATAGGGACCTGCGGTTGGAATTTTTGAAGTTTTAAGGTCCGATATATAATAAAGGCACATTTTAAAACATAATTTAAACAAAAAAAATTTTTGAAAAATTTTGAAATTTTTGTAATGGAATTTAATTTTTCAAAAAATTATATCTCAATAACGGTAAAAGATAGGGACCTCTGGTTTAAATTTTTGAGTTCCTCAAGTCCATTTTAGTCGAAGGAAATTGGGGCCTTAATAACCAAACTTATACAAAAGCATGTATCATTAAACAAAACCCTTAGAAATGGCAAAAAATCGAAAAATCGTAAGGGGGACCCCTTCGATAAGAAATCTCGAATTTTTACAAAAAAAAATATTTCGGATTTTTCTCAAAATTGATACACATTGGGCCGTAGATCACAAAAATAAGGTTCATTTTGGATTCTGGCCAACTGTTTTTGAGTAAATCGGAAAAAAAGTACCTAAAATCGACTATATCGGAAAATAGTACCTAAAATTGACTATAACTCAAAAACTAAGGCCTCTTGATTTTTTTAAATATTTTTTTATTAATCCTCACCCCAAAATTACCTAACGGCCATATTTTGGACTGTATTAGGAAAACTTTTTTTTTTTCAAAAAAACTAACAGAGAGTATATGAACATGTATCTCAAAAACTAAAAGAGATAGGGACCTGCGGTTGGAATTTTTGAAGTTTTAAGGTCCGATATATGGTAAAGGCACATTTTAAAACATATTTTAAACAAAAAAAATTTTTGAAAAATTTTGAAATTTTTGTAATGGAATTTAATTTTTCAAAAAATTATATCTCAATAACGGTAAAAGATAGGGACCTCTGGTTTAAATTTTTGAGTTCCTCAAGTCCATTTTAGTCGAAGGAAATTGGGGCCTTAATAACCAAACTTATACAAAAGCATGTATCATTAAACAAAACCCTTAGAAATGGCAAAAAATCGAAAAATCGTAAGGGGGACCCCTTCGATAAGAAATCTCGAATTTTTACAAAAAAAAATATTTCGGATTTTTCTCAAAATTGATACACAGTGGGCCGTAGATCACAAAAATAAGGTTCATTTTGGATTTGGCAAACAGTTTTTGAGTAAATCGGAAAAAAAGTACCTAAAATTGACTATATCGGAAAATAGTACCTAAAATTGACTATAACTCAAAAACTAAGGCCTCTTGATTTTTTTAAATATTTTTTTATTAATCCTCACCCCAAAATTACCTAACGGCCATATTTTGGACTGTATTAGGAAAACTTTTATTTTTCAAAAAAATTAACAGAGAGTATATGAACATGTATCTCAAAAACTAAAAGAGATAGGGACCTGCGGTTGGAATTTTTGAAGTTTTAAGGTCCGATATATGGTAAAGGCACATTTTAAAACATATTTTAAACAAAAAAAATTTTTGAAAAATTTTGAAATTTTTGTAATGGAATTTAATTTTTCAAAAAATTATATCTCAATAACGGTAAAAGATAGGGACCTCTGGTTTAAATTTTTTAGTTCCTCAAGTCCATTTAAGTCGAAGGCAATTGGGGCCTTAATAACCAAACTTATACAAAAGCATGTATCATTAAACAAAACCCTTAGAAATGGCAAAAAATCGAAAAATCGTAAGGGGGACCCCTTCGATAAGAAATCTCGAATTTTTACAAAAAAAAATATTTCGGATTTTTCTCAAAATTGATTCACATTGGGCCGTAGATCACAAAAATAAGGTTCATTTTGGATTCTGGCCAACTGTTTTTGAGTAAATCGGAAAACAAGTACCTAAAATTGACTATATCGGAAAATAGTACCTAAAATTGACTATAACTCAAAAACTAAGGCCTCTTGATTTTTCTAAATATTTTTTTATTAATCCTCACCCCAAAATTACCTAACGGCCATATTTTGGACTGTATTAGGAAAACTTTTTTTTTTCAAAAAAACTAACAGAGAGTATATGAACATGTATCTCAAAAACTAAAAGAGATAGGGACCTGCGGTTGGAATTTTTGAAGTTTTAAGGTCCGATATATGGTAAAGGCACATTTTAAAACATATTTTAAACAAAAAAAATTTTTGAAAAATTTTGAAATTTTTGTAATGGAATTTAATTTTTCAGAAAATTATATCTCAATAACGGTAAAAGATAGGGACCTCTGGTTTAAATTTTTGAGTTCCTCAAGTCCATTTTAGTCGAAGGAAATTGGGGCCTTAATAACCAAACTTATACAAAAGCATGTATCATTAAACAAAACCCTTAGAAATGGCAAAAAATCGAAAAATCGTAAGGGGGACCCCTTCGATAAGAAATCTCGAATTTTTACAAAAATAAATATTTCGGATTTTTCTCAAAATTGATACACATTGGGCCGTAGATCACAAAAATAAGGTTCATTTTGGATTTTGGCCAACTGTTTTTGAGTAAATCGGAAAAAAAGTACCTAAAATTGACTATATCGGAAAATAGTACCTAAAATTGACTATAACTCAAAAACTAAGGCCTCTTGATTTTTTTAAATATTTTTTTATTAATCCTCACCCCAAAATTACCTAACGGCCATATTTTGGACTGTATTAGGAAAACTTTTTTTTTTCAAAAAAACTAACAGAGAGTATATGAACATGTATCTCAAAAACTAAAAGAGATAGGGACCTGCGGTTGGAATTTTTGAAGTTTTAAGGTCCGATATATGGTAAAGGCACATTTTAAAACATATTTTAAACAAAAAAAATTTTTGAAAAATTTTGAAATTTTTGTAATGGAATTTAATTTTTCAAAAAATTATATCTCAATAACGGTAAAAGATAGGGACCTCTGGTTTAAATTTTTGAGTTCCTCAAGTCCATTTTAGTCGAAGGAAATTGGGGCCTTAATAACCAAACTTATACAAAAGCATGTATCATTAAACAAAACCCTTAGAAATGGCAAAAAATCGAAAAATCGTAAGGGGGACCCCTTCGATAAGAAATCTCGAATTTTTACAAAAAAAAATATTTCGGATTTTTCTCAAAATTGATTCACATTGGGCCGTAGATCACAAAAATAAGGTTCATTTTGGATTTTGGCCAACTGTTTTTGAGTAAATCGGAAAACAAGTACCTAAAATTGACTATATCGGAAAATAGTACCTAAAATTGACTATAACTCAAAAACTAAGGCCTCTTGATTTTTTTAAATATTTTTTTATTAATCCTCACCCCAAAATTACCTAACGGCCATATTTTGGACTGTATTAGGAAAACTTTTTTTTTTCAAAAAAACTAACAGAGAGTATATGAACATGTATCTCAAAAACTAA
This sequence comes from Liopterus haemorrhoidalis, assembly GCA_963971575.1. Classification (NCBI taxonomy): domain Eukaryota; kingdom Metazoa; phylum Arthropoda; class Insecta; order Coleoptera; family Dytiscidae; genus Liopterus; species Liopterus haemorrhoidalis. Next base: position 240,274 of record OZ020611.1, read on the forward strand.
AAGAGATAGGGACCTGCGGTTGGAATTTGCGAAGTTTTAAGGTCCGATATATGGTAAAGGCACATTTTAAAACATATTTTAAACAAAAAAAATTTTTGAAAAATTTTGAAATTTTTGTAATGGAATTTAATTTTTCAAAAAATTATATCTCAATAACGGTAAAAGATAGGGACCTCCGGTTTAAATTTTTGAGTTCCTCAAGTCCATTTTAGTCGAAGGAAATTGGGGCCTTAATAACCAAACTTATACAAAAGCATGTATCATTAAACAAAACCCTTAAAAATGGCAAAAAATCGAAAAATCGTAAGGGGGACCCCTTCGATAAGAAATCTCGAATTTTTACAAAAAAAAAATATTTCGGATTTTTCTCAAAATTGATACACATTGGGCCGTAGATCACAAAAATAAGGTTCATTTTGGATTTTGGCCAACTGTTTTTGAGTAAATCGGAAAAAAAGTACCTAAAATTGACTTTATCGGAAAATAGTACCTAAAATTGACTATAACTCAAAAACTAAGGCCTCTTGATTTTTTTAAATATTTTTTTATTAATCCTCACCCCAAAATTACCTAACGGCCATATTTTGGACTGTATTAGGAAAACTTTTTTTTTTCAAAAAAACTAACAGAGAGTATATGAACATGTATCTCAAAAACTAAAAGAGATAGGGACCTGCGGTTGGAATTTTTGAAGTTTTAAGGTCCGATATATGGCAAAGGCACATTTTAAAACATATTTTAAACAAAAAAAAATTTTGAAAAATTTTGACATTTTTGTAATGGAATTTAATTTTTCAGAAAATTATATCTCAATAACGGTAAAAGATAGGGACCTCTGGTTAAAATTTTTGAGTTCCTCAAGTCCATTTTAGTCGAAGGAAATTGGGGCCTTAATAACCAAACTTATACAAAAGCATGTATCATTAAACAAAACCCTTAGAAATGGCAAAAAATCGAAAAATCGTAAGGGGGACCCCTTCGATAAGAAATCTCGAATTTTTACAAAAAAAAATATTTCGGATTTTTCTCAAAATTGATACACATTGGGCCGTAGATCACAAAAATAAGGTTCATTTTGGATTCTGGCCAACTGTTTTTGAGTAAATCGGAAAAAAATTACCTAAAATTGACTATATCGGAAAATAGTACCTAAAATTGACTATAACTCAAAAACTAAGGCCTCTTGATTTTTTTAAATATTTTTTTATTAATCCTCACCCCAAAATTACCTAACGGCCATATTTTGGACTGTATTAGGAAAACTTTTTTATTTCAAAAAAACTAACAGAGAGTATATGAACATGTATCTCAAAAACTAAAAGAGATAGGGACCTGCGGTTGGAATTTTTGAAGTTTTAAGGTCCGATATATAATAAAGGCACATTTTAAAACATATTTTAAACAAAAAAAATTTTTGAAAAATTTTGAAATTTTTGTAATGGAATTTAATTTTTCAAAAAATTATATCTCAATAACGGTAAAAGATAGGGACCTCTGGTTTAAATTTTTGAGTTCCTCAAGTCCATTTTAGTCGAAGGAAATTGGGACCTTAATAACCAAACTTATACAAAAGCATGTATCATTAAACAAAACCCTTAGAAATGGCAAAAAATCGAAAAATCGTAAGGGGGACCCCTTCGATAAGAAATCTCGAATTTTTACAAAAAAAAATATTTCGGATTTTTGTCAAAATTGATACACATTGGGCCGTAGATCACAAAAATAAGGTTCATTTTGGATTTTGGATAACTGTTTTTGAGTAAATCGGAAAAAAAGTACCTAAAATTGACTATATCGGAAAATAGTACCTAAAATTGACTATAACTCAAAAACTAACGCCTCTTGATTTTTTTAAATATTTTTTTATTAATCCTCACCCCAAAATTACCTAACGGCCATTTTTTGGACTGTATTAGGAAAACTTTTTTTTTTCAAAAAAACTAACAGAGAGTATATGAACATGTATCTCAAAAACTAAAAGAGATAGGGACCTGCGGTTGGAATTTTTGAAGTTTTAAGGTCCGATATATGGTAAAGGCACATTTTAAAACATATTTTAAACAAAAAAAATTTTTGAAAAATTTTGAAATTTTTGTAATGGAATTTAATTTTTCAAAAAATTATATCTTAATAACGGTAAAAGATAGGGACCTCTGGTTTAAATTTTTGAGTTCCTCAAGTCCATTTTAGTCGAAGGAAATTGGGGCCTTAATAACCAAACTTATACAAAAGCATGTATCATTAAACAAAACCCTTAGAAATGGCAAAAAATCGAAAAATCGTAAGGGGGACCCCTTCGATAAGAAATCTCGAATTTTTACAAAAAAAAATATTTCGGATTTTTCTCAAAATTGATACACATTGGGCCGTAGATCACAAAAATAAGGTTCATTTTGGATTCTGGCCAACTGTTTTTGAGTAAATCGGAAAAAAAGTACCTAAAATTGACTATATCGGAAAATAGTACCTAAAATTGACTATAACTCAAAAACTAAGGCCTCTTGATTTTTTTAAATATTTTTTTATTAATCCTCACCCCAAAATTACCTAACGGCCATATTTTGGACTGTATTAGGAAAACTTTTTTTTTTCAAAAAAACTAACAGAGAGTATATGAACATGTATCTCAAAAACTAAAAGAGATAGGGACCTGCGGTTGGAATTTTTGAAGTTTTAAGGTCCGATATATGGTAAAGGCACATTTTAAAACATATTTTAAACAAAAAAAATTTTTGAAAAATTTTGAAATTTTTGTAATGGAATTTAATTTTTCAAAAAATTATATCTCAATAACGGTAAAAGATAGGGACCTCTGGTTTAAATTTTTGAGTTCCTCAAGTCCATTTTAGTCGAAGGAAATTGGGGCCTTAATAACCAAACTTATACAAAAGCATGTATCATTAAACAAAACCCTTAGAAATGGCAAAAAATCGAAAAATCGTAAGGGGGGTTTCTTCGATAAGAAATCTCGAATTTTTACAAAAAAAAATATTTCGGATTTTTCTCAAAATTGATACACATTGGGCCGTAGATCACAAAAATAAGGTTCATTTTGGATTCTGGCCAACTGTTTTTGAGTAAATTGGAAAAAAAGTACCTAAAATTGACTATATCGGAAAATAGTACCTAAAATTGACTATAACTCAAAAACTAAGGCCTCTTGATTTTTTTAAATATTTTTTTATTAATCCTCACCCCAAAATTACCTAACGGCCATATTTTGGACTGTATTAGGAAAACTTTTTTTTTTCAAAAAAACTAACAGAGAGTATATGAACATGTATCTCAAAAACTAAAAGAGATAGGGACCTGCGGTTGGAATTTTTGAAGTTTTAAGGTCCGATATATGGTAAAGGCACATTTTAAAACATATTTTAAACAAAAAAAATTTTTGAAAAATTTTGAAATTTTTGTAATGGAATTTAATTTTTCAAAAAATTATATCTCAATAACGGTAAAAGATAGGGACCTCTGGTTTAAATTTTTGAGTTCCTCAAGTCCATTTTAGTCGAAGGAAATTGGGGCCTTAATAACCAAACTTATACAAAAGCATGTATCATTAAACAAAACCCTTAGAAATGGCAAAAAATCGAAAAATCGTAAGGGGGACCCCTTCGATAAGAAATCTCGAATTTTTACAAAAAAAAAATATTTCGGATTTTTCTCAACATTTATACACATTGGGCCGTAGATCACAAAAATAAGGTTCATTTTGGATTTTGGCCAACTGTTTTTGAGTAAATCGGAAAAAAAGTACCTAAAATTGACTATATCGGAAAATAGTACATAAAATTGACTATAACTCAAAAACTAAGGCCTCTTGATTTTTTTAAATATTTTTTTATTAATCCTCACCCCAAAATTACCTAACGGCCATATTTTGGACTGTATTAGGAAAACTTTTTTTTTTCAAAAAAACTAACAGAGAGTATATGAACATGTATCTCAAAAACTAAAAGAGATAGGGACCTGCGGTTGGAATTTTTGAAGTTTTAAGGTCCGATATATGGTAAAGGCACATTTTAAAACATATTTTAAACAAAAAAAATTTTTGAAAAATTTTGAAATTTTTGTAATGGAATTTAATTTTTCAAAAAATTATATCTCAATAACGGTAAAAGATAGGGACCTCTGGTTTTAATTTTTGAGTTCCTCAAGTCCATTTTAGTCGAAGGAAATTGGGGCCTTAATAACCAAACTTATACAAAAGCATGTATCATTAAACAAAACCCTTAAAAATGGCAAAAAATCGAAAAATCGTAAGGGGGACCCCTTCGATAAGAAATCTCGAATTTTTACAAAAAAAAATATTTCGGATTTTTCTCAAAATTGATACACATTGGGCCGTAGATCACAAAAATAAGGTTCATTTTGGATTTTGGCCAACTGTTTTTGAGTAAATCGGAAAAAAAGTACCTAAAATTGACTATATCGGAAAATAGTACCTAAAATTGACTATAACTCAAAAACTAAGGCCTCTTGATTTTTTTAAATATTTTTTTATTAATCCTCACCCCAAAATTACCTAACGGCCATATTTTGGACTGTATTAGGAAAACTTTTTTTTTTCAAAAAAACTAACAGAGAGTATATGAAAATGTATCTCAAAAACTAAAAGAGATAGGGACCTGCGGTTGGAATTTTTGAAGTTTTAAGGTCCGATATATGGTAAAGGCACATTTTAAAACATATTTTAAACAAAAAAAATTTTTGAAAAATTTTGAAATTTTTGTAATGGAATTTAATTTTTCAAAAAATTATATCTCAATAACAGTAAAAGATAGGGACCTCTGGTTTTAATTTTTGAGTTCCTCAAGTCCATTTTAGTCGAAGGAAATTGGGGCCTTAATAACCAAACTTATACAAAAGCATGTATCATTAAACAAAACCCTTAGAAATGGCAAAAAATCGAAAAATCGTAAGGGGGACCCCTTCGATAAGAAATCTCGAATTTTTACAAAAAAAAATATTTCGGATTTTTCTCAAAATTGATACACATTGGGCCGTAGATCACAAAAATAAGGTTCATTTTGGATTTTGGCCAACTGTTTTTGAGTAAATCGGAAAAAAAGTACCTAAAATTGACTATATCGGAAAATAGTACCTAAAATTGACTATAACTCAAAAACTAAGGCCTCTTGATTTTTTTAAATATTTTTTTATTAATCCTCACCCCAAAATTACCTAACGGCCATATTTTGGACTGTATTAGGAAAACTTTTTTTTTTCAAAAAAACTAACAGAGAGTATATGAACATGTATCTCAAAAACTAAAAGAGATAGGGACCTGCGGTTGGAATTTTTGAAGTTTTAAGGTCCGATATATGGTAAAGGCACATTTTAAAACATATTTTAAACAAAAAAAATTTTTGAAAAATTTTGAAATTTTTGTAATGGAATTTAATTTTTCAAAAAATTATATCTCAATAACGGTAAAAGATAGGGACCTCTGGTTTTAATTTTTGAGTTCCTCAAGTCCATTTTAGTCGAAGGAAATTGGGGTCTTAATAACCAAACTTATACAAAAGCATGTATCATTAAACAAAACCCTTAGAAATGGCAAAAAATCGAAAAATCGTAAGGGGGACCCCTTCGATAAGAAATCTCGAATTTTTACAAAAAAAATATTTCGGATTTTTCTCAAAATTGATAGACATTGGGCCGTAGATCACAAAAATAAGGTTCATTTTGGATTTTGGCCAACTGTTTTTGAGTAAATCGGAAAAAAAGTACCTAAAATTGACTATATCGGAAAATAGTACCTAAAATTGACTATAACTCAAAAACTAAGGCCTCTTGATTTTTTTAAATATTTTTTTATTAATCCTCACCCCAAAATTACCTAACGGCCATATTTTGGACTGTATTAGGAAAACTTTTTTTTTTCAAAAAAACAAACAGAGAGTATATGAACATGTATCTCAAAAACTAAAAGAGATAGGGACCTGCGGTTGGAATTTTTGAAGTTTTAAGGTCCGATATATGGTAAAGGCACATTTTAAAACATATTTTAAACAAAAAAAATTTTTGAAAAATTTTGAAATTTTTGTAATGGAATTTAATTTTTCAAAAAATTATATCTCAATAACGGTAAAAGATAGGGACCTCTGGTTTAAATTTTTGAGTTCCTCAAGTCCATTTTAGTCGAAGGAAATTGGGGCCTTAATAACCAAACTTATACAAAAGCATGTATCATTAAACAAAACCCTTAGAAATGGCAAAAAATCGAAAAATCGTAAGGGGGACCCCTTCGATAAGAAATCTCGAATTTTTACAAAAAAAAAATATTTCGGATTTTTCTCAACATTTATACACATTGGGCCGTAGATCACAAAAATAAGGTTCATTTTGGATTTTGGCCAACTGTTTTTGAGTAAATCGGAAAAAAAGTACCTAAAATTGACTATATCGGAAAATAGTACCTAAAATTGACTATAACTCAAAAACTAAGGCCTCTTGATTTTTTTAAATATTTTTTTATTAATCCTCACCCCAAAATTACCTAACGGCCATATTTTGGACTGTATTAGGAAAACTTTTTTTTTTCAAAAAAACTAACAGAGAGTATATGAACATGTATCTCAAAAACTAAAAGAAATAGGGACCTGCGGTTGGAATTTTTGAAGTTTTAAGGTCCGATATATGGTAAAGGCACATTTTAAAACATATTTTAAACAAAAAAAATTTTTGAAAAATTTTGAAATTTTTGTAATGGAATTTAATTTTTCAAAAAATTATATCTCAATAACGGTAAAAGATAGGGACCTCTGGTTTTAATTTTTGAGTTCCTCAAGTCCATTTTAGTCGAAGGAAATTGGGGCCTTAATAACCAAACTTATACAAAAGCATGTATCATTAAACAAAACCCTTAAAAATGGCAAAAAATCGAAAAATCGTAAGGGGGACCCCTTCGATAAGAAATCTCGAATTTTTACAAAAAAAAATATTTCGGATTTTTCTCAAAATTGATACACATTGGGCCGTAGATCACAAAAATAAGGTTCATTTTGGATTTTGGCCAACTGTTTTTGAGTAAATCGGAAAAAAAGTACCTAAAATTGACTATATCGGAAAATAGTACCTAAAATTGACTATAACTCAAAAACTAAGGCCTCTTGATTTTTTTAAATATTTTTTTATTAATCCTCACCCCAAAATTACCTAACGGCCATATTTTGGACTGTATTAGGAAAACTTTTTTTTTTCAAAAAAACTAACAGAGAGTATATGAAAATGTATCTCAAAAACTAAAAGAGATAGGGACCTGCGGTTGGAATTTTTGAAGTTTTAAGGTCCGATATATGGTAAAGGCACATTTTAAAACATATTTTAAACAAAAAAAATTTTTGAAAAATTTTGAAATTTTTGTAATGGAATTTAATTTTTCAAAAAATTATATCTCAATAACAGTAAAAGATAGGGACCTCTGGTTTTAATTTTTGAGTTCCTCAAGTCCATTTTAGTCGAAGGAAATTGGGGCCTTAATAACCAAACTTATACAAAAGCATGTATCATTAAACAAAACCCTTAGAAATGGCAAAAAATCGAAAAATCGTAAGGGGGACCCCTTCGATAAGAAATCTCGAATTTTTACAAAAAAAAATATTTCGGATTTTTCTCAAAATTGATACACATTGGGCCGTAGATCACAAAAATAAGGTTCATTTTGGATTTTGGCCAACTGTTTTTGAGTAAATCGGAAAAAAAGTACCTAAAATTGACTATATCGGAAAATAGTACCTAAAATTGACTATAACTCAAAAACTAAGGCCTCTTGATTTTTTTAAATATTTTTTTATTAATCCTCACCCCAAAATTACCTAACGGCCATATTTTGGACTGTATTAGGAAAACTTTTTTTTTTCAAAAAAACAAACAGAGAGTATATGAACATGTATCTCAAAAACTAAAAGAGATAGGGACCTGCGGTTGGAATTTTTAAAGTTTTAAGGTCCGATATATGGTAAAGGCACATTTTAAAACATATTTTAAACAAAAAAAATTTTTGAAAAATTTTGAAATTTTTGTAATGGAATTTAATTTTTCAAAAAATTATATCTCAATAACGGTAAAAGATAGGGACCTCTGGTTTAAATTTTTGAGTTCCTCAAGTCCATTTTAGTCGAAGGAAATTGGGGCCTTAATAACCAAACTTATACAAAAGCATGTATCATTAAACAAAACCCTTAGAAATGGCAAAAAATCGAAAAATCGTAAGGGGGACCCCTTCGATAAGAAATCTCGAATTTTTACAAAAAAAAAATATTTCGGATTTTTCTCAACATTTATACACATTGGGCCGTAGATCACAAAAATAAGGTTCATTTTGGATTTTGGCCAACTGTTTTTGAGTAAATCGGAAAAAAAGTACCTAAAATTGACTATATCGGAAAATAGTACCTAAAATTGACTATAACTCAAAAACTAAGGCCTCTTGATTTTTTTAAATATTTTTTTATTAATCCTCACCCCAAAATTACCTAACGGCCATATTTTGGACTGTATTAGGAAAACTTTTTTTTTTCAAAAAAACTAACAGAGAGTATATGAACATGTATCTCAAAAACTAAAAGAAATAGGGACCTGCGGTTGGAATTTTTGAAGTTTTAAGGTCCGATATATGGTAAAGGCACATTTTAAAACATATTTTAAACAAAAAAAATTTTTGAAAAATTTTGAAATTTTTGTAATGGAATTTAATTTTTCAAAAAATTATATCTCAATAACGGTAAAAGATAGGGACCTCTGGTTTTAATTTTTGAGTTCCTCAAGTCCATTTTAGTCGAAGGAAATTGGGGCCTTAATAACCAAACTTATACAAAAGCATGTATCATTAAACAAAACCCTTAAAAATGGCAAAAAATCGAAAAATCGTAAGGGGGACCCCTTCGATAAGAAATCTCGAATTTTTACAAAAAAAAATATTTCGGATTTTTCTCAAAATTGATACACATTGGGCCGTAGATCACAAAAATAAGGTTCATTTTGGATTTTGGCCAACTGTTTTTGAGTAAATCGGAAAAAAAGTACCTAAAATTGACTATATCGGAAAATAGTACCTAAAATTGACTATAACTCAAAAACTAAGGCCTCTTGATTTTTTTAAATATTTTTTTATTAATCCTCACCCCAAAATTACTTAACGGCCATATTTTGGACTGTATTAGGAAAACTTTTTTTTTTCAAAAAAACTAACAGAGAGTATATGAAAATGTATCTCAAAAACTAAAAGAGATAGGGACCTGCGGTTGGAATTTTTGAAGTTTTAAGGTCCGATATATGGTAAAGGCACATTTTAAAACATATTTTAAACAAAAAAAATTTTTGAAAAATTTTGAAATTTTTGTAATGGAATTTAATTTTTCAAAAAATTATATCTCAATAACAGTAAAAGATAGGGACCTCTGGTTTTAATTTTTGAGTTCCTCAAGTCCATTTTAGTCGAAGGAAATTGGGGCCTTAATAACCAAACTTATACAAAAGCATGTATCATTAAACAAAACCCTTAGAAATGGCAAAAAATCGAAAAATCGTAAGGGGGACCCCTTCGATAAGAAATCTCGAATTTTTACAAAAAAAAATATTTCGGATTTTTCTCAAAATTGATACACATTGGGCCGTAGATCACAAAAATAAGGTTCATTTTGGATTTTGGCCAACTGTTTTTGAGTAAATCGGAAAAAAAGTACCTAAAATTGACTATATCGGAAAATAGTACCTAAAATTGACTATAACTCAAAAACTAAGGCCTCTTGATTTTTTTAAATATTTTTTTATTAATCCTCACCCCAAAATTACCCAACGGCCATATTTTGGACTGTATTAGGAAAACTTTTTTTTTTCAAAAAAACAAACAGAGAGTATATGAACATGTATCTCAAAAACTAAAAGAGATAGGGACCTGCGGTTGGAATTTTTGAAGTTTTAAGGTCCGATATATGGTAAAGGCACATTTTAAAACATATTTTAAACAAAAACAATTTTTGAAAAATTTTGAAATTTTTGTAATGGAATTTAATTTTTCAAAAAATTATATCTCAATAACGGTAAAAGAGAGGGACCTCTGGTTTAAATTTTTGAGTTCCTCAAGTCCATTTTAGTCGAAGGAAATTGGGGCCTTAATAACCAAACTTATACAAAAGCATGTATCATTAAACAAAACCCTTAGAAATGGCAAAAAATCGAAAAATCGTAAGGGGGACCCCTTCGATAAGAAATCTCGAATTTTTACAAAAAAAAAATATTTCGGATTTTTCTCAAAATTGATACACATTGGGCCGTAGATCACAAAAATAAGGTTCATTTTGGATTTTGGCCAACTGTTTTTGAGTAAATCGGAAAAAAAGTACCTAAAATTGACTATATCGGAAAATAGTACCTAAAATTGACTATAACTCAAAAACTAAGGCCTCTTGATTTTTTTAAATATTTTTTTATTAATCCTCACCCCAAAATTACCTAACGGCCATATTTTGGACTGTATTAGGAAAACTTTTTTTTTTCAAAAAAACTAACAGAGAGTATATGAACATGTATCTCAAAAACTAAAAGAGATAGGGCCCTGCGGTTGGAATTTTTGAAGTTTTAAGGTCCGATATATGGTAAAGGCACATTTTAAAACATATTTTAAACAAAAAAAATTTTTGAAAAATTTTGAAATTTTTGTAATGGAATTTAATTTTTCAAAAAATTATATCTCAAAATTACCTAACGGCCATATTTTGGACTGTATTAGGAAAACTTTTTTTTTTCAAAAAAATTAACAGAGAGTATATGAACATGTATCTCAAAAACTAAAAGAGATAAAGACCTGCGGTGTCAATTTTTGAAGTTTTAAGGTCCGATATATGGTAAAGGCACATTTTAAAACATATTTTAAACAAAAAAAATTTTTGAAAAATTTTGAAATTTTTGTAATGGAATTTAATTTTTCAAAAAATTATATCTCAATAACGGTAAAAGATAGGGACCTCTGGTTTAAATTTTGGAGTTCCTCAAGTCCATTTTAGTCGAAGGAAATTGGGGCCTTAATAACCAAACTTATACAAAAGCATGTATCATTAAACAAAACTCTTAGAAATGGCAAAAAATTGAAAAATGTAAGGGGGACCCCTTCGATAAGAAATCTCGAATTTTTACAAAAAAAAATATTTCGGATTTTTCTCAAAATTGATACACATTGGGCCGTAGATCACAAAAATAAGGTTCATTTTGGATTTTGGCCAACTGTTTTTGAGTAAATCGGAAAAAAAGTACCTAAAATTGACTATATCGGAAAATAGTACCTAAAATTGACTATAACTCAAAAACTAAGGCCTCTTGATTTTTTTAAATATTTTTTTATTAATCCTCACCCCAAAATTACCTAACGGCCATATTTTGGACTGTATTAGGAAAACTTTTTTTTTTCAAAAAAATTAACAGAGAGTATATGAACATGTATCTCAAAAACTAAAAGAGATAGGGACCTGCGGTTGGAATTTTTGAAGTTTTAAGGTCCGATATATGGTAAAGGCACATTTTAAAACATATTTTAAACAAAAAAAATTTTTGAAAAATTTTGAAATTTTTGTAATGGAATTTAATTTTTCAAAAAATTATATCTCAATAACGGTAAAAGATAGGGACCTCTGGTTTAAATTTTTGAGTTCCTCAAGTCCATTTTAGTCGAAGGAAATTGGGGCCTTAATAACCAAACTTATACAAAAGCATGTATCATTAAACAAAACCTTTAGAAATGGCAAAAAATCGAAAAATCGTAAGGGGGACCCCTTCGATAAGAAATCTCGAATTTTTACAAAAAAAAATATTTCGGATTTTTCTCAAAATTGATACACATTGGGCCGTAGATCACAAAAATAAGGTTCATTTTGGATTTTGGCCAACTGTTTTTGAGTAAATCGGAAAAAAAGTACCTAAAATTGACTATATCGGAAAATAGTACCTAAAATTGACTATAACTCAAAAACTAAGGCCTCTTGATTTTTTTAAATATTTTTTTATTAATCCTCACCCCAAAATTACCTAACGGCCATATTTTGGACTGTATTAGGAAAACTTTTTTTTTTCAAAAAAACTAACAGAGAGTATATGAACATGTATCTCAAAAACTAAAAGAGATAGGGACCTGCGGTTGGAATTTTTGAAGTTTTAAGGTCCGATATATGGTAAAGGCACATTTTAAAACATATTTTAAACAAAAAAAAATTTTGAAAAATTTTGAAATTTTTGTAATGGAATTTAATTTTTCAAAAAATTATATCTCAATAACGGTAAAAGATAGGGACCTCTGGTTTAAATTTTTGAGTTCTTCAAGTCCATTTTAGTCGAAGGAAATTGGGGCCTTAATAACCAAACTTATACAAAAGCATGTATCATTAAACAAAACCCTTAAAAATGGCCGAAAATCGAAAAATCGTAAGGGGGACCCCTTCGATAAGAAATCTCGAATTTTTACAAAAAAAAATATTTCGGATTTTTCTCAAAATTGATACACATTGGGCCGTAGATCACAAAAATAAGGTTCATTTTGGATTTTGGCCAACTGTTTTTGAGTAAATCGGAAAAAAAGTACCTAAAATTGACTATATCGGAAAATAGTACATAAAATTGACTATAACTCAAAAACTAAGGCCTCTTGATTTTTTTAAATATTTTTTTATTAATCCTCACCCCAAAATTACCTAACGGCCATATTTTGGACTGTATTAGGAAAACTTTTTTTTTTCAAAAAAACTAACAGAGAGTATATGAACATGTATCTCAAAAACTAAAAGAGATAGGGACCTGCGGTTGGAATTTTTGAAGTTTTAAGGTCCGATATATGGTAAAGGCACATTTTAAAACATATTTTAAACAAAAAAAATTTTTGAAAAATTTTGAAATTTTTGTAATGGAATTTAATTTTTCAAAAAATTATATCTCAATAACGGTAAAAGATAGGGACCTCTGGTTTAAATTTTTGAGTTCCTCAAGTCCATTTTAGTCGAAGGAAATTGGGGCCTTAATAACCAAACTTATACAAAAGCATGTATCATTAAACAAAACCCTTAGAAATGGCAAAAAATCGAAAAATCGTAAGGGGGACCCCTTCGATAAGAAATCTCGAATTTTTACAAAAAAAAAAGAATTCGGATTTTTCTCAAAATTGATACACATTGGGCCGTAGATCACAAAAAATAAGGTTCATTTTGGATTTTGGCCAACTGTTTTTGAGTAAATCGGAAAAAAAGTACCTAAAATTGACTATATCGGAAAATAGTACCTAAAATTGACTATAACTCAAAAACTAAGGCCTCTTGATTTTTTTAAATATTTTTTTATTAATCCTCACCCCAAAATTACCTAACGGCCATATTTTGGACTGTATTAGGAAAACTTTTTTTTTTCAAAAAAACTAACAGAGTATATGAACATGTATCTCAAAAACTAAAAGAGATAGGGACCTGCGGTTGGAATTTTTGAAGTTTTAAGGTCCGATATATGGTAAAGGCACATTTTAAAACATATTTTAAACAAAAAAAAATTTTGAAAAATTTTGAATATTTTGTAATGGAATTTAATTTTTCAAAAAATTATATCTCAATAACGGTGAAAGATAGGGACCTCTGGTTTAAATTTTTGAGTTCCTAAAGTCCATTTTAGTCGAAGAAAATTGGGGCCTTAATAACCAAACTTATACAAAAGCATGTATCATTAAACAAAACCCTTAGAAATGGCAAAAAATCGAAAAATCGTAAGGGGGACCCCTTCGATAAGAAATCTCGAATTTTTACAAAAAAAAATATTTCGGATTTTTCTCAAAATTGATACACATTGGGCCGTAGATCACAAAAATAAGGTTCATTTTGGATTCTGGCCAACTGTTTTTGAGTAAATCGGAAAAAAAGTACCTAAAATTGACTATATCGGAAAATAGTACCTAAAATTGACTATAACTCAAAAACTAAGGCTTCTTCATTATTTTAAATATTTTTTTATTAATCCTCACCCCAAAATTACCTAACGGCCATATTTTGGACTGTATTAGGAAAACTTTTTTTTTTCAAAAAAACTAACAGAGAGTATATGAACATGTATCTCAAAAACTAAAAGAGATAGGGACCTGCGGTTGGAATTTTTGAAGTTTTAAGGTCCGATATATGGTAAAGGCACATTTTAAAACATATTTTAAACAAAAAAAAATTTTGAAAAATTTTGAAATTTTTGTAATGGAATTTAATTTTTCAAAAAATTATATCTCAATAACGGTAAAAGATAGGGACCTCTGGTTTAAATTTTTGAGTTCCTTAAGTCCATTTTAGTCGAAGGAAATTGGGGCCTTAATAACCAAACTTATACAAAAGCATGTATCATTAAACAAAACCCTTAGAAATGGCAAAAAATCGAAAAATCGTAAGGGGGACCCCTTCGATAAGAAATCTCGAATTTTTACAAAAAAAAATATTTCGGATTTTTCTCAAAATTGATACACATTGGGCCGTAGATCACAAAAATAAGGTTCGTTTTGGATTTTGGCCAACTGTTTTTGAGTAAATCGGAAAAAAAGTACCTAAAATTGACTATATCGGAAAATAGTACCTAAAATTGACTATAACTCAAAAACCAAGGCCTCTTGATTTTTTTAAATATTTTTTTATTAATACTCACCCCAAAATTACCTAACGGCCATATTTTGGACTGTATTAGGAAAACTTTTTTTTTTCAAAAAAATTAACAGAGAGTATATGAACATGTATCTCAAAAACTAAAAGAGATAGGGACCTGCGGTTGGAATTTTTGAAGTTTTAAGGTCCGATATATGGTAAAGGCACATTTTAAAACATATTTTAAACAAAAAAAAATTTTGAAAAATTTTGAAATTTTTGTAGTGTAATTTAATTTTTCAAAAAATTATATCTCAATAACGGTAAAAGATAGGGACCTCTGGTTTAAATTTTTGAGTTCCTCAAGTCCATTTTAGTCGAAGGACATTGGGTGCCTTAGTAACAAAACTTATACAAAAGCATGTATCATTAAACAAAACCCTTAAAAATGGCAAAAAGTCGAAAAATCGTAAGGGGGACCCCTTCGATAAGAAATCTCGAATTTTTACAAAAAAAAATATTTCGGATTTTTCTCAAAATTGATACACATTGGGCCGTAGATCACAAAAATAAGGTTCATTTTGGATTTTGGCCAACTGTTTTTGAGTAAATCGGAGAAAAAGTACCTAAAATTGACTATATCGGAAAATAGTACCTAAAATTGACTATAACTCAAAAACTAAGGCCTCTTGATTTTTTTAAATATTTTTTTATTAATCCTCACCCCAAAATTACCTAACGGCCATATTTTGGACTGTATTAGGAAAACTTTTTTTTTTCAAAAAAATTAACAGAGAGTATATGAACATGTATCTCAAAAACTAAAAGAGATAGGGACCTGCGGTTGGAATTTTTGAAGTTTTAAGGTCCGATATATGGTAAAGGCACATTTTAAAACATATTTTAAACAAAAAAAATTTTTGAAAAATTTTGAAATTTTTGTAGTGCAATTTAATTTTTCAAAAAATTATATCTCAATAACGGTAAAAGATAGGGACCTCTGGTTTAAATTTTTGAGTTCCTCAAGTCCATTTTAGTCGAAGGAAATTGGGGCCTTAATAACAAAACTTATACAAAAGCTTGTATCATTTAACAAAACCCTTAAAAATGGCAAAAAATCGAAAAATCGTATGGGGGACCCCTTCGATAAGAAATCTCGAATTTTTACAAAAAAAAATATTTCGGATTTTTCTCAAAATTGATACACATTGGGCCGTAGATCACAAAAATAAGGTTCATTTTGGATTTTGGCCAACTGTTTTTGAGTAAATCGGAAAAAAAGTACCTAAAATTGACTATATCGGAAAATAGTACATACAATTGACTATAACTCAAAAACTAAGGCCTCTTGATTTTTTTAAATATTTTTTTATTAATCCTCACCCCAAAATTACCTAACGGCCATATTTTGGACTGTATTAGGAAAACTTTTTTTTTTCAAAAAAATTAACAGAGAGTATATGAACATGTATCTCAAAAACTAAAAGAGATAGGGACCTGCGGTTGGAATTTTTGAAGTTTTAAGGTCCGATATATGGTAAAGGCACATTTTAAAACATATTTTAAACAAAAAAAAATTTTGAAAAATTTTGAAATTTTTGTAGTGTAATTTAATTTTTCAAAAAATTATATCTCAATAACGGTAAAAGATAGGGACCTTTGGTTTAAATTTTTGAGTTCCTCAAGTCCATTTTAGTCGAAGGAAATTGGGGCCTTAATAACAAAACTTATACAAAAGCATGTATCATTAAACAAAACCTTTAAAAATGGCAAAAAGTCGAAAAATCGTACGGGGGACCCCTTCGATAAGAAATCTCGAATTTTTACAAAAAAAAATATTTCGGATTTTTCTCAAAATTGATACACATTGGGCCGTAGATCACAAAAATAAGGTTCATTTTGGATTTTGGCCAACTGTTTTTGAGTAAATCGGAAAAAAAGTACCTAAAATTGACTATATCGGAAAATAGTACCTAAAATTGACTATAACTCAAAAACCAAGGCCTCTTGATTTTTTTAAATATTTTTTTATTAATACTCACCCCAAAGTTACCTAACGGCCATATTTTGGACTGTATTAGGAAAACTTTTTTTTTTCAAAAAAATTAACAGAGAGTATATGAACATGTATCTCAAAAACTAAAAGAGATAGGGACCTGCGGTTGGAATTTTTGAAGTTTTAAGGTCCGATATATGGTAAAGGCACATTTTAAAACATATTTTAAACAAAAAAAAATTTTGAAAAATTTTGAAATTTTTGTAGTGTAATTTAATTTTTCAAAAAATTATATCTCAATAACGGTAAAAGATAGGGACCTTTGGTTTAAATTTTTGAGTTCCTCAAGTCCATTTTAGTCGAAGGAAATTGGGGCCTTAATAACAAAACTTATACAAAAGCATGTATCATTAAACAAAACCCTTAAAAATGGCAAAAAGTCGAAAAATCGTACGGGGGACCCCTTCGATAAGAAATCTCGAATTTTTACAAAAAAAAATATTTCGGATTTTTCTCAAAATTGATACACATTGGGCCGTAGATCACAAAAATAAGGTTCATTTTGGATTTTGGCCAACTGTTTTTGAGTAAATCGGAAAAAAAGTACCTAAAATTGACTATATCGGAAAATAGTACCTAAAATTGACTATAACTCAAAAACCAAGGCCTCTTGATTTTTTTAAATATTTTTTTATTAATACTCACCCCAAAATTACCTAACGGCCATATTTTGGACTGTATTAGGAAAACTTTTTTTTTTCAAAAAAATTAACAGAGAGTATATGAACATGTATCTCAAAAACTAAAAGAGATAGGGACCTGCGGTTGGAATTTTTGAAGTTTTAAGGTCCGATATATGGTAAAGGCACATTTTAAAACATATTTTAAACAAAAAAAAATTTTGAAAAATTTTGAAATTTTTGTAGTGTAATTTAATTTTTCAAAAAATTATATCTCAATAACGGTAAAAGATAGGGACCTTTGGTTTAAATTTTTGAGTTCCTCAAGTCCATTTTAGTCGAAGGAAATTGGGGCCTTAATAACAAAACTTATACAAAAGCATGTATCATAATACAAAACCCTTAAAAATGGCAAAAAGTCGAAAAATCGTACGGGGGACCCCTTCGATAAGAAATCTCGAATTTTTACAAAAAAAAATATTTCGGATTTTTCTCAAAATTGATACACATTGGGCCGTAGATCACAAAAATAAGGTTCATTTTGGATTTTGGCCAACTGTTTTTGAGTAAATCGGAAAAAAAGTACCTAAAATTGACTATATCGGAAAATAGTACCTAAAATTGACTATAACTCAAAAACCAAGGCCTCTTGATTTTTTTAAATATTTTTTTATTAATACTCACCCCAAAATTACCTAACGGCCATATTTTGGACTGTATTAGGAAAACTTTTTTTTTTCAAAAAAATTAACAGAGAGTATATGAACATGTATCTCAAAAACTAAAAGAGATAGGGACCTGCGGTTGGAATTTTTGAAGTTTTAAGGTCCGATATATGGTAAAGGCACATTTTAAAACATATTTTAAACAAAAAAAAATTTTGAAAAATTTTGAAATTTTTGTAGTGTAATTTAATTTTTCAAAAAATTATATCTCAATAACGGTAAAAGATAGGGACCTTTGGTTTAAATTTTTGAGTTCCTCAAGTCCATTTTAGTCGAAGGAAATTGGGGCCTTAATAACAAAACTTATACAAAAGCATGTATCATTAAACAAAACCCTTAAAAATGGCAAAAAGTCGAAAAATCGTACGGGGGACCCCTTCGATAAGAAATCTCGAATTTTTACAAAAAAAAATATTTCGGATTTTTCTCAAAATTGATACACATTGGGCCGTAGATCACAAAAATAAGGTTCATTTTGGATTTTGGCCAACTGTTTTTGAGTAAATCGGAAAAAAAGTACCTAAAATTGACTATATCGGAAAATAGTACCTAAAATTGACTATAACTCAAAAACCAAGGCCTCTTGATTTTTTTAAATATTTTTTTATTAATACTCACCCCAAAATTACCTAACGGCCATATTTTGGACTGTATTAGGAAAACTTTTTTTTTTCAAAAAAATTAACAGAGAGTATATGAACATGTATCTCAAAAACTAAAAGAGATAGGGACCTGCGGTTGGAATTTTTGAAGTTTTAAGGTCCGATATATGGTAAAGGCACATTTTAAAACATATTTTAAACAAAAAAAATTTTTGAAAAATTTTGAAATTTTTGTAGTGCAATTTAATTTTTCAAAAAATTATATCTCAATAACGGTAAAAGATAGGGACCTCTGGTTTAAATTTTTGAGTTCCTCAAGTCCATTTTAGTCGAAGGAAATTGGGGCCTTAATAACAAAACTTATACAAAAGCATGTATCATTAAACAAAACCCTTAAAAATGGCAAAAAGTCGAAAAATCGTAAGGGGGACCCCTTCGATAAGAAATCTCGAATTTTTACAAAAAAAAATATTTCGGATTTTTCTCAAAATTGATACACATTGGGCCGTAGATCACAAAAATAAGGTTCATTTTGGATTTTGGCCAACTGTTTTTGAGTAAATCGGAAAAAAAGTACCTAAAATTGACTATATCGGAAAATAGTACCTAAAATTGACTATAACTCAAAAACTAAGGCCTCTTGATTTTTTTAAAATATTTTTTTATTAATCCTCACCCCAAAATTACCTAACGACCATATTTTGGACTGTATTAGGAAAACTTTTTTTTTTCAAAAAAATTAACAGAGAGTATATGAACATGTATCTCAAAAACTAAAAGAGATAGGGACCTGCGGTTGAAATTTTTGAAGTTTTAAGGTCCGATATATGGTAAAGGCACATTTTAAAACATATTTTAAACAAAAAAAATTTTTGAAAAATTTTGAAATTTTTGTAGTGCAATTTAATTTTTCAAAAAATTATATCTCAATAACGGTAAAAGATAGGGACCTCTGGTTTAAATTTTTGAGTTCCTCAAGTCCATTTTAGTCGAAGGTAATTGGGGCCTTAATAACAAAACTTATACAAAAGCATGTATCATGAAACAAAACCCTTAAAAATGGCAAAAAATCGAAAAATCGTAAGGGGGACCCCTTCGATAAGAAATCTCGAATTTTTACAAAAAAAAATATTTCGGATTATTCTCAAAATTGATACACATTGGGCCGTAGATCACAAAAATAAGGTTCATTTTGGATTTTGGATAACTGTTTTTGAGTAAATCGGAAAAAAAGTACCTAAAATTGACTATATCGGAAAATAGTACCTAAAATTGACTATAACTCAAAAACTAAGGCCTCTTGATTTTTTTAAATATTTTTTTATTAATCCTCACCCCAAAATTACCTAACGGCCATATTTTGGACTGTATTAGGAGTACTTTTTTTTACAAAAAAATTAACAGAGAGTATATGAACATGTATCTCAAAAACTAAAAGAGATAGGGACCTGCGGTTGGAATTTTTGAAGTTTCAAGGTCCGATATATGGTAAAAGCACATTTTAAAACATATTTTAAACAAAAAAAATTTTTGAAAAATTTTGAAATTTTTGTAATAGAAATTATTTTTTCAAAAAATTATATCTCAATAACGGTAAAAGATAGGGACCTCTGGTTTAAATTTTTGAGTTCCTCAAGTCCATTTTAGTCGAAGGAAATTGGGGCCTTAATAACCAAACTTATACAAAAGCATGTATCATTAAACAAAACCCTTAAAAATGGCAAAAAATCGAAAAATCGTAAGGGGGACCCCTTCGATAAGAAATCTCTAATTTTTACAAAAAAAAAATATTTCGGATTTTTCTCAAAATTGATACACATTGGGCCGTAGATCACAAAAATTAGGTTCATTTTGGATTTTGGCCAACTGTTTTTGAGTAAATCGGAAAAAAAGTACCTAAAATTGACTATATCGGAAAATAGTACCTAAAATTCACTATAACTCAAAAACTAAGGCCTCTTGATTTTTTTAAATATTTTTTTATTAATCCTCACCCCAAAATTACCTAACGGCCATATTTTGGACTGTATTAGGAAAACTTTTTTTTACAAAAAAATTAACAGAGAGTATATGAACATGTATCTCAAAAACTAAAAGAGATAGGGACCTGCGGTTGGAATTTTTGACGTTTTGAGGTCCGATATATGGTAAAGGCACATTTTAAAACATATTTTAAACAAAAAAAAATTTTGAAAAATTTTGAAATTTTTGTAATAGAATTTAATTTTTCAAAAAATTATATCTCAATAACGGTAAAAGATAGGGACCTCTGGTTTAAATTTTTGAGTTCCTCAAGTCCATTTTAGTCGAAGGAAATTGGGGCCTTAATAACCAAACTTATACAAAAGTATGTATCATTAAACAAAACCCTTAAAAATGGCAAAAAATCGAAAAATCGTAAGGGGGACCCCTTCGATAAGAAATCTCGAATTTTTACAAAAAAAAATATTTCGGATTTTTCTCAAAATTGATACACATTGGGCCGTAGATCACAAAAATAAGGTTCATTTTGGATTATGGCCAACTGTTTTTGAGTAAATCGGAAAAAAAGTACCTAAAATTGACTATATCGGAAAATAGTACCTAAAATTGACTATAACTCAAAAACTAAGGCCTCTTGATTTTTTTAAATATTTTTTTATTAATCCTCACCCCAAAATTACCTAACGGCCATATTTTGGACTGTATTAGGAAAACTTTTTTTTACAAAAAAATTAACAGAGAGTATATGAACATGTATCTCAAAAACTAAAAGAGATAGGGACCTGCGGTTGGAATTTTTGAAGTTTTAAGGTCCGATATATGGTAAAGGCACATTTTAAAACATATTTTAAACAAAAAAAAATTTTGAAAAATTTTGAAATTTTTGTAGTGTAATTTAATTTTTCAAAAAATTATATCTCAATAACGGTAAAAGATAGGGACCTCTGGTTTAAATTTTTGAGTTCCTCAAGTCCATTTTAGTCGAAGGAAATTGGGGCCTTAATAACAAAACTTATACAAAAGCTTGTATCATTAAACAAAACCCTTAAAAATGGCAAAAAATCGAAAAATCGTAAGGGGGACCCCTTCGATAAGAAATCTCGAATTTTTACAAAAAAAAATATTTCAGATTTTTCTCAAAATTGATACACATTGGGCCGTAGATCACAAAAATTAGGTTCATTTTGGATTTTGGCCAACTGTTTTTGAGTAAATCGGAAAAAAAGTACCTAAAATTGACTACATCGGAAAATAGTACCTAAAATTGACTATAACTCAAAAACTAAGGCCTCTTGATTTTTTTAAATATTTTTTTATTAATCCTCACCCCAAAATTACCTAACGGCCATTTTTGGACTGTATTAGGAAAACTTTTTTTTTCAAAAAAATTAACAGAGAGTTTATGAACATGTATCTCAAAAACTAAAAGAGATAGGGACCTGCGGTTGGAATTTTTGAAGTTTTAAGGTCCGATATATGGTAAAGGCACATTTTAAAACATATTTTAAACAAAAAAAAATTTTGAAAATTTTTGAAATTTTTGTAGTGTAATTTAATTTTTCAAAAAATTATATCTCAATAACGGTAAAAGATAGGGACCTCTGGTTTAAATTTTTGAGTTCCTCAAGTCCATTTTAGTCGAAGGAAATTGGGGCCTTAATAACAAAACTTATACAAAAGCATGTATCATTAAACAAAACCCTTAAAAATGGCAAAAAATCGAAAAATCGTAAGGGGGACCCCTTCGATAAGAAATCTCGAATTTTTACAAAAAAAAATATTTCGGATTTTTCTCAAAATTGATACACATTGGGCCGTAGATCACAAAAATAAGGTTCATTTTAGATTTTGGCCAACTGTTTTTGAGTAAATCGGAAAAAAAGTACCTAAAATTGACTATATCGGAAAATAGTACCTAAAATTGACTATAACTCAAAAACTAAGGCCTCTTGATTTTTTTAAATATTTTTTTATTAATCCTCACCCCAAAATTACCTAACGGCCATATTTTGGACTGTATTAGGAAAACTTTTTTTTTTCAAAAAAATTAACAGAGAGTATATGAACATGTATCTCAAAAACTAAAAGAGATAGGGACCTGCGGTTGGAATTTTTGAAGTTTTAAGGTCCGATATATGGTAAAGGCACATTTTAAAACATATTTTAAACAAAAAAAATTTTTGAAAAATTTTGAATTTTTGTAATAGAATTTAATTTTTCAAAAAATTATATCTCAATAACGGTAAAAGATAGGGACCTCTGGTTTAAATTTTTGAGTTCCTCAAGTCCATTTTAGTCGAAGGAAATTAGGGCCTTAATAACCAAACTTATACAAAAGCATGTATCATTAAACGAAACCCTTAAAAATGGCAAAAAATCAAAAAATCGAAGGGGGACCCCTTCGATAAGAAATCTCGAATTTTTACAAAAAAAAAATATTTCGGATTTTTCTCAAAATTGATACACATTGGGCCGTAGATCACAAAAATTAGGTTCATTTTGGATTTTGGCCAACTGTTTTTGAGTAAATCGGAAAAAAAGTACCTAAAATTGACTATATCGGAAAATAGTACCTAAAATTGACTATAACTCAAAAACTAAGGCCTCTTGATTTTTTTAAATATTTTTTTATTAATCCTCACCCCAAAATTACCTAACGGCCATATTTTGGACTGTATTAGGAAAACTTTTTTTTTTCAAAAAAACTAACAGAGTATATGAACATGTATCTCAAAAACTAAAAGAGATAGGGACCTGCGGTTGGAATTTTTGAAGTTTTAAGGTCCGATATATGGTAAAGGCACATTTTAAAACATATTTTAAACAAAAAAAAATTTTGAAAAATTTTGAAATTTTTGTAATGGAATTTAATTTTTCAAAAAATTATATCTCAATAACGGTAAAAGATAGGGACCTCTGGTTTAAATTTTTGAGTTCCTCAAGTCCATTTTAGTCGAAGGAAATTGGGGCCTTAATAACCAAACTTATACAAAAGCATGTATCATTAAACAAAACCCTTAGAAATGGCAAAAAATCGAAAAATCGTAAGGGGGACCCCTTCGATAAGAAATCTCGAATTTTTACAAAAAAAAAAGAATTCGGATTTTTCTCAAAATTGATACACATTGGGCCGTAGATCACAAAAAATAAGGTTCATTTTGGATTTTGGCCAACTGTTTTTGAGTAAATCGGAAAAAAAGTACCTAAAATTGACTATATCGGAAAATAGTACCTAAAATTGACTATAACTCAAAAACTAAGGCCTCTTGATTTTTTTAAATATTTTTTTATTAATCCTCACCCCAAAATTACCTAACGGCCATATTTTGGACTGTATTAGGAAAACTTTTTTTTTCAAAAAAACTAACAGAGTATATGAACATGTATCTCAAAAACTAAAAGAGATAGGGACCTGCGGTTGGAATTTTTGAAGTTTTAAGGTCCGATATATGGTAAAGGCACATTTTAAAACATATTTTAAACAAAAAAAAATTTTGAAAAATTTTGAAATTTTTGTAATGGAATTTAATTTTTCAAAAAATTATATCTCAATAACGGTAAAAGATAGGGACCTCTGGTTTAAATTTTTGAGTTCCTAAAGTCCATTTTAGTCGAAGAAAATTGGGGCCTTAATAACCAAACTTATACAAAAGCATGTATCATTAAACAAAACCCTTAGAAATGGCAAAAAATCGAAAAATCGTAAGGGGGACCCCTTCGATAAGAAATCTCGAATTTTTACAAAAAAAAATATTTCGGATTTTTCTCAAAATTGATACACATTGGGCCGTAGATCACAAAAATAAGGTTCATTTTGGATTTTGGCCAACTGTATTTGAGTAAATCGGAAAAAAAGTACCTAAAATTGACTATATCGGAAAATAGTACCTAAAATTGACTATAACTCAGAAACTAAGGCTGTTTCATTATTTTAAATATTTTTTTATTAATCCTCACCCCAAAATTACCTAACGGCCATATTTTGGACTGTATTAGGAAAACTTTTTTTTTTCAAAAAAACTAACTGAGAGTATATGAACATGTATCTCAAAAACTAAAAGAGATAGGGACCTGCGGTTGGAATTTTTGAAGTTTTAAGGTCCGATATATGGTAAAGGCACATTTTAAAACATATTTTAAACAAAAAAAAATTTTGAAAAATTTTGAAATTTTTGTAATGGAATTTAATTTTTCAAAAAATTATATCTCAATAACGGTAAAAGATAGGGACCTCTGGTTTAAATTTTTGAGTTCCTCAAGTCCATTTTAGTCGAAGGAAATTGCGGCCTTAATAACCAAACTTATACAAAAGCATGTATCATTAAACAAAACCCTTAGAAATGGCAAAAAATCGAAAAATCGTAAGGGGGACCCCTTCGATAAGAAATCTCGAATTTTTACAAAAAAAAATATTTCGGATTTTTCTCAAAATTGATACACATTGGGCCGTAGATCACAAAAATAAGGTTCATTTTGGATTTTGGCCAACTGTTTTTGAGTAAATCGGAAAAAAAGTACCTAAAATTGACTATATCGGAAAATAGTACCTAAAATTGACTATAACTCAAAAACCAAGGCCTCTTGATTTTTTTAAATATTTTTTTATTAATACTCACCCCAAAATTACCTAACGGCCATATTTTGGACTGTATTAGGAAAACTTTTTTTTTTCAAAAAAATTAACAGAGAGTATATGAACATGTATCTCAAAAACTAAAAGAGATAGGGACCTGCGGTTGGAATTTTTGAAGTTTTAAGGTCCGATATATGGTAAAGGCACATTTTAAAACATATTTTAAACAAAAAAAAATTTTGAAAAATTTTGAAATTTTTGTAGTGTAATTTAATTTTTCAAAAAATTATATCTCAATAACGGTAAAAGATAGGGACCTCTGGTTTAAATTTTTGAGTTCCTCAAGTCCATTTTAGTCGAAGGACATTGGGTGCCTTAGTAACAAAACTTATACAAAAGCATGTATCATTAAACAAAACCCTTAAAAATGGCAAAAAGTCGAAAAATCGTAAGGGGGACCCCTTCGATAAGAAATCTCGAATTTTTACAAAAAAAAATATTTCGGATTTTTCTCAAAATTGATACACATTGGGCCGTAGATCACAAAAATAAGGTTCATTTTGGATTTTGGCCAACTGTTTTTGAGTAAATCGGAGAAAAAGTACCTAAAATTGACTATATCGGAAAATAGTACCTAAAATTGACTATAACTCAAAAACTAAGGCCTCTTGATTTTTTTAAATATTTTTTTATTAATCCTCACCCCAAAATTACCTAACGGCCATATTTTGGACTGTATTAGGAAAACTTTTTTTTTTCAAAAAAACTAACAGAGAGTATATGAACATGTATCTCAAAAACTAAAAGAGATAGGGACCTGCGGTTGGAATTTTTGAAGTTTTAAGGTCCGATATATGGTAAAGGCACATTTTAAAACATATTTTAAACAAAAAAAATTTTTGAAAAATTTTGAAATTTTTGTAATGGAATTTAATTTTTCAAAAAATTATATCTCAATAACGGTAAAAGATAGGGACCTCTGGTTTTAATTTTTGAGTTCCTCAAGTCCATTTTAGTCGAAGGAAATTGGGGTCTTAATAACCAAACTTATACAAAAGCATGTATCATTAAACAAAACCCTTAGAAATGGCAAAAAATCGAAAAATCGTAAGGGGGACCCCTTCGATAAGAAATCTCGAATTTTTACAAAAAAAAATATTTCGGATTTTTCTCAAAATTGATAGACATTGGGCCGTAGATCACAAAAATAAGGTTCATTTTGGATTTTGGCCAACTGTTTTTGAGTAAATCGGAAAAAAAGTACCTAAAATTGACTATATCGGAAAATAGTACCTAAAATTGACTATAACTCAAAAACTAAGGCCTCTTGATTTTTTTAAATATTTTTTTATTAATCCTCACCCCAAAATTACCTAACGGCCATATTTTGGACTGTATTAGGAAAACTTTTTTTTTTCAAAAAAACAAACAGAGAGTATATGAACATGTATCTCAAAAACTAAAAGAGATAGGGACCTGCGGTTGGAATTTTTGAAGTTTTAAGGTCCGATATATGGTAAAGGCACATTTTAAAACATATTTTAAACAAAAAAAATTTTTGAAAAATTTTGAAATTTTTGTAATGGAATTTAATTTTTCAAAAAATTATATCTCAATAACGGTAAAAGATAGGGACCTCTGGTTTAAATTTTTGAGTTCCTCAAGTCCATTTTAGTCGAAGGAAATTGGGGCCTTAATAACCAAACTTATACAAAAGCATGTATCATTAAACAAAACCCTTAGAAATGGCAAAAAATCGAAAAATCGTAAGGGGGACCCCTTCGATAAGAAATCTCGAATTTTTACAAAAAAAAAATATTTCGGATTTTTCTCAACATTTATACACATTGGGCCGTAGATCACAAAAATAAGGTTCATTTTGGATTTTGGCCAACTGTTTTTGAGTAAATCGGAAAAAAAGTACCTAAAATTGACTATATCGGAAAATAGTACCTAAAATTGACTATAACTCAAAAACTAAGGCCTCTTGATTTTTTTAAATATTTTTTTATTAATCCTCACCCCAAAATTACCTAACGGCCATATTTTGGACTGTATTAGGAAAACTTTTTTTTTTCAAAAAAACTAACAGAGAGTATATGAACATGTATCTCAAAAACTAAAAGAAATAGGGACCTGCGGTTGGAATTTTTGAAGTTTTAAGGTCCGATATATGGTAAAGGCACATTTTAAAACATATTTTAAACAAAAAAAATTTTTGAAAAATTTTGAAATTTTTGTAATGGAATTTAATTTTTCAAAAAATTATATCTCAATAACGGTAAAAGATAGGGACCTCTGGTTTTAATTTTTGAGTTCCTCAAGTCCATTTTAGTCGAAGGAAATTGGGGCCTTAATAACCAAACTTATACAAAAGCATGTATCATTAAACAAAACCCTTAAAAATGGCAAAAAATCGAAAAATCGTAAGGGGGACCCCTTCGATAAGAAATCTCGAATTTTTACAAAAAAAAATATTTCGGATTTTTCTCAAAATTGATACACATTGGGCCGTAGATCACAAAAATAAGGTTCATTTTGGATTTTGGCCAACTGTTTTTGAGTAAATCGGAAAAAAAGTACCTAAAATTGACTATATCGGAAAATAGTACCTAAAATTGACTATAACTCAAAAACTAAGGCCTCTTGATTTTTTTAAATATTTTTTTATTAATCCTCACCCCAAAATTACCTAACGGCCATATTTTGGACTGTATTAGGAAAACTTTTTTTTTTCAAAAAAACTAACAGAGAGTATATGAAAATGTATCTCAAAAACTAAAAGAGATAGGGACCTGCGGTTGGAATTTTTGAAGTTTTAAGGTCCGATATATGGTAAAGGCACATTTTAAAACATATTTTAAACAAAAAAAATTTTTGAAAAATTTTGAAATTTTTGTAATGGAATTTAATTTTTCAAAAAATTATATCTCAATAACAGTAAAAGATAGGGACCTCTGGTTTTAATTTTTGAGTTCCTCAAGTCCATTTTAGTCGAAGGAAATTGGGGCCTTAATAACCAAACTTATACAAAAGCATGTATCATTAAACAAAACCCTTAGAAATGGCAAAAAATCGAAAAATCGTAAGGGGGACCCCTTCGATAAGAAATCTCGAATTTTTACAAAAAAAAATATTTCGGATTTTTCTCAAAATTGATACACATTGGGCCGTAGATCACAAAAATAAGGTTCATTTTGGATTTTGGCCAACTGTTTTTGAGTAAATCGGAAAAAAAGTACCTAAAATTGACTATATCGGAAAATAGTACCTAAAATTGACTATAACTCAAAAACTAAGGCCTCTTGATTTTTTTAAATATTTTTTTATTAATCCTCACCCCAAAATTACCTAACGGCCATATTTTGGACTGTATTAGGAAAACTTTTTTTTTTCAAAAAAACTAACAGAGAGTATATGAAAATGTATCTCAAAAACTAAAAGAGATAGGGACCTGCGGTTGGAATTTTTGAAGTTTTAAGGTCCGATATATGGTAAAGGCACATTTTAAAACATATTTTAAACAAAAAAAATTTTTGAAAAATTTTGAAATTTTTGTAATGGAATTTAATTTTTCAAAAAATTATATCTCAATAACGGTAAAAGATAGGGACCTCTGGTTTTAATTTTTGAGTTCCTCAAGTCCATTTTAGTCGAAGGAAATTGGGGTCTTAATAACCAAACTTATACAAAAGCATGTATCATTAAACAAAACCCTTAGAAATGGCAAAAAATCGAAAAATCGTAAGGGGGACCCCTTCGATAAGAAATCTCGAATTTTTACAAAAAAAAATATTTCGGATTTTTCTCAAAATTGATACACATTGGGCCGTAGATCACAAAAATAAGGTTCATTTTGGATTTTGGCCAACTGTTTTTGAGTAAATCGGAAAAAAAGTACCTAAAATTGACTATATCGGAAAATAGTACCTAAAATTGACTATAACTCAAAAACTAAGGCCTCTTGATTTTTTTAAATATTTTTTTATTAATCCTCACCCCAAAATTACCTAACGGCCATATTTTGGACTGTATTAGGAAAACTTTTTTTTTTCAAAAAAACAAACAGAGTATATGAACATGTATCTCAAAAACTAAAAGAGATAGGGACCTGCGGTTGGAATTTTTAAAGTTTTAAGGTCCGATATATGGTAAAGGCACATTTTAAAACATATTTTAAACAAAAAAAATTTTTGAAAAATTTTGAAATTTTTGTAATGGAATTTAATTTTTCAAAAAATTATATCTCAATAACGGTAAAAGATAGGGACCTCTGGTTTAAATTTTTGAGTTCCTCAAGTCCATTTTAGTCGAAGGAAATTGGGGCCTTAATAACCAAACTTATACAAAAGCATGTATCATTAAACAAAACCCTTAGAAATGGCAAAAAATCGAAAAATCGTAAGGGGGACCCCTTCGATAAGAAATCTCGAATTTTTACAAAAAAAAAATATTTCGGATTTTTCTCAACATTTATACACATTGGGCCGTAGATCACAAAAATAAGGTTCATTTTGGATTTTGGCCAACTGTTTTTGAGTAAATCGGAAAAAAAGTACCTAAAATTGACTATATCGGAAAATAGTACCTAAAATTGACTATAACTCAAAAACTAAGGCCTCTTGATTTTTTTAAATATTTTTTTATTAATCCTCACCCCAAAATTACCTAACGGCCATATTTTGGACTGTATTAGGAAAACTTTTTTTTTTCAAAAAAACTAACAGAGAGTATATGAACATGTATCTCAAAAACTAAAAGAAATAGGGACCTGCGGTTGGAATTTTTGAAGTTTTAAGGTCCGATATATGGTAAAGGCACATTTTAAAACATATTTTAAACAAAAAAAATTTTTGAAAAATTTTGAAATTTTTGTAATGGAATTTAATTTTTCAAAAAATTATATCTCAATAACGGTAAAAGATAGGGACCTCTGGTTTTAATTTTTGAGTTCCTCAAGTCCATTTTAGTCGAAGGAAATTGGGGCCTTAATAACCAAACTTATACAAAAGCATGTATCATTAAACAAAACCCTTAAAAATGGCAAAAAATCGAAAAATCGTAAGGGGGACCCCTTCGATAAGAAATCTCGAATTTTTACAAAAAAAAATATTTCGGATTTTTCTCAAAATTGATACACATTGGGCCGTAGATCACAAAAATAAGGTTCATTTTGGATTTTGGCCAACTGTTTTTGAGTAAATCGGAAAAAAAGTACCTAAAATTGACTATATCGGAAAATAGTACCTAAAATTGACTATAACTCAAAAACTAAGGCCTCTTGATTTTTTTAAATATTTTTTTATTAATCCTCACCCCAAAATTACTTAACGGCCATATTTTGGACTGTATTAGGAAAACTTTTTTTTTTCAAAAAAACTAACAGAGAGTATATGAAAATGTATCTCAAAAACTAAAAGAGATAGGGACCTGCGGTTGGAATTTTTGAAGTTTTAAGGTCCGATATATGGTAAAGGCACATTTTAAAACATATTTTAAACAAAAAAAATTTTTGAAAAATTTTGAAATTTTTGTAATGGAATTTAATTTTTCAAAAAATTATATCTCAATAACAGTAAAAGATAGGGACCTCTGGTTTTAATTTTTGAGTTCCTCAAGTCCATTTTAGTCGAAGGAAATTGGGGCCTTAATAACCAAACTTATACAAAAGCATGTATCATTAAACAAAACCCTTAGAAATGGCAAAAAATCGAAAAATCGTAAGGGGGACCCCTTCGATAAGAAATCTCGAATTTTTACAAAAAAAAATATTTCGGATTTTTCTCAAAATTGATACACATTGGGCCGTAGATCACAAAAATAAGGTTCATTTTGGATTTTGGCCAACTGTTTTTGAGTAAATCGGAAAAAAAGTACCTAAAATTGACTATATCGGAAAATAGTACCTAAAATTGACTATAACTCAAAAACTAAGGCCTCTTGATTTTTTTAAATATTTTTTTATTAATCCACACCCCAAAATTACCCAACGGCCATATTTTGGACTGTATTAGGAAAACTTTTTTTTTTCAAAAAAACAAACAGAGAGTATATGAACATGTATCTCAAAAACTAAAAGAGATAGGGACCTGCGGTTGGAATTTTTGAAGTTTTAAGGTCCGATATATGGTAAAGGCACATTTTAAAACATATTTTAAACAAAAACAATTTTTGAAAAATTTTGAAATTTTTGTAATGGAATTTAATTTTTCAAAAAATTATATCTCAATAACGGTAAAAGAGAGGGACCTCTGGTTTAAATTTTTGAGTTCCTCAAGTCCATTTTAGTCGAAGGAAATTGGGGCCTTAATAACCAAACTTATACAAAAGCATGTATCATTAAACAAAACCCTTAGAAATGGCAAAAAATCGAAAAATCGTAAGGGGGACCCCTTCGATAAGAAATCTCGAATTTTTACAAAAAAAAAATATTTCGGATTTTTCTCAAAATTGATACACATTGGGCCGTAGATCACAAAAATAAGGTTCATTTTGGATTTTGGCCAACTGTTTTTGAGTAAATCGGAAAAAAAGTACCTAAAATTGACTATATCGGAAAATAGTACCTAAAATTGACTATAACTCAAAAACTAAGGCCTCTTGATTTTTTTAAATATTTTTTTATTAATCCTCACCCCAAAATTACCTAACGGCCATATTTTGGACTGTATTAGGAAAACTTTTTTTTTTCAAAAAAACTAACAGAGAGTATATGAACATGTATCTCAAAAACTAAAAGAGATAGGGACCTGCGGTTGGAATTTTTGAAGTTTTAAGGTCCGATATATGGTAAAGGCACATTTTAAAACATATTTTAAACAAAAAAAATTTTTGAAAAATTTTGAAATTTTTGTAATGGAATTTAATTTTTCAAAAAATTATATCTCAATAACGGTAAAAGATAGGGACCTCTGGTTTTAATTTTTGAGTTCCTCAAGTCCATTTTAGTCGAAGGAAATTGAGGCCTTAATAACCAAACTTATACAAAAGCATGTATCATTAAACAAAACCCTTAGAAATGGCAAAAAATCGAAAAATCGTAAGGGGGACCCCTTCGATAAGAAATCTCGAATTTTTACAAAAAAAAATATTTCGGGTTTTTCTCAAAATTGATACACATTGGGCCGTAGATCACAAAAATAAGGTTCATTTTGGATTTTGGCCAACTGTTTTTGAGTAAATCGGAAAAAAAGTACCTAAAATTGACTATATCGGAAAATAGTACCTAAAATTGACTATAACTCAAAAACTAAGGCCTCTTGATTTTTTTAAATATTTTTTTATTAATCCTCACCCCAAAATTACCTAACGGCCATATTTTGGACTGTATTAGGAAAACTTTTTTTTTTCAAAAAAATTAACAGAGAGTATATGAACATGTATCTCAAAAACTAAAAGAGATAAAGACCTGCGGTTGCAATTTTTGAAGTTTTAAGGTCCGATATATGGTAAAGGCACATTTTAAAACATATTTTAAACAAAAAAAATTTTTGAAAAATTTTGAAATTTTTGTAATGGAATTTAATTTTTCAAAAAATTATATCTCAATAACGGTAAAAGATAGGGACCTCTGGTTTAAATTTTGGAGTTCCTCAAGTCCATTTTAGTCGAAGGAAATTGGGGCCTTAATAACCAAACTTATACAAAAGCATGTATCATTAAACAAAACTCTTAGAAATGGCAAAAAATTGAAAAATGTAAGGGGGACCCCTTCGATAAGAAATCTCGAATTTTTACAAAAAAAAATATTTCGGATTTTTCTCAAAATTGATACACATTGGGCCGTAGATCACAAAAATAAGGTTCATTTTGGATTTTGGCCAACTGTTTTTGAGTAAATCGGAAAAAAAGTACCTAAAATTGACTATATCGGAAAATAGTACCTAAAATTGACTATAACTCAAAAACTAAGGCCTCTTGATTTTTTTAAATATTTTTTTATTAATCCTCACCCCAAAATTACCTAACGGCCATATTTTGGACTGTATTAGGAAAACTTTTTTTTTTCAAAAAAATTAACAGAGAGTATATGAACATGTATCTCAAAAACTAAAAGAGATAGGGACCTGCGGTTGGAATTTTTGAAGTTTTAAGGTCCGATATATGGTAAAGGCACATTTTAAAACATATTTTAAACAAAAAAAATTTTTGAAAAATTTTGAAATTTTTGTAATGGAATTTAATTTTTCAAAAAATTATATCTCAATAACGGTAAAAGATAGGGACCTCTGGTTTAAATTTTTGAGTTCCTCAAGTCCATTTTAGTCGAAGGAAATTGGGGCCTTAATAACCAAACTTATACAAAAGCATGTATCATTAAACAAAACCTTTAGAAATGGCAAAAAATCGAAAAATCGTAAGGGGGACCCCTTCGATAAGAAATCTCGAATTTTTACAAAAAAAAATATTTCGGATTTTTCTCAAAATTGATACACATTGGGCCGTAGATCACAAAAATAAGGTTCATTTTGGATTTTGGCCAACTGTTTTTGAGTAAATCGGAAAAAAAGTACCTAAAATTGACTATATCGGAAAATAGTACCTAAAATTGACTATAACTCAAAAACTAAGGCCTCTTGATTTTTTTAAATATTTTTTTATTAATCCTCACCCCAAAATTACCTAACGGCCATATTTTGGACTGTATTAGGAAAACTTTTTTTTTTCAAAAAAATTAACAGAGTATATGAACATGTATCTCAAAAACTAAAAGAGATAGGGACCTGCGGTTGGAATTTTTGAAGTTTTAAGGTCCGATATATGGTAAAGGCACATTTTAAAACATATTTTAAACAAAAAAAATTTTTGAAAAATTTTGAAATTTTTGTAATGGAATTTAATTTTTCAAAAAATTATATCTCAATAACGGTAAAAGATAGGGACCTCTGGTTTAAATTTTTGAGTTCCTCAAGTCCATTTTAGTCGAAGGAAATTGGGGCCTTAATAACCAAACTTATACAAAAGCATGTATCATTAAACAAAACCCTTAGAAATGGCAAAAAATCGAAAAATCGTAAGGGGGACCCCTTCGATAAGAAATCTCGAATTTTTACAAAAAAAAAATATTTCGGATTTTTCTCAACATTTATACACATTGGGCCGTAGATCACAAAAATAAGGTTCATTTTGGATTTTGGCCAACTGTTTTTGAGTAAATCGGAAAAAAAGTACCTAAAATTGACTATATCGGAAAATAGTACCTAAAATTGACTATAACTCAAAAACTAAGGCCTCTTGATTTTTTTAAATATTTTTTTATTAATCCTCACCCCAAAATTACCTAACGGCCATATTTTGGACTGTATTAGGAAAACTTTTTTTTTTCAAAAAAACTAACAGAGAGTATATGAACATGTATCTCAAAAACTAAAAGAAATAGGGACCTGCGGTTGGAATTTTTGAAGTTTTAAGGTCCGATATATGGTAAAGGCACATTTTAAAACATATTTTAAACAAAAAAAATTTTTGAAAAATTTTGAAATTTTTGTAATGGAATTTAATTTTTCAAAAAATTATATCTCAATAACGGTAAAAGATAGGGACCTCTGGTTTTAATTTTTGAGTTCCTCAAGTCCATTTTAGTCGAAGGAAATTGGGGCCTTAATAACCAAACTTATACAAAAGCATGTATCATTAAACAAAACCCTTAAAAATGGCAAAAAATCGAAAAATCGTAAGGGGGACCCCTTCGATAAGAAATCTCGAATTTTTACAAAAAAAAATATTTCGGATTTTTCTCAAAATTGATACACATTGGGCCGTAGATCACAAAAATAAGGTTCATTTTGGATTTTGGCCAACTGTTTTTGAGTAAATCGGAAAAAAAGTACCTAAAATTGACTATATCGGAAAATAGTACCTAAAATTGACTATAACTCAAAAACTAAGGCCTCTTGATTTTTTTAAATATTTTTTTATTAATCCTCACCCCAAAATTACTTAACGGCCATATTTTGGACTGTATTAGGAAAACTTTTTTTTTTCAAAAAAACTAACAGAGAGTATATGAAAATGTATCTCAAAAACTAAAAGAGATAGGGACCTGCGGTTGGAATTTTTGAAGTTTTAAGGTCCGATATATGGTAAAGGCACATTTTAAAACATATTTTAAACAAAAAAAATTTTTGAAAAATTTTGAAATTTTTGTAATGGAATTTAATTTTTCAAAAAATTATATCTCAATAACAGTAAAAGATAGGGACCTCTGGTTTTAATTTTTGAGTTCCTCAAGTCCATTTTAGTCGAAGGAAATTGGGGCCTTAATAACCAAACTTATACAAAAGCATGTATCATTAAACAAAACCCTTAGAAATGGCAAAAAATCGAAAAATCGTAAGGGGGACCCCTTCGATAAGAAATCTCGAATTTTTACAAAAAAAAATATTTCGGATTTTTCTCAAAATTGATACACATTGGGCCGTAGATCACAAAAATAAGGTTCATTTTGGATTTTGGCCAACTGTTTTTGAGTAAATCGGAAAAAAAGTACCTAAAATTGACTATATCGGAAAATAGTACCTAAAATTGACTATAACTCAAAAACTAAGGCCTCTTGATTTTTTTAAATATTTTTTTATTAATCCACACCCCAAAATTACCCAACGGCCATATTTTGGACTGTATTAGGAAAACTTTTTTTTTTCAAAAAAACAAACAGAGAGTATATGAACATGTATCTCAAAAACTAAAAGAGATAGGGACCTGCGGTTGGAATTTTTGAAGTTTTAAGGTCCGATATATGGTAAAGGCACATTTTAAAACATATTTTAAACAAAAACAATTTTTGAAAAATTTTGAAATTTTTGTAATGGAATTTAATTTTTCAAAAAATTATATCTCAATAACGGTAAAAGAGAGGGACCTCTGGTTTAAATTTTTGAGTTCCTCAAGTCCATTTTAGTCGAAGGAAATTGGGGCCTTAATAACCAAACTTATACAAAAGCATGTATCATTAAACAAAACCCTTAGAAATGGCAAAAAATCGAAAAATCGTAAGGGGGACCCCTTCGATAAGAAATCTCGAATTTTTACAAAAAAAAAATATTTCGGATTTTTCTCAAAATTGATACACATTGGGCCGTAGATCACAAAAATAAGGTTCATTTTGGATTTTGGCCAACTGTTTTTGAGTAAATCGGAAAAAAAGTACCTAAAATTGACTATATCGGAAAATAGTACCTAAAATTGACTATAACTCAAAAACTAAGGCCTCTTGATTTTTTTAAATATTTTTTTATTAATCCTCACCCCAAAATTACCTAACGGCCATATTTTGGACTGTATTAGGAAAACTTTTTTTTTTCAAAAAAACTAACAGAGAGTATATGAACATGTATCTCAAAAACTAAAAGAGATAGGGACCTGCGGTTGGAATTTTTGAAGTTTTAAGGTCCGATATATGGTAAAGGCACATTTTAAAACATATTTTAAACAAAAAAAATTTTTGAAAAATTTTGAAATTTTTGTAATGGAATTTAATTTTTCAAAAAATTATATCTCAATAACGGTAAAAGATAGGGACCTCTGGTTTTAATTTTTGAGTTCCTCAAGTCCATTTTAGTCGAAGGAAATTGAGGCCTTAATAACCAAACTTATACAAAAGCATGTATCATTAAACAAAACCCTTAGAAATGGCAAAAAATCGAAAAATCGTAAGGGGGACCCCTTCGATAAGAAATCTCGAATTTTTACAAAAAAAAATATTTCGGGTTTTTCTCAAAATTGATACACATTGGGCCGTAGATCACAAAAATAAGGTTCATTTTGGATTTTGGCCAACTGTTTTTGAGTAAATCGGAAAAAAAGTACCTAAAATTGACTATATCGGAAAATAGTACCTAAAATTGACTATAACTCAAAAACTAAGGCCTCTTGATTTTTTTAAATATTTTTTTATTAATCCTCACCCCAAAATTACCTAACGGCCATATTTTGGACTGTATTAGGAAAACTTTTTTTTTTCAAAAAAATTAACAGAGAGTATATGAACATGTATCTCAAAAACTAAAAGAGATAAAGACCTGCGGTTGCAATTTTTGAAGTTTTAAGGTCCGATATATGGTAAAGGCACATTTTAAAACATATTTTAAACAAAAAAAATTTTTGAAAAATTTTGAAATTTTTGTAATGGAATTTAATTTTTCAAAAAATTATATCTCAATAACGGTAAAAGATAGGGACCTCTGGTTTAAATTTTGGAGTTCCTCAAGTCCATTTTAGTCGAAGGAAATTGGGGCCTTAATAACCAAACTTATACAAAAGCATGTATCATTAAACAAAACTCTTAGAAATGGCAAAAAATTGAAAAATGTAAGGGGGACCCCTTCGATAAGAAATCTCGAATTTTTACAAAAAAAAATATTTCGGATTTTTCTCAAAATTGATACACATTGGGCCGTAGATCACAAAAATAAGGTTCATTTTGGATTTTGGCCAACTGTTTTTGAGTAAATCGGAAAAAAAGTACCTAAAATTGACTATATCGGAAAATAGTACCTAAAATTGACTATAACTCAAAAACTAAGGCCTCTTGATTTTTTTAAATATTTTTTTATTAATCCTCACCCCAAAATTACCTAACGGCCATATTTTGGACTGTATTAGGAAAACTTTTTTTTTTCAAAAAAATTAACAGAGAGTATATGAACATGTATCTCAAAAACTAAAAGAGATAGGGACCTGCGGTTGGAATTTTTGAAGTTTTAAGGTCCGATATATGGTAAAGGCACATTTTAAAACATATTTTAAACAAAAAAAATTTTTGAAAAATTTTGAAATTTTTGTAATGGAATTTAATTTTTCAAAAAATTATATCTCAATAACGGTAAAAGATAGGGACCTCTGGTTTAAATTTTTGAGTTCCTCAAGTCCATTTTAGTCGAAGGAAATTGGGGCCTTAATAACCAAACTTATACAAAAGCATGTATCATTAAACAAAACCTTTAGAAATGGCAAAAAATCGAAAAATCGTAAGGGGGACCCCTTCGATAAGAAATCTCGAATTTTTACAAAAAAAAATATTTCGGATTTTTCTCAAAATTGATACACATTGGGCCGTAGATCACAAAAATAAGGTTCATTTTGGATTTTGGCCAACTGTTTTTGAGTAAATCGGAAAAAAAGTACCTAAAATTGACTATATCGGAAAATAGTACCTAAAATTGACTATAACTCAAAAACTAAGGCCTCTTGATTTTTTTAAATATTTTTTTATTAATCCTCACCCCAAAATTACCTAACGGCCATATTTTGGACTGTATTAGGAAAACTTTTTTTTTTCAAAAAAATTAACAGAGTATATGAACATGTATCTCAAAAACTAAAAGAGATAGGGACCTGCGGTTGGAATTTTTGAAGTTTTAAGGTCCGATATATGGTAAAGGCACATTTTAAAACATATTTTAAACAAAAAAAATTTTTGAAAAATTTTGAAATTTTTGTAATGGAATTTAATTTTTCAAAAAATTATATCTCAATAACGGTAAAAGATAGGGACCTCTGGTTTAAATTTTTGAGTTCCTCAAGTCCATTTTAGTCGAAGGAAATTGGGGCCTTAATAACCAAACTTATACAAAAGCATGTATCATTAAACAAAACCTTTAGAAATGGCAAAAAATCGAAAAATCGTAAGGGGGACCCCTTCGATAAGAAATCTCGAATTTTTACAAAAAAAAATATTTCGGATTTTTCTCAAAATTGATACACATTGGGCCGTAGATCACAAAAATAAGGTTCATTTTGGATTTTGGCCAACTGTTTTTGAGTAAATCGGAAAAAAAGTACCTAAAATTGACTATATCGGAAAATAGTACCTAAAATTGACTATAACTCAAAAACTAAGGCCTCTTGATTTTTTTAAATATTTTTTTATTAATCCTCACCCCAAAATTACCTAACGGCCATATTTTGGACTGTATTAGGAAAACTTTTTTTTTTCAAAAAAATTAACAGAGAGTATATGAACATGTATCTCAAAAACTAAAAGAGATAGGGACCTGCGGTTGGAATTTTTGAAGTTTTAAGGTCCGATATATGGTAAAGGCACATTTTAAAACATATTTTAAACAAAAAAAATTTTTGAAAAATTTTGAAATTTTTGTAATGGAATTTAATTTTTCAAAAAATTATATCTCAATAACGGTAAAAGATAGGGACCTCTGGTTTAAATTTTTGAGTTCCTCAAGTCCATTTTAGTCGAAGGAAATTGGGGCCTTAATAACCAAACTTATACAAAAGCATGTATCATTAAACAAAACCTTTAGAAATGGCAAAAAATCGAAAAATCGTAAGGGGGACCCCTTCGATAAGAAATCTCGAATTTTTACAAAAAAAAATATTTCGGATTTTTCTCAAAATTGATACACATTGGGCCGTAGATCACAAAAATAAGGTTCATTTTTGATTTTGGCCAACTGTTTTTGAGTAAATCGGAAAAAAAGTACCTAAAATTGACTATATCGGAAAATAGTACCTAAAATTGACTATAACTCAAAAGGTAAGGCCTCTTGATTTTTTTAAATATTTTTTTATTAATCCTCACCCCAAAATTACCTAACGGCCATATTTTGGACTGTATTAGGAAAACTTTTTTTTTTCAAAAAAACTAACAGAGAGTATATGAACATGTATCTCAAAAACTAAAAGAGATAGGGACCTGCGGTTGGAATTTTTGAAGTTTTAAGGTCCGATATATGGTAAAGGCACATTTTAAAACATATTTTAAACAAAAAAAAATTTTGAAAAATTTTGAAATTTTTGTAATGGAATTTAATTTTTCAAAAAATTATATCTCAATAACGGTAAAAGATAGGGACCTCTGGTTTAAATTTTTGAGTTCTTCAAGTCCATTTTAGTCGAAGGAAATTGGGGCCTTAATAACCAAACTTATACAAAAGCATGTATCATTAAACAAAACCCTTAAAAATGGCCGAAAATCGAAAAATCGTAAGGGGGACCCCTTCGATAAGAAATCTCGAATTTTTACAAAAAAAAATATTTCGGATTTTTCTCAAAATTGATACACATTGGGCCGTAGATCACAAAAATAAGGTTCATTTTGGATTTTGGCCAACTGTTTTTGAGTAAATCGGAAAAAAAGTACCTAAAATTGACTATATCGGAAAATAGTACATAAAATTGACTATAACTCAAAAACTAAGGCCTCTTGATTTTTTTAAATATTTTTTTATTAATCCTCACCCCAAAATTACCTAACGGCCATATTTTGGACTGTATTAGGAAAACTTTTTTTTTTCAAAAAAACTAACAGAGAGTATATGAACATGTATCTCAAAAACTAAAAGAGATAGGGACCTGCGGTTGGAATTTTTGAAGTTTTAAGGTCCGATATATGGTAAAGGCACATTTTAAAACATATTTTAAACAAAAAAAATTTTTGAAAAATTTTGAAATTTTTGTAATGGAATTTAATTTTTCAAAAAATTATATCTCAATAACGGTAAAAGATAGGGACCTCTGGTTTAAATTTTTGAGTTCCTCAAGTCCATTTTAGTCGAAGGAAATTGGGGCCTTAATAACCAAACTTATACAAAAGCATGTATCATTAAACAAAACCCTTAGAAATGGCAAAAAATCGAAAAATCGTAAGGGGGACCCCTTCGATAAGAAATCTCGAATTTTTACAAAAAAAAAAGAATTCGGATTTTTCTCAAAATTGATACACATTGGGCCGTAGATCACAAAAAATAAGGTTCATTTTGGATTTTGGCCAACTGTTTTTGAGTAAATCGGAAAAAAAGTACCTAAAATTGACTATATCGGAAAATAGTACCTAAAATTGACTATAACTCAAAAACTAAGGCCTCTTGATTTTTTTAAATATTTTTTTATTAATCCTCACCCCAAAATTACCTAACGGCCATATTTTGGACTGTATTAGGAAAACTTTTTTTTTTCAAAAAAACTAACAGAGTATATGAACATGTATCTCAAAAACTAAAAGAGATAGGGACCTGCGGTTGGAATTTTTGAAGTTTTAAGGTCCGATATATGGTAAAGGCACATTTTAAAACATATTTTAAACAAAAAAAAATTTTGAAAAATTTTGAATATTTTGTAATGGAATTTAATTTTTCAAAAAATTATATCTCAATAACGGTAAAAGATAGGGACCTCTGGTTTAAATTTTTGAGTTTCTAAAGTCCATTTTAGTCGAAGAAAATTGGGGCCTTAATAACCAAACTTATACAAAAGCATGTATCATTAAACAAAACCCTTAGAAATGGCAAAAAATCGAAAAATCGTAAGGGGGACCCCTTCGATAAGAAATCTCGAATTTTTACAAAAAAAAATATTTCGGATTTTTCTCAAAATTGATACACATTGGGCCGTAGATCACAAAAATAAGGTTCATTTTGGATTCTGGCCAACTGTTTTTGAGTAAATCGGAAAAAAAGTACCTAAAATTGACTATATCGGAAAATAGTACCTAAAATTGACTATAACTCAAAAACTAAGGCTTCTTCATTATTTTAAATATTTTTTTATTAATCCTCACCCCAAAATTACCTAACGGCCATATTTTGGACTGTATTAGGAAAACTTTTTTTTTTCAAAAAAACTAACAGAGAGTATATGAACATGTATCTCAAAAACTAAAAGAGATAGGGACCTGCGGTTGGAATTTTTGAAGTTTTAAGGTCCGATATATGGTAAAGGCACATTTTAAAACATATTTTAAACAAAAAAAAATTTTGAAAAATTTTGAAATTTTTGTAATGGAATTTAATTTTTCAAAAAATTATATCTCAATAACGGTAAAAGATAGGGACCTCTGGTTTAAATTTTTGAGTTCCTTAAGTCCATTTTAGTCGAAGGAAATTGGGGCCTTAATAA
This sequence comes from Liopterus haemorrhoidalis, assembly GCA_963971575.1. Taxonomy (NCBI): domain Eukaryota; kingdom Metazoa; phylum Arthropoda; class Insecta; order Coleoptera; family Dytiscidae; genus Liopterus; species Liopterus haemorrhoidalis. The sequence continues at coordinate 282,272 of OZ020611.1, forward strand.
CCAAACTTATACAAAAGCATGTATCATTAAACAAAACCCTTAGAAATGGCAAAAAATCGAAAAATCGTAAGGGGGACCCCTTCGATAAGAAATCTCGAATTTTTACAAAAAAAAATATTTCGGATTTTTCTCAAAATTGATACACATTGGGCCGTAGATCACAAAAATAAGGTTCGTTTTGGATTTTGGCCAACTGTTTTTGAGTAAATCGGAAAAAAAGTACCTAAAATTGACTATATCGGAAAATAGTACCTAAAATTGACTATAACTCAAAAACCAAGGCCTCTTGATTTTTTTAAATATTTTTTTATTAATACTCACCCCAAAATTACCTAACGGCCATATTTTGGACTGTATTAGGAAAACTTTTTTTTTTCAAAAAAATTAACAGAGAGTATATGAACATGTATCTCAAAAACTAAAAGAGATAGGGACCTGCGGTTGGAATTTTTGAAGTTTTAAGGTCCGATATATGGTAAAGGCACATTTTAAAACATATTTTAAACAAAAAAAAATTTTGAAAAATTTTGAAATTTTTGTAGTGTAATTTAATTTTTCAAAAAATTATATCTCAATAACGGTAAAAGATAGGGACCTCTGGTTTAAATTTTTGAGTTCCTCAAGTCCATTTTAGTCGAAGGACATTGGGTGCCTTAGTAACAAAACTTATACAAAAGCATGTATCATTAAACAAAACCCTTAAAAATGGCAAAAAGTCGAAAAATCGTAAGGGGGACCCCTTCGATAAGAAATCTCGAATTTTTACAAAAAAAAATATTTCGGATTTTTCTCAAAATTGATACACATTGGGCCGTAGATCACAAAAATAAGGTTCATTTTGGATTTTGGCCAACTGTTTTTGAGTAAATCGGAGAAAAAGTACCTAAAATTGACTATATCGGAAAATAGTACCTAAAATTGACTATAACTCAAAAACTAAGGCCTCTTGATTTTTTTAAATATTTTTTTATTAATCCTCACCCCAAAATTACCTAACGGCCATATTTTGGACTGTATTAGGAAAACTTTTTTTTTTCAAAAAAATTAACAGAGAGTATATGAACATGTATCTCAAAAACTAAAAGAGATAGGGACCTGCGGTTGGAATTTTTGAAGTTTTAAGGTCCGATATATGGTAAAGGCACATTTTAAAACATATTTTAAACAAAAAAAATTTTTGAAAAATTTTGAAATTTTTGTAGTGCAATTTAATTTTTCAAAAAATTATATCTCAATAACGGTAAAAGATAGGGACCTCTGGTTTAAATTTTTGAGTTCCTCAAGTCCATTTTAGTCGAAGGAAATTGGGGCCTTAATAACAAAACTTATACAAAAGCTTGTATCATTTAACAAAACCCTTAAAAATGGCAAAAAATCGAAAAATCGTATGGGGGACCCCTTCGATAAGAAATCTCGAATTTTTACAAAAAAAAATATTTCGGATTTTTCTCAAAATTGATACACATTGGGCCGTAGATCACAAAAATAAGGTTCATTTTGGATTTTGGCCAACTGTTTTTGAGTAAATCGGAAAAAAAGTACCTAAAATTGACTATATCGGAAAATAGTACATACAATTGACTATAACTCAAAAACTAAGGCCTCTTGATTTTTTTAAATATTTTTTTATTAATCCTCACCCCAAAATTACCTAACGGCCATATTTTGGACTGTATTAGGAAAACTTTTTTTTTTCAAAAAAATTAACAGAGAGTATATGAACATGTATCTCAAAAACTAAAAGAGATAGGGACCTGCGGTTGGAATTTTTGAAGTTTTAAGGTCCGATATATGGTAAAGGCACATTTTAAAACATATTTTAAACAAAAAAAAATTTTGAAAAATTTTGAAATTTTTGTAGTGTAATTTAATTTTTCAAAAAATTATATCTCAATAACGGTAAAAGATAGGGACCTTTGGTTTAAATTTTTGAGTTCCTCAAGTCCATTTTAGTCGAAGGAAATTGGGGCCTTAATAACAAAACTTATACAAAAGCATGTATCATTAAACAAAACCCTTAAAAATGGCAAAAAGTCGAAAAATCGTACGGGGGACCCCTTCGATAAGAAATCTCGAATTTTTACAAAAAAAAATATTTCGGATTTTTCTCAAAATTGATACACATTGGGCCGTAGATCACAAAAATAAGGTTCATTTTGGATTTTGGCCAACTGTTTTTGAGTAAATCGGAAAAAAAGTACCTAAAATTGACTATATCGGAAAATAGTACCTAAAATTGACTATAACTCAAAAACCAAGGCCTCTTGATTTTTTTAAATATTTTTTTATTAATACTCACCCCAAAATTACCTAACGGCCATATTTTGGACTGTATTAGGAAAACTTTTTTTTTCAAAAAAATTAACAGAGAGTATATGAACATGTATCTCAAAAACTAAAAGAGATAGGGACCTGCGGTTGGAATTTTTGAAGTTTTAAGGTCCGATATATGGTAAAGGCACATTTTAAAACATATTTTAAACAAAAAAAAATTTTGAAAAATTTTGAAATTTTTGTAGTGTAATTTAATTTTTCAAAAAATTATATCTCAATAACGGTAAAAGATAGGGACCTTTGGTTTAAATTTTTGAGTTCCTCAAGTCCATTTTAGTCGAAGGAAATTGGGGCCTTAATAACAAAACTTATACAAAAGCATGTATCATTAAACAAAACCCTTAAAAATGGCAAAAAGTCGAAAAATCGTACGGGGGACCCCTTCGATAAGAAATCTCGAATTTTTACAAAAAAAAATATTTCGGATTTTTCTCAAAATTGATACACATTGGGCCGTAGATCACAAAAATAAGGTTCATTTTGGATTTTGGCCAACTGTTTTTGAGTAAATCGGAAAAAAAGTACCTAAAATTGACTATATCGGAAAATAGTACCTAAAATTGACTATAACTCAAAAACCAAGGCCTCTTGATTTTTTTAAATATTTTTTTATTAATACTCACCCCAAAATTACCTAACGGCCATATTTTGGACTGTATTAGGAAAACTTTTTTTTTTCAAAAAAATTAACAGAGAGTATATGAACATGTATCTCAAAAACTAAAAGAGATAGGGACCTGCGGTTGGAATTTTTGAAGTTTTAAGGTCCGATATATGGTAAAGGCACATTTTAAAACATATTTTAAACAAAAAAAAATTTTGAAAAATTTTGAAATTTTTGTAGTGTAATTTAATTTTTCAAAAAATTATATCTCAATAACGGTAAAAGATAGGGACCTTTGGTTTAAATTTTTGAGTTCCTCAAGTCCATTTTAGTCGAAGGAAATTGGGGCCTTAATAACAAAACTTATACAAAAGCATGTATCATTATACAAAACCCTTAAAAATGGCAAAAAGTCGAAAAATCGTACGGGGGACCCCTTCGATAAGAAATCTCGAATTTTTACAAAAAAAAATATTTCGGATTTTTCTCAAAATTGATACACATTGGGCCGTAGATCACAAAAATAAGGTTCATTTTGGATTTTGGCCAACTGTTTTTGAGTAAATCGGAAAAAAAGTACCTAAAATTGACTATATCGGAAAATAGTACCTAAAATTGACTATAACTCAAAAACCAAGGCCTCTTGATTTTTTTAAATATTTTTTTATTAATACTCACCCCAAAATTACCTAACGGCCATATTTTGGACTGTATTAGGAAAACTTTTTTTTTTCAAAAAAATTAACAGAGAGTATATGAACATGTATCTCAAAAACTAAAAGAGATAGGGACCTGCGGTTGGAATTTTTGAAGTTTTAAGGTCCGATATATGGTAAAGGCACATTTTAAAACATATTTTAAACAAAAAAAAATTTTGAAAAATTTTGAAATTTTTGTAGTGTAATTTAATTTTTCAAAAAATTATATCTCAATAACGGTAAAAGATAGGGACCTTTGGTTTAAATTTTTGAGTTCCTCAAGTCCATTTTAGTCGAAGGAAATTGGGGCCTTAATAACAAAACTTATACAAAAGCATGTATCATTAAACAAAACCCTTAAAAATGGCAAAAAGTCGAAAAATCGTACGGGGGACCCCTTCGATAAGAAATCTCGAATTTTTACAAAAAAAAATATTTCGGATTTTTCTCAAAATTGATACACATTGGGCCGTAGATCACAAAAATAAGGTTCATTTTGGATTTTGGCCAACTGTTTTTGAGTAAATCGGAAAAAAAGTACCTAAAATTGACTATATCGGAAAATAGTACCTAAAATTGACTATAACTCAAAAACCAAGGCCTCTTGATTTTTTTAAATATTTTTTTATTAATACTCACCCCAAAATTACCTAACGGCCATATTTTGGACTGTATTAGGAAAACTTTTTTTTTTCAAAAAAATTAACAGAGAGTATATGAACATGTATCTCAAAAACTAAAAGAGATAGGGACCTGCGGTTGGAATTTTTGAAGTTTTAAGGTCCGATATATGGTAAAGGCACATTTTAAAACATATTTTAAACAAAAAAAATTTTTGAAAAATTTTGAAATTTTTGTAGTGCAATTTAATTTTTCAAAAAATTATATCTCAATAACGGTAAAAGATAGGGACCTCTGGTTTAAATTTTTGAGTTCCTCAAGTCCATTTTAGTCGAAGGAAATTGGGGCCTTAATAACAAAACTTATACAAAAGCATGTATCATTAAACAAAACCCTTAAAAATGGCAAAAAGTCGAAAAATCGTAAGGGGGACCCCTTCGATAAGAAATCTCGAATTTTTACAAAAAAAAATATTTCGGATTTTTCTCAAAATTGATACACATTGGGCCGTAGATCACAAAAATAAGGTTCATTTTGGATTTTGGCCAACTGTTTTTGAGTAAATCGGAAAAAAAGTACCTAAAATTGACTATATCGGAAAATAGTACCTAAAATTGACTATAACTCAAAAACTAAGGCCTCTTGATTTTTTTAAAATATTTTTTTATTAATCCTCACCCCAAAATTACCTAACGACCATATTTTGGACTGTATTAGGAAAACTTTTTTTTTTCAAAAAAATTAACAGAGAGTATATGAACATGTATCTCAAAAACTAAAAGAGATAGGGACCTGCGGTTGAAATTTTTGAAGTTTTAAGGTCCGATATATGGTAAAGGCACATTTTAAAACATATTTTAAACAAAAAAAATTTTTGAAAAATTTTGAAATTTTTGTAGTGCAATTTAATTTTTCAAAAAATTATATCTCAATAACGGTAAAAGATAGGGACCTCTGGTTTAAATTTTTGAGTTCCTCAAGTCCATTTTAGTCGAAGGTAATTGGGGCCTTAATAACAAAACTTATACAAAAGCATGTATCATGAAACAAAACCCTTAAAAATGGCAAAAAATCGAAAAATCGTAAGGGGGACCCCTTCGATAAGAAATCTCGAATTTTTACAAAAAAAAATATTTCGGATTATTCTCAAAATTGATACACATTGGGCCGTAGATCACAAAAATAAGGTTCATTTTGGATTTTGGATAACTGTTTTTGAGTAAATCGGAAAAAAAGTACCTAAAATTGACTATATCGGAAAATAGTACCTAAAATTGACTATAACTCAAAAACTAAGGCCTCTTGATTTTTTTAAATATTTTTTTATTAATCCTCACCCCAAAATTACCTAACGGCCATATTTTGGACTGTATTAGGAGTACTTTTTTTTACAAAAAAATTAACAGAGAGTATATGAACATGTATCTCAAAAACTAAAAGAGATAGGGACCTGCGGTTGGAATTTTTGAAGTTTCAAGGTCCGATATATGGTAAAAGCACATTTTAAAACATATTTTAAACAAAAAAAATTTTTGAAAAATTTTGAAATTTTTGTAATAGAAATTATTTTTTCAAAAAATTATATCTCAATAACGGTAAAAGATAGGGACCTCTGGTTTAAATTTTTGAGTTCCTCAAGTCCATTTTAGTCGAAGGAAATTGGGGCCTTAATAACCAAACTTATACAAAAGCATGTATCATTAAACAAAACCCTTAAAAATGGCAAAAAATCGAAAAATCGTAAGGGGGACCCCTTCGATAAGAAATCTCTAATTTTTACAAAAAAAAAATATTTCGGATTTTTCTCAAAATTGATACACATTGGGCCGTAGATCACAAAAATTAGGTTCATTTTGGATTTTGGCCAACTGTTTTTGAGTAAATCGGAAAAAAAGTACCTAAAATTGACTATATCGGAAAATAGTACCTAAAATTGACTATAACTCAAAAACTAAGGCCTCTTGATTTTTTTAAATATTTTTTTATTAATCCTCACCCCAAAATTACCTAACGGCCATATTTTGGACTGTATTAGGAAAACTTTTTTTTACAAAAAAATTAACAGAGAGTATATGAACATGTATCTCAAAAACTAAAAGAGATAGGGACCTGCGGTTGGAATTTTTGACGTTTTGAGGTCCGATATATGGTAAAGGCACATTTTAAAACATATTTTAAACAAAAAAAAATTTTGAAAAATTTTGAAATTTTTGTAATAGAATTTAATTTTTCAAAAAATTATATCTCAATAACGGTAAAAGATAGGGACCTCTGGTTTAAATTTTTGAGTTCCTCAAGTCCATTTTAGTCGAAGGAAATTGGGGCCTTAATAACCAAACTTATACAAAAGTATGTATCATTAAACAAAACCCTTAAAAATGGCAAAAAATCGAAAAATCGTAAGGGGGACCCCTTCGATAAGAAATCTCGAATTTTTACAAAAAAAAATATTTCGGATTTTTCTCAAAATTGATACACATTGGGCCGTAGATCACAAAAATAAGGTTCATTTTGGATTATGGCCAACTGTTTTTGAGTAAATCGGAAAAAAAGTACCTAAAATTGACTATATCGGAAAATAGTACCTAAAATTGACTATAACTCAAAAACTAAGGCCTCTTGATTTTTTTAAATATTTTTTTATTAATCCTCACCCCAAAATTACCTAACGGCCATATTTTGGACTGTATTAGGAAAACTTTTTTTTACAAAAAAATTAACAGAGAGTATATGAACATGTATCTCAAAAACTAAAAGAGATAGGGACCTGCGGTTGGAATTTTTGAAGTTTTAAGGTCCGATATATGGTAAAGGCACATTTTAAAACATATTTTAAACAAAAAAAAATTTTGAAAAATTTTGAAATTTTTGTAGTGTAATTTAATTTTTCAAAAAATTATATCTCAATAACGGTAAAAGATAGGGACCTCTGGTTTAAATTTTTGAGTTCCTCAAGTCCATTTTAGTCGAAGGAAATTGGGGCCTTAATATCAAAACTTATACAAAAGCATGTATCATTAAACAAAACCCTTAAAAATGGCAAAAAATCGAAAAATCGTAAGGGGGACCCCTTCGATAAGAAATCTCGAATTTTTACAAAAAAAAAATATTTCGGATTTTTCTCAAAATTGATACACATTGGGCCGCAGATCACAAAAATTAGGTTCATTTTGGATTTTGGCCAACTGTTTTTGAGTAAATCGGAAAAAAAGTACCTAAAATTGACTATATCGGAAAATAGTACCTAAAATTGACTATAACTCAAAAACTAAGGCCTCTTGATTTTTTTAAATATTTTTTTATTAATCCTCACCCCAAAATTACCTAACGGCCATATTTTGGATTGTATTAGGAAAACTTTTTTTTTTCAAAAAAATTAACAGAGAGTATATGAACATGTATCTCAAAAACTAAAAGAGATAGGGACCTGCGGTTGGAATTTTTGAAGTTTTAAGGTCCGATATATGGTAAAAGCACATTTTAAAACATATTTCAAACAAAAAAAAATTTTGAAAAATTTTGAAATTTTTGTAATAGAATTTAATTTTTCAAAAAATTATATCTCAATAACGGTAAAAGATAGGGACCTCTGGTTTAAATTTTTGAGTTCCTCAAGTCCATTTTAGTCGAAGGAAATTGGGGCCTTAATAACAAAACTTATACAAAAGCTTGTATCATTAAACAAAACCCTTAAAAATGGCAAAAAATCGAAAAATCGTAAGGGGGACCCCTTCGATAAGAAATCTCGAATTTTTACAAAAAAAAATATTTCAGATTTTTCTCAAAATTGATACACATTGGGCCGTAGATCACAAAAATTAGGTTCATTTTGGATTTTGGCCAACTGTTTTTGAGTAAATCGGAAAAAAAGTACCTAAAATTGACTACATCGGAAAATAGTACCTAAAATTGACTATAACTCAAAAACTAAGGCCTCTTGATTTTTTTAAATATTTTTTTATTAATCCTCACCCCAAAATTACCTAACGGCCATTTTTGGACTGTATTAGGAAAACTTTTTTTTTCAAAAAAATTAACAGAGAGTTTATGAACATGTATCTCAAAAACTAAAAGAGATAGGGACCTGCGGTTGGAATTTTTGAAGTTTTAAGGTCCGATATATGGTAAAGGCACATTTTAAAACATATTTTAAACAAAAAAAAATTTTGAAAATTTTTGAAATTTTTGTAGTGTAATTTAATTTTTCAAAAAATTATATCTCAATAACGGTAAAAGATAGGGACCTCTGGTTTAAATTTTTGAGTTCCTCAAGTCCATTTTAGTCGAAGGAAATTGGGGCCTTAATAACAAAACTTATACAAAAGCATGTATCATTAAACAAAACCCTTAAAAATGGCAAAAAATCGAAAAATCGTAAGGGGGACCCCTTCGATAAGAAATCTCGAATTTTTACAAAAAAAAATATTTCGGATTTTTCTCAAAATTGATACACATTGGGCCGTAGATCACAAAAATAAGGTTCATTTTAGATTTTGGCCAACTGTTTTTGAGTAAATCGGAAAAAAAGTACCTAAAATTGACTATATCGGAAAATAGTACCTAAAATTGACTATAACTCAAAAACTAAGGCCTCTTGATTTTTTTAAATATTTTTTTATTAATCCTCACCCCAAAATTACCTAACGGCCATATTTTGGACTGTATTAGGAAAACTTTTTTTTTTCAAAAAAATTAACAGAGAGTATATGAACATGTATCTCAAAAACTAAAAGAGATAGGGACCTGCGGTTGGAATTTTTGAAGTTTTAAGGTCCGATATATGGTAAAGGCACATTTTAAAACATATTTTAAACAAAAAAAATTTTTGAAAAATTTTGAATTTTTGTAATAGAATTTAATTTTTCAAAAAATTATATCTCAATAACGGTAAAAGATAGGGACCTCTGGTTTAAATTTTTGAGTTCCTCAAGTCCATTTTAGTCGAAGGAAATTAGGGCCTTAATAACCAAACTTATACAAAAGCATGTATCATTAAACGAAACCCTTAAAAATGGCAAAAAATCAAAAAATCGATGGGGGACCCCTTCGATAAGAAATCTCGAATTTTTACAAAAAAAAAATATTTCGGATTTTTCTCAAAATTGATACACATTGGGCCGTAGATCACAAAAATTAGGTTCATTTTGGATTTTGGCCAACTGTTTTTGAGTAAATCGGAAAAAAAGTACCTAAAATTGACTATATCGGAAAATAGTACCTAAAATTGACTATAACTCAAAAACTAAGGCCTCTTGATTTTTTTAAATATTTTTTTATTAATCCTCACCCCAAAATTACCTAACGGCCATATTTTGGACTGTATTAGGAAAACTTTTTTTTTTCAAAAAAACTAACAGAGTATATGAACATGTATCTCAAAAACTAAAAGAGATAGGGACCTGCGGTTGGAATTTTTGAAGTTTTAAGGTCCGATATATGGTAAAGGCACATTTTAAAACATATTTTAAACAAAAAAAAATTTTGAAAAATTTTGAAATTTTTGTAATGGTATTTAATTTTTCAAAAAATTATATCTCAATAACGGTAAAAGATAGGGACCTCTGGTTTAAATTTTTGAGTTCCTCAAGTCCATTTTAGTCGAAGGAAATTGGGGCCTTAATAACCAAACTTATACAAAAGCATGTATCATTAAACAAAACCCTTAGAAATGGCAAAAAATCGAAAAATCGTAAGGGGGACCCCTTCGATAAGAAATCTCGAATTTTTACAAAAAAAAAAGAATTCGGATTTTTCTCAAAATTGATACACATTGGGCCGTAGATCACAAAAAATAAGGTTCATTTTGGATTTTGGCCAACTGTTTTTGAGTAAATCGGAAAAAAAGTACCTAAAATTGACTATATCGGAAAATAGTACCTAAAATTGACTATAACTCAAAAACTAAGGCCTCTTGATTTTTTTAAATATTTTTTTATTAATCCTCACCCCAAAATTACCTAACGGCCATATTTTGGACTGTATTAGGAAAACTTTTTTTTTTCAAAAAAACTAACAGAGTATATGAACATGTATCTCAAAAACTAAAAGAGATAGGGACCTGCGGTTGGAATTTTTGAAGTTTTAAGGTCCGATATATGGTAAAGGCACATTTTAAAACATATTTTAAACAAAAAAAAATTTTGAAAAATTTTGAAATTTTTGTAATGGAATTTAATTTTTCAAAAAATTATATCTCAATAACGGTAAAAGATAGGGACCTCTGGTTTAAATTTTTGAGTTCCTAAAGTCCATTTTGGTCGAAGAAAATTGGGGCCTTAATAACCAAACTTATACAAAAGCATGTATCATTAAACAAAACCCTTAGAAATGGCAAAAAATCGAAAAATCGTAAGGGGGACCCCTTCGATAAGAAATCTCGAATTTTTACAAAAAAAAATATTTCGGATTTTTCTCAAAATTGATACACATTGGGCCGTAGATCACAAAAATAAGGTTCATTTTGGATTTTGGCCAACTGTATTTGAGTAAATCGGAAAAAAAGTACCTAAAATTGACTATATCGGAAAATAGTACCTAAAATTGACTATAACTCAGAAACTAAGGCTTCTTCATTATTTTAAATATTTTTTTATTAATCCTCACCCCAAAATTACCTAACGGCCATATTTTGGACTGTATTAGGAAAACTTTTTTTTTTCAAAAAAACTAACTGAGAGTATATGAACATGTATCTCAAAAACTAAAAGAGATAGGGACCTGCGGTTGGAATTTTTGAAGTTTTAAGGTCCGATATATGGTAAAGGCACATTTTAAAACATATTTTAAACAAAAAAAAATTTTGAAAAATTTTGAAATTTTTGTAATGGAATTTAATTTTTCAAAAAATTATATCTCAATAACGGTAAAAGATAGGGACCTCTGGTTTAAATTTTTGAGTTCCTCAAGTCCATTTTAGTCGAAGGAAATTGCGGCCTTAATAACCAAACTTATACAAAAGCATGTATCATTAAACAAAACCCTTAGAAATGGCAAAAAATCGAAAAATCGTAAGGGGGACCCCTTCGATAAGAAATCTCGAATTTTTACAAAAAAAAATATTTCGGATTTTTCTCAAAATTGATACACATTGGGCCGTAGATCACAAAAATAAGGTTCATTTTGGATTTTGGCCAACTGTTTTTGAGTAAATCGGAAAAAAAGTACCTAAAATTGACTATATCGGAAAATAGTACCTAAAATTGACTATAACTCAAAAACCAAGGCCTCTTGATTTTTTTAAATATTTTTTTATTAATACTCACCCCAAAATTACCTAACGGCCATATTTTGGACTGTATTAGGAAAACTTTTTTTTTTCAAAAAAATTAACAGAGAGTATATGAACATGTATCTCAAAAACTAAAAGAGATAGGGACCTGCGGTTGGAATTTTTGAAGTTTTAAGGTCCGATATATGGTAAAGGCACATTTTAAAACATATTTTAAACAAAAAAAAATTTTGAAAAATTTTGAAATTTTTGTAGTGTAATTTAATTTTTCAAAAAATTATATCTCAATAACGGTAAAAGATAGGGACCTCTGGTTTAAATTTTTGAGTTCCTCAAGTCCATTTTAGTCGAAGGACATTGGGTGCCTTAGTAACAAAACTTATACAAAAGCATGTATCATTAAACAAAACCCTTAAAAATGGCAAAAAGTCGAAAAATCGTAAGGGGGACCCCTTCGATAAGAAATCTCGAATTTTTACAAAAAAAAATATTTCGGATTTTTCTCAAAATTGATACACATTGGGCCGTAGATCACAAAAATAAGGTTCATTTTGGATTTTGGCCAACTGTTTTTGAGTAAATCGGAGAAAAAGTACCTAAAATTGACTATATCGGAAAATAGTACCTAAAATTGACTATAACTCAAAAACTAAGGCCTCTTGATTTTTTTAAATATTTTTTTATTAATCCTCACCCCAAAATTACCTAACGGCCATATTTTGGACTGTATTAGGAAAACTTTTTTTTTTCAAAAAAACTAACAGAGAGTATATGAACATGTATCTCAAAAACTAAAAGAGATAGGGACCTGCGGTTGGAATTTTTGAAGTTTTAAGGTCCGATATATGGTAAAGGCACATTTTAAAACATATTTTAAACAAAAAAAATTTTTGAAAAATTTTGAAATTTTTGTAATGGAATTTAATTTTTCAAAAAATTATATCTCAATAACGGTAAAAGATAGGGACCTCTGGTTTTAATTTTTGAGTTCCTCAAGTCCATTTTAGTCGAAGGAAATTGGGGTCTTAATAACCAAACTTATACAAAAGCATGTATCATTAAACAAAACCCTTAGAAATGGCAAAAAATCGAAAAATCGTAAGGGGGACCCCTTCGATAAGAAATCTCGAATTTTTACAAAAAAAAATATTTCGGATTTTTCTCAAAATTGATAGACATTGGGCCGTAGATCACAAAAATAAGGTTCATTTTGGATTTTGGCCAACTGTTTTTGAGTAAATCGGAAAAAAAGTACCTAAAATTGACTATATCGGAAAATAGTACCTAAAATTGACTATAACTCAAAAACTAAGGCCTCTTGATTTTTTTAAATATTTTTTTATTAATCCTCACCCCAAAATTACCTAACGGCCATATTTTGGACTGTATTAGGAAAACTTTTTTTTTTCAAAAAAACAAACAGAGAGTATATGAACATGTATCTCAAAAACTAAAAGAGATAGGGACCTGCGGTTGGAATTTTTGAAGTTTTAAGGTCCGATATATGGTAAAGGCACATTTTAAAACATATTTTAAACAAAAAAAATTTTTGAAAAATTTTGAAATTTTTGTAATGGAATTTAATTTTTCAAAAAATTATATCTCAATAACGGTAAAAGATAGGGACCTCTGGTTTAAATTTTTGAGTTCCTCAAGTCCATTTTAGTCGAAGGAAATTGGGGCCTTAATAACCAAACTTATACAAAAGCATGTATCATTAAACAAAACCCTTAGAAATGGCAAAAAATCGAAAAATCGTAAGGGGGACCCCTTCGATAAGAAATCTCGAATTTTTACAAAAAAAAAATATTTCGGATTTTTCTCAACATTTATACACATTGGGCCGTAGATCACAAAAATAAGGTTCATTTTGGATTTTGGCCAACTGTTTTTGAGTAAATCGGAAAAAAAGTACCTAAAATTGACTATATCGGAAAATAGTACCTAAAATTGACTATAACTCAAAAACTAAGGCCTCTTGATTTTTTTAAATATTTTTTTATTAATCCTCACCCCAAAATTACCTAACGGCCATATTTTGGACTGTATTAGGAAAACTTTTTTTTTTCAAAAAAACTAACAGAGAGTATATGAACATGTATCTCAAAAACTAAAAGAAATAGGGACCTGCGGTTGGAATTTTTGAAGTTTTAAGGTCCGATATATGGTAAAGGCACATTTTAAAACATATTTTAAACAAAAAAAATTTTTGAAAAATTTTGAAATTTTTGTAATGGAATTTAATTTTTCAAAAAATTATATCTCAATAACGGTAAAAGATAGGGACCTCTGGTTTTAATTTTTGAGTTCCTCAAGTCCATTTTAGTCGAAGGAAATTGGGGCCTTAATAACCAAACTTATACAAAAGCATGTATCATTAAACAAAACCCTTAAAAATGGCAAAAAATCGAAAAATCGTAAGGGGGACCCCTTCGATAAGAAATCTCGAATTTTTACAAAAAAAAATATTTCGGATTTTTCTCAAAATTGATACACATTGGGCCGTAGATCACAAAAATAAGGTTCATTTTGGATTTTGGCCAACTGTTTTTGAGTAAATCGGAAAAAAAGTACCAAAAATTGACTATATCGGAAAATAGTACCTAAAATTGACTATAACTCAAAAACTAAGGCCTCTTGATTTTTTTAAATATTTTTTTATTAATCCTCACCCCAAAATTACCTAACGGCCATATTTTGGACTGTATTAGGAAAACTTTTTTTTTTCAAAAAAACTAACAGAGAGTATATGAAAATGTATCTCAAAAACTAAAAGAGATAGGGACCTGCGGTTGGAATTTTTGAAGTTTTAAGGTCCGATATATGGTAAAGGCACATTTTAAAACATATTTTAAACAAAAAAAATTTTTGAAAAATTTTGAAATTTTTGTAATGGAATTTAATTTTTCAAAAAATTATATCTCAATAACAGTAAAAGATAGGGACCTCTGGTTTTAATTTTTGAGTTCCTCAAGTCCATTTTAGTCGAAGGAAATTGGGGCCTTAATAACCAAACTTATACAAAAGCATGTATCATTAAACAAAACCCTTAGAAATGGCAAAAAATCGAAAAATCGTAAGGGGGACCCCTTCGATAAGAAATCTCGAATTTTTACAAAAAAAAATATTTCGGATTTTTCTCAAAATTGATACACATTGGGCCGTAGATCACAAAAATAAGGTTCATTTTGGATTTTGGCCAACTGTTTTTGAGTAAATCGGAAAAAAAGTACCTAAAATTGACTATATCGGAAAATAGTACCTAAAATTGACTATAACTCAAAAACTAAGGCCTCTTGATTTTTTTAAATATTTTTTTATTAATCCTCACCCCAAAATTACCTAACGGCCATATTTTGGACTGTATTAGGAAAACTTTTTTTTTTCAAAAAAACTAACAGAGAGTATATGAACATGTATCTCAAAAACTAAAAGAGATAGGGACCTGCGGTTGGAATTTTTGAAGTTTTAAGGTCCGATATATGGTAAAGGCACATTTTAAAACATATTTTAAACAAAAAAAATTTTTGAAAAATTTTGAAATTTTTGTAATGGAATTTAATTTTTCAAAAAATTATATCTCAATAACGGTAAAAGATAGGGACCTCTGGTTTTAATTTTTGAGTTCCTCAAGTCCATTTTAGTCGAAGGAAATTGGGGTCTTAATAACCAAACTTATACAAAAGCATGTATCATTAAACAAAACCCTTAGAAATGGCAAAAAATCGAAAAATCGTAAGGGGGACCCCTTCGATAAGAAATCTCGAATTTTTACAAAAAAAAATATTTCGGATTTTTCTCAAAATTGATACACATTGGGCCGTAGATCACAAAAATAAGGTTCATTTTGGATTTTGGCCAACTGTTTTTGAGTAAATCGGAAAAAAAGTACCTAAAATTGACTATATCGGAAAATAGTACCTAAAATTGACTATAACTCAAAAACTAAGGCCTCTTGATTTTTTTAAATATTTTTTTATTAATCCTCACCCCAAAATTACCTAACGGCCATATTTTGGACTGTATTAGGAAAACTTTTTTTTTTCAAAAAAACTAACAGAGAGTATATGAACATGTATCTCAAAAACTAAAAGAAATAGGGACCTGCGGTTGGAATTTTTGAAGTTTTAAGGTCCGATATATGGTAAAGGCACATTTTAAAACATATTTTAAACAAAAAAAATTTTTGAAAAATTTTGAAATTTTTGTAATGGAATTTAATTTTTCAAAAAATTATATCTCAATAACGGTAAAAGATAGGGACCTCTGGTTTTAATTTTTGAGTTCCTCAAGTCCATTTTAGTCGAAGGAAATTGGGGCCTTAATAACCAAACTTATACAAAAGCATGTATCATTAAACAAAACCCTTAAAAATGGCAAAAAATCGAAAAATCGTAAGGGGGACCCCTTCGATAAGAAATCTCGAATTTTTACAAAAAAAAATATTTCGGATTTTTCTCAAAATTGATACACATTGGGCCGTAGATCACAAAAATAAGGTTCATTTTGGATTTTGGCCAACTGTTTTTGAGTAAATCGGAAAAAAAGTACCTAAAATTGACTATATCGGAAAATAGTACCTAAAATTGACTATAACTCAAAAACTAAGGCCTCTTGATTTTTTTAAATATTTTTTTATTAATCCTCACCCCAAAATTACTTAACGGCCATATTTTGGACTGTATTAGGAAAACTTTTTTTTTTCAAAAAAACTAACAGAGAGTATATGAAAATGTATCTCAAAAACTAAAAGAGATAGGGACCTGCGGTTGGAATTTTTGAAGTTTTAAGGTCCGATATATGGTAAAGGCACATTTTAAAACATATTTTAAACAAAAAAAATTTTTGAAAAATTTTGAAATTTTTGTAATGGAATTTAATTTTTCAAAAAATTATATCTCAATAACAGTAAAAGATAGGGACCTCTGGTTTTAATTTTTGAGTTCCTCAAGTCCATTTTAGTCGAAGGAAATTGGGGCCTTAATAACCAAACTTATACAAAAGCATGTATCATTAAACAAAACCCTTAGAAATGGCAAAAAATCGAAAAATCGTAAGGGGGACCCCTTCGATAAGAAATCTCGAATTTTTACAAAAAAAAATATTTCGGATTTTTCTCAAAATTGATACACATTGGGCCGTAGATCACAAAAATAAGGTTCATTTTGGATTTTGGCCAACTGTTTTTGAGTAAATCGGAAAAAAAGTACCTAAAATTGACTATATCGGAAAATAGTACCTAAAATTGACTATAACTCAAAAACTAAGGCCTCTTGATTTTTTTAAATATTTTTTTATTAATCCTCACCCCAAAATTACCCAACGGCCATATTTTGGACTGTATTAGGAAAACTTTTTTTTTTCAAAAAAACAAACAGAGAGTATATGAACATGTATCTCAAAAACTAAAAGAGATAGGGACCTGCGGTTGGAATTTTTGAAGTTTTAAGGTCCGATATATGGTAAAGGCACATTTTAAAACATATTTTAAACAAAAACAATTTTTGAAAAATTTTGAAATTTTTGTAATGGAATTTAATTTTTCAAAAAATTATATCTCAATAACGGTAAAAGAGAGGGACCTCTGGTTTAAATTTTTGAGTTCCTCAAGTCCATTTTAGTCGAAGGAAATTGGGGCCTTAATAACCAAACTTATACAAAAGCATGTATCATTAAACAAAACCCTTAGAAATGGCAAAAAATCGAAAAATCGTAAGGGGGACCCCTTCGATAAGAAATCTCGAATTTTTACAAAAAAAAATATTTCGGATTTTTCTCAAAATTGATACACATTGGGCCGTAGATCACAAAAATAAGGTTCATTTTGGATTTTGGCCAACTGTTTTTGAGTAAATCGGAAAAAAAGTACCTAAAATTGACTATATCGGAAAATAGTACCTAAAATTGACTATAACTCAAAAACTAAGGCCTCTTGATTTTTTTAAATATTTTTTTATTAATCCTCACCCCAAAATTACCTAACGGCCATATTTTGGACTGTATTAGGAAAACTTTTTTTTTTCAAAAAAACTAACAGAGAGTATATGAACATGTATCTCAAAAACTAAAAGAGATAGGGACCTGCGGTTGGAATTTTTGAAGTTTTAAGGTCCGATATATGGTAAAGGCACATTTTAAAACATATTTTAAACAAAAAAAATTTTTGAAAAATTTTGAAATTTTTGTAATGGAATTTAATTTTTCAAAAAATTATATCTCAATAACGGTAAAAGATAGGGACCTCTGGTTTTAATTTTTGAGTTCCTCAAGTCCATTTTAGTCGAAGGAAATTGGGGTCTTAATAACCAAACTTATACAAAAGCATGTATCATTAAACAAAACCCTTAGAAATGGCAAAAAATCGAAAAATCGTAAGGGGGACCCCTTCGATAAGAAATCTCGAATTTTTACAAAAAAAAATATTTCGGATTTTTCTCAAAATTGATACACATTGGGCCGTAGATCACAAAAATAAGGTTCATTTTGGATTTTGGCCAACTGTTTTTGAGTAAATCGGAAAAAAAGTACCTAAAATTGACTATATCGGAAAATAGTACCTAAAATTGACTATAACTCAAAAACTAAGGCCTCTTGATTTTTTTAAATATTTTTTTATTAATCCTCACCCCAAAATTACCTAACGGCCATATTTTGGACTGTATTAGGAAAACTTTTTTTTTTCAAAAAAACTAACAGAGAGTATATGAACATGTATCTCAAAAACTAAAAGAAATAGGGACCTGCGGTTGGAATTTTTGAAGTTTTAAGGTCCGATATATGGTAAAGGCACATTTTAAAACATATTTTAAACAAAAAAAATTTTTGAAAAATTTTGAAATTTTTGTAATGGAATTTAATTTTTCAAAAAATTATATCTCAATAACGGTAAAAGATAGGGACCTCTGGTTTTAATTTTTGAGTTCCTCAAGTCCATTTTAGTTGAAGGAAATTGGGGCCTTAATAACCAAACTTATACAAAAGCATGTATCATTAAACAAAACCCTTAAAAATGGCAAAAAATCGAAAAATCGTAAGGGGGACCCCTTCGATAAGAAATCTCGAATTTTTACAAAAAAAAATATTTCGGATTTTTCTCAAAATTGATACACATTGGGCCGTAGATCACAAAAATAAGGTTCATTTTGGATTTTGGCCAACTGTTTTTGAGTAAATCGGAAAAAAAGTACCTAAAATTGACTATATCGGAAAATAGTACCTAAAATTGACTATAACTCAAAAACTAAGGCCTCTTGATTTTTTTAAATATTTTTTTATTAATCCTCACCCCAAAATTACTTAACGGCCATATTTTGGACTGTATTAGGAAAACTTTTTTTTTTCAAAAAAACTAACAGAGAGTATATGAAAATGTATCTCAAAAACTAAAAGAGATAGGGACCTGCGGTTGGAATTTTTGAAGTTTTAAGGTCCGATATATGGTAAAGGCACATTTTAAAACATATTTTAAACAAAAAAAATTTTTGAAAAATTTTGAAATTTTTGTAATGGAATTTAATTTTTCAAAAAATTATATCTCAATAACAGTAAAAGATAGGGACCTCTGGTTTTAATTTTTGAGTTCCTCAAGTCCATTTTAGTCGAAGGAAATTGGGGCCTTAATAACCAAACTTATACAAAAGCATGTATCATTAAACAAAACCCTTAGAAATGGCAAAAAATCGAAAAATCGTAAGGGGGACCCCTTCGATAAGAAATCTCGAATTTTTACAAAAAAAAATATTTCGGATTTTTCTCAAAATTGATACACATTGGGCCGTAGATCACAAAAATAAGGTTCATTTTGGATTTTGGCCAACTGTTTTTGAGTAAATCGGAAAAAAAGTACCTAAAATTGACTATATCGGAAAATAGTACCTAAAATTGACTATAACTCAAAAACTAAGGCCTCTTGATTTTTTTAAATATTTTTTTATTAATCCTCACCCCAAAATTACCCAACGGCCATATTTTGGACTGTATTAGGAAAACTTTTTTTTTTCAAAAAAACAAACAGAGAGTATATGAACATGTATCTCAAAAACTAAAAGAGATAGGGACCTGCGGTTGGAATTTTTGAAGTTTTAAGGTCCGATATATGGTAAAGGCACATTTTAAAACATATTTTAAACAAAAACAATTTTTGAAAAATTTTGAAATTTTTGTAATGGAATTTAATTTTTCAAAAAATTATATCTCAATAACGGTAAAAGAGAGGGACCTCTGGTTTAAATTTTTGAGTTCCTCAAGTCCATTTTAGTCGAAGGAAATTGGGGCCTTAATAACCAAACTTATACAAAAGCATGTATCATTAAACAAAACCCTTAGAAATGGCAAAAAATCGAAAAATCGTAAGGGGGACCCCTTCGATAAGAAATCTCGAATTTTTACAAAAAAAAAATATTTCGGATTTTTCTCAAAATTGATACACATTGGGCCGTAGATCACAAAAATAAGGTTCATTTTGGATTTTGGCCAACTGTTTTTGAGTAAATCGGAAAAAAAGTACCTAAAATTGACTATATCGGAAAATAGTACCTAAAATTGACTATAACTCAAAAACTAAGGCCTCTTGATTTTTTTAAATATTTTTTTATTAATCCTCACCCCAAAATTACCTAACGGCCATATTTTGGACTGTATTAGGAAAACTTTTTTTTTTCAAAAAAACTAACAGAGAGTATATGAACATGTATCTCAAAAACTAAAAGAGATAGGGACCTGCGGTTGGAATTTTTGAAGTTTTAAGGTCCGATATATGGTAAAGGCACATTTTAAAACATATTTTAAACAAAAAAAATTTTTGAAAAATTTTGAAATTTTTGTAATGGAATTTAATTTTTCAAAAAATTATATCTCAATAACGGTAAAAGATAGGGACCTCTGGTTTTAATTTTTGAGTTCCTCAAGTCCATTTTAGTCGAAGGAAATTGAGGCCTTAATAACCAAACTTATACAAAAGCATGTATCATTAAACAAAACCCTTAGAAATGGCAAAAAATCGAAAAATCGTAAGGGGGACCCCTTCGATAAGAAATCTCGAATTTTTACAAAAAAAAATATTTCGGGTTTTTCTCAAAATTGATACACATTGGGCCGTAGATCACAAAAATAAGGTTCATTTTGGATTTTGGCCAACTGTTTTTGAGTAAATCGGAAAAAAAGTACCTAAAATTGACTATATCGGAAAATAGTACCTAAAATTGACTATAACTCAAAAACTAAGGCCTCTTGATTTTTTTAAATATTTTTTTATTAATCCTCACCCCAAAATTACCTAACGGCCATATTTTGGACTGTATTAGGAAAACTTTTTTTTTTCAAAAAAATTAACAGAGAGTATATGAACATGTATCTCAAAAACTAAAAGAGATAAAGACCTGCGGTTGCAATTTTTGAAGTTTTAAGGTCCGATATATGGTAAAGGCACATTTTAAAACATATTTTAAACAAAAAAAATTTTTGAAAAATTTTGAAATTTTTGTAATGGAATTTAATTTTTCAAAAAATTATATCTCAATAACGGTAAAAGATAGGGACCTCTGGTTTAAATTTTGGAGTTCCTCAAGTCCATTTTAGTCGAAGGAAATTGGGGCCTTAATAACCAAACTTATACAAAAGCATGTATCATTAAACAAAACTCTTAGAAATGGCAAAAAATTGAAAAATGTAAGGGGGACCCCTTCGATAAGAAATCTCGAATTTTTACAAAAAAAAATATTTCGGATTTTTCTCAAAATTGATACACATTGGGCCGTAGATCACAAAAATAAGGTTCATTTTGGATTTTGGCCAACTGTTTTTGAGTAAATCGGAAAAAAAGTACCTAAAATTGACTATATCGGAAAATAGTACCTAAAATTGACTATAACTCAAAAACTAAGGCCTCTTGATTTTTTTAAATATTTTTTTATTAATCCTCACCCCAAAATTACCTAACGGCCATATTTTGGACTGTATTAGGAAAACTTTTTTTTTTCAAAAAAATTAACAGAGAGTATATGAACATGTATCTCAAAAACTAAAAGAGATAGGGACCTGCGGTTGGAATTTTTGAAGTTTTAAGGTCCGATATATGGTAAAGGCACATTTTAAAACATATTTTAAACAAAAAAAATTTTTGAAAAATTTTGAAATTTTTGTAATGGAATTTAATTTTTCAAAAAATTATATCTCAATAACGGTAAAAGATAGGGACCTCTGGTTTTAATTTTTGAGTTCCTCAAGTCCATTTTAGTCGAAGGAAATTGAGGCCTTAATAACCAAACTTATACAAAAGCATGTATCATTAAACAAAACCCTTAGAAATGGCAAAAAATCGAAAAATCGTAAGGGGGACCCCTTCGATAAGAAATCTCGAATTTTTACAAAAAAAAATATTTCGGGTTTTTCTCAAAATTGATACACATTGGGCCGTAGATCACAAAAATAAGGTTCATTTTGGATTTTGGCCAACTGTTTTTGAGTAAATCGGAAAAAAAGTACCTAAAATTGACTATATCGGAAAATAGTACCTAAAATTGACTATAACTCAAAAACTAAGGCCTCTTGATTTTTTTAAATATTTTTTTATTAATCCTCACCCCAAAATTACCTAACGGCCATATTTTGGACTGTATTAGGAAAACTTTTTTTTTTCAAAAAAATTAACAGAGAGTATATGAACATGTATCTCAAAAACTAAAAGAGATAAAGACCTGCGGTTGGAATTTTTGAAGTTTTAAGGTCCGATATATGGTAAAGGCACATTTTAAAACATATTTTAAACAAAAAAAATTTTTGAAAAATTTTGAAATTTTTGTAATGGAATTTAATTTTTCAAAAAATTATATCTCAATAACGGTAAAAGATAGGGACCTCTGGTTTAAATTTTGGAGTTCCTCAAGTCCATTTTAGTCGAAGGAAATTGGGGCCTTAATAACCAAACTTATACAAAAGCATGTATCATTAAACAAAACTCTTAGAAATGGCAAAAAATTGAAAAATGTAAGGGGGACCCCTTCGATAAGAAATCTCGAATTTTTACAAAAAAAAATATTTCGGATTTTTCTCAAAATTGATACACATTGGGCCGTAGATCACAAAAATAAGGTTCATTTTGGATTTTGGCCAACTGTTTTTGAGTAAATCGGAAAAAAAGTACCTAAAATTGACTATATCGGAAAATAGTACCTAAAATTGACTATAACTCAAAAACTAAGGCCTCTTGATTTTTTTAAATATTTTTTTATTAATCCTCACCCCAAAATTACCTAACGGCCATATTTTGGACTGTATTAGGAAAACTTTTTTTTTTCAAAAAAATTAACAGAGAGTATATGAACATGTATCTCAAAAACTAAAAGAGATAGGGACCTGCGGTTGGAATTTTTGAAGTTTTAAGGTCCGATATATGGTAAAGGCACATTTTAAAACATATTTTAAACAAAAAAAATTTTTGAAAAATTTTGAAATTTTTGTAATGGAATTTAATTTTTCAAAAAATTATATCTCAATAACGGTAAAAGATAGGGACCTCTGGT
This sequence comes from Liopterus haemorrhoidalis, assembly GCA_963971575.1. Lineage (NCBI taxonomy): Eukaryota > Metazoa > Arthropoda > Insecta > Coleoptera > Dytiscidae > Liopterus > Liopterus haemorrhoidalis. The sequence goes on from OZ020611.1 coordinate 305,276, forward strand.
TTAAATTTTTGAGTTCCTCAAGTCCATTTTAGTCGAAGGAAATTGGGGCCTTAATAACCAAACTTATACAAAAGCATGTATCATTAAACAAAACCTTTAGAAATGGCAAAAAATCGAAAAATCGTAAGGGGGACCCCTTCGATAAGAAATCTCGAATTTTTACAAAAAAAAATATTTCGGATTTTTCTCAAAATTGATACACATTGGGCCGTAGATCACAAAAATAAGGTTCATTTTGGATTTTGGCCAACTGTTTTTGAGTAAATCGGAAAAAAAGTACCTAAAATTGACTATATCGGAAAATAGTACCTAAAATTGACTATAACTCAAAAGGTAAGGCCTCTTGATTTTTTTAAATATTTTTTTATTAATCCTCACCCCAAAATTACCTAACGGCCATATTTTGGACTGTATTAGGAAAACTTTTTTTTTTCAAAAAAACTAACAGAGAGTATATGAACATGTATCTCAAAAACTAAAAGAGATAGGGACCTGCGGTTGGAATTTTTGAAGTTTTAAGGTCCGATATATGGTAAAGGCACATTTTAAAACATATTTTAAACAAAAAAAAATTTTGAAAAATTTTGAAATTTTTGTAATGGAATTTAATTTTTCAAAAAATTATATCTCAATAACGGTAAAAGATAGGGACCTCTGGTTTAAATTTTTGAGTTCTTCAAGTCCATTTTAGTCGAAGGAAATTGGGGCCTTAATAACCAAACTTATACAAAAGCATGTATCATTAAACAAAACCCTTAAAAATGGCCGAAAATCGAAAAATCGTAAGGGGGACCCCTTCGATAAGAAATCTCGAATTTTTACAAAAAAAAATATTTCGGATTTTTCTCAAAATTGATACACATTGGGCCGTAGATCACAAAAATAAGGTTCATTTTGGATTTTGGCCAACTGTTTTTGAGTAAATCGGAGAAAAAGTACCTAAAATTGACTATATCGGAAAATAGTACCTAAAATTGACTATAACTCAAAAACTAAGGCCTCTTGATTTTTTTAAATATTTTTTTATTAATCCTCACCCCAAAATTACCTAACGGCCATATTTTGGACTGTATTAGGAAAACTTTTTTTTTTCAAAAAAATTAACAGAGAGTATATGAACATGTATCTCAAAAACTAAAAGAGATAGGGACCTGCGGTTGGAATTTTTGAAGTTTTAAGGTCCGATATATGGTAAAGGCACATTTTAAAACATATTTTAAACAAAAAAAATTTTTGAAAAATTTTGAAATTTTTGTAGTGCAATTTAATTTTTCAAAAAATTATATCTCAATAACGGTAAAAGATAGGGACCTCTGGTTTAAATTTTTGAGTTCCTCAAGTCCATTTTAGTCGAAGGAAATTGGGGCCTTAATAACAAAACTTATACAAAAGCTTGTATCATTTAACAAAACCCTTAAAAATGGCAAAAAATCGAAAAATCGTATGGGGGACCCCTTCGATAAGAAATCTCGAATTTTTACAAAAAAAAATATTTCGGATTTTTCTCAAAATTGATACACATTGGGCCGTAGATCACAAAAATAAGGTTCATTTTGGATTTTGGCCAACTGTTTTTGAGTAAATCGGAAAAAAAGTACCTAAAATTGACTATATCGGAAAATAGTACATACAATTGACTATAACTCAAAAACTAAGGCCTCTTGATTTTTTTAAATATTTTTTTATTAATCCTCACCCCAAAATTACCTAACGGCCATATTTTGGACTGTATTAGGAAAACTTTTTTTTTTCAAAAAAACTAACAGAGAGTATATGAACATGTATCTCAAAAACTAAAAGAGATAGGGACCTGCGGTTGGAATTTTTGAAGTTTTAAGGTCCGATATATGGTAAAGGCACATTTTAAAACATATTTTAAACAAAAAAAATTTTTGAAAAATTTTGAAATTTTTGTAATGGAATTTAATTTTTCAAAAAATTATATCTCAATAACGGTAAAAGATAGGGACCTCTGGTTTAAATTTTTGAGTTCCTCAAGTCCATTTTAGTCGAAGGAAATTGGGGCCTTAATAACCAAACTTATACAAAAGCATGTATCATTAAACAAAACCCTTAGAAATGGCAAAAAATCGAAAAATCGTAAGGGGGACCCCTTCGATAAGAAATCTCGAATTTTTACAAAAAAAAAAGAATTCGGATTTTTCTCAAAATTGATACACATTGGGCCGTAGATCACAAAAAATAAGGTTCATTTTGGATTTTGGCCAACTGTTTTTGAGTAAATCGGAAAAAAAGTACCTAAAATTGACTATATCGGAAAATAGTACCTAAAATTGACTATAACTCAAAAACTAAGGCCTCTTGATTTTTTTAAATATTTTTTTATTAATCCTCACCCCAAAATTACCTAACGGCCATATTTTGGACTGTATTAGGAAAACTTTTTTTTTTCAAAAAAACTAACAGAGTATATGAACATGTATCTCAAAAACTAAAAGAGATAGGGACCTGCGGTTGGAATTTTTGAAGTTGTAAGGTCCGATATATGGTAAAGGCACATTTTAAAACATATTTTAAACAAAAAAAAATTTTGAAAAATTTTGAAATTTTTGTAATGGAATTTAATTTTTCAAAAAATTATATCTCAATAACGGTAAAAGATAGGGACCTCTGGTTTTAATTTTTGAGTTCCTCAAGTCCATTTTAGTTGAAGGAAATTGGGGCCTTAATAACCAAACTTATACAAAAGCATGTATCATTAAACAAAACCCTTAAAAATGGCAAAAAATCGAAAAATCGTAAGGGGGACCCCTTCGATAAGAAATCTCGAATTTTTACAAAAAAAAATATTTCGGATTTTTCTCAAAATTGATACACATTGGGCCGTAGATCACAAAAATAAGGTTCATTTTGGATTTTGGCCAACTGTTTTTGAGTAAATCGGAAAAAAAGTACCTAAAATTGACTATATCGGAAAATAGTACCTAAAATTGACTATAACTCAAAAACTAAGGCCTCTTGATTTTTTTAAATATTTTTTTATTAATCCTCACCCCAAAATTACTTAACGGCCATATTTTGGACTGTATTAGGAAAACTTTTTTTTTTCAAAAAAACTAACAGAGAGTATATGAAAATGTATCTCAAAAACTAAAAGAGATAGGGACCTGCGGTTGGAATTTTTGAAGTTTTAAGGTCCGATATATGGTAAAGGCACATTTTAAAACATATTTTAAACAAAAAAAATTTTTGAAAAATTTTGAAATTTTTGTAATGGAATTTAATTTTTCAAAAAATTATATCTCAATAACAGTAAAAGATAGGGACCTCTGGTTTTAATTTTTGAGTTCCTCAAGTCCATTTTAGTCGAAGGAAATTGGGGCCTTAATAACCAAACTTATACAAAAGCATGTATCATTAAACAAAACCCTTAGAAATGGCAAAAAATCGAAAAATCGTAAGGGGGACCCCTTCGATAAGAAATCTCGAATTTTTACAAAAAAAAATATTTCGGATTTTTCTCAAAATTGATACACATTGGGCCGTAGATCACAAAAATAAGGTTCATTTTGGATTTTGGCCAACTGTTTTTGAGTAAATCGGAAAAAAAGTACCTAAAATTGACTATATCGGAAAATAGTACCTAAAATTGACTATAACTCAAAAACTAAGGCCTCTTGATTTTTTTAAATATTTTTTTATTAATCCTCACCCCAAAATTACCCAACGGCCATATTTTGGACTGTATTAGGAAAACTTTTTTTTTTCAAAAAAACAAACAGAGAGTATATGAACATGTATCTCAAAAACTAAAAGAGATAGGGACCTGCGGTTGGAATTTTTGAAGTTTTAAGGTCCGATATATGGTAAAGGCACATTTTAAAACATATTTTAAACAAAAACAATTTTTGAAAAATTTTGAAATTTTTGTAATGGAATTTAATTTTTCAAAAAATTATATCTCAATAACGGTAAAAGAGAGGGACCTCTGGTTTAAATTTTTGAGTTCCTCAAGTCCATTTTAGTCGAAGGAAATTGGGGCCTTAATAACCAAACTTATACAAAAGCATGTATCATTAAACAAAACCCTTAGAAATGGCAAAAAATCGAAAAATCGTAAGGGGGACCCCTTCGATAAGAAATCTCGAATTTTTACAAAAAAAAAATATTTCGGATTTTTCTCAAAATTGATACACATTGGGCCGTAGATCACAAAAATAAGGTTCATTTTGGATTTTGGCCAACTGTTTTTGAGTAAATCGGAAAAAAAGTACCTAAAATTGACTATATCGGAAAATAGTACCTAAAATTGACTATAACTCAAAAACTAAGGCCTCTTGATTTTTTTAAATATTTTTTTATTAATCCTCACCCCAAAATTACCTAACGGCCATATTTTGGACTGTATTAGGAAAACTTTTTTTTTTCAAAAAAACTAACAGAGAGTATATGAACATGTATCTCAAAAACTAAAAGAGATAGGGACCTGCGGTTGGAATTTTTGAAGTTTTAAGGTCCGATATATGGTAAAGGCACATTTTAAAACATATTTTAAACAAAAAAAATTTTTGAAAAATTTTGAAATTTTTGTAATGGAATTTAATTTTTCAAAAAATTATATCTCAATAACGGTAAAAGATAGGGACCTCTGGTTTTAATTTTTGAGTTCCTCAAGTCCATTTTAGTCGAAGGAAATTGAGGCCTTAATAACCAAACTTATACAAAAGCATGTATCATTAAACAAAACCCTTAGAAATGGCAAAAAATCGAAAAATCGTAAGGGGGACCCCTTCGATAAGAAATCTCGAATTTTTACAAAAAAAAATATTTCGGGTTTTTCTCAAAATTGATACACATTGGGCCGTAGATCACAAAAATAAGGTTCATTTTGGATTTTGGCCAACTGTTTTTGAGTAAATCGGAAAAAAAGTACCTAAAATTGACTATATCGGAAAATAGTACCTAAAATTGACTATAACTCAAAAACTAAGGCCTCTTGATTTTTTTAAATATTTTTTTATTAATCCTCACCCCAAAATTACCTAACGGCCATATTTTGGACTGTATTAGGAAAACTTTTTTTTTTCAAAAAAATTAACAGAGAGTATATGAACATGTATCTCAAAAACTAAAAGAGATAAAGACCTGCGGTTGCAATTTTTGAAGTTTTAAGGTCCGATATATGGTAAAGGCACATTTTAAAACATATTTTAAACAAAAAAAATTTTTGAAAAATTTTGAAATTTTTGTAATGGAATTTAATTTTTCAAAAAATTATATCTCAATAACGGTAAAAGATAGGGACCTCTGGTTTAAATTTTGGAGTTCCTCAAGTCCATTTTAGTCGAAGGAAATTGGGGCCTTAATAACCAAACTTATACAAAAGCATGTATCATTAAACAAAACTCTTAGAAATGGCAAAAAATTGAAAAATGTAAGGGGGACCCCTTCGATAAGAAATCTCGAATTTTTACAAAAAAAAATATTTCGGATTTTTCTCAAAATTGATACACATTGGGCCGTAGATCACAAAAATAAGGTTCATTTTGGATTTTGGCCAACTGTTTTTGAGTAAATCGGAAAAAAAGTACCTAAAATTGACTATATCGGAAAATAGTACCTAAAATTGACTATAACTCAAAAACTAAGGCCTCTTGATTTTTTTAAATATTTTTTTATTAATCCTCACCCCAAAATTACCTAACGGCCATATTTTGGACTGTATTAGGAAAACTTTTTTTTTTCAAAAAAATTAACAGAGAGTATATGAACATGTATCTCAAAAACTAAAAGAGATAGGGACCTGCGGTTGGAATTTTTGAAGTTTTAAGGTCCGATATATGGTAAAGGCACATTTTAAAACATATTTTAAACAAAAAAAATTTTTGAAAAATTTTGAAATTTTTGTAATGGAATTTAATTTTTCAAAAAATTATATCTCAATAACGGTAAAAGATAGGGACCTCTGGTTTTAATTTTTGAGTTCCTCAAGTCCATTTTAGTCGAAGGAAATTGAGGCCTTAATAACCAAACTTATACAAAAGCATGTATCATTAAACAAAACCCTTAGAAATGGCAAAAAATCGAAAAATCGTAAGGGGGACCCCTTCGATAAGAAATCTCGAATTTTTACAAAAAAAAATATTTCGGGTTTTTCTCAAAATTGATACACATTGGGCCGTAGATCACAAAAATAAGGTTCATTTTGGATTTTGGCCAACTGTTTTTGAGTAAATCGGAAAAAAAGTACCTAAAATTGACTATATCGGAAAATAGTACCTAAAATTGACTATAACTCAAAAACTAAGGCCTCTTGATTTTTTTAAATATTTTTTTATTAATCCTCACCCCAAAATTACCTAACGGCCATATTTTGGACTGTATTAGGAAAACTTTTTTTTTTCAAAAAAATTAACAGAGAGTATATGAACATGTATCTCAAAAACTAAAAGAGATAAAGACCTGCGGTTGGAATTTTTGAAGTTTTAAGGTCCGATATATGGTAAAGGCACATTTTAAAACATATTTTAAACAAAAAAAATTTTTGAAAAATTTTGAAATTTTTGTAATGGAATTTAATTTTTCAAAAAATTATATCTCAATAACGGTAAAAGATAGGGACCTCTGGTTTAAATTTTGGAGTTCCTCAAGTCCATTTTAGTCGAAGGAAATTGGGGCCTTAATAACCAAACTTATACAAAAGCATGTATCATTAAACAAAACTCTTAGAAATGGCAAAAAATTGAAAAATGTAAGGGGGACCCCTTCGATAAGAAATCTCGAATTTTTACAAAAAAAAATATTTCGGATTTTTCTCAAAATTGATACACATTGGGCCGTAGATCACAAAAATAAGGTTCATTTTGGATTTTGGCCAACTGTTTTTGAGTAAATCGGAAAAAAAGTACCTAAAATTGACTATATCGGAAAATAGTACCTAAAATTGACTATAACTCAAAAACTAAGGCCTCTTGATTTTTTTAAATATTTTTTTATTAATCCTCACCCCAAAATTACCTAACGGCCATATTTTGGACTGTATTAGGAAAACTTTTTTTTTTCAAAAAAATTAACAGAGAGTATATGAACATGTATCTCAAAAACTAAAAGAGATAGGGACCTGCGGTTGGAATTTTTGAAGTTTTAAGGTCCGATATATGGTAAAGGCACATTTTAAAACATATTTTAAACAAAAAAAATTTTTGAAAAATTTTGAAATTTTTGTAATGGAATTTAATTTTTCAAAAAATTATATCTCAATAACGGTAAAAGATAGGGACCTCTGGTTTAAATTTTTGAGTTCCTCAAGTCCATTTTAGTCGAAGGAAATTGGGGCCTTAATAACCAAACTTATACAAAAGCATGTATCATTAAACAAAACCTTTAGAAATGGCAAAAAATCGAAAAATCGTAAGGGGGACCCCTTCGATAAGAAATCTCGAATTTTTACAAAAAAAAATATTTCGGATTTTTCTCAAAATTGATACACATTGGGCCGTAGATCACAAAAATAAGGTTCATTTTGGATTTTGGCCAACTGTTTTTGAGTAAATCGGAAAAAAAGTACCTAAAATTGACTATATCGGAAAATAGTACCTAAAATTGACTATAACTCAAAAGGTAAGGCCTCTTGATTTTTTTAAATATTTTTTTATTAATCCTCACCCCAAAATTACCTAACGGCCATATTTTGGACTGTATTAGGAAAACTTTTTTTTTTCAAAAAAACTAACAGAGAGTATATGAACATGTATCTCAAAAACTAAAAGAGATAGGGACCTGCGGTTGGAATTTTTGAAGTTTTAAGGTCCGATATATGGTAAAGGCACATTTTAAAACATATTTTAAACAAAAAAAAATTTTGAAAAATTTTGAAATTTTTGTAATGGAATTTAATTTTTCAAAAAATTATATCTCAATAACGGTAAAAGATAGGGACCTCTGGTTTAAATTTTTGAGTTCTTCAAGTCCATTTTAGTCGAAGGAAATTGGGGCCTTAATAACCAAACTTATACAAAAGCATGTATCATTAAACAAAACCCTTAAAAATGGCCGAAAATCGAAAAATCGTAAGGGGGACCCCTTCGATAAGAAATCTCGAATTTTTACAAAAAAAAATATTTCGGATTTTTCTCAAAATTGATACACATTGGGCCGTAGATCACAAAAATAAGGTTCATTTTGGATTTTGGCCAACTGTTTTTGAGTAAATCGGAGAAAAAGTACCTAAAATTGACTATATCGGAAAATAGTACCTAAAATTGACTATAACTCAAAAACTAAGGCCTCTTGATTTTTTTAAATATTTTTTTATTAATCCTCACCCCAAAATTACCTAACGGCCATATTTTGGACTGTATTAGGAAAACTTTTTTTTTTCAAAAAAATTAACAGAGAGTATATGAACATGTATCTCAAAAACTAAAAGAGATAGGGACCTGCGGTTGGAATTTTTGAAGTTTTAAGGTCCGATATATGGTAAAGGCACATTTTAAAACATATTTTAAACAAAAAAAATTTTTGAAAAATTTTGAAATTTTTGTAGTGCAATTTAATTTTTCAAAAAATTATATCTCAATAACGGTAAAAGATAGGGACCTCTGGTTTAAATTTTTGAGTTCCTCAAGTCCATTTTAGTCGAAGGAAATTGGGGCCTTAATAACAAAACTTATACAAAAGCTTGTATCATTTAACAAAACCCTTAAAAATGGCAAAAAATCGAAAAATCGTATGGGGGACCCCTTCGATAAGAAATCTCGAATTTTTACAAAAAAAAATATTTCGGATTTTTCTCAAAATTGATACACATTGGGCCGTAGATCACAAAAATAAGGTTCATTTTGGATTTTGGCCAACTGTTTTTGAGTAAATCGGAAAAAAAGTACCTAAAATTGACTATATCGGAAAATAGTACATACAATTGACTATAACTCAAAAACTAAGGCCTCTTGATTTTTTTAAATATTTTTTTATTAATCCTCACCCCAAAATTACCTAACGGCCATATTTTGGACTGTATTAGGAAAACTTTTTTTTTTCAAAAAAACTAACAGAGAGTATATGAACATGTATCTCAAAAACTAAAAGAGATAGGGACCTGCGGTTGGAATTTTTGAAGTTTTAAGGTCCGATATATGGTAAAGGCACATTTTAAAACATATTTTAAACAAAAAAAATTTTTGAAAAATTTTGAAATTTTTGTAATGGAATTTAATTTTTCAAAAAATTATATCTCAATAACGGTAAAAGATAGGGACCTCTGGTTTAAATTTTTGAGTTCCTCAAGTCCATTTTAGTCGAAGGAAATTGGGGCCTTAATAACCAAACTTATACAAAAGCATGTATCATTAAACAAAACCCTTAGAAATGGCAAAAAATCGAAAAATCGTAAGGGGGACCCCTTCGATAAGAAATCTCGAATTTTTACAAAAAAAAAAGAATTCGGATTTTTCTCAAAATTGATACACATTGGGCCGTAGATCACAAAAAATAAGGTTCATTTTGGATTTTGGCCAACTGTTTTTGAGTAAATCGGAAAAAAAGTACCTAAAATTGACTATATCGGAAAATAGTACCTAAAATTGACTATAACTCAAAAACTAAGGCCTCTTGATTTTTTTAAATATTTTTTTATTAATCCTCACCCCAAAATTACCTAACGGCCATATTTTGGACTGTATTAGGAAAACTTTTTTTTTTCAAAAAAACTAACAGAGTATATGAACATGTATCTCAAAAACTAAAAGAGATAGGGACCTGCGGTTGGAATTTTTGAAGTTTTAAGGTCCGATATATGGTAAAGGCACATTTTAAAACATATTTTAAACAAAAAAAAATTTTGAAAAATTTTGAATATTTTGTAATGGAATTTAATTTTTCAAAAAATTATATCTCAATAACGGTAAAAGATAGGGACCTCTGGTTTAAATTTTTGAGTTCCTAAAGTCCATTTTAGTCGAAGAAAATTGGGGCCTTAATAACCAAACTTATACAAAAGCATGTATCATTAAACAAAACCCTTAGAAATGGCAAAAAATCGAAAAATCGTAAGGGGGACCCCTTCGATAAGAAATCTCGAATTTTTACAAAAAAAAATATTTCGGATTTTTCTCAAAATTGATACACATTGGGCCGTAGATCACAAAAATAAGGTTCATTTTGGATTCTGGCCAACTGTTTTTGAGTAAATCGGAAAAAAAGTACCTAAAATTGACTATATCGGAAAATAGTACCTAAAATTGACTATAACTCAAAAACTAAGGCTTCTTCATTATTTTAAATATTTTTTTATTAATCCTCACCCCAAAATTACCTAACGGCCATATTTTGGACTGTATTAGGAAAACTTTTTTTTTTCAAAAAAACTAACAGAGAGTATATGAACATGTATCTCAAAAACTAAAAGAGATAGGGACCTGCGGTTGGAATTTTTGAAGTTTTAAGGTCCGATATATGGTAAAGGCACATTTTAAAACATATTTTAAACAAAAAAAAATTTTGAAAAATTTTGAAATTTTTGTAATGGAATTTAATTTTTCAAAAAATTATATCTCAATAACGGTAAAAGATAGGGACCTCTGGTTTAAATTTTTGAGTTCCTTAAGTCCATTTTAGTCGAAGGAAATTGGGGCCTTAATAACCAAACTTATACAAAAGCATGTATCATTAAACAAAACCCTTAGAAATGGCAAAAAATCGAAAAATCGTAAGGGGGACCCCTTCGATAAGAAATCTCGAATTTTTACAAAAAAAAATATTTCGGATTTTTCTCAAAATTGATACACATTGGGCCGTAGATCACAAAAATAAGGTTCGTTTTGGATTTTGGCCAACTGTTTTTGAGTAAATCGGAAAAAAAGTACCTAAAATTGACTATATCGGAAAATAGTACCTAAAATTGACTATAACTCAAAAACCAAGGCCTCTTGATTTTTTTAAATATTTTTTTATTAATACTCACCCCAAAATTACCTAACGGCCATATTTTGGACTGTATTAGGAAAACTTTTTTTTTTCAAAAAAATTAACAGAGAGTATATGAACATGTATCTCAAAAACTAAAAGAGATAGGGACCTGCGGTTGGAATTTTTGAAGTTTTAAGGTCCGATATATGGTAAAGGCACATTTTAAAACATATTTTAAACAAAAAAAAATTTTGAAAAATTTTGAAATTTTTGTAGTGTAATTTAATTTTTCAAAAAATTATATCTCAATAACGGTAAAAGATAGGGACCTCTGGTTTAAATTTTTGAGTTCCTCAAGTCCATTTTAGTCGAAGGACATTGGGTGCCTTAGTAACAAAACTTATACAAAAGCATGTATCATTAAACAAAACCCTTAAAAATGGCAAAAAGTCGAAAAATCGTAAGGGGGACCCCTTCGATAAGAAATCTCGAATTTTTACAAAAAAAAATATTTCGGATTTTTCTCAAAATTGATACACATTGGGCCGTAGATCACAAAAATAAGGTTCATTTTGGATTTTGGCCAACTGTTTTTGAGTAAATCGGAGAAAAAGTACCTAAAATTGACTATATCGGAAAATAGTACCTAAAATTGACTATAACTCAAAAACTAAGGCCTCTTGATTTTTTTAAATATTTTTTTATTAATCCTCACCCCAAAATTACCTAACGGCCATATTTTGGACTGTATTAGGAAAACTTTTTTTTTTCAAAAAAATTAACAGAGAGTATATGAACATGTATCTCAAAAACTAAAAGAGATAGGGACCTGCGGTTGGAATTTTTGAAGTTTTAAGGTCCGATATATGGTAAAGGCACATTTTAAAACATATTTTAAACAAAAAAAATTTTTGAAAAATTTTGAAATTTTTGTAGTGCAATTTAATTTTTCAAAAAATTATATCTCAATAACGGTAAAAGATAGGGACCTCTGGTTTAAATTTTTGAGTTCCTCAAGTCCATTTTAGTCGAAGGAAATTGGGGCCTTAATAACAAAACTTATACAAAAGCTTGTATCATTTAACAAAACCCTTAAAAATGGCAAAAAATCGAAAAATCGTATGGGGGACCCCTTCGATAAGAAATCTCGAATTTTTACAAAAAAAAATATTTCGGATTTTTCTCAAAATTGATACACATTGGGCCGTAGATCACAAAAATAAGGTTCATTTTGGATTTTGGCCAACTGTTTTTGAGTAAATCGGAAAAAAAGTACCTAAAATTGACTATATCGGAAAATAGTACATACAATTGACTATAACTCAAAAACTAAGGCCTCTTGATTTTTTTAAATATTTTTTTATTAATCCTCACCCCAAAATTACCTAACGGCCATATTTTGGACTGTATTAGGAAAACTTTTTTTTTTCAAAAAAATTAACAGAGAGTATATGAACATGTATCTCAAAAACTAAAAGAGATAGGGACCTGCGGTTGGAATTTTTGAAGTTTTAAGGTCCGATATATGGTAAAGGCACATTTTAAAACATATTTTAAACAAAAAAAAATTTTGAAAAATTTTGAAATTTTTGTAGTGTAATTTAATTTTTCAAAAAATTATATCTCAATAACGGTAAAAGATAGGGACCTTTGGTTTAAATTTTTGAGTTCCTCAAGTCCATTTTAGTCGAAGGAAATTGGGGCCTTAATAACAAAACTTATACAAAAGCATGTATCATTAAACAAAACCCTTAAAAATGGCAAAAAGTCGAAAAATCGTACGGGGGACCCCTTCGATAAGAAATCTCGAATTTTTACAAAAAAAAATATTTCGGATTTTTCTCAAAATTGATACACATTGGGCCGTAGATCACAAAAATAAGGTTCATTTTGGATTTTGGCCAACTGTTTTTGAGTAAATCGGAAAAAAAGTACCTAAAATTGACTATATCGGAAAATAGTACCTAAAATTGACTATAACTCAAAAACCAAGGCCTCTTGATTTTTTTAAATATTTTTTTATTAATACTCACCCCAAAATTACCTAACGGCCATATTTTGGACTGTATTAGGAAAACTTTTTTTTTTCAAAAAAATTAACAGAGAGTATATGAACATGTATCTCAAAAACTAAAAGAGATAGGGACCTGCGGTTGGAATTTTTGAAGTTTTAAGGTCCGATATATGGTAAAGGCACATTTTAAAACATATTTTAAACAAAAAAAAATTTTGAAAAATTTTGAAATTTTTGTAGTGTAATTTAATTTTTCAAAAAATTATATCTCAATAACGGTAAAAGATAGGGACCTTTGGTTTAAATTTTTGAGTTCCTCAAGTCCATTTTAGTCGAAGGAAATTGGGGCCTTAATAACAAAACTTATACAAAAGCATGTATCATTAAACAAAACCCTTAAAAATGGCAAAAAGTCGAAAAATCGTACGGGGGACCCCTTCGATAAGAAATCTCGAATTTTTACAAAAAAAAATATTTCGGATTTTTCTCAAAATTGATACACATTGGGCCGTAGATCACAAAAATAAGGTTCATTTTGGATTTTGGCCAACTGTTTTTGAGTAAATCGGAAAAAAAGTACCTAAAATTGACTATATCGGAAAATAGTACCTAAAATTGACTATAACTCAAAAACCAAGGCCTCTTGATTTTTTTAAATATTTTTTTATTAATACTCACCCCAAAATTACCTAACGGCCATATTTTGGACTGTATTAGGAAAACTTTTTTTTTTCAAAAAAATTAACAGAGAGTATATGAACATGTATCTCAAAAACTAAAAGAGATAGGGACCTGCGGTTGGAATTTTTGAAGTTTTAAGGTCCGATATATGGTAAAGGCACATTTTAAAACATATTTTAAACAAAAAAAAATTTTGAAAAATTTTGAAATTTTTGTAGTGTAATTTAATTTTTCAAAAAATTATATCTCAATAACGGTAAAAGATAGGGACCTTTGGTTTAAATTTTTGAGTTCCTCAAGTCCATTTTAGTCGAAGGAAATTGGGGCCTTAATAACAAAACTTATACAAAAGCATGTATCATTATACAAAACCCTTAAAAATGGCAAAAAGTCGAAAAATCGTACGGGGGACCCCTTCGATAAGAAATCTCGAATTTTTACAAAAAAAAATATTTCGGATTTTTCTCAAAATTGATACACATTGGGCCGTAGATCACAAAAATAAGGTTCATTTTGGATTTTGGCCAACTGTTTTTGAGTAAATCGGAAAAAAAGTACCTAAAATTGACTATATCGGAAAATAGTACCTAAAATTGACTATAACTCAAAAACCAAGGCCTCTTGATTTTTTTAAATATTTTTTTATTAATACTCACCCCAAAATTACCTAACGGCCATATTTTGGACTGTATTAGGAAAACTTTTTTTTTTCAAAAAAATTAACAGAGAGTATATGAACATGTATCTCAAAAACTAAAAGAGATAGGGACCTGCGGTTGGAATTTTTGAAGTTTTAAGGTCCGATATATGGTAAAGGCACATTTTAAAACATATTTTAAACAAAAAAAATTTTTGAAAAATTTTGAAATTTTTGTAGTGCAATTTAATTTTTCAAAAAATTATATCTCAATAACGGTAAAAGATAGGGACCTCTGGTTTAAATTTTTGAGTTCCTCAAGTCCATTTTAGTCGAAGGAAATTGGGGCCTTAATAACAAAACTTATACAAAAGCATGTATCATTAAACAAAACCCTTAAAAATGGCAAAAAGTCGAAAAATCGTAAGGGGGACCCCTTCGATAAGAAATCTCGAATTTTTACAAAAAAAAATATTTCGGATTTTTCTCAAAATTGATACACATTGGGCCGTAGATCACAAAAATAAGGTTCATTTTGGATTTTGGCCAACTGTTTTTGAGTAAATCGGAAAAAAAGTACCTAAAATTGACTATATCGGAAAATAGTACCTAAAATTGACTATAACTCAAAAACTAAGGCCTCTTGATTTTTTTAAAATATTTTTTTATTAATCCTCACCCCAAAATTACCTAACGACCATATTTTGGACTGTATTAGGAAAACTTTTTTTTTTCAAAAAAATTAACAGAGAGTATATGAACATGTATCTCAAAAACTAAAAGAGATAGGGACCTGCGGTTGAAATTTTTGAAGTTTTAAGGTCCGATATATGGTAAAGGCACATTTTAAAACATATTTTAAACAAAAAAAATTTTTGAAAAATTTTGAAATTTTTGTAGTGCAATTTAATTTTTCAAAAAATTATATCTCAATAACGGTAAAAGATAGGGACCTCTGGTTTAAATTTTTGAGTTCCTCAAGTCCATTTTAGTCGAAGGTAATTGGGGCCTTAATAACAAAACTTATACAAAAGCATGTATCATGAAACAAAACCCTTAAAAATGGCAAAAAATCGAAAAATCGTAAGGGGGACCCCTTCGATAAGAAATCTCGAATTTTTACAAAAAAAAATATTTCGGATTATTCTCAAAATTGATACACATTGGGCCGTAGATCACAAAAATAAGGTTCATTTTGGATTTTGGATAACTGTTTTTGAGTAAATCGGAAAAAAAGTACCTAAAATTGACTATATCGGAAAATAGTACCTAAAATTGACTATAACTCAAAAACTAAGGCCTCTTGATTTTTTTAAATATTTTTTTATTAATCCTCACCCCAAAATTACCTAACGGCCATATTTTGGACTGTATTAGGAAAACTTTTTTTTTTCAAAAAAATTAACAGAGAGTATATGAACATGTATCTCAAAAACTAAAAGAGATAGGGACCTGCGGTTGGAATTTTTGAAGTTTTAAGGTCCGATATATGGTAAAGGCACATTTTAAAACATATTTTAAACAAAAAAAATTTTTGAAAAATTTTGAAATTTTTGTAGTGCAATTTAATTTTTCAAAAAATTATATCTCAATAACGGTAAAAGATAGGGACCTCTGGTTTAAATTTTTGAGTTCCTCAAGTCCATTTTAGTCGAAGGAAATTGGGGCCTTAATAACAAAACTTATACAAAAGCATGTATCATTAAACAAAACCCTTAAAAATGGCAAAAAGTCGAAAAATCGTAAGGGGGACCCCTTCGATAAGAAATCTCGAATTTTTACAAAAAAAAATATTTCGGATTTTTCTCAAAATTGATACACATTGGGCCGTAGATCACAAAAATAAGGTTCATTTTGGATTTTGGCCAACTGTTTTTGAGTAAATCGGAAAAAAAGTACCTAAAATTGACTATATCGGAAAATAGTACCTAAAATTGACTATAACTCAAAAACTAAGGCCTCTTGATTTTTTTAAAATATTTTTTTATTAATCCTCACCCCAAAATTACCTAACGACCATATTTTGGACTGTATTAGGAAAACTTTTTTTTTTCAAAAAAATTAACAGAGAGTATATGAACATGTATCTCAAAAACTAAAAGAGATAGGGACCTGCGGTTGAAATTTTTGAAGTTTTAAGGTCCGATATATGGTAAAGGCACATTTTAAAACATATTTTAAACAAAAAAAATTTTTGAAAAATTTTGAAATTTTTGTAGTGCAATTTAATTTTTCAAAAAATTATATCTCAATAACGGTAAAAGATAGGGACCTCTGGTTTAAATTTTTGAGTTCCTCAAGTCCATTTTAGTCGAAGGTAATTGGGGCCTTAATAACAAAACTTATACAAAAGCATGTATCATGAAACAAAACCCTTAAAAATGGCAAAAAATCGAAAAATCGTAAGGGGGACCCCTTCGATAAGAAATCTCGAATTTTTACAAAAAAAAATATTTCGGATTATTCTCAAAATTGATACACATTGGGCCGTAGATCACAAAAATAAGGTTCATTTTGGATTTTGGATAACTGTTTTTGAGTAAATCGGAAAAAAAGTACCTAAAATTGACTATATCGGAAAATAGTACCTAAAATTGACTATAACTCAAAAACTAAGGCCTCTTGATTTTTTTAAATATTTTTTTATTAATCCTCACCCCAAAATTACCTAACGGCCATATTTTGGACTGTATTAGGAGTACTTTTTTTTACAAAAAAATTAACAGAGAGTATATGAACATGTATCTCAAAAACTAAAAGAGATAGGGACCTGCGGTTGGAATTTTTGAAGTTTCAAGGTCCGATATATGGTAAAAGCACATTTTAAAACATATTTTAAACAAAAAAAATTTTTGAAAAATTTTGAAATTTTTGTAATAGAAATTATTTTTTCAAAAAATTATATCTCAATAACGGTAAAAGATAGGGACCTCTGGTTTAAATTTTTGAGTTCCTCAAGTCCATTTTAGTCGAAGGAAATTGGGGCCTTAATAACCAAACTTATACAAAAGCATGTATCATTAAACAAAACCCTTAAAAATGGCAAAAAATCGAAAAATCGTAAGGGGGACCCCTTCGATAAGAAATCTCTAATTTTTACAAAAAAAAAATATTTCGGATTTTTCTCAAAATTGATACACATTGGGCCGTAGATCACAAAAATTAGGTTCATTTTGGATTTTGGCCAACTGTTTTTGAGTAAATCGGAAAAAAAGTACCTAAAATTGACTATATCGGAAAATAGTACCTAAAATTGACTATAACTCAAAAACTAAGGCCTCTTGATTTTTTTAAATATTTTTTTATTAATCCTCACCCCAAAATTACCTAACGGCCATATTTTGGACTGTATTAGGAAAACTTTTTTTTACAAAAAAATTAACAGAGAGTATATGAACATGTATCTCAAAAACTAAAAGAGATAGGGACCTGCGGTTGGAATTTTTGACGTTTTGAGGTCCGATATATGGTAAAGGCACATTTTAAAACATATTTTAAACAAAAAAAAATTTTGAAAAATTTTGAAATTTTTGTAATAGAATTTAATTTTTCAAAAAATTATATCTCAATAACGGTAAAAGATAGGGACCTCTGGTTTAAATTTTTGAGTTCCTCAAGTCCATTTTAGTCGAAGGAAATTGGGGCCTTAATAACCAAACTTATACAAAAGTATGTATCATTAAACAAAACCCTTAAAAATGGCAAAAAATCGAAAAATCGTAAGGGGGACCCCTTCGATAAGAAATCTCGAATTTTTACAAAAAAAAATATTTCGGATTTTTCTCAAAATTGATACACATTGGGCCGTAGATCACAAAAATAAGGTTCATTTTGGATTATGGCCAACTGTTTTTGAGTAAATCAGAAAAAAAGTACCTAAAATTGACTATATCGGAAAATAGTACCTAAAATTGACTATAACTCAAAAACTAAGGCCTCTTGATTTTTTTAAATATTTTTTTATTAATCCTCACCCCAAAATTACCTAACGGCCATATTTTGGACTGTATTAGGAAAACTTTTTTTTACAAAAAAATTAACAGAGAGTATATGAACATGTATCTCAAAAACTAAAAGAGATAGGGACCTGCGGTTGGAATTTTTGAAGTTTTAAGGTCCGATATATGGTAAAGGCACATTTTAAAACATATTTTAAACAAAAAAAAATTTTGAAAAATTTTGAAATTTTTGTAGTGTAATTTAATTTTTCAAAAAATTATATCTCAATAACGGTAAAAGATAGGGACCTCTGGTTTAAATTTTTGAGTTCCTCAAGTCCATTTTAGTCGAAGGAAATTGGGGCCTTAATATCAAAACTTATACAAAAGCATGTATCATTAAACAAAACCCTTAAAAATGGCAAAAAATCGAAAAATCGTAAGGGGGACCCCTTCGATAAGAAATCTCGAATTTTTACAAAAAAAAAATATTTCGGATTTTTCTCAAAATTGATACACATTGGGCCGCAGATCACAAAAATTAGGTTCATTTTGGATTTTGGCCAACTGTTTTTGAGTAAATCGGAAAAAAAGTACCTAAAATTGACTATATCGGAAAATAGTACCTAAAATTGACTATAACTCAAAAACTAAGGCCTCTTGATTTTTTTAAATATTTTTTTATTAATCCTCACCCCAAAATTACCTAACGGCCATATTTTGGATTGTATTAGGAAAACTTTTTTTTTTCAAAAAAATTAACAGAGAGTATATGAACATGTATCTCAAAAACTAAAAGAGATAGGGACCTGCGGTTGGAATTTTTGAAGTTTTAAGGTCCGATATATGGTAAAAGCACATTTTAAAACATATTTCAAACAAAAAAAAATTTTGAAAAATTTTGAAATTTTTGTAATAGAATTTAATTTTTCAAAAAATTATATCTCAATAACGGTAAAAGATAGGGACCTCTGGTTTAAATTTTTGAGTTCCTCAAGTCCATTTTAGTCGAAGGAAATTGGGGCCTTAATAACAAAACTTATACAAAAGCTTGTATCATTAAACAAAACCCTTAAAAATGGCAAAAAATCGAAAAATCGTAAGGGGGACCCCTTCGATAAGAAATCTCGAATTTTTACAAAAAAAAATATTTCAGATTTTTCTCAAAATTGATACACATTGGGCCGTAGATCACAAAAATTAGGTTCATTTTGGATTTTGGCCAACTGTTTTTGAGTAAATCGGAAAAAAAGTACCTAAAATTGACTACATCGGAAAATAGTACCTAAAATTGACTATAACTCAAAAACTAAGGCCTCTTGATTTTTTTAAATATTTTTTTATTAATCCTCACCCCAAAATTACCTAACGGCCATTTTTGGACTGTATTAGGAAAACTTTTTTTTTCAAAAAAATTAACAGAGAGTTTATGAACATGTATCTCAAAAACTAAAAGAGATAGGGACCTGCGGTTGGAATTTTTGAAGTTTTAAGGTCCGATATATGGTAAAGGCACATTTTAAAACATATTTTAAACAAAAAAAAATTTTGAAAATTTTTGAAATTTTTGTAGTGTAATTTAATTTTTCAAAAAATTATATCTCAATAACGGTAAAAGATAGGGACCTCTGGTTTAAATTTTTGAGTTCCTCAAGTCCATTTTAGTCGAAGGAAATTGGGGCCTTAATAACAAAACTTATACAAAAGCATGTATCATTAAACAAAACCCTTAAAAATGGCAAAAAATCGAAAAATCGTAAGGGGGACCCCTTCGATAAGAAATCTCGAATTTTTACAAAAAAAAATATTTCAGATTTTTCTCAAAATTGATACACATTGGGCCGTAGATCACAAAAATTAGGTTCATTTTGGATTTTGGCCAACTGTTTTTGAGTAAATCGGAAAAAAAGTACCTAAAATTGACTATATCGGAAAATAGTACCTAAAATTGACTATAACTCAAAAACCAAGGCCTCTTGATTTTTTTAAATATTTTTTTATTAATACTCACCCCAAAATTACCTAACGGCCATATTTTGGACTGTATTAGGAAAACTTTTTTTTTTCAAAAAAATTAACAGAGAGTATATGAACATGTATCTCAAAAACTAAAAGAGATAGGGACCTGCGGTTGGAATTTTTGAAGTTTTAAGGTCCGATATATGGTAAAGGCACATTTTAAAACATATTTTAAACAAAAAAAATTTTTGAAAAATTTTGAAATTTTTGTAGTGCAATTTAATTTTTCAAAAAATTATATCTCAATAACGGTAAAAGATAGGGACCTCTGGTTTAAATTTTTGAGTTCCTCAAGTCCATTTTAGTCGAAGGAAATTGGGGCCTTAATAACAAAACTTATACAAAAGCATGTATCATTAAACAAAACCCTTAAAAATGGCAAAAAGTCGAAAAATCGTAAGGGGGACCCCTTCGATAAGAAATCTCGAATTTTTACAAAAAAAAATATTTCGGATTTTTCTCAAAATTGATACACATTGGGCCGTAGATCACAAAAATAAGGTTCATTTTGGATTTTGGCCAACTGTTTTTGAGTAAATCGGAAAAAAAGTACCTAAAATTGACTATATCGGAAAATAGTACCTAAAATTGACTATAACTCAAAAACTAAGGCCTCTTGATTTTTTTAAAATATTTTTTTATTAATCCTCACCCCAAAATTACCTAACGACCATATTTTGGACTGTATTAGGAAAACTTTTTTTTTTCAAAAAAATTAACAGAGAGTATATGAACATGTATCTCAAAAACTAAAAGAGATAGGGACCTGCGGTTGAAATTTTTGAAGTTTTAAGGTCCGATATATGGTAAAGGCACATTTTAAAACATATTTTAAACAAAAAAAATTTTTGAAAAATTTTGAAATTTTTGTAGTGCAATTTAATTTTTCAAAAAATTATATCTCAATAACGGTAAAAGATAGGGACCTCTGGTTTAAATTTTTGAGTTCCTCAAGTCCATTTTAGTCGAAGGTAATTGGGGCCTTAATAACAAAACTTATACAAAAGCATGTATCATGAAACAAAACCCTTAAAAATGGCAAAAAATCGAAAAATCGTAAGGGGGACCCCTTCGATAAGAAATCTCGAATTTTTACAAAAAAAAATATTTCGGATTATTCTCAAAATTGATACACATTGGGCCGTAGATCACAAAAATAAGGTTCATTTTGGATTTTGGAGAACTGTTTTTGAGTAAATCGGAAAAAAAGTACCTAAAATTGACTATATCGGAAAATAGTACCTAAAATTGACTATAACTCAAAAACTAAGGCCTCTTGATTTTTTTAAATATTTTTTTATTAATCCTCACCCCAAAATTACCTAACGGCCATATTTTGGACTGTATTAGGAGTACTTTTTTTTACAAAAAAATTAACAGAGAGTATATGAACATGTATCTCAAAAACTAAAAGAGATAGGGACCTGCGGTTGGAATTTTTGAAGTTTCAAGGTCCGATATATGGTAAAAGCACATTTTAAAACATATTTTAAACAAAAAAAATTTTTGAAAAATTTTGAAATTTTTGTAATAGAAATTATTTTTTCAAAAAATTATATCTCAATAACGGTAAAAGATAGGGACCTCTGGTTTAAATTTTTGAGTTCCTCAAGTCCATTTTAGTCGAAGGAAATTGGGGCCTTAATAACCAAACTTATACAAAAGCATGTATCATTAAACAAAACCCTTAAAAATGGCAAAAAATCGAAAAATCGTAAGGGGGACCCCTTCGATAAGAAATCTCTAATTTTTACAAAAAAAAAATATTTCGGATTTTTCTCAAAATTGATACACATTGGGCCGTAGATCACAAAAATTAGGTTCATTTTGGATTTTGGCCAACTGTTTTTGAGTAAATCGGAAAAAAAGTACCTAAAATTGACTATATCGGAAAATAGTACCTAAAATTGACTATAACTCAAAAACTAAGGCCTCTTGATTTTTTTAAATATTTTTTTATTAATCCTCACCCCAAAATTACCTAACGGCCATATTTTGGACTGTATTAGGAAAACTTTTTTTTACAAAAAAATTAACAGAGAGTATATGAACATGTATCTCAAAAACTAAAAGAGATAGGGACCTGCGGTTGGAATTTTTGACGTTTTGAGGTCCGATATATGGTAAAGGCACATTTTAAAACATATTTTAAACAAAAAAAAATTTTGAAAAATTTTGAAATTTTTGTAATAGAATTTAATTTTTCAAAAAATTATATCTCAATAACGGTAAAAGATAGGGACCTCTGGTTTAAATTTTTGAGTTCCTCAAGTCCATTTTAGTCGAAGGAAATTGGGGCCTTAATAACCAAACTTATACAAAAGTATGTATCATTAAACAAAACCCTTAAAAATGGCAAAAAATCGAAAAATCGTAAGGGGGACCCCTTCGATAAGAAATCTCGAATTTTTACAAAAAAAAATATTTCGGATTTTTCTCAAAATTGATACACATTGGGCCGTAGATCACAAAAATAAGGTTCATTTTGGATTATGGCCAACTGTTTTTGAGTAAATCGGAAAAAAAGTACCTAAAATTGACTATATCGGAAAATAGTACCTAAAATTGACTATAACTCAAAAACTAAGGCCTCTTGATTTTTTTAAATATTTTTTTATTAATCCTCACCCCAAAATTACCTAACGGCCATATTTTGGACTGTATTAGGAAAACTTTTTTTTACAAAAAAATTAACAGAGAGTATATGAACATGTATCTCAAAAACTAAAAGAGATAGGGACCTGCGGTTGGAATTTTTGAAGTTTTAAGGTCCGATATATGGTAAAGGCACATTTTAAAACATATTTTAAACAAAAAAAAATTTTGAAAAATTTTGAAATTTTTGTAGTGTAATTTAATTTTTCAAAAAATTATATCTCAATAACGGTAAAAGATAGGGACCTCTGGTTTAAATTTTTGAGTTCCTCAAGTCCATTTTAGTCGAAGGAAATTGGGGCCTTAATATCAAAACTTATACAAAAGCATGTATCATTAAACAAAACCCTTAAAAATGGCAAAAAATCGAAAAATCGTAAGGGGGACCCCTTCGATAAGAAATCTCGAATTTTTACAAAAAAAAAATATTTCGGATTTTTCTCAAAATTGATACACATTGGGCCGCAGATCACAAAAATTAGGTTCATTTTGGATTTTGGCCAACTGTTTTTGAGTAAATCGGAAAAAAAGTACCTAAAATTGACTATATCGGAAAATAGTACCTAAAATTGACTATAACTCAAAAACTAAGGCCTCTTGATTTTTTTAAATATTTTTTTATTAATCCTCACCCCAAAATTACCTAACGGCCATATTTTGGATTGTATTAGGAAAACTTTTTTTTTTCAAAAAAATTAACAGAGAGTATATGAACATGTATCTCAAAAACTAAAAGAGATAGGGACCTGCGGTTGGAATTTTTGAAGTTTTAAGGTCCGATATATGGTAAAAGCACATTTTAAAACATATTTCAAACAAAAAAAAATTTTGAAAAATTTTGAAATTTTTGTAATAGAATTTAATTTTTCAAAAAATTATATCTCAATAACGGTAAAAGATAGGGACCTCTGGTTTAAATTTTTGAGTTCCTCAAGTCCATTTTAGTCGAAGGAAATTGGGGCCTTAATAACAAAACTTATACAAAAGCTTGTATCATTAAACAAAACCCTTAAAAATGGCAAAAAATCGAAAAATCGTAAGGGGGACCCCTTCGATAAGAAATCTCGAATTTTTACAAAAAAAAATATTTCAGATTTTTCTCAAAATTGATACACATTGGGCCGTAGATCACAAAAATTAGGTTCATTTTGGATTTTGGCCAACTGTTTTTGAGTAAATCGGAAAAAAAGTACCTAAAATTGACTACATCGGAAAATAGTACCTAAAATTGACTATAACTCAAAAACTAAGGCCTCTTGATTTTTTTAAATATTTTTTTATTAATCCTCACCCCAAAATTACCTAACGGCCATTTTTGGACTGTATTAGGAAAACTTTTTTTTTCAAAAAAATTAACAGAGAGTTTATGAACATGTATCTCAAAAACTAAAAGAGATAGGGACCTGCGGTTGGAATTTTTGAAGTTTTAAGGTCCGATATATGGTAAAGGCACATTTTAAAACATATTTTAAACAAAAAAAAATTTTGAAAATTTTTGAAATTTTTGTAGTGTAATTTAATTTTTCAAAAAATTATATCTCAATAACGGTAAAAGATAGGGACCTCTGGTTTAAATTTTTGAGTTCCTCAAGTCCATTTTAGTCGAAGGAAATTGGGGCCTTAATAACAAAACTTATACAAAAGCATGTATCATTAAACAAAACCCTTAAAAATGGCAAAAAATCGAAAAATCGTAAGGGGGACCCCTTCGATAAGAAATCTCGAATTTTTACAAAAAAAAATATTTCGGATTTTTCTCAAAATTGATACACATTGGGCCGTAGATCACAAAAATAAGGTTCATTTTAGATTTTGGCCAACTGTTTTTGAGTAAATCGGAAAAAAAGTACCTAAAATTGACTATATCGGAAAATAGTACCTAAAATTGACTATAACTCAAAAACTAAGGCCTCTTGATTTTTTTAAATATTTTTTTATTAATCCTCACCCCAAAATTACCTAACGGCCATATTTTGGACTGTATTAGGAAAACTTTTTTTTTTCAAAAAAATTAACAGAGAGTATATGAACATGTATCTCAAAAACTAAAAGAGATAGGGACCTGCGGTTGGAATTTTTGAAGTTTTAAGGTCCGATATATGGTAAAGGCACATTTTAAAACATATTTTAAACAAAAAAAATTTTTGAAAAATTTTGAATTTTTGTAATAGAATTTAATTTTTCAAAAAATTATATCTCAATAACGGTAAAAGATAGGGACCTCTGGTTTAAATTTTTGAGTTCCTCAAGTCCATTTTAGTCGAAGGAAATTAGGGCCTTAATAACCAAACTTATACAAAAGCATGTATCATTAAACGAAACCCTTAAAAATGGCAAAAAATCAAAAAATCGAAGGGGGACCCCTTCGATAAGAAATCTCGAATTTTTACAAAAAAAAAATATTTCGGATTTTTCTCAAAATTGATACACATTGGGCCGTAGATCACAAAAATTAGGTTCATTTTGGATTTTGGCCAACTGTTTTTGAGTAAATCGGAAAAAAAGTACCTAAAATTGACTATATCGGAAAATAGTACCTAAAATTGACTATAACTCAAAAACTAAGGCCTCTTGATTTTTTTAAATATTTTTTTATTAATCCTCACCCCAAAATTACCTAACGGCCATATTTTGGACTGTATTAGGAAAACTTTTTTTTTTCAAAAAAACTAACAGAGTATATGAACATGTATCTCAAAAACTAAAAGAGATAGGGACCTGCGGTTGGAATTTTTGAAGTTTTAAGGTCCGATATATGGTAAAGGCACATTTTAAAACATATTTTAAACAAAAAAAAATTTTGAAAAATTTTGAAATTTTTGTAATGGAATTTAATTTTTCAAAAAATTATATCTCAATAACGGTAAAAGATAGGGACCTCTGGTTTAAATTTTTGAGTTCCTCAAGTCCATTTTAGTCGAAGGAAATTGGGGCCTTAATAACCAAACTTATACAAAAGCATGTATCATTAAACAAAACCCTTAGAAATGGCAAAAAATCGAAAAATCGTAAGGGGGACCCCTTCGATAAGAAATCTCGAATTTTTACAAAAAAAAAAGAATTCGGATTTTTCTCAAAATTGATACACATTGGGCCGTAGATCACAAAAAATAAGGTTCATTTTGGATTTTGGCCAACTGTTTTTGAGTAAATCGGAAAAAAAGTACCTAAAATTGACTATATCGGAAAATAGTACCTAAAATTGACTATAACTCAAAAACTAAGGCCTCTTGATTTTTTTAAATATTTTTTTATTAATCCTCACCCCAAAATTACCTAACGGCCATATTTTGGACTGTATTAGGAAAACTTTTTTTTTTCAAAAAAACTAACAGAGTATATGAACATGTATCTCAAAAACTAAAAGAGATAGGGACCTGCGGTTGGAATTTTTGAAGTTTTAAGGTCCGATATATGGTAAAGGCACATTTTAAAACATATTTTAAACAAAAAAAAATTTTGAAAAATTTTGAAATTTTTGTAATGGAATTTAATTTTTCAAAAAATTATATCTCAATAACGGTAAAAGATAGGGACCTCTGGTTTAAATTTTTGAGTTCCTAAAGTCCATTTTAGTCGAAGAAAATTGGGGCCTTAATAACCAAACTTATACAAAAGCATGTATCATTAAACAAAACCCTTAGAAATGGCAAAAAATCGAAAAATCGTAAGGGGGACCCCTTCGATAAGAAATCTCGAATTTTTACAAAAAAAAATATTTCGGATTTTTCTCAAAATTGATACACATTGGGCCGTAGATCACAAAAATAAGGTTCATTTTGGATTTTGGCCAACTGTATTTGAGTAAATCGGAAAAAAAGTACCTAAAATTGACTATATCGGAAAATAGTACCTAAAATTGACTATAACTCAGAAACTAAGGCTTCTTCATTATTTTAAATATTTTTTTATTAATCCTCACCCCAAAATTACCTAACGGCCATATTTTGGACTGTATTAGGAAAACTTTTTTTTTTCAAAAAAACTAACTGAGAGTATATGAACATGTATCTCAAAAACTAAAAGAGATAGGGACCTGCGGTTGGAATTTTTGAAGTTTTAAGGTCCGATATATGGTAAAGGCACATTTTAAAACATATTTTAAACAAAAAAAAATTTTGAAAAATTTTGAAATTTTTGTAATGGAATTTAATTTTTCAAAAAATTATATCTCAATAACGGTAAAAGATAGGGACCTCTGGTTTAAATTTTTGAGTTCCTCAAGTCCATTTTAGTCGAAGGAAATTGCGGCCTTAATAACCAAACTTATACAAAAGCATGTATCATTAAACAAAACCCTTAGAAATGGCAAAAAATCGAAAAATCGTAAGAGGGACCCCTTCGATAAGAAATCTCGAATTTTTACAAAAAAAAATATTTCGGATTTTTCTCAAAATTGATACACATTGGGCCGTAGATCACAAAAATAAGGTTCATTTTGGATTTTGGCCAACTGTTTTTGAGTAAATCGGAAAAAAAGTACCTAAAATTGACTATATCGGAAAATAGTACCTAAAATTGACTATAACTCAAAAACCAAGGCCTCTTGATTTTTTTAAATATTTTTTTATTAATACTCACCCCAAAATTACCTAACGGCCATATTTTGGACTGTATTAGGAAAACTTTTTTTTTTCAAAAAAATTAACAGAGAGTATATGAACATGTATCTCAAAAACTAAAAGAGATAGGGACCTGCGGTTGGAATTTTTGAAGTTTTAAGGTCCGATATATGGTAAAGGCACATTTTAAAACATATTTTAAACAAAAAAAAATTTTGAAAAATTTTGAAATTTTTGTAGTGTAATTTAATTTTTCAAAAAATTATATCTCAATAACGGTAAAAGATAGGGACCTCTGGTTTAAATTTTTGAGTTCCTCAAGTCCATTTTAGTCGAAGGACATTGGGTGCCTTAGTAACAAAACTTATACAAAAGCATGTATCATTAAACAAAACCCTTAAAAATGGCAAAAAGTCGAAAAATCGTAAGGGGGACCCCTTCGATAAGAAATCTCGAATTTTTACAAAAAAAAATATTTCGGATTTTTCTCAAAATTGATACACATTGGGCCGTAGATCACAAAAATAAGGTTCATTTTGGATTTTGGCCAACTGTTTTTGAGTAAATCGGAGAAAAAGTACCTAAAATTGACTATATCGGAAAATAGTACCTAAAATTGACTATAACTCAAAAACTAAGGCCTCTTGATTTTTTTAAATATTTTTTTATTAATCCTCACCCCAAAATTACCTAACGGCCATATTTTGGACTGTATTAGGAAAACTTTTTTTTTTCAAAAAAATTAACAGAGAGTATATGAACATGTATCTCAAAAACTAAAAGAGATAGGGACCTGCGGTTGGAATTTCTGAAGTTTTAAGGTCCGATATATGGTAAAGGCACATTTTAAAACATATTTTAAACAAAAAAAATTTTTGAAAAATTTCAAAATTTTTGTAGTGCAATTTAATTTTTCAAAAAATTATATCTCAATAACGGTAAAAGATAGGGACCTCTGGTTTAAATTTTTGAGTTCCTCAAGTCCATTTTAGTCGAAGGAAATTGGGGCCTTAATAACAAAACTTATACAAAAGCTTGTATCATTTAACAAAACCCTTAAAAATGGCAAAAAATCGAAAAATCGTAAGGGGGACCCCTTCGATAAGAAATCTCGAATTTTTACAAAAAAAAATATTTCGGATTTTTCTCAAAATTGATACACATTGGGCCGTAGATCACAAAAATAAGGTTCATTTTGGATTTTGGATAACTGTTTTTGAGTAAATCGGAAAAAAAGTACCTAAAATTGACTATATCGGAAAATAGTACATACAATTGACTATAACTCAAAAACTAAGGCCTCTTGATTTTTTTAAATATTTTTTTATTAATCCTCACCCCAAAATTACTTAACGGCCATATTTTGGGCTGTATTAGGAAAACTTTTTTTTTTCAAAAAAATTAACAGAGAGTATATGAACATGTATCTCAAAAACTAAAAGAGATAGGGACCTGCGGTTGGAATTTTTGAAGTTTTAAGGTCCGATATATGGTAAAGGCACATTTTAAAACATATTTTAAACAAAAAAAAATTTTGAAAATTTTTGTAATTTTTGTAGTGTAATTTAATTTTTCAAAAAATTATATCTCAATAACGGTAAAAGATAGGGACCTCTGGTTTAAATTTTTGAGTTCCTCAAGTCCATTTTAGTCGAAGGAAATTGGGGCCTTAATAACCAAACTTATACAAAAGCATGTATCATTAAACAAAACCCTTAGAAATGGCAAAAAATCGAAAAATCGTAAGGGGGACCCCTTCGATAAGAAATCTCGAATTTTTACAAAAAAAAATATTTCGGATTTTTCTCAAAATTGATACACATTGGGCCGTAGATCACAAAAATAAGGTTCATTTTGGATTTTGGCCAACTGTTTTTGAGTAAATCGGAAAAAAAGTACCTAAAATTGACTATATCGGAAAATAGTACCTAAAATTGACTATAACTCAAAAACCAAGGCCTCTTGATTTTTTTAAATATTTTTTTATTAATACTCACCCCAAAATTACCTAACGGCCATATTTTGGACTGTATTAGGAAAACTTTTTTTTTTCAAAAAAATTAACAGAGAGTATATGAACATGTATCTCAAAAACTAAAAGAGATAGGGACCTGCGGTTGGAATTTTTGAAGTTTTAAGGTCCGATATATGGTAAAGGCACATTTTAAAACATATTTTAAACAAAAAAAAATTTTGAAAAATTTTGAAATTTTTGTAGTGTAATTTAATTTTTCAAAAAATTATATCTCAATAACGGTAAAAGATAGGGACCTCTGGTTTAAATTTTTGAGTTCCTCAAGTCCATTTTAGTCGAAGGACATTGGGTGCCTTAGTAACAAAACTTATACAAAAGCATGTATCATTAAACAAAACCCTTAAAAATGGCAAAAAGTCGAAAAATCGTAAGGGGGACCCCTTCGATAAGAAATCTCGAATTTTTACAAAAAAAAATATTTCGGATTTTTCTCAAAATTGATACACATTGGGCCGTAGATCACAAAAATAAGGTTCATTTTGGATTTTGGCCAACTGTTTTTGAGTAAATCGGAGAAAAAGTACCTAAAATTGACTATATCGGAAAATAGTACCTAAAATTGACTATAACTCAAAAACTAAGGCCTCTTGATTTTTTTAAATATTTTTTTATTAATCCTCACCCCAAAATTACCTAACGGCCATATTTTGGACTGTATTAGGAAAACTTTTTTTTTTCAAAAAAATTAACAGAGAGTATATGAACATGTATCTCAAAAACTAAAAGAGATAGGGACCTGCGGTTGGAATTTCTGAAGTTTTAAGGTCCGATATATGGTAAAGGCATATTTTAAAACATATTTTAAACAAAAAAAATTTTTGAAAAATTTTGAAATTTTTGTAGTGCAATTTAATTTTTCAAAAAATTATATCTCAATAACGGTAAAAGATAGGGACCTCTGGTTTAAATTTTTGAGTTCCTCAAGTCCATTTTAGTCGAAGGAAATTGGGGCCTTAATAACAAAACTTATACAAAAGCTTGTATCATTTAACAAAACCCTTAAAAATGGCAAAAAATCGAAAAATCGTAAGGGGGACCCCTTCGATAAGAAATCTCGAATTTTTACAAAAAAAAATATTTCGGATTTTTCTCAAAATTGATACACATTGGGCCGTAGATCACAAAAATAAGGTTCATTTTGGATTTTGGATAACTGTTTTTGAGTAAATCGGAAAAAAAGTACCTAAAATTGACTATATCGGAAAATAGTACATACAATTGACTATAACTCAAAAACTAAGGCCTCTTGATTTTTTTAAATATTTTTTTATTAATCCTCACCCCAAAATTACCTAACGGCCATATTTTGGGCTGTATTAGGAAAACTTTTTTTTTTCAAAAAAATTAACAGAGAGTATATGAACATGTATCTCAAAAACTAAAAGAGATAGGGACCTGCGGTTGGAATTTTTGAAGTTTTAAGGTCCGATATATGGTAAAGGCACATTTTAAAACATATTTTAACAAAAAAAAATTTTGAAAATTTTTGTAATTTTTGTAGTGTAATTTAATTTTTCAAAAAATTATATCTCAATAACGGTAAAAGATAGGGACCTCTGGTTTAAATTTTTGAGTTCCTCAAGTCCATTTTAGTCGAAGGAAATTGGGGCCTTAATAACAAAACTTATACAAAAGCATGTATCATTAAACAAAACCCTTAAAAATGGCAAAAAGTCGAAAAATCGTAAGGGGGACCCCTTCGATAAGAAATCTCGAATTTTTACAAAAAAAAATATTTCGGATTTTTCTCAAAATTGATACACATTGGGCCGCAGATCACAAAAATAAGGTTCATTTTGGATTTTGGCCAACTGTTTTTGAGTAAATCGGAAAAAAAGTACCTAAAATTGACTATATCGGAAAATAGTACCTAAAATTGACTATAACTCAAAAACTAAGGCCTCTTGATTTTTTTAAATATTTTTTTATTAATCCTCACCCCAAAATTACCTAACGGCCATATTTTGGACTGTATTAGGAAAACTTTGTTTTTTCAAAAAAATTAACAGAGAGTATATGAACATGTATCTCAAAAACTAAAAGAGATAGGGACCTGCGGTTGGAATTTTTGAAGTTTTAAGGTCCGATATATGGTAAAGGCACATTTTAAAACATATTTTAAACAAAAAAAATTTTTGAAAAATTTTGAAATTTTTGTAATAGAATTTAATTTTTCAAAAAATTATATCTCAATAACGGTAAAAGATAGGGACCTCTGGTTTAAATTTTTGAGTTCCTCAAGTCCATTTTAGTCGAAGGAAATTAGGGCCTTAATAACCAAACTTATACAAAAGCATGTATCATTAAACGAAACCCTTAAAAATGGCAAAAAATCGAAAAATCGTAAGGGGGACCCCTTCGATAAGAAATCTCGAATTTTTACAAAAAAAAATATTTCGGATTTTTCTCAAAATTGATACACATTGGGCCGTAGATCACAAAAATAAGGTTCATTTTGGATTTTGGCCAACTGTTTTTGAGTAAATCGGAAAAAAAGTACCTAAAATTGACTATATCGGAAAATAGTACCTAAAATTGACTATAACTCAAAAACTAAGGCCTCTTGATTTTTTTAAATATTTTTTTATTAATCCTCACCCCAAAATTACCTAACGACCATATTTTGGACTGTATTAGGAAAACTTTTTTTTTTCAAAAAAATTAACAGAGAGTATATGAACATGTATCTCAAAAACTAAAAGAGATAGGGACCTGCGGTTGAAATTTTTGAAGTTTTAAGGTCCGATATATGGTAAAGGCACATTTTAAAACATATTTTAAACAAAAAAAATTTTTGAAAAATTTTGAAATTTTTGTAATGTAATTTAATTTTTCAAAAAATTATATCTCAATAACGGTAAAAGATAGGGACCTCTGGTTTAAATTTTTGAGTTCCTCAAGTCCATTTTAGTCGAAGGAAATTGGGGCCTTAATAACAAAACTTATACAAAAGCTTGTATCATTTAACAAAACCCTTAAAAATGGCAAAAAATCGAAAAATCGTAAGGGGGACCCCTTCGATAAGAAATCTCGAATTTTTACAAAAAAAAATATTTCGGATTTTTCTCAAAATTGATACACATTGGGCCGTAGATCACAAAAATAAGGTTCATTTTGGATTTTGGATAACTGTTTTTGAGTAAATCGGAAAAAAAGTACCTAAAATTGACTATATCGGAAAATAGTACATACAATTGACTATAACTCAAAAACTAAGGCCTCTTGATTTTTTTAAATATTTTTTTATTAATCCTCACCCCAAAATTACCTAACGGCCATATTTTGGGCTGTATTAGGAAAACTTTTTTTTTTCAAAAAAATTAACAGAGAGTATATGAACATGTATCTCAAAAACTAAAAGAGATAGGGACCTGCGGTTGGAATTTTTGAAGTTTTAAGGTCCGATATATGGTAAAGGCACATTTTAAAACATATTTTAACAAAAAAAAATTTTGAAAATTTTTGTAATTTTTGTAGTGTAATTTAATTTTTCAAAAAATTATATCTCAATAACGGTAAAAGATAGGGACCTCTGGTTTAAATTTTTGAGTTCCTCAAGTCCATTTTAGTCGAAGGAAATTGGGGCCTTAATAACAAAACTTATACAAAAGCATGTATCATTAAACAAAACCCTTAAAAATGGCAAAAAGTCGAAAAATCGTAAGGGGGACCCCTTCGATAAGAAATCTCGAATTTTTACAAAAAAAAATATTTCGGATTTTTCTCAAAATTGATACACATTGGGCCGCAGATCACAAAAATAAGGTTCATTTTGGATTTTGGCCAACTGTTTTTGAGTAAATCGGAAAAAAAGTACCTAAAATTGACTATATCGGAAAATAGTACCTAAAATTGACTATAACTCAAAAACTAAGGCCTCTTGATTTTTTTAAATATTTTTTTATTAATCCTCACCCCAAAATTACCTAACGGCCATATTTTGGACTGTATTAGGAAAACTTTGTTTTTTCAAAAAAATTAACAGAGAGTATATGAACATGTATCTCAAAAACTAAAAGAGATAGGGACCTGCGGTTGGAATTTTTGAAGTTTTAAGGTCCGATATATGGTAAAGGCACATTTTAAAACATATTTTAAACAAAAAAAATTTTTGAAAAATTTTGAAATTTTTGTAATAGAATTTAATTTTTCAAAAAATTATATCTCAATAACGGTAAAAGATAGGGACCTCTGGTTTAAATTTTTGAGTTCCTCAAGTCCATTTTAGTCGAAGGAAATTAGGGCCTTAATAACCAAACTTATACAAAAGCATGTATCATTAAACGAAACCCTTAAAAATGGCAAAAAATCGAAAAATCGTAAGGGGGACCCCTTCGATAAGAAATCTCGAATTTTTACAAAAAAAAATATTTCGGATTTTTCTCAAAATTGATACACATTGGGCCGTAGATCACAAAAATAAGGTTCATTTTGGATTTTGGCCAACTGTTTTTGAGTAAATCGGAAAAAAAGTACCTAAAATTGACTATATCGGAAAATAGTACCTAAAATTGACTATAACTCAAAAACTAAGGCCTCTTGATTTTTTTAAATATTTTTTTATTAATCCTCACCCCAAAATTACCTAACGACCATATTTTGGACTGTATTAGGAAAACTTTTTTTTTTCAAAAAAATTAACAGAGAGTATATGAACATGTATCTCAAAAACTAAAAGAGATAGGGACCTGCGGTTGAAATTTTTGAAGTTTTAAGGTCCGATATATGGTAAAGGCACATTTTAAAACATATTTTAAACAAAAAAAATTTTTGAAAAATTTTGAAATTTTTGTAATGTAATTTAATTTTTCAAAAAATTATATCTCAATAACGGTAAAAGATAGGGACCTCTGGTTTAAATTTTTGAGTTCCTCAAGTCCATTTTAGTCGAAGGAAATTGGGGCCTTAATAACAAAACTTATACAAAAGCTTGTATCATTTAACAAAACCCTTAAAAATGGCAAAAAATCGAAAAATCGTAAGGGGGACCCCTTCGATAAGAAATCTCGAATTTTTACAAAAAAAAATATTTCGGATTTTTCTCAAAATTGATACACATTGGGCCGTAGATCACAAAAATAAGGTTCATTTTGGATTTTGGATAACTGTTTTTGAGTAAATCGGAAAAAAAGTACCTAAAATTGACTATATCGGAAAATAGTACATACAATTGACTATAACTCAAAAACTAAGGCCTCTTGATTTTTTTAAATATTTTTTTATTAATCCTCACCCCAAAATTACCTAACGGCCATATTTTGGGCTGTATTAGGAAAACTTTTTTTTTTCAAAAAAATTAACAGAGAGTATATGAACATGTATCTCAAAAACTAAAAGAGATAGGGACCTGCGGTTGGAATTTTTGAAGTTTTAAGGTCCGATATATGGTAAAGGCACATTTTAAAACATATTTTAACAAAAAAAAATTTTGAAAATTTTTGTAATTTTTGTAGTGTAATTTAATTTTTCAAAAAATTATATCTCAATAACGGTAAAAGATAGGGACCTCTGGTTTAAATTTTTGAGTTCCTCAAGTCCATTTTAGTCGAAGGAAATTGGGGCCTTAATAACAAAACTTATACAAAAGCATGTATCATTAAACAAAACCCTTAAAAATGGCAAAAAGTCGAAAAATCGTAAGGGGGACCCCTTCGATAAGAAATCTCGAATTTTTACAAAAAAAAATATTTCGGATTTTTCTCAAAATTGATACACATTGGGCCGCAGATCACAAAAATAAGGTTCATTTTGGATTTTGGCCAACTGTTTTTGAGTAAATCGGAAAAAAAGTACCTAAAATTGACTATATCGGAAAATAGTACCTAAAATTGACTATAACTCAAAAACTAAGGCCTCTTGATTTTTTTAAATATTTTTTTATTAATCCTCACCCCAAAATTACCTAACGGCCATATTTTGGACTGTATTAGGAAAACTTTGTTTTTTCAAAAAAATTAACAGAGAGTATATGAACATGTATCTCAAAAACTAAAAGAGATAGGGACCTGCGGTTGGAATTTTTGAAGTTTTAAGGTCCGATATATGGTAAAGGCACATTTTAAAACATATTTTAAACAAAAAAAATTTTTGAAAAATTTTGAAATTTTTGTAATAGAATTTAATTTTTCAAAAAATTATATCTCAATAACGGTAAAAGATAGGGACCTCTGGTTTAAATTTTTGAGTTCCTCAAGTCCATTTTAGTCGAAGGAAATTAGGGCCTTAATAACCAAACTTATACAAAAGCATGTATCATTAAACGAAACCCTTAAAAATGGCAAAAAATCGAAAAATCGTAAGGGGGACCCCTTCGATAAGAAATCTCGAATTTTTACAAAAAAAAATATTTCGGATTTTTCTCAAAATTGATACACATTGGGCCGTAGATCACAAAAATAAGGTTCATTTTGGATTTTGGCCAACTGTTTTTGAGTAAATCGGAAAAAAAGTACCTAAAATTGACTATATCGGAAAATAGTACCTAAAATTGACTATAACTCAAAAACTAAGGCCTCTTGATTTTTTTAAATATTTTTTTATTAATCCTCACCCCAAAATTACCTAACGACCATATTTTGGACTGTATTAGGAAAACTTTTTTTTTTCAAAAAAATTAACAGAGAGTATATGAACATGTATCTCAAAAACTAAAAGAGATAGGGACCTGCGGTTGAAATTTTTGAAGTTTTAAGGTCCGATATATGGTAAAGGCACATTTTAAAACATATTTTAAACAAAAAAAATTTTTGAAAAATTTTGAAATTTTTGTAGTGCAATTTAATTTTTCAAAAAATTATATCTCAATAACGGTAAAAGATAGGGACCTCTGGTTTAAATTTTTGAGTTCCTCAAGTCCATTTTAGTCGAAGGTAATTGGGGCCTTAATAACAAAACTTATACAAAAGCATGTATCATTAAACAAAACCCTTAAAAATGGCAAAAAATCGAAAAATCGTATCGGGGACCCCTTCGATAAGAAATCTCGAATTTTTACAAAAAAAAATATTTCGGATTTTTCCCAAAATTGATACACATTGGGCCGTAGATCACAAAAATAAGGTTCATTTTGGATTTTGGATAACTGTTTTTGAGTAAATCGGAAAAAAAGTACCTAAAATTGACTATATCGGAAAATAGTACCTAAAATTGACTATAACTCAAAAACTAAGGCCTCTTGATTTTTTTAAATATTTTTTTACTAATCCTCACCCCAAAATTACCTAACGGCCATATTTTGGACTGTATTAGGAAAACGTTTTTTTTTCAAAAAAATTAACAGAGAGTATATGAACATGTATCTCAAAAACTAAAAGAGATAGGGACCTGCGGTTAGAATTTTTGAAGTTTTAAGGTCCGATATATGGTAAAGGCACATTTTAAAACATATTTTAAACAAAAAAAAATTTTGAAAAATTTTGAAATTTTTGTAGTGTAATTTAATTTTTCAAAAAATTATATCTCAATAACGGTAAAAGATAGGGACCTCTGGTTTAAATTTTTGAGTTCCTCAAGTCCATTTTAGTCGAAGGTAATTGGGGCCTTAATAACCAAACTTATACAAAAGCATGTATCATTAAACAAAACCCTTAAAAATGGCAAAAAATCGAAAAATCGTAAGGGGGACCCCTTCGATAAGAAATCTCGAATTTTTACAAAAAAAAATATTTCGGATTTTTCTCAAAATTGATACACATTGGGCCGTAGATCACACAAATAAGGTTCATTTTGGATTTTGGCCAACTGTTTTTGAGTAAATCGGAAAAAAAGTACCTAAAATTGACTATATCGGAAAATAGTACCTAAAATTGACTATAACTCAAAAACTAAGGCCTCTTGATTTTTTTTAATATTTTTTTATTAATCCTCACTCCAAAATTACCTTACGGCCATATTTTGGACTGTATTAGGAAAACTTTTTTTTTTCAAAAAAATTAACAGAGAGTATATGAACATGTATCTCAAAAACTAAAAGAGATAGGGACCTGCGGTTGGAATTTTTGAAGTTTTAAGGTCCGATATATGGTAAAGGCACATTTTAAAACATATTTTAAACAAAAAAAAATTTTGAAAAATTTTGAAATTTTTGTAATGTAATTTAATTTTTCAAAAAATTATATCTCAATAACGGTAAAACATAGGGACCTCTGGTTTAAATTTTTGAGTTCCTCAAGTCCATTTTAGTCGAAGGAAATCGGGGCCTTAATAACCAAACTTATACAAAAGCATGTATCATTAAACAAAACCCTTAAAAATGGCAAAAAATCGAAAAATCGTAAGGGGGACCCCTTCGATAAGAAATCTCGAATTTTTACAAAAAAAAATATTTCGGATTTTTCTCAAAATTGATACACATTGGGCCGTAGATCACAAAAATAAGGTTCATTTTGGATTTTGGATAACTGTTTTTGAGTAAATCGGAAAAAAAGTACCTAAAATTGACTATATCGGAAAATAGTACCTAAAATTGACTATAACTCAAAAACTAAGGCCTCTTGATTTTTTTAAATATTTTTTTACTAATCCTCACCCCAAAATTACCTAACGGCCATATTTTGGACTGTATTAGGAAAACGTTTTTTTTTCAAAAAAATTAACAGAGAGTATATGAACATGTATCTCAAAAACTAAAAGAGATAGGGACCTGCGGTTGGAATTTTTGAAGTTTTAAGGTCCGATATATGGTAAAGGAACATTTTAAAACATACTTTAAACAAAAAAAAATTTTGAAAAATTTTGAAATTTTTGTAGTGTAATTTAATTTTTCAAAAAATTATATCTCAATAACGGTAAAAGATAGGGACCTCTGGTTTAAATTTTTGAGTTCCTCAAGTCCATTTTAGTCGAAGGAAATTGGGGCCTTAATAACAAAACTTATACAAAAGCATGTATCTTTACACAAAACCCTTAAAAATGGCAAAAAGTCGAAAAATCGTAAGGGGGACCCCTTCGATAAGAAATCTCGAATTTTTACAAAAAAAAATATTTCGGATTTTTCTCAAAATTGATACACATTGGGCCGTAGATCACAAAAATAAGGTTCATTTTGGATTTTGGATAACTGTTTTTGAGTAAATCGGAAAAAAAGTACCTAAAATTGACTATATCGGAAAATAGTACCTAAAATTGACTATAACTCAAAAACTAAGGCCTCTTGATTTTTTTAAATATTTTTTTAATAATCCTCACCCCAAAATTACCTAACGGCCATATTTTGGACTGTATTAGGAAAACGTTTTTTTTTCAAAAAAATTAACAGAGAGTATATGAACATGTATCTCAAAAACTAAAAGAGATAGGGACCTGCGGTTGGAATTTTTGAAGTTTTAAGGTCCGATATATGGTAAAGGAACATTTTAAAACATACTTTAAACAAAAAAAAATTTTGAAAAATTTTGAAATTTTTGTAGTGTAATTTAATTTTTCAAAAAATTATATCTCAATAACGGTAAAAGATAGGGACCTCTGGTTTAAATTTTTGAGTTCCTCAAGTCCATTTTAGTCGAAGGAAATTGGGGCCTTAATAACAAAACTTATACAAAAGCATGTATCTTTAAACAAAACCCTTAAAAATGGCAAAAAGTCGAAAAATCGTAAGGGGGACCCCTTCGATAAGAAATCTCGAATTTTTACAAAAAAAAATATTTCGGATTTTTCTCAAAATTGATACACATTGGGCCGTAGATCACAAAAATAAGGTTCTATTTGGATTTTGGCCAACTGTTTTTGAGTAAATCGGAAAAAAAGTACCTAAAATTGACTATATCGGAAAATAGTACCTAAAATTGACTATAACTCAAAAACTAAGGCCTCTTGATTTTTTTAAATATTTTTTTATTAATCCTCACCCCAAAATTACCTAACGGCCATATTTTGGACTGTATTAGGAAAACTTTTTTTTTTCAAAAAAATTAACAGAGAGTATATGAACATGTATCTCAAAAACTAAAAGAGATAGGGACCTGCGGTTGGAATTTTTGAAGTTTTAAGGTCCGATATATGGTAAAGGCACATTTTAAAACATATTTTAAACAAAAAAAATTTTTGAAAAATTTTGAAATTTTTGTAGTGCAATTTAATTTTTCAAAAAATTATATCTCAATAACGCTAAAAGATAGGGACCTCTGGTTTAAATTTTTGAGTTCCTCAAGTCCATTTTAGTCGAAGGAAATTGGGGCCTTAATAACAAAACTTATACAAAAGCATGTATCATTAAACAAAACCCTTAAAAATGGCAAAAAGTCGAAAAATCGTAAGGGGGACCCCTTCGATAAGAAATCTCGAATTTTTACAAAAAAAAATATTTCGGATTTTTCTCAAAATTGATACACATTGGGCCGTAGATCACAAAAATAAGGTTCATTTTGGATTTTGGCCAACTGTTTTTGAGTAAATCGGAAAAAAAGTACCTAAAATTGACTATATCGGAAAATAGTACCTAAAATTGACTATAACTCAAAAACTAAGGCCTCTTGATTTTTTTAAATATTTTTTTATTAATCCTCACCCCAAAATTACCTAACGACCATATTTTGGTTTGTATTAGGAAAACTTTTTTTTTTCAAAAAAATTAACAGAGAGTATATGAACATGTATCTCAAAAACTAAAAGAGATAGGGACCTGCGGTTGAAATTTTTGAAGTTTTAAGGTCCGATATATGGTAAAGGCACATTTTAAAACATATTTTAAACAAAAAAAATTTTTGAAAAATTTTGAAATTTTTGTAGTGCAATTTAATTTTTCAAAAAATTATATCTCAATAACGGTAAAAGATAGGGACCTCTGGTTTAAATTTTTGAGTTCCTCAAGTCCATTTTAGTCGAAGGTAATTGGGGCCTTAATAACCAAACTTATACAAAAGCATGTATCATTAAACAAAACCCTAAAACATGGCAAAAAATCGAAAAATCGTAAGGGGGACCCCTTCGATAAGAAATCTCGAATTTTTACAAAAAAAAATATTTCGGATTTTTCTCAAAATTGATACACATTGGGCCGTAGATCACAAAAATAAGGTTCATTTTGGATTTTGGCCAACTGTTTTTGAGTAAATCGGAAAAAAAGTACC
The DNA here is from genome assembly GCA_963971575.1 of Liopterus haemorrhoidalis. Lineage (NCBI taxonomy): Eukaryota > Metazoa > Arthropoda > Insecta > Coleoptera > Dytiscidae > Liopterus > Liopterus haemorrhoidalis. The sequence goes on from OZ020611.1 coordinate 345,749, forward strand.
TAAAATTGACTATATCGGAAAATAGTACCTAAAATTGACTATAACTCAAAAACCAAGGCCTCTTGATTTTTTTAAATATTTTTTTATTAATACTCACCCCAAAATTACCTAACGGCCATATTTTGGACTGTATTAGGAAAACTTTTTTTTTTCAAAAAAATTAACAGAGAGTATATGAACATGTATCTCAAAAACTAAAAGAGATAGGGACCTGCGGTTGGAATTTTTGAAGTTTTAAGGTCCGATATATGGTAAAGGCACATTTTAAAACATATTTTAAACAAAAAAAAATTTTGAAAAATTTTGAAATTTTTGTAGTGTAATTTAATTTTTCAAAAAATTATATCTCAATAACGGTAAAAGATAGGGACCTCTGGTTTAAATTTTTGAGTTCCTCAAGTCCATTTTAGTCGAAGGACATTGGGTGCCTTAGTAACAAAACTTATACAAAAGCATGTATCATTAAACAAAACCCTTAAAAATGGCAAAAAGTCGAAAAATCGTAAGGGGGACCCCTTCGATAAGAAATCTCGAATTTTTACAAAAAAAAATATTTCGGATTTTTCTCAAAATTGATACACATTGGGCCGTAGATCACAAAAATAAGGTTCATTTTGGATTTTGGCCAACTGTTTTTGAGTAAATCGGAGAAAAAGTACCTAAAATTGACTATATCGGAAAATAGTACCTAAAATTGACTATAACTCAAAAACTAAGGCCTCTTGATTTTTTTAAATATTTTTTATTAATCCTCACCCCAAAATTACCTAACGGCCATATTTTGGACTGTATTAGGAAAACTTTTTTTTTTCAAAAAAATTAACAGAGAGTATATGAACATGTATCTCAAAAACTAAAAGAGATAGGGACCTGCGGTTGGAATTTCTGAAGTTTTAAGGTCCGATATATGGTAAAGGCACATTTTAAAACATATTTTAAACAAAAAAAATTTTTGAAAAATTTCAAAATTTTTGTAGTGCAATTTAATTTTTCAAAAAATTATATCTCAATAACGGTAAAAGATAGGGACCTCTGGTTTAAATTTTTGAGTTCCTCAAGTCCATTTTAGTCGAAGGAAATTGGGGCCTTAATAACAAAACTTATACAAAAGCTTGTATCATTTAACAAAACCCTTAAAAATGGCAAAAAATCGAAAAATCGTAAGGGGGACCCCTTCGATAAGAAATCTCGAATTTTTACAAAAAAAAATATTTCGGATTTTTCTCAAAATTGATACACATTGGGCCGTAGATCACAAAAATAAGGTTCATTTTGGATTTTGGATAACTGTTTTTGAGTAAATCGGAAAAAAAGTACCTAAAATTGACTATATCGGAAAATAGTACATACAATTGACTATAACTCAAAAACTAAGGCCTCTTGATTTTTTTAAATATTTTTTTATTAATCCTCACCCCAAAATTACTTAACGGCCATATTTTGGGCTGTATTAGGAAAACTTTTTTTTTTCAAGAAAATTAACAGAGAGTATATGAACATGTATCTCAAAAACTAAAAGAGATAGGGACCTGCGGTTGGAATTTTTGAAGTTTTAAGGTCCGATATATGGTAAAGGCACATTTTAAAACATATTTTAAACAAAAAAAAATTTTGAAAATTTTTGTAATTTTTGTAGTGTAATTTAATTTTTCAAAAAATTATATCTCAATAACGGTAAAAGATAGGGACCTCTGGTTTAAATTTTTGAGTTCCTCAAGTCCATTTTAGTCGAAGGAAATTGGGGCCTTAATAACAAAACTTATACAAAAGCTTGTATCATTTAACAAAACCCTTAAAAATGGCAAAAAATCGAAAAATCGTAAGGGGGACCCCTTCGATAAGAAATCTCGAATTTTTACAAAAAAAAATATTTCGGATTTTTCTCAAAATTGATACACATTGGGCCGTAGATCACAAAAATAAGGTTCATTTTGGATTTTGGATAACTGTTTTTGAGTAAATCGGAAAAAAAGTACCTAAAATTGACTATATCGGAAAATAGTACATACAATTGACTATAACTCAAAAACTAAGGCCTCTTGATTTTTTTAAATATTTTTTTATTAATCCTCACCCCAAAATTACCTAACGGCCATATTTTGGGCTGTATTAGGAAAACTTTTTTTTTTCAAAAAAATTAACAGAGAGTATATGAACATGTATCTCAAAAACTAAAAGAGATAGGGACCTGCGGTTGGAATTTTTGAAGTTTTAAGGTCCGATTTATGGTAAAGGCACATTTTAAAACATATTTTAACAAAAAAAAATTTTGAAAATTTTTGTAATTTTTGTAGTGTAATTTAATTTTTCAAAAAATTATATCTCAATAACGGTAAAAGATAGGGACCTCTGGTTTAAATTTTTGAGTTCCTCAAGTCCATTTTAGTCGAAGGAAATTGGGGCCTTAATAACAAAACTTATACAAAAGCATGTATCATTAAACAAAACCCTTAAAAATGGCAAAAAGTCGAAAAATCGTAAGGGGGACCCCTTCGATAAAAAATCTCGAATTTTTACAAAAAAAAATATTTCGGATTTTTCTCAAAATTGATACACATTGGGCCGCAGATCACAAAAATAAGGTTCATTTTGGATTTTGGCCAACTGTTTTTGAGTAAATCGGAAAAAAAGTACCTAAAATTGACTATATCGGAAAATAGTACCTAAAATTGACTATAACTCAAAAACTAAGGCCTCTTGATTTTTTTAAATATTTTTTTATTAATCCTCACCCCAAAATTACCTAACGGCCATATTTTGGACTGTATTAGGAAAACTTTGTTTTTTCAAAAAAATTAACAGAGAGTATATGAACATGTATCTCAAAAACTAAAAGAGATAGGGACCTGCGGTTGGAATTTTTGAAGTTTTAAGGTCCGATATATGGTAAAGGCACATTTTAAAACATATTTTAAACAAAAAAAATTTTTGAAAAATTTTGAAATTTTTGTAATAGAATTTAATTTTTCAAAAAATTATATCTCAATAACGGTAAAAGATAGGGACCTCTGGTTTAAATTTTTGAGTTCCTCAAGTCCATTTTAGTCGAAGGAAATTAGGGCCTTAATAACCAAACTTATACAAAAGCATGTATCATTAAACGAAACCCTTAAAAATGGCAAAAAATCGAAAAATCGTAAGGGGGACCCCTTCGATAAGAAATCTCGAATTTTTACAAAAAAAAATATTTCGGATTTTTCTCAAAATTGATACACATTGGGCCGTAGATCACAAAAATAAGGTTCATTTTGGATTTTGGCCAACTGTTTTTGAGTAAATCGGAAAAAAAGTACCTAAAATTGACTATATCGGAAAATAGTACCTAAAATTGACTATAACTCAAAAACTAAGGCCTCTTGATTTTTTTAAATATTTTTTTATTAATCCTCACCCCAAAATTACCTAACGACCATATTTTGGACTGTATTAGGAAAACTTTTTTTTTTCAAAAAAATTAACAGAGAGTATATGAACATGTATCTCAAAAACTAAAAGAGATAGGGACCTGCGGTTGGAATTTTTGAAGTTTTAAGGTCCGATATATGGTAAAGGCACATTTTAAAACATATTTTAAACAAAAAAAAATTTTGAAAAATTTTGAAATTTTTGTAGTGTAATTTAATTTTTCAAAAAATTATATCTCAATAACGGTAAAAGATAGGGACCTCTGGTTTAAATTTTTGAGTTCCTCAAGTCCATTTTAGTCGAAGGAAATTGGGGCCTTAATAACAAAACTTATACAAAAGCATGTATCATTAAACAAAACCCTTAAAAATGGCAAAAAGTCGAAAAATCGTAAGGGGGACCCCTTCGATAAGAAATCTCGAATTTTTACAAAAAAAAATATTTCAGATTTTTCTCAAAATTGATACACATTGGGCCGTAGATCACAAAAATAAGGTTCATTTTGGATTTTGGCCAACTGTTTTTGAGTAAATCGGAAAAAAAGTACCTAAAATTGACTATATCGGAAAATAGTACCTAAAATTGACTATAACTCAAAAACTAAGGCCTCTTGATTTTTTTAAATATTTTTTATTAATCCTCACCCCAAAATTACCTAACGGCCATATTTTGGACTGTATTAGGAAAACTTTTTTTTTTCAAAAAAATTAACAGAGAGTATATGAACATGTATCTCAAAAACTAAAAGAGATAGGGACCTGCGGTTGGAATTTTTGAAGTTTTAAGGTCCGATATATGGTAAAGGCACATTTTAAAACATATTTTAAACAAAAAAAATTTTTGAAAAATTTTGAAATTTTTGTAATATAGTTTAATTTTTCAAAAAATTATATCTCAATAACGGTAAAAGATAGGGACCTCTGGTTTAAATTTTTGAGTTCCTCAAGTCCATTTTAGTCGAAAAAAATTGCCCGTACCCGACAAAATTTTAAGTTTGGCCCGAATAAACCTCGTTGAAAAAATATTATGATACAAAAATTGCTTACAATTTGTAATAATTATGAAACTAGAAATTAAAAAATATATATATATTTTTTAACGAAGGTTTAAAAATATATTATTTAAAGGTATTATTGTTCTTATCCGGCCCGAGCCCGAATATAATACATGTCTGTCGGCACGAACCCGGCCCTCGGGTAAAGCCCGAGCCCGTGCAGACCTCTAACATCCATTGCTCAACTTCACAGCGCTATGATTCATCATAGTACATCCATTGCTCACCTTCACAGCGCTAGGCTTCATCGTAGTACATCCATTGCTCACCTTCACAGCGCTAGGCTTCATCATAGTACATCCATTGCTCACCTTCACAGCGCTAGGCTTCATCGTAGTACATCCTCTGCCCACCTTCACAGCGCTGTGATTCATCGTAGTACATCCTCTGCTCTCCTTCACAGCGCTGTGATTCATCGTAGTACATCAGTAGTATACTTGTGCTATTCCTGTGACACATTGGACTTTGGACCGTGGTCATCCGCATGTCGAGATTACGGGGTTTCACTTGACCTTGGAAGAGTCTTCCAAGGTCATGGGGTTCCACTTGACCTTGGAAGAGTTTTTCAAGGTCATGGGGTCCGACTTGACCTTGGAAGAGTTTTTCAAGGTCATGGGGTCCGACTTGACCTTGGGAGTGTCTTTCAAGGTCACCAGTTACAAGAAGTGCCCCAGGAGGTGCTGGAGAAGTCGCGGACAGCATCCCCATAGAGACAGCTGAAGAAGGTCAAAGGTCGTTGCCTAAGAGGTTCTAAACAGGCGGTTCCGAGCGCGCTGAATTCAAAAAAGATCTTAACATTTCGTCTAGAAATGTATGAGCGCGCGAAATTCAAAAATGTCTTAGAGTACACGTAAGGCTAGGCGTATAGTGAAAGCTGTTGCTGGTAACTGGATTATCCTTATGTTATCAATGATACCTCGTACAGTAAAGGCTGGCGCTGATTTCACAGAGTTGACTGCCAGCGCAAACCAGCGTCAGTAACAAGCAACAAGCTTTCACTATACGCCTAGACCGTGTGAACTTCTTTTAACAGGCTGTTATTTTTTCCTTTTCTCCATAATTAGGGTCATTGAATAAAACATAGTTTTTATATTTTTCACATGTGAATTTATTGAACACATAAAAATATACAAATATATCATTTCACACTTTTTTAGTCGTCTCGATTGATCAGGATAGGTACAGAGAGGGTGGTGAATAAAATAGCGAATAATTTAAAATATTCAATTTTAATTTTTTTAAATATAAAATATAATTTTTTTATTTGTTTTTATTATTTTCTTTATTGCGGCTGAAAAAACTGCTGCATACATGTTTTTTCTTCCATGATTCCCTAAAGAATCGCATCGCCCCACAAGGAAAGCAGATTTGTTCGTCTTCTTCCGCCTCGCCCCCACATTCGGAACATTTATTTTTTATTGGAATTGGCATTTTCTGTAAAAATAACGCATATGAAAATTATTGAAAATTCTTACATAATGTTAATGATGAAGGACCTTTTTTACTGTTGGTAGTTTGTTAAATCTTCTTTACAGTTTCCAAACTGAGATGAGATTAACTTCTTGTGATCATTCCATGTTCCAATTTCCATTCATTGTAATGCAATGTTTTTTTTTTCAATGTTTCAAATATTGTTGTTGAATACATCGAATGTAATTGAAACTCAATACAGTCAATAAAATGACACATCAGAAATTTGATATAGACATGTTATATCAAAATAATATTTTTGATAAATTAATAAAACTTGAGAAGAAGATTTTTAAATATAACCCCATGGAACAGTATCCGTTGTGATGTAATTTACTATTCTTTTGTCATCATTTGGACTTAAAACCACCTTGTTTTGCCCTATCGTGTAAACGTCATGTTTGAAAGATCTAATAGAATTTTGTTCATTGCTGAAAACGGTATTATTGAATAAACATTCATAATAATTTTGAAATGATATATGTTTTAAGGAAGTGGTTTTAATTCCCTTTGCTTTTTTTGTAATTTTTTCATTCGTCCCATCCTCATTCAATACTTTTAAAGCATACATCTTAGATCTTAGACCGATAAATTCAGTCATAAGTTTACCTAAATTTTCATCTTTCATAAGACCTAAGACTTTTTTATTTTTTAAAGGTATATTATATGTATTGTTAGGAGGATATTCAGGAGTATCAAATTTTTCAATGTCTAATCTTATATGTTTATAAATATCATCATCGAAAAAATGATATATAAACGAATCCGTATCTGAATATAATAATTTAACTTTATCTTGAAATTTTTCTTTAATGTAGTTATAATGAAAGTCGTACATTATAATTTTGGAAAGATCTAAAATGGTAAAACCTACAAATATGGGTTTGTTAAATTTAATATTTAATCTTCTAAGTTCAATGATAACTAAATCTTTATCAAATATTGTGAGATTGTAAAAATTCGGTCGTGCAATTAATGCTCTTGCGCCTATTCTACCCTCCCACTTAGTAACCAGTTTCATATCTCGATACTTCCGCACATTCTCCATCGTTTTTCCAAAAACCGCATTATTTAAAAGTTTATAAAAATTTTTTTCGAATTCATTTTTTGATTGCTGTCTAAGCTTTGTATTTAGCTCTATGTATGACTTCATCCAGCAAGATTGTCTGAATTTTAGTATTCTATGAATTTTACTCAATTTTAAACCTAATTTTAAAGCCTGTTTTAAATTACGATAGTGAATTATATATTTCTTTTTATCGTAAAGTGTAGTCAGCAATTTAGGAATTTTTTGTGTTGATATTGGTGGCACCATACTTTGCGGACATAAAGGCAAATCTTTATGTGCCTCAAATAGTTCTTGTGGGTAATCAAGATCCACTTCCAATATGTAACCGTATTCTGAATCATCAGGCACAGTATGAATGTTCACTGAATAAATCTCTTCAACCCACTCAAAATCACCTGTGGGCAAGGGCATGGACATAGCTACCCCATAGAGATTGTTCACGTCAAAATACATAAGAAATGAAGATGGTTTCTGAGGATCATAATCATTACCCATGTATTTATTGTTTGCTTTGCCATAACGATTCGAACATTGTGATATACCACCTCTAATACCTGATTCAATGAACAAAATCATATCAATATCTGTTAATAATTCCAATTTAACATTTGAAATTTTCAAACAACAATCATAAGCAAGACCGGGTGCTGTATAATAATGAAGAGCGTCTAATTTGTATGTTTTAAGACAGGTCTCTCTAAAATTTTCGAATACATCAGCCAGAAGTAAAACATCTGTTTTAAGATAGAGTTCAGCATATTCTTGTAAATTTTGAATTTTAAAAATTTGCCAAACTTTAATAGCGTGTTTGTAATCTTCCTCGGTTATGTCATTATCATTTAGATTGCTGTAAAAATTTTGAATTGTTGGTAGCTCGGTTTCTTTCAATTTATCCCAACTATCTAAATAATCATATGGGAAAACACCTTTTCTTTGCAACAGTTCAAATTCAGACATGTTTGAACTATGAGCTAAAGTGATAGTTTTAGATTCCTTTTCTAAATATGAGCTTAATTTATCAAGACTGCTAGCCATAAATCGAAATGAATCCAAAAATCTAAAATGAACTTTTGTATCATGAATTTCTTTCGTGAATGAAATATATTTTTCTTTGGTGACTGGTAGTAATTTCATTGCACCCTGTATTTCAGTACTCAACGCTTTTATGATAAAATGACTATCATAACCAGATAAATTATGGAATATTACTGGTACAGTATATGCATATGTATCTTTATAATTTAAGTTACAGTGATTGTGAGAAGGTCCTCTATATTCCCCACTGAAATGGTTATGATCTTTAATCTTTATTTGATGTTGAGCAATGGGTTCGCTACATATATGACAATGGGTGGATCTATTGTGTTCTTGTTCCTGAAGGTTGTTTAATGCTTTCATAGGTTTAGGATTAGAAAAAAAAATATCTAATTTGAAAGCAATTTCTTGTAATTTAAAAACAAACCATTTGATACAATCCTCTCCGGTATATAATTCAAATTTTGATAAATTTTTATCATGTTCACATTTTAAATAAAAAGCGATACTAAATGGAACATGTTTTTGATATTTATATGTTCGTTCAGTCGGTTCAGGATCTTTGTATTTCTCTAGAATACTTTCCATATCTGCATATATTACAAAAGGTATTTTTTCAGCATTTTTATAATTTTTAAATTTGATTATTTTTTCATCTTTAGACGGTAAAGTGATTCTAGATTTATTCATTTGTTTACAAGTAAACATATGCGCATTTAATCTTAATTTACTTGAAAAATGGTTTAAACATCTGTCACAGAAGTAGTTCGTATGACCCCTATTACCAATTTGAGCATTTAACAACCCTGATAAATTTTGAATTAAAGCAAAGTGGTAAATTATTTCCGATTTAATTTCATCTATATCTAGACCATCAGTTAAATGATCATTACTATCATTATTATTATTATAATTTGAGGAACGTAACATTAACAAGTTAATTTTTTGCAAAAAATCATTTTCGCTTAAATATACTGGTACAATATGCATTATTTGTTTTTTCTCATCAGGTTGCAAAGTAAAAATGTTTATAGATAGATTATTCATTTTTTCAAATATTGGAACATCTTTAATTTGAATAGGAAAATTAATCCCATCATATTTTAAAACTGAGCTAAAATGAGGATATGAACTGACTCGACACGGATTTTGCCGATGAGGATCACAAGGATGAAGAGCGGCTGTTACACACCATAAAAAACAAAACATATCTGAATTTTGAATATTTAAAACAGCTTTACTATTTTGAATTTTTCTAGGCATTTTAATGAAACTTGATTTTTTTTTCCCGCTTATTCTTATAGGATCACAATAATTAATATTTACTTTTAGTTCTAAAATTTCAAGTAATGCTAAACCTGATCCCATTTCCTGAAATTCTTCTAATTTTGTTAACAATTTATCTTTAATATTAATTTCATAAAAAATTTTTAAATTTGTACCTCGACTAATTTCTTTATTACTTGTCACAAAATGTTTAATAGACGTTTCTTCCGTTTGCGGTTTTATAAAGTTACCAACAAACACGACGTTTACTTTCAATAATGCCTGTTTTTTTAAAATTTTATTAATGTGAATAGCGAAAACTTTATACGATTTATTAAAAAAATCTACTGGATCTTTAATTTTCAAATTTATTATGGCTCCAGTTTGAACTCTACTTTGGAAACATGATTCAATATTACACCACATTAATTCTTTTTTATTATTTTCATTTTTTTTTACCCTTATTTTTTCTCTAAAAGTTTTAAATAAGGTCAAACATGATTCTAATTTTAATTTTGTTGGATGATTTTGACTTGTTTCTTTCAATGTATTTCTAATCAAGCGAATATTTCTATTTATGAGTTTACCCCATTTATTATAATCTTCTTCGGTTTTTATTAACTTACCAGCCCTTTCAACAATTTTCATCATTTTATTGACCAATGTTGTGATATCCATTACTTTATTCTGGATAATGCTTTAAGAATAATATGAATTAGTGAAATGAGAATTGATTTATCGTTAAAATACTAAATATTATATATATATATATATATTTAAAAAACTCAATTTGAAATATTTTTAAAATTATGACATTTTATACATGTATTTAACATAAATACTAAATATAAATTTTGATTGCATGTTATGCATTTGTGTGTATTTTTTATTAATTCATAATTTAATATATATTCAGAATATGACATTGTTTTATGAATGCTTTGTTGTAAAAAATGGTCCATCTCATCCGGATTTATACAGTTGAAACAAAGAGGGTCAGTAAAATTAATAGTGTCTAAAAGATGATTAGTGATGATGCAGACACGTTGATCTGTTCCAAAATAACATTTTTGTTCTTGTAAATCGCTAGTGTTATCCGAATCACTATTGTAATCGCTATGAATATCTTGTATTCGTTCTTCAATTATGCGTTGTTGATTTTGTTCATTCCATAACATCACCATTTCTTCTTCATTATCACTTGATTCGGAATCACTCATATCTATATACCAATTATAAATTAGATTTCATGTACTTATTTCAAATACAAGCTTTGACTTAATTAAAATAACTCGCTGTCATTATCACTGTCTAAAATTTCATTACAATATAAAAAATTGTAACAGAATAAACAATTAGAATAATTATTCCAAATAAATAACTGAATTTCACAAAAATAGCAATAATTGGATTTATTTAACAAAAATTGAGGTATATCCTCATCCAGTACTGTTTGATGTTCCTTTCCAATTGGTGTTATATTATTAGACAAGCATACAGTATTAAAACAACATTTATAAACACAATTCCTACAAACGTAACGTGTGTAAAAACCATCCACACATAAATAGGAAATAATTTTATATTTTTCCTGATTATAAATGTGGTTTTCATTATCTGCATTAAAAAGAGAATATAAATTTATAAGAAATCTTTCATTACAATTAGTTAAATAATCGTGAGCTATTTTATAAGTTAAAGCTTTGTCATCAATTAAATTTTTAAAAATTCTTGACTGTAAGTCTATTGCTATGATTGATATTAATGATGAATCAATGTCTAAATACATGGGTGATGTATAGGTATTTTGATTTTCATAACTATTTTTAATTTTATAAATATTCTTTATGTAACACACTAAAATAAAAAATATATAATATTTAGTATGGAAAATAACGATAAATTAAAATATACTTACTCTTAAATATTTCAACGTAACGTACTCGTAACAACGTAAATATATTCAATGGAATAAATCTGTTAATTAATGATTGAAAATACTTGCAAGTGCATTTATATACCTAAAGATATCTATTGACGTCACAATATAATTACACGGCAATTAAAATAATTACTGTGATAAATATGTACTATTTTTGAAAAACATGAAATGCAATAAAAATTATGCATGATAGGTAATTTTTATTGCATTGTCATGTCTTTCAAAAATAACTACTGTGATAAATAGATATTATTTTTGAAAGACATGGCAATGCAATAAAAATTATGCATGACATGGAAATTTTTTAGTTTTATGTACCTAATTAAAAATAATTACTGTGATAACTTTGAAAAATAATAACATGAAAACGCTATAACAATTATGTATGATAAAGCAAAATTTTTAGCTATATAAAGTCTCCAATTTAAAACAAAATTTAATAGTAACATCAGCGTTCAACAATGGCGACTGTGCCCAGTACAATAATCGTAGTCAGCAAAGATCCTGCAGCTCTCCCGATAAATATGCTATGTGTTATAGCAAAACAGTTATTCAGGTAAGTTTTTTTTTTTTTTTAAAATACTATCTCCATTCCACAATAAGTGAGCTGTTTTCATTTTTATTGAAATTTATTGAACTTCACTTAAACCACTGGTTAATTTGTTTAGTTTATAATTGTACTTAATTAATGTGTAGTTGTATCAGAATATTTCCTTAAAAATGTTTCCATTTTTGAAGTTCTTAATTTTTTTTTTTTTTTTTCATAGCTCACTTATTTTGGAATTTTTAAATAGGTTTAATAGCTCACTTATTGTGGAACGGTGGTAGTATTAATTAATATTTCATGTTGTTAAATATTTTTATAGATATGGAGTAAAGGAATTTAAACAATACGAAAACAAACTTTCGATCAAGTTAACCTACACACCACGGCTTGACAGACTGAATGAAAAATTTGGGAATCTACCAGTGAAATATTTAACGGTGTGTGTCGCTAACGATGAGGAGTTGACACTATTGGAAGCCGCTCTCCGGAGGTTCACCTTCGGGGCGTCCACCCCTGATGAGGTCCTCGATGAGGCAGAGATAGCGACCACATTACTACCACCTCTATCAGCACCGGTGCAGAGGAACGGGGGAAGGAAGCGACCAATAGCGGCAGTATCAGGAGCATCAACCTCAAAAGAACGGTTTAAGAAAAAACTGTTTGAAGAAACTTTTGGGGAGGAATATATTGAAGAAATTATGGACTAAATATTAATGAGTACTTTGTTTTTATTTTTCTTTCCTTACAATATAATTACAATTGTAACAATACATAATAAATAATATACAGTTAACAATTTTTTTATTTAAACTTAATTGTTGCCATAGATTCATTTCCACCTTGGACGACATTCATTTCAAAAATTTTTAATTTACGTTTTAAAATTTTGTTATTATTAAGTTCTGAAAATATTATTCCATCTTTATTTTTGTTATCTGGTAAATTGGTATCTAGCGAATTATTTAAATTTTTAACGTCTTGAAATATTAATGCGTCTTCATTTATCAGATCCTCATTGAAGCTAAATTTACTTGAACCTGAACCTTCCATTCGATTGTTAGTAAACTGAATAATATTCTGTGGTTCATTCAATTTTTTATTATGAATTTTGGTGGTACTTTCAACATTTTTAGCATCGCTATCAATGTTAAATTTATGTTTAAAATCGCTAGATGTACTCGATTTTATTGGTATATTCCCCACATCAAGACCATTAAAAAATGGACCTAGCGAATTATTTAAATTTTTAACGTCTTGAAATATTAATGCGTCTTCATTTATCAGATCCTCATTGAAGCTAAATTTACTTGAACCTGAACCTTCCATTCGATTGTTAGTAAACTGAATAATATTCTGTGGTTCATTCAATTTTTTATTATGAATTTTGGTGGTACTTTCAACATTTTTAGCATCGCTATCAATGTTAAATTTATGTTCAAAATCGCTAGATGTACTCGATTTTATTGGTATATTCCCCACATCAAGACCATTAATAAATGGACCTAGCGAATTATTTAAATTTTTAACGTCTTGAAATATTAATGCGTCTTCATTTATCAGATCCTCATTGAAGCTAAATTTACTTGAACCTGAACCTTCCATTCGATTGTTAGTAAACTGAATAATATTCTGTGGTTCATTCAATTTTTTATTATGAATTTTGGTGGTACTTTCAACATTTTTAGCATCGCTATCAATGTTAAATTTATGTTCAAAATCGCTAGATGTACTCGATTGTATTGGTATATTCCCCACATCAAGTCCATTAATAAATGGACAATTTGCTGACCAGTACCAATGCTCTTTTGAAGGGTTGTCCCCATCTTTCCAACGACCAATTTCAATTCTGCAGAAATGGCAGCGAACAGTGTCCTCCACGTTGTAATAATAAAATCCGTATCTTGCTAAATCGCGTGGATGTACATAATCACAATGCCAATTTTCAAACGTCTTAAGTCTGTTTTCTTCGTTTTTCATTTTTACCTTTCTTGTTTCACGGTTGTCATGACAAGTTATCCGCCACAACTAATTCAAGAAATATGCTCATTGCGTCTCTTATATACAACTCCCCACCAGCATTTTATTTATCGATAAAATATTGTAAGGAACATGGTGATTTAAAATGAAAAGTTATTTTAATGTTAATAAATATTTATTAATTTAAAAATTGATATAATTAATACATAAAAATATACATATTATTGTCTTATATTACACTGTAAACAATCCTTCCTCAATGGATTGGAAAAACCAACAACATCTTCGTTTTCACCACTCCATTTATTGTAATGGGTGTGGCAGCACAAATATTGTTGAAACCGTGTATCATTCCTCCAAGATACTGGAAATTTATTCCACTGTTCTTTGATTTGATTTTCCGCAAACACCATAATAAATTCCATGGGAAGTTGGGCTATTTCTTCGGCATCCATAAAATTCAACACACCACCATGAATTTGATATTTTTTGAAAGCATTATATTTATTAAATGTATTTTTAAACCATTTCAATAATGCTTTAACATTACGAACAGCACAATTATTAATATGTAAATTGCAATAGTCTGTTTGAAGAGGTTCATGAATCTCGGCTAATTTTGCACACCCTAAATTTTCTAGATTTATTATTTTTTTGTCTATATAATTTTGCAGCCATTGCACTTTCTCCAACCCTTTCACGTATACATTTTCAATTTCAACACCATCTAATAAATCCTTGAGTGTTGCAGGAAAGTTGATATATGACTCGTTTCCAGAACACCATTCCAAATTGTGATATTTTTTCGTAAGCCATCGGGCATTGTACTGGTCTTCAGAACTCAGATCAGACCACGGACATGGTGGCTTAAATATTTTTGAAATACATATATCACTTTTCACATCAACAACAGCGAGTTCTTTACAAATAAATTCATTATTTTTCGCTATTTTGAACCCCTGTAAATCAACTATCATGGAACTCATGATGATGTCAGGAAGCGTAGAAGCAACAGATTGAACACCGGTTTTACTCCACATTGCTTTTATGTATCCAACTGTTTTGATTATTATCAAACCCCAACCACTTTACAAACACCATATCACCTTTTCGTTTAAGCACTTTTTCAACCAAGTACAAATCAGAATGTTTCACTTTTTGCAATTCTTCGTTGTAAAATCCCCCCTGTATTGGTTGATCTGTAAAATCTTTCAGGATATATGTGGTAGGGTTTGTTAAACATATCTTTGAGATGATGAATATTTCGTTTGACCAGTTTGGTGTGTAACCCTTTTCAAATTCACTACGATATTTGCTTATACGTACATGGTCACCAACTCTGTATTTTGACTTTATATCGGCAATTTTAATACGATTATAAGAGGTATTCAACACCTGTTTTTCAATCTTTTTTGTAACATCAATCGGTCTCATATTAATCGTGCTATGCTTCCTCATATTATACTTCAACACAATATCTTGCAATAATTTCAACCATTTGTATGTCCCCTGAAAGCTAAACTCCTTCCACATGAGTGATTTAAGCGAACGGTTTACACGCTCCACAATACTCGCTTTCTTGCTACTAAATGTTGAGTAATGGTTAATCTTGTATTTTTCCATTAATTTTTTAAACTCTTTGTTATAAAATTCTTTACCCATATCAGTTTGTAGATTTTTAGGGATTCGATTATTACTAGAAAAAATTTTTTGCATTGTTTTAGACACGTCAACTCCTGATTTACTTTTAACTGGTTCAGCCCACACATATTTTGAAAATGTATCGATCACCACTAGTATGTATCGATATCCTTTATTTTGTTGCGCATACGGGAGCATTTCTACCAAATCTGCTTGAAATGTTTCATCTAAACCTTTAATGATAACTTTTCTCCGTTTAAAATTAATCCTTGCAGATCTATGTAATTCATTAACAACATCACGTTTTGCTTTAGACATGTTCAATCATTCAACGGCTGCTGCTGTTGTTGTTGTTGTTGTTGTTGTTGTTGTTGTTGTTGTAGCAGAATCGAGAGCTGACTGGACGCTCTTGCTTGAAGTATCTTCTATTTCAGGTTTCGGCATCTTCAACTCTTCAACTACCCTTTTCACTATTGATATTACACGTTTCAATACGATATTAATACCATCCACCTCCTTTTGAATCCGATCATTTAATTTAATTGTTGTAGAATCCAATTCCTGCCTCATATATTTTTTATTTACAGCATCATCTTCATTCATAGGATCACCAACGTTTGCTAGTCGCCTGCTGTTGAAATTATATGCATCATCATCATCATCATCATCATCATAATGGCGGTATTTTGTTGCATGATGTCCAAACTTATTGATGGGCATTTTGATACTGATTTTATTGAATAATGTTGGCTTCTTTTAACTCTTCGATAATAGATACAATTTCATTATTATGATTGTTGTTACCAGCTACTTGGGATGCAATTAAAAGCTTCAATCTATCAACTAGCTCGTTTGGATCATCCCAGTGTACATATTCCACAGGATTATTACTATAATTCATAAGTAATCCTCCCCCATGCAAACCTGTCACAACCTGTCTTTTAGAAACCCGTCTAGGTGTTGATGTAGTTCGTGTTAGTAACGGTTTAATAATTGTTCTATATTTTAGTGAGCGATTCCCACGCACCTGCTCATCAGGATCATAATTCCTTTTATGAACATTAAATCTTTCTAGTATATCACGATAATTGGCATTGTCAACTTTAGTATAACCTGAAGGTTTACTTTTAAATAATAGTTCATACAGACCAGGGGTGCCACTATATTTTATATTATTTATAACTATATCTTTATCAACAAATTCAACATCAGCATTAGCAATTTTAAATTTGTTACTAATCGGGTTAAAGTTTATACCGGTTGTATGATCAAATTTAGTACCCTCATGTGTTATCATTTCTTCAATGTATTGACGTGGTAGTGGGTGATACTGTGCAAGATATTCTTCCCATGCTTCCTCAGACATTGATTTAGCCACCATATTTGATAAATAACTATAATCAATATCTCGATCTTCTTCTTCTTCTTCTTCCATGGTTGGTGCATTCTGCGCTATTACGCTACTCTCGAGAAATGAGGGAATTTCCCGATCGGTTGTTGTACTAGCATCTAAAAAATTTGGTATTGATTTGGAGGGTTTTTCGATGTTTGAAGAGGAATGTTTTTCAATTTTTGGTTCACTTTTCAAATTTTCTTCTCGATTTTCTTCTTGTTTAATCGCACTAACATCATATAACTTACTCGATAGTTCTTTCAGTTGTTTTGTGACTGGCTCATATGATTTCTCAAGCTGGCTTTCCTGCTCTTTAGCACCCTCTTTTAGGGCTTGCAGTTTTCGTTTAACCGTTTTACGGGTTTTTACCAACCTCTCTTTTAGTTTTTTATCCATACTACTTAAACAGGTTAAAAGCAACTAAACAGAGCTATCTTTTTCACCTATTCTATTTTATTACTGGAAAAAATTTGCTCGACACCCCGAAACAACTAAAAATATGCTAAAAACAGGTCAAAAATAGGTAAAAAGCAACTGAACAGAGCTGTTTTCCCCACCGAATCTATTTTATTACTGGAAACAATCTGCTCCATCCGAATTATTTATCCAATATTAAAAAATTATCAAAACCTTTTCTGTAGCGACCTCTATTCAAAGCACTTTCTTTATTAATTAACAAAAAACCATAATTGTCACGCCAACAAAACGAACACATGTCTCTGAATTCATTATAATTCATATCTGTCCCCACGTGATCCGTGTACGCATGTTTCAAATTCATTTCATCTTGTTTGAAAAGAATGATTAAATTTGAATTATCACGAATGAGTTGTTTTGGAATTTTTGAATATGTCTGGGCGAGGTAGAAACAATCAACCAGAAAATGTCGCCCCATGGAAAAATACTGACGTACTACGTCCTGTTTGCTTGTCATAATATCATCAAATATAAAAACAGTATTACATTTTGCATGAGCAGGTGATACAATTTTTTCACTACTGCTATATGCCTTAAACGTAATACCATTTATTGGTTTCAACAGCTGTTCCAGATACTTATACTTGGGTTGATACAGAGACTTGGAATAAATATTAACGTTTTCAAAACGTAAACCATTTGGATGTTCAATTAATGCAACGATTAAATTTGTTTTCCCACAACCACTCGGACCAGAAATCAAACATCTAACGATTGAAGGTAGTAAGGTACTATGCCTTTGTTTTTTTTTACATTCAATATCACAATTTACAACGTTTAAGGTTTGGGAGTGTTTTACTACACGCATGGTGGTTGTTGAAAGAAAACTGATAAATATTTCAACATTTTTATTTATTTAATCATTTGTAATGTATGTGCAGAGGGGCAAGCATCGCAAACAGGGTGCGGGTTTCTTAAATACTTTAATAAACAAACTTCCAGTTGAACTTCATATCCCAGGATATAGATATTGCGGTCCTGGTACCCGTTTAGAGAAAAGATTATTGCGTGGGGATCCTGGAATAAATAAATTAGACACGGCTTGCAGACAACACGACATCGCTTATAATCTAAGTGAAAAAATTGAAGATCGACACGAAGCAGATCGTATTCTAGCTGAGGAGGCATCTCAACGTCTCAAATCATCAGACGCATCAATAGGTGAAAAAATTGCAGCGCTCGGAGTAAAAACAGCGATGAAGGCAAAAGTGAAGTTAGGCATGGGCATGGATAACAAACAATCCACGATTAAGCGTAAGACTAGGAAACGAAAAAGTCAGGGAGTGATGCCTTTTCGTGATGTTGTGAAACGGGCTCGTACTGCCATCAGAAAAAATAAACCTGAAAACATAGAGAAAGCAGCTCAAGTAGCATTCCGCTCAATCAAACAAATCAAGAGAAAAATTGGAACACCACGTGTAATATCACTACCGAAATCTGGTGGATTTCTCCCCTTGATTCCTCTTTTTGCAGGGCTTAGCGCACTAGGAGCCTTAGGAGGTGGTGCGGCGGGAATTGCAAAGGCTGTCGGCGATGCCCGTACCGCATCTGAACAATTGAAAGAAAGTCAGAGACACAACAAAACGTTAGAGGCGATAGCTATGGGTAAAGGATTGTACTTGCGACCGCATAAAAAAGGTTATGGAATGTATTTGAGAGCTCCATGTAAATCAAAAAACTGTTAATAGAGTTACCAGAACGTGCACTCACCGACATAGATATAAGCAAATTTGCAAAAAAAATTAAATTGCCATATTTTCGCGGAGTCTTTTCTCGAAATGAACTACCCATAAAAGTAAATAAAAATGAAATGGGTGTTATAAATTTGGATGATGCTAACCATCCTGGTTCACATTGGGTGTGTTATAAAAAATATAAAAATGTGGCTATATATTTTGACAGTTTTGGTAACTTAAAACCTCCGATTGAATTAGTGAAATATCTTAAAAGTAATAATGATTGCGACATCATTAGATATAATCATGATGTGCATCAAACTTACAATGATATAAATTGTGGGCACTTATGTTTAAAATTTCTATATGAAAACAGATAAAATATATATGCAAAGGTGATAACATGTTAGTTATCTTAAAGAAGCCATGTCATATACGTTCACTCTCACAGGACGCAGCTCTATCTTAACCGCAGATATTAATCCCGCTATTGATTTAGATGATGATGATGGAGAGTATGTGTTGGGGTTAATTAATTGCGAGTCATATAATGCGATTCCAAATATTGAAGAGGGTATCAATAATTGTTTCTATTTCGGTGACAAAAAATGTGAATTACCGACAGGATCATATGAAGTGAAGGATATAAAAACATACTTGAACAGGTTTATTAAAAAACTGAATGAGGATGCTCAGGGTGGGAAAGAAACATTAATAATAAAAGCGAACAGAAGTACTTTGAAATGTGAAATATTAGCAAGTCAAGATATTGATTTCACTAGAAATGATACCTTCAGAGATTTATTGGGGTATAAATCCAATCTTCTTAAAGCTAGTGAGGTACATATAGCTGATTATCCAATAAATATTCTCAAAGTAAACGCTATATGTATTATGTGCAATTTGATATCAGGATCATATAATAATAACGAACAAACGCATATTATTCATGAATTTTTCCCGAATGTTGAACCTGGTGAAAAAATTATTGAAAGCCCACAAAATACAATTTACATGCCGATAAACACACGTAGTGTAAGATCGATTATCGTACATATACAAGATCAAGATGGCAATTTAATCAATTTCAGAGGTGAAGTCATTACGTTAAGACTACATCTGAAGAAAGTAGCTAACAATGGTCATTAAATACAATCAACCCACTTTTCGCACGGTATTAAATAAACCTTATGAGTTTAAAAAAACCAGTTCGTTAAGGACTGTCAAACAGTTAACGTTGGATAATCAGAAGTTTCTGCAATCGCTTGGACTTCAAATTAAGATTTAAAAATTGGTGGCAAGAAAAAAAACGAAGAAGAAGAATAAATTCTCTCTAGTAGTTATTTGGATTAGGATTATAATCACTACAGTTTTCAAGTGTACTAGGAAAAATGGATTATAATATTTTAAATGTAACAGAGCGTGCTCTAGAAGATAATTCTATTGTTAACGCAGAGAAACACACTCATCAGCCATACTCATCAACCACTTTTAACAATAATGATGAGATCCGGATCCCGATCCCTCAGCAGGATACTTATACTCTACCGTGGAACAGTTTAATATACATAGAAGGTAGAGTGACTAAGGTAGATGGAACACCTTCAACCAACGTAAAATTTACAAATAATGGTATTGCATTTTTGTTTGATGAAATTCGCTATGAAGTGAACGGGGTTGTAATTGATAGGGTTCGAAATCCGGGTATTACAACCACTATGAAATCGCTTGTTTCATGTAACCAGAATGAAAGTAAGGCGTTGAAAAACGCTGGCTGGTATGGATGTTCAGAGACTGCTGATTCGCTAATAGATGAAAAGGGTTACTTCAATGTATGTATACCACTAAGAATGTTGCTTGGTTTTGCTGAGGATTTCCGAAAAATTATAATGAACTTACGTCAAGAGTTGGTTCTCATACGCAGCAACACGGATAATAATGCTCTGAAAAATTCTGATGCTACAGAAAAAATAAAACTTGAACTAAATAAAGTTCAGTGGAAGATTCCACACATATCAGTGGCAGATGCGGAACGCTTAATGTTGTTGAATTTACTTAATGCTAATGCTGAACTACAATTAACGTTCAGAAGTTGGGAGTTGATAGAGTATCCCGTTTTGCAAGAAACTCAACATCATACCTGGGCGGTTAAAACTACCTCTCAACTTGAAAAACCTCGATTTATCATTTTCGGGTTACAGACAAATGTTAAAAATGATCTGGGTAAAAGTATGAGTATATTTAACCATTGTCATTTAACTAATATAAAATTATATTTAAATTCTGAAATATATCCATATGATAATTTAAATTTGAACTTTAAGCAAAATTGTTATGCAATGTTATATGATATGTATGCACAGTTTCAATCATCGTATTACGGTCGAGATAATGGGCCAATAATGTCACCAGATGATTTTAAAAGATTCGCCCCATTAGTGGTTCTTGACTGTACTCATCAGAATGAAGTGTTAAAATCTGGAGCTGTAGAAGTTCGTCTGGAATTTGAAACTGGTGAAAACATGCCTGCGAATACTACTGCATATTGTCTAATTTTACATGATAAAATTGTTAAATATTCTCCTACAACCAGTATTGTACGTGTATTGTAATTTTCTTATAATATGTATACTTTAAAATATGATAAAAGTGTGTAATGATATATTTGTATATTTTTATGTTTTCAATAAATTCACATGTGAAAAATATAAAAACTATGTTTTATTCAATGACTCTAATTATGCAGAAAAGGAAAAAATAACAGCCTGTTAAAAGCAGTTCACATGGTCTGTAAAATTTTCCTACGTAACACCTTTTAGAATTTTGTGAGCTCTTCACCCCTGTCATCTCCGCAACCATCTTAACACCATGATCGCACTACCTTTTCCTCCCATTTTCTCATAAACTTCTTCAGCTCTCAGGGAACCACCTGTTTAGAACCTCTTAGGCAACGACCTTTGACCTTCTTCAGCTGTCTCTATGGGGATGCTGTCCGCGACTTCTCCAGCACCTCCTGGGGCACTTCTTGTAACTGGTGACCTTGAAAGACACTCCCAAGGTCAAGTCGGACCCCATGACCTTGAAAAACTCTTCCAAGGTCAAGTCGGACCCCATGACCTTGAAAAACTCTTCCAAGGTCAAGTGGAACCCCATGACCTTGGAAGACTCTTCCAAGGTCAAGTGAAACCCCGTAATCTCGACATGCGGATGACCACGGTCCAAAGTCCAATGTGTCACAGGAATAGCACAAGTATACTACTTACATCCATTTGACAACTGACAATAACTGAAGCGCCTCTATTGAGATTTTGAGAAACTGACAGTTGTAGGATAGTCGAGTTTGTTTTCTGTTGTTTTCATAGCAAGTTTTTAAAAAAATGTCTTTAAAATTGCTAGAAAAAATTAAATGCATCGTGAATTGTTGTGTTTATCTTTGCAATGCAAAAGTAGGTCGTGATAGAGACCTAAGTTTTCATCGTGTTCCGAAACGTGGCAAAAAAACGTGTTTCTGAATTTACGTGGTGGTGCACTTGTATGTAGTTATAGATAGAAGACAAGCATGGGAATATGTTCTTAGAAGTGGAAAGAGAGTTAAAGACCATTTTAGAGTGTGTTCCCGTCATTTTACAACGAGGATTACTTTTGGCCCGGTATGTAACATACATAAAGTTAAAGCCTGCGCAAAATGATAGGTTAATTAACATTTTTTTTTTTTTCTTTCTAGATATTCCTTGTATGAAAAATGTTTTGAAACAAAATGCTGTGCCATCTTTGAATCTGGCAAGTTGTACAAAAATTGTGAAACAGAGGAGAATAATAGAAAAGAAGGTTACACATGAGGATCTTGCAAACTATGCTGCTGATTAGCTGACGAGCAAGTGGCTGGACCAAGCTCAATACTTGATGAACAGGTGAAGGTGATTCACACGTGAGAACTTGATGATTTGGAAACTGCAGGGATCTTGCTATCCTTGAGTCGTGCAGTAGTAGAAGTTACGGAAGATAAACATACTGCACGCAAAGATATCGCAGTGCAAGTTTCCAGCGGAAGTGATACATGCGACAACCGTATCACTTGCAATTAATTAATGATACACAAATTAATACGGGACCGGATTACAGAGTCGTAAATTATTAGAATTTCTTGTGGGCAAATTAACTTTCTTTCATAAAAAAGATTGAATTTCCCAACATATAACATTGACGGATAAGGTTGTGTTAACGCTAATGAAATTAAAACAAGCCTTGAGCTATTCAATGTTGGCTGTATTGTTTAAAATTTCCGCAGTTTCCTGTCGTCGTATATTCCAAACAATTATACAGGAACTGGCGAAAATATTAAAACATTGTGTGTACTTACCATGTAAAAATGAGATTCTTCAATATTTATAGGCATATTAATTTAATTTTATAGGCATAATTATTATTTAAATGGAGAAAAATGTTAATGGGGGTTGTTCGTAGTAATTTCCGATGGTTTGTTATTATCAAACACAAGCACAGAATAATTTTAACTGACTCACATGAAGCGTTTCGGCTGATGATAATAAACCATTGGAAATGACTACGAACAGACCCAATTTTATTCTTTTGTGATTGTTGTAAGTAATTATCTATAACTTATAGCTATATTTTTGTAAAGTTATGTAGTTATTATTACATATTTACAATATATTACAGTTTTATTATAAAATGTAATATATTGTAAATTAAATTGTATGTTATGTAATTTGGATTGTTTTGTATTGTTTTGGTTATTTTATTTCTATTTGTAATGGCTAATGCCCTGAACGCCGCAAGGCCTAGGGACAAATAAAGAATATATATGTAGTTATTATTAAAATTAATATAATTTTATTTAATATTCACAATAATCAGGAAATTTTAAAACCTTTCTCCCCACTTAACTACTATTTACGTTTGGCTAAACAGTCAATATGCAAAATGAAGTAATTTTTTCATATCTAGTAATTGAATATGTCAAATATGTAGTTATTATTTATTCAGAATATTATATGTAGGTAATATGTGAAAAAAAATCACAAAAACAAATCTTTTCAAAACATTTATTATACAGTTAACATATAACAACTAAATTTATATTATCTGTCTCAATTTGTAATACGAAACTAAGAGGAAATTTTCATTTTTTATGTTGTCTATTTAAAATATCATCTTAGGGTGGTACTGCTGAAATGGCACCTTTCAAAACATTTGACAATTCATATTTGACATTAAATTATATGTCAATTTATTTTTTTAATTGAAAAGTATTTTTATACAAGCAAAATAAGAACATAACATCAGAAAATATGCATAAGAGACAACAATTAGATAAATATACAAAAAAAACACATATATAACGCTTATGGAAAACTTTTAGAAAAAAATGGAACAAAATTAAAAAGAAGCGAAATTATAGACCTTGTGGCAGATATTTTTTCAGTAAATCTTGGTGTCCTTTTTGTTGTGAAATATCAAATAATTTACCCATTTCAATTTCTTTAGATTTCTGAAGGAGAAGTAAGAAAAATTTTAAATGAAGGTGCAGAAAATTTAAGACCGACGAACATGGGAAGAGGTAATAATAAGAAAACAGATAGAACCACAGACTACATGTTTCGGAAAGATTTTAAGAGAAAAATTTGGGATTTACATTCAAAAAATGATTTTTTTTTTTTTAAATATGTTATTAAATTTTGAAAAACAAGAATTATCGCGATATGATGAAACTTAACCATACTTTTAAAAGCCAGATTTACAAGTTCACATGATTCTACAAAAGTCTATTTACACCACAACAGTCACTAAAGTAACCAGATCTAGTTTCGTATTACAAATTGAGACAGATTATACTTACAGTGTGGCATCACAAAGTACTTGTATTAAATACATTCGAGCAGCAGAGTAGAAATAACTTGGCCCAATATTTTCTAACAGAGATATTATTTATCATTACCATGGAAAAGTTACATATAAGTACTAGTGGTGTCAGAAATCGATTTTGACGGAACCGGAACTGGTTCCAAAAAAAAAACCGGTTTCGGGTTTACCCGGTTTTTGAACCGGGTATCCGAAACAGGGTAATCGGAACCGGGTACCCGGGACCGGATATCCGGAACCGGGTATCGTACGGATTTGTTATATACATTTTCAATTTTGAATAGAAAAAAAAAAAAATAGTAATCGTTTCTTTATTTTAATTCTAAACAACTTCTTTATAATATATATTTTTGATATATTACAACTATATCCAGGCCCGGATTTTCTTGTAATAGAATTTAATTTTTCAAAAAATTATATCTCAATAACGGTAAAAGATAGGGACCTCTGGTTTAAATTTTTGAGTTCCTCAAGTCCATTTTAGTCGAAGGAAATTGGGGCCTTAATAACCAAACTTATACAAAAGCATGTATCATTAAACAAAACCCTTAAAAATGGCAAAAAATCGAAAAATCGTAAGGGGGACCCCTTCGATAAGAAATCTCGAATTTTTACAAAAAAAAATATTTCGGATTTTTCTCAAAATTGATACACATTGGGCCGTAGATCACACAAATAAGGTTCATTTTGGATTTTGGCCAACTGTTTTTGAGTAAATCGGAAAAAAAGTACCTAAAATTGACTATATCGGAAAATAGTACCTAAAATTGACTATAACTCAAAAACTAAGGCCTCTTGATTTTTTTTAATATTTTTTTATTAATCCTCACCCCAAAATTACCTTACGGCCATATTTTGGACTGTATTAGGAAAACTGTTTTTTTTCAAAAAAATTAGCAGAGAGTATATGAACATGTATCTCAAAAACTAAAAGAGATAGGGACCTGCGGTTGGAATTTTTGAAGTTTTAAGGTCCGATATATGGTAAAGGCACATTTTAAAACATATTTTAAACAAAAAAAATTTTTGAAAAATTTTGAAATTTTTGTAATGTAATTTAATTTTTCAAAAAATTATATCTCAATAACGGTAAAACATAGGGACCTCTGGTTTAAATTTTTGAGTTCCTCAAGTCCATTTTAGTCGAAGGAAATCGGGGCCTTAATAACCAAACTTATACAAAAGCATGTATCATTAAACAAAACCCTTAAAAATGGCAAAAAATCGAAAAATCGTAAGGGGGACCCCTTCGATAAGAAATCTCGAATTTTTACAAAAAAAATATTTCGGATTTTTCTCAAAATTGATACACATTGGGCCGTAGATCACAAAAATAAGGTTCATTTTGGATTTTGGATAACTGTTTTTGAGTAAATCGGAAAAAAAGTACCTAAAATTGACTATATCGGAAAATAGTACCTAAAATTGACTATAACTCAAAAACTAAGGCCTCTTGATTTTTTTAAATATTTTTTTACTAATCCTCACCCCAAAATTACCTAACGGCCATATTTTGGACTGTATTAGGAAAACGTTTTTTTTTCAAAAAAATTAACAGAGAGTATATGAACATGTATCTCAAAAACTAAAAGAGATAGGGACCTGCGGTTGGAATTTTTGAAGTTTTAAGGTCCGATATATGGTAAAGGCACATTTTAAAACATATTTTAAACAAAAAAAAATTTTGAAAAATTTTGAAATTTTTGTAGTGTAATTTAATTTTTCAAAAAATTATATCTCAATAACGGTAAAAGATAGGGACCTCTGGTTTAAATTTTTGAGTTCCTCAAGTCCATTTTAGTCGAAGGAAATTGGGGCCTTAATAACAAAACTTATACAAAAGCATGTATCATTAAACAAAACCCTTAAAAATGGCAAAAAGTCGAAAAATCGTAAGGGGGACCCCTTCGATAAGAAATCTCGAATTTTTACAAAAAAAAATATTTCGGATTTTTCTCAAAATTGATACACATTGGGCCGTAGATCACAAAAATAAGGTTCTATTTGGATTTTGGCCAACTGTTTTTGAGTAAATCGGAAAAAAAGTACCTAAAATTGACTATATCGGAAAATAGTACCTAAAATTGACTATAACTCAAAAACTAAGGCCTCTTGATTTTTTTAAATATTTTTTTATTAATCCTCACCCCAAAATTACCTAACGGCCATATTTTGGACTGTATTAGGAAAACTTTTTTTTTTCAAAAAAATTAACAGAGAGTATATGAACATGTATCTCAAAAACTAAAAGAGATAGGGACCTGCGGTTGGAATTTTTGAAGTTTTAAGGTCCGATATATGGTAAAAGCACATTTTAAAACAAATTTTAAACAAAAAAAAATTTTGAAAAATTTTGAAATTTTTGTAATAGAATTTAATTTTTCAAAAAATTATATCTCAATAACGGTAAAAGATAGGGACCTCTGGTTTCAATTTTTGAGTTCCTCAAGTCCATTTTAGTCGAAGGAAATTGGGGCCTTAATAACAAAACTTATACAAAAGCTTGTATCATTAAACAAAACCCTTAAAAATGGCAAAAAATCGAAAAATCGTAAGGGGGACCCCTTCGATAAGAAATCTCGAATTTTTACAAAAAAAAATATTTCGGATTTTTCTCAAAATTGATACACATTGGGCCGTAGATCACAAAAATAAGGTTCATTTTGGATTTTGGCCAACTGTTTTTGAGTAAATCGGAAAAAAAGTACCTAAAATTGACTATATCGGAAAATAGTACCTAAAATTGACTATAACTCAAAAACTAAGGCCTCTTGATTTTTTTAAATATTTTTTTATTAATCCTCACCCCAAAATTACCTAACGGCCATATTTTGGACTGTATTAGGAAAACTTTTTTTTTTCAAAAAAATTAACAGAGAGTATATGAACATGTATCTCAAAAACTAAAAGAGATAGGGACCTGCGGTTGGAATTTTTGAAGTTTTAAGGTCCGATATATGGTAAAGGCACATTTTAAAACATATTTTAAACAAAAAAAAATTTTGAAAAATTTTGAAATTTTTGTAGTGTAATTTAATTTTTCAAAAAATTATATCTCAATAACGGTAAAAGATAGGGACCTCTGGTTTAAATTTTTGAGTTCCTCAAGTCCATTTTAGTCGAAGGAAATTGGGGCCTTAATAACAAAACTTATACAAAAGCATGTATCATTAAACAAAACCCTTAAAAATGGCAAAAAGTCGAAAAATCGTAAGGGGGACCCCTTCGATAAGAAATCTCGAACTTTTACAAAAAAAAATATTTCGGATTTTTCTCAAAATTGATACACATTGGGCCGTAGATCACAAAAATAAGGTTTATTTTGGATTTTGGCCAACTGTTTTTGAGTAAATCGGAAAAAAAGTACCTAAAATTGACTATATCGGAAAATAGTACCTAAAATTGACTATAACTCAAAAACTAAGGCCTCTTGATTTTTTTAAATATTTTTTTATTAATACTCACCCCAAAATTACCTAACGGCCATATTTTGGACTGTATTAGGAAAACTTTTTTTTTTCAAAAAAATTAACAGAGAGTATATGAACATGTATCTCAAAAACTAAAAGAGATAGGGACCTGCGGTTGGAATTTTTGAAGTTTTAAGGTCCGATATATGGTAAAGGCACATTTTAAAACATATTTTAAACAAAAAAAAATTTTGAAAAATTTTGAAATTTTTGTAGTGTAATTTAATTTTTCAAAAAATTATATCTCAATAACGGTAAAAGATAGGGACCTCTGGTTTAAATTTTTGAGTTCCTCAAGTCCATTTTAGTCGAAGGAAATTGGGGCCTTAATAACAAAACTTATACAAAAGCATGTATCATTAAACAAAACCCTTAAAAATGGCAAAAAGTCGAAAAATCGTAAGGGGGACCCCTTCGATAAGAAATCTCGAATTTTTACAAAAAAAAATATTTCGGATTTTTCTCAAAATTGATACACATTGGGCCGTAGATCACAAAAATAAGGTTCATTTTAGATTTTGGCCAACTGTTTTTGAGTAAATCGGAAAAAAAGTACCTAAAATTGACTATATCGGAAAATAGTACCTAAAATTGACTATAACTCAAAAACTAAGGCCTCTTGATTTTTTTAAATATTTTTTTATTAATCCTCACCCCAAAATTACCTAACGGCCATATTTTGGACTGTATTAGGAAAACTTTTTTTTTTCAAAAAAATTAACAGAGAGTATATGAACATGTATCTCAAAAACTAAAAGAGATAGGGACCTGCGGTTGGAATTTTTGAAGTTTTAAGGTCCGATATATGGTAAAGGCACATTTTAAAACATATTTTAAACAAAAAAAAATTTTGAAAAATTTTGAAATTTTTGTAATAGAATTTAATTTTTAAAAAATTATATCTCAATAACGGTAAAAGATAGGGACCTCTGGTTTAAATTTTTGAGTTCCTCAAGTCCATTTTAGTCGAAGGAAATTAGGGCCTTAATAACCAAACTTATACAAAAGCATGTATCATTAAACGAAACCCTTAAAAATGGCAAAAAATCGAAAAATCGTAACCCCTTACGATTTTTCGATTTTTTTAAATATATTTTTATTAATCCTCACCCCAAAATTACCTAACGGCCATATTTTGGACTGTATTAGGAAAACTTTTTTTTTCAAAAAAATGAACAGAGAATTTATGAACATGTATTTCAAAAACTAAAACAGATAGGGACCTGCGGTTGGAATTTTTGAAGTTTTAAGGTCCGATATATGGTAAAGGCACATTTTAAAACATATTTTAAACCAAAAAATTTTTAGGAAAAATTTTGAAATTTTTGTATTAAAATTTAATTTAAAAAAAAATTATATCTCAATAACGGTAAAAGATAGGGACCTCTGGTTTAAATTTTTGAGTTCCTCAAGTCCATTTTAGTCGAAAAAAATTGCCCGTACCCGACAAAATTTTAAGTTTGGCCCGAATAAACCTCGTTGAAAAAATATTATGATACAAAAATTGCTTACAATTTGTAATAATTATGAAACTAGAAATTAAAAAATATATATATATTTTTTAACGAAGGTTTAAAAATATATTATTTAAAGGTATTATTGTTCTTATCCGGCCCGAGCCCGAATATAATACATGTCTGTCGGCACGAACCCGGCCCTCGGGTAAAGCCCGAGCCCGTGCAGACCTCTAACATCCATTGCTCAACTTCACAGCGCTATGATTCATCATAGTACATCCATTGCTCACCTTCACAGCGCTAGGCTTCATCGTAGTACATCCATTGCTCACCTTCACAGCGCTAGGCTTCATCATAGTACATCCATTGCTCACCTTCACAGCGCTAGGCTTCATCGTAGTACATCCTCTGCCCACCTTCACAGCGCTGTGATTCATCGTAGTACATCCTCTGCTCTCCTTCACAGCGCTGTGATTCATCGTAGTACATCCATTTGACAACTGACAATAACTGAAGCGCCTCTAGTGAGATTTTGAGAAACTGACAGTTGTAGGATAGTCGAGTTTGTTTTCTGTTGTTTTCATAGCAAGTTTTTAAAAAAATGTCTTTAAAATTGCTAGAAAAAATTAAATGCATCGTGAATTGTTGTGTTTATCTTTGCAATGCAAAAGTAGGTCGTGATAGAGACCTAAGTTTTCATCGTGTTCCGAAACGTGGCAAAAAAACGTGTTTCTGAATTTACGTGGTGGTGCACTTGTATGTAGTTATAGATAGAAGACAAGCATGGGAATATGTTCTTAGAAGTGGAAAGACAGTTAAAGACCATTTTAGAGTGTGTTCCCGTCATTTTACAACGAGGATTACTTTTGGCCCGGTATGTAACATACATAAAGTTAAAGCCTGCGCAAAATGATAGGTTAATTAACATTTTTTTTTTTTTCTTTCTAGATATTCCTTGTATGAAAAATGTTTTGAAACAAAATGCTGTGCCATCTTTGAATCTGGCAAGTTGTACAAAAATTGTGAAACAGAGGAGAATAATAGAAAAGAAGGTTACACATGAGGATCTTGCAAACTATGCTGCTGATTAGCTGACGAGCAAGTGGCTGGACCAAGCTCAATACTTGATGAACAGGTGAAGGTGATTCACACGTGAGAACTTGATGATTTGGAAACTGCAGGGATCTTGCTATCCTTGAGTCGTGCAGTAGTAGAAGTTACGGAAGATAAACATACTGCACGCAAAGATATCGCAGTGCAAGTTTCCAGCGGAAGTGATACATGCGACAACCGTATCACTTGCAATTAATTAATGATACACAAATTAATACGGGACCGGATTACAGAGTCGTAAATTATTAGAATTTCTTGTGGGCAAATTAACTTTCTTTCATAAAAAAGATTGAATTTCCCAACATATAACATTGACGGATAAGGTTGTGTTAACGCTAATGAAATTAAAACAAGCCTTGAGCTATTCAATGTTGGCTGTATTGTTTAAAATTTCCGCAGTTTCCTGTCGTCGTATATTCCAAACAATTATACAGGAACTGGCGAAAATATTAAAACATTGTGTGTACTTACCATGTAAAAATGAGATTCTTCAATATTTATAGGCATATTAATTTAATTTTATAGGCATAATTATTATTTAAATGGAGAAAAATGTTAATGGGGGTTGTTCGTAGTCATTTCCGATGGTTTGTTATTATCAAACACAAGCACAGAATAATTTTAACTGACTCACATGAAGCGTTTCGGCTGATGATAATAAACCATTGGAAATGACTACGAACAGACCCAATTTTATTCTTTTGTGATTGTTGTAAGTAATTATCTATAACTTATAGCTATATTTTTGTAAAGTTATGTAGTTATTATTACATATTTACAATATATTACAGTTTTATTATAAAATGTAATATATTGTAAATTAAATTGTATGTTATGTAATTTGGATTGTTTTGTATTGTTTTGGTTATTTTATTTCTATTTGTAATGGCTAATGCCCTGAACGCCGCAAGGCCTAGGGACAAATAAAGAATATATATGTAGTTATTATTAAAATTAATATAATTTTATTTAATATTCACAATAATCAGGAAATTTTAAAACCTTTCTCCCCACTTAACTACTATTTACGTTTGGCTAAACAGTCAATATGCAAAATGAAGTAATTTTTTCATATCTAGTAATTGAATATGTCAAATATGTAGTTATTATTTATTCAGAATATTATATGTAGGTAATATGTGAAAAAAAATCACAAAAACAAATCTTTTCAAAACATTTATTATACAGTTAACATATAACAACTAAATTTATATTATCTGTCTCAATTTGTAATACGAAACTAAGAGGAAAATTTCATTTTTTATGTTGTCTATTTAAAATATCATCTTAGGGTGGTACTGCTGAAATGGCACCTTTCAAAACATTTGACAATTCATATTTGACATTAAATTATATGTCAATTTATTTTTTTAATTGAAAAGTATTTTTATACAAGCAAAATAAGAACATAACATCAGAAAATATGCATAAGAGACAACAATTAGATAAATATACAAAAAAAAACACATATATAACGCTTATGGAAAACTTTTAGAAAAAAATGGAACAAAATTAAAAAGAAGCGAAATTATAGACCTTGTGGCAGATATTTTTTCAGTAAATCTTGGTGTCCTTTTTGTTGTGAAATATCAAATAATTTACCCATTTCAATTTCTTTAGATTTCTGAAGGAGAAGTAAGAAAAATTTTAAATGAAGGTGCAGAAAATTTAAGACCGACGAACATGGGAAGAGGTAATAATAAGAAAACAGATAGAACCACAGACTACATGTTTCGGAAAGATTTTAAGAGAAAAATTTGGGATTTACATTCAAAAAATGATTTTTTTTTTTAAATATGTTATTAAATTTTGAAAAACAAGAATTATCGCGATATGATGAAACTTAACCATACTTTTAAAAGCCAGATTTACAAGTTCACATGATTCTACAAAAGTCTATTTACACCACAACAGTCACTAAAGTAACCAGATCTAGTTTCGTATTACAAATTGAGACAGATTATACTTACAGTGTGCCATCACAAAGTACTTGTATTAAATACATTCGAGCAGCAGAGTAGAAATAACTTGGCCCAATATTTTCTAACAGAGATATTATTTATCATTACCATGGAAAAGTTACATATAAGTACTAGTGGTGTCAGAAATCGATTTTGACGGAACCGGAACTGGTTCCAAAAAAAAAACCGGTTTCGGGTTTACCCGGTTTTTGAACCGGGTATCCGAAACAGGGTAATCGGAACCGGGTACCCGGGACCGGATATCCGGAACCGGGTATCGTACGGATTTGTTATATACATTTTCAATTTTGAATAGAAAAAAAAAATAGTAATCGTTTCTTTATTTTAATTCTAAACAACTTCTTTATAATATATATTTTTGATATGCCTGGATATAGTTGTAATCTATATCCAGGCCCGGATTTTTTTGTAATAGAATTTAATTTTTCAAAAAATTATATCTCAATAACGGTAAAAGATAGGGACCTCTGGTTTAAATTTTTGAGTTCCTCAAGTCCATTTTAGTCGAAGGATATTAGGGCCTTAATAACCAAACTTATACAAAAGCATGTATCATTAAACAAAACCCTTAGAAATGGCAAAAAATCGAAAAATCGTAAGGGGGTCCCCTTCGATAAGAAATCTCGAATTTTTACAAAAAAAAATATTTCGGATTTTTCTCAAATTTGATACACATTGGGCCGTAGATCACAAAAATAAGGTTCATTTTGGATTTTGGCCAACTGTTTTTAAGTAAATCGGAAAAAAAGTACCTAAAATTGACTATATCGGAAAATAGTACCTAAAATTGACTATAACTCAAAAACTAAGGCCTCTTGATTTTTTTAAATATTTTTTTATTAATCCTCACCCCAAAATTACCTAACGGCCATATTTTGGACTGTATTAGGAAAACTTTTTTTTTTCAAAAAAATTAACAGAGAGTAAATGAACATGTATCTCAAAAACTAAAAGAGATAGGGACCTGCGGTTGGAATTTTTGAAGTTTTAAGGTCCGATATATGGTAAAGGCACATTTTAAAACATATTTTAAACAAAAAAAATTTTTGAAAAATTTTGAAATTTTTGTAATGTAATTTAATTTTTCCAAAAATTATATCTCAATAACGGTAAAAGATAGGGACCTCTGGTTTAAATTTTTGAGTTCCTCAAGTCCATTTTAGTCGAAGGAAATTGGGGCCTTAATAACCAAACTTATACAAAAGCATGTATCATTAAACAAAACCCTTAAAAATGGCAAAAAATCGAAAAATCGTAAGGGGGACCCCTTCGATAAGAAATCTCGAATTTTTACAAAAAAAAATATTTCGGATTTTTCTCAAAATTGATACACATTGGGCCGTAGATCACAAAAATAAGGTTCATTTTGGATTTTGGCCAACTGTTTTTGAGTAAATCGGAAAAAAAGTACCTAAAATTGACTATATCGGAAAATAGTACCTAAAATTGACTATAACTCAAAAACTAAGGCCTCTTGATTTTTTTAAATATTTTTTTATTAATCCTCACCCCAAAATTACCTAACGGCCATATTTTGGAATGTATTAGGAAAACTTTTTTTTTTCAAAAAAATTAACAGAGAGTATCTGAACATGTATCTCAAAAACTAAAAGAGATAGGGACCTGCGGTTGAAATTTTTGAAGTTTTAAGGTCCGATATATGGTAAAGGCACATTTTAAAACATATTTTAAACAAAAAAAATTTTTGAAAAATTTGGAAATTTTTGTAATGTAATTTAATTTTTCAAAAAATTATATCTCAATAACGGTAAAACATAGGGACCTCTGGTTTAAATTTTTGAGTTCCTCAAGTCTATTTTAGTCGAAGGAAATTGGGGCCTTAATAACCAAACTTATACAAAAGCATGTATCATTAAACAAAACCCTTAAAAATGGCAAAAAATCGAAAAATCGTAAGGGGGACCCCTTCGATAAGAAATCTCGAATTTTTACAAAAAAAAATATTTCGGATTTTTGTCAAAATTGATACACATTGGGCCGTAGATCACAAAAATAAGGTTCATTTTGGATTTTGGATAACTGTTTTTGAGTAAATCGGAAAAAAAGTACCTAAAATTGACTATATCGGAAAATAGTACCTAAAATTGACTATAACTCAAAAACTAAGGCCTCTTGATAATTTTAAATATTTTTTTATTAATCCTCACCCCAAAATTACCTAACGGCCATATTTTGGACTGTATTAGGAAAACTTTTTTTTTTCAAAAAAATCAACAGAGAGTATATGAACATGTATCTCAAAAACTAAAAGAGATAGGGACCTGCGGTTGGAATTTTTGAAGTTCTAAGGTCCGATATATGGTAAAGGCATATTTTAAAACATATTTTAAACAAAAAAAAATTTTGAAAAATTTTGAAATTTTTGTCGTGTAATTTAATTTTTCAAAAAATTATATCTCAATAACGGTAAAAGATAGGGACCTCTGGTTTAAATTTTTGAGTTCCTCAAGTCCATTTTAGTCGAAGGAAATTGGGGCCTTAATAACAAAACTTATACAAAAGCATGTATCATTAAACAAAACCCTTAAAAATGGCAAAAAGTCGAAAAATCGTAAGGGGGACCCCTTCGATAAGAAATCTCGAATTTTACAAAAAAAAATATTTCGGATTTTTCTCAAAATTGATACACATTGGGCCGTAGATCACAAAAATAAGGTTCATTTTGGATTTTGGCCAACTGTTTTTGAGTAAATCGGAAAAAAAGTACCTAAAATTGACTATATCGGAAAATAGTACCTAAAATTGACTATAACTCAAAAACTAAGGCCTCTTGATTTTTTTAAATATTTTTTTATTAATACTCACCCCAAAATTACCTAACTGCCATATTTTGGACTGTATTAGGAAAACTTTTTTTTTTCAAAAAAATTAACAGAGAGTATATGAACATGTATCTCAAAAACTAAAAGAGATAGGGACCTGCGGTTGGAATTTTTGAAGTTTTAAGGTCCGATATATGGTAAAGGCACATTTTAAAACATATTTTAAACAAAAAAAAATTTTGAAAAATTTTGAAATTTTTGTAGTGTAATTTAATTTTTCAAAAAATTATATCTCAATAACGGTAAAAGATAGGGACCTCTGGTTTAAATTTTTGAGTTCCTCAAGTCCATTTTAGTCGAAGGAAATTGGGGCCTTAATAACAAAACTTATACAAAAGCATGTATCATTAAACAAAACCCTTAAAAATGGCAAAAAGTCGAAAAATCGTAAGGGGGACTCCTTCGATAAGAAATCTCGAATTTTTACAAAAAAAAATATTTCGGATTTTTCTCAAAATTGATACACATTGGGCCGTAGATCACAAAAATAAGGTTCATTTTGGATTTTGGCCAACTGTTTTTGAGTAAATCGGAAAAAAAGTACCTAAAATTGACTATATCGGAAAATAGTACCTAAAATTGACTATTACTCAAAAACTAAGGCCTCTTGATTTTTTTAAATATTTTTTTATTAATCCTCACCCCAAAATTACCTAACGGCCATATTTTGGACTGTATTAGGAAAACTTTTTTTTTTCAAAAAAATTAATAGAGAGTATATGAACATGTATCTCAAAAACTAAAAGAGATAGGGACCTGCGGTTGGAATTTTTGAAGTTTTAAGGTCCGATATATGGTAAAAGCACATTTTAAAACAAATTTTAAACAAAAAAAAATTTTGAAAAATTTTGAAATTTTTGTAATAGAATTTAATTTTTCAAAAAATTATATCTCAATAACGGTAAAAGATAGGGACCTCTGGTTTCAATTTTTGAGTTCCTCAAGTCCATTTTAGTCGAAGGAAATTGGGGCCTTAATAACAAAACTTTTACAAAAGCTTGTATCATTAAACAAAACCCTTAAAAATGGCAAAAAATCGAAAAATCGTAAGGGGGACCCCTTCGATAAGAAATCTCGAATTTTTACAAAAAAAAATATTTCGGATTTTTCTCAAAATTGATACACATTGGGCCATAGATCACAAAAATAAGGTTCATTTTGGATTTTGGATAACTGTTTTTGAGCAAATCGGAAAAAAAGTACCTAAAATTGACTATATCGGAAAATAGTACCTAAAATTGACTATAACTCAAAAACTAAGGCCTCTTGATTTTTTTAAATATTTTTTTATTAATCCTCACCCCAAAATTACCTAACGGCCATATTTTGGGCTGTATTAGGAAAACTTTTTTTTTCAAAAAAATTAACAGAGAGTATATGAACATGTATCTCAAAAACTAAAAGAGATAGGGACCTGCGGTTGGAATTTTTGAAGTTTTAAGGTCCGATATATGGTAAAGGCACATTTTAAAACATATTTTAAACAAAACAAAATTTTGAAAAATTTTGAAATTTTTGTAGTGTAATTTAATTTTTCAAAAAATTATATCTCAATAACGGTAAAAGATAGGGACCTCTGGTTTAAATTTTTGAGTTCCTCAAGTCCATTTTAGTCGAAGGAAATTGGGGCCTTAATAACAAAACTTATACAAAAGCATGTATCATTAAACAAAACCCTTAAAAATGGCAAAAAGTCGAAAAATCGTAAGGGGGACCCCTTCGATAAGAAATCTCGAATTTTTACAAAAAAAAATATTTCGGATTTTTCTCAAAATTGATACACATTGGGCCGTAGATCACAAAAATAAGGTTCATTTTGGATTTTGGCCAACTGTTTTTGAGTAAATCGGAAAAAAAGTACCTAAAATTGACTATATCGGAAAATAGTACCTAAAATTGACTATAACTCAAAAACTAAGGCCTCTTGATTTTTTTAAATATTTTTTTATTAATACTTACCCCAAAATTACCTAACGGCCATATTTTGGACTGTATTAGGAATACTTTTTTTTTTTCAAAAAAATTAACAGAGAGTATATGAACATGTATCTCAAAAACTAAAAGAGATAGGGACCTGCGGTTGGAATTTTTGAAGTTTTATGGTCCGATATATGGTAAAGGCACATTTTAAAACATATTTTAAACAAAAAAAAATTTTGAAAAATTTTGAAATTTTTGTAGTGTAATTTAATTTTTCAAAAAGTTATATCTCAATAACGGTAAAAATAGGGACCTCTGGTTTAAATTTTTGAGTTCCTCAAGTCCATTTTAGTCGAAGGAAATTGGGGCCTTAATAACAAAACTTATACAAAAGCATGTATCATTAAACAAAACCCTTAAAAATGGCAAAAAGTCGAAAAATCGTAAGGGGGACCCCTTCGATAAGAAATCTCGAATTTTTCCAAAAAAAAATATTTCGGATTTTTCTCAAAATTGATACACATTGGGCCGTAGATCACAAAAATAAGGTTCATTTTGGATTTTGGCCAACTGTTTTTGAGTAAATCGGAAAAAAAGTACCTAAAATTGACTATATCGGAAAATAGTACCTAAAATTGACTATAACTCAAAAACTAAGGCCTCTTGATTTTTTTAAATATTTTTTTATTAATCCTCACCCCAAAATTACCTAACGGCCATATTTTGGACTGTATTAGGAAAACTTTTTTTTTTCAAAAAAATTAACAGAGAGTATATGAACATGTATCTCAAAAACTAAAAGAGATAGGGACCTGCGGTTGGAATTTTTGAAGTTTTAAGGTCCGATATATGGTAAAGGCACATTTTAAAACATATTTTAAACAAAAAAAAATTTTGAAAAATTTTGAAATTTTTGTAATAGAATTTAATTTTTAAAAAATTATATCTCAATAACGGTAAAAGATAGGGACCTCTGGTTTAAATTTTTGAGTTCCTCAAGTCCATTTTAGTCGAAGGAAATTAGGGCCTTAATAACCAAACTTATACAAAAGCATGTATCATTAAACGAAACCCTTAAAAATGGCAAAAAATCGAAAAATCGTAACCCCTTACGATTTTTCGATTTTTTTAAATATATTTTTATTAATCCTCACCCCAAAATTACCTAACGGCCATATTTTGGACTGTATTAGGAAAACTTTTTTTTTCAAAAAAATGAACAGAGAATTTATGAACATGTATTTCAAAAACTAAAACAGATAGGGACCTGCGGTTGGAATTTTTGAAGTTTTAAGGTCCGATATATGGTAAAGGCACATTTTAAAACATATTTTAAACCAAAAAATTTTTAGGAAAAATTTTGAAATTTTTGTATTAAAATTTAATTTAAAAAAAAATTATATCTCAATAACGGTAAAAGATAGGGACCTCTGGTTTAAATTTTTGAGTTCCTCAAGTCCATTTTAGTCGAAAAAAATTGCCCGTACCCGACAAAATTTTAAGTTTGGCCCGAATAAACCTCGTTGAAAAAATATTATGATACAAAAATTGCTTACAATTTGTAATAATTATGAAACTAGAAATTAAAAAATATATATATATTTTTTAACGAAGGTTTAAAAATATATTATTTAAAGGTATTATTGTTCTTATCCGGCCCGAGCCCGAATATAATACATGTCTGTCGGCACGAACCCGGCCCTCGGGTAAAGCCCGAGCCCGTGCAGACCTCTAACATCCATTGCTCAACTTCACAGCGCTATGATTCATCATAGTACATCCATTGCTCACCTTCACAGCGCTAGGCTTCATCGTAGTACATCCATTGCTCACCTTCACAGCGCTAGGCTTCATCATAGTACATCCATTGCTCACCTTCACAGCGCTAGGCTTCATCGTAGTACATCCTCTGCCCACCTTCACAGCGCTGTGATTCATCGTAGTACATCCTCTGCTCTCCTTCACAGCGCTGTGATTCATCGTAGTACATCCATTTGACAACTGACAATAACTGAAGCGCCTCTAGTGAGATTTTGAGAAACTGACAGTTGTAGGATAGTCGAGTTTGTTTTCTGTTGTTTTCATAGCAAGTTTTTAAAAAAATGTCTTTAAAATTGCTAGAAAAAATTAAATGCATCGTGAATTGTTGTGTTTATCTTTGCAATGCAAAAGTAGGTCGTGATAGAGACCTAAGTTTTCATCATGTTCCGAAACGTGGCAAAAAAACGTGTTTCTGAATTTACGTGGTGGTGCACTTGTATGTAGTTATAGATAGAAGACAAGCATGGGAATATGTTCTTAGAAGTGGAAAGACAGTTAAAGACCATTTTAGAGTGTGTTCCCGTCATTTTACAACGAGGATTACTTTTGGCCCGGTATGTAACATACATAAAGTTAAAGCCTGCGCAAAATGATAGGTTAATTAACATTTTTTTTTTTTTCTTTCTAGATATTCCTTGTATGAAAAATGTTTTGAAACAAAATGCTGTGCCATCTTTGAATCTGGCAAGTTGTACAAAAATTGTGAAACAGAGGAGAATAATAGAAAAGAAGGTTACACATGAGGATCTTGCAAACTATGCTGCTGATTAGCTGACGAGCAAGTGGCTGGACCAAGCTCAATACTTGATGAACAGGTGAAGGTGATTCACACGTGAGAACTTGATGATTTGGAAACTGCAGGGATCTTGCTATCCTTGAGTCGTGCAGTAGTAGAAGTTACGGAAGATAAACATACTGCACGCAAAGATATCGCAGTGCAAGTTTCCAGCGGAAGTGATACATGCGACAACCGTATCACTTGCAATTAATTAATGATACACAAATTAATACGGGACCGGATTACAGAGTCGTAAATTATTAGAATTTCTTGTGGGCAAATTAACTTTCTTTCATAAAAAAGATTGAATTTCCCAACATATAACATTGACGGATAAGGTTGTGTTAACGCTAATGAAATTAAAACAAGCCTTGAGCTATTCAATGTTGGCTGTATTGTTTAAAATTTCCGCAGTTTCCTGTCGTCGTATATTCCAAACAATTATACAGGAACTGGCGAAAATATTAAAACATTGTGTGTACTTACCATGTAAAAATGAGATTCTTCAATATTTATAGGCATATTAATTTAATTTTATAGGCATAATTATTATTTAAATGGAGAAAAATGTTAATGGGGGTTGTTCGTAGTCATTTCCGATGGTTTGTTATTATCAAACACAAGCACAGAATAATTTTAACTGACTCACATGAAGCGTTTCGGCTGATGATAATAAACCATTGGAAATGACTACGAACAGACCCAATTTTATTCTTTTGTGATTGTTGTAAGTAATTATCTATAACTTATAGCTATATTTTTGTAAAGTTATGTAGTTATTATTACATATTTACAATATATTACAGTTTTATTATAAAATGTAATATATTGTAAATTAAATTGTATGTTATGTAATTTGGATTGTTTTGTATTGTTTTGGTTATTTTATTTCTATTTGTAATGGCTAATGCCCTGAACGCCGCAAGGCCTAGGGACAAATAAAGAATATATATGTAGTTATTATTAAAATTAATATAATTTTATTTAATATTCACAATAATCAGGAAATTTTAAAACCTTTCTCCCCACTTAACTACTATTTACGTTTGGCTAAACAGTCAATATGCAAAATGAAGTAATTTTTTCATATCTAGTAATTGAATATGTCAAATATGTAGTTATTATTTATTCAGAATATTATATGTAGGTAATATGTGAAAAAAAATCACAAAAACAAATCTTTTCAAAACATTTATTATACAGTTAACATATAACAACTAAATTTATATTATCTGTCTCAATTTGTAATACGAAACTAAGAGGAAAATTTCATTTTTTATGTTGTCTATTTAAAATATCATCTTAGGGTGGTACTGCTGAAATGGCACCTTTCAAAACATTTGACAATTCATATTTGACATTAAATTATCTGTCAATTTATTTTTTTAATTGAAAAGTATTTTTATACAAGCAAAATAAGAACATAACATCAGAAAATATGCATAAGAGACAACAATTAGATAAATATACAAAAAAAACACATATATAACGCTTATGGAAAACTTTTAGAAAAAAATGGAACAAAATTAAAAAGAAGCGAAATTATAGACCTTGTGGCAGATATTTTTACTTGCCCGACCTTAATATATAAGGGGCAAGTATTGTAATCGCGAAAATTTTCGATGTCGAGATTTTGACGGATGACCACGTTTCATGGTCCAGGGAATCCAAAAAACCTATTTTCGAAGTGCCGTCCGTATGTGTGTGTGTGTCTGTCTGTCTGTCTGTCTGTGTGTATACACGATAACTCAAAAACGGTTTAACTTAAAGAGTTCGTTCTGGTACTAAAAAATTCTCCTATTAAATGGGAAGAACCCTATTGTTTTTTATGAAAATCGGTTGACTAGAAATGGGAGTTTACTTGTGTCGATTTTAATATTTTTGCGAATATTTAGCAACAGAAAAATATTTCGAAAAAATTTATTGAACAAAAGTTACTATAAATGCAATAACTAATAACTTTTATTTGAGACGTTTTTTGATAAAACGAAAAATTTCGAAAATTTTTTGTAAAATTATTTAAAATTTTTCCAAGTCTCAATTTTTTCATACTCATATGTAACGTTTCCATGGTCATGATAATTAATTCGTAACTAGTAAAGCAAGCCTTGGACAAAAATTTGTATAGAACATAATTTGATGTATTTTTGAAGATTTATCTAAATATTAAATTTTTTTTTTTTTTTTAATTTACATTTTTTTTAAATATTTTTTTTATGGGAGGGCAAGTCTAGCGGAGGTTTCCTTTCGCCACTGGTTTCAGTAAATCTTGGTGTCCTTTTTGTTGTGAAATATAAAATAATTTACCCATTTCAATTTCTTTAGATTTCTGAAGGAGAAGTAAGAAAAATTTTAAATGAAGGTGCAGAAAATTTAAGACCGACGAACATGGGAAGAGGTAATAATAAGAAAACAGATAGAACCACAGACTACATGTTTCGGAAAGATTTTAAGAGAAAAATTTGGGATTTACATTCAAAAAATGATTATTTTTTTTTAAAATATGTTATTAAATTTTGAAAAACAAGAATTATCGCGATATGATGAAACTTAACCATACTTTTAAAAGCCAGATTTACAAGTTCACATGATTCTACAAAAGTCTATTTACACCACAACAGTCACTAAAGTAACCAGATCTAGTTTCGTATTACAAATTGAGACAGATTATACTTACAGTGTGCCATCACAAAGTACTTGTATTAAATACATTCGAGCAGCAGAGTAGAAATAACTTGGCCCAATATTTTCTAACAGAGATATTATTTATCATTACCATGGAAAAGTTACATATAAGTACTAGTGGTGTCAGAAATCGATTTTGACGGAACCGGAACTGGTTCAAAAAAAAAAACCGGTTTCGGGTTTACCCGGTTTTTGAACCGGGTATCCGAAACAGGGTAATCGGAACCGGGTACCCGGGACCGGATATCCGGAACCGGGTATCGTACGGATTTGTTATATACATTTTCAATTTTGAATAGAAAAAAAAAAAATAGTAATCGTTTCTTTATTTTAATTCTAAACAACTTCTTTATAAT
The DNA here is from genome assembly GCA_963971575.1 of Liopterus haemorrhoidalis. Lineage (NCBI taxonomy): Eukaryota > Metazoa > Arthropoda > Insecta > Coleoptera > Dytiscidae > Liopterus > Liopterus haemorrhoidalis. The sequence continues at coordinate 389,009 of OZ020611.1, forward strand.
ATATATTTTTGATATATTACAACTATATCCAGGCCCGGATTTTTTTGTAATAGAATTTAATTTTTCAAAAAATTATATCTCAATAACGGTAAAAGATAGGGACCTCTGGTTTAAATTTTTAAGTTCCTCAAGTCCATTTTAGTCGAAGGAAATTAGGGCCTTAATAACCAAACTTATACAAAAGCATGTATCATTAAACAAAACCCTTAGAAATGGCAAAAAATCGAAAAATCGTAAGGGGGTCCCCTTCGATAAGAAATCTCGAATTTTTACAAAAAAAAAATATTTCGGATTTTTCTCAAATTTGATACACATTGGGCCGTAGATCACAAAAATAAGGTTCATTTTGGATTTTGGCCAACTGTTTTTAAGTAAATCGGAAAAAAAGTACCTAAAATTGACTATATCGGAAAATAGTACCTAAAATTGACTATAACTCAAAAACTAAGGCCTCTTGATTTTTTTAAATATTTTTTTATTAATCCTCACCCCAAAATTACCTAACGGCCATATTTTGGACTGTATTAGGAAAACTTTTTTTTTTCAAAAAAATTAACAGAGAGTATATGAACATGTATCTCAAAAACTAAAAGAGATAGGGACCTGCGGTTGGAATTTTTGAAGTTTTAAGGTCCGATATATGGTAAAGGCACATTTTAAAACATATTTTAAACAAAAAAAATTTTTGAAAAATTTTGAAATTTTTGTAATGTAATTTAATTTTTCAAAAAATTATATCTCAATAACGGTAAAACATAGGGACCTCTGGTTTAAATTTTTGAGTTCCTCAAGTCTATTTTAGTCGAAGGAAATTGGGGCCTTAATAACCAAACTTATACAAAAGCATGTATCATTAAACAAAACCCTTAAAAATGGCAAAAAGTCGAAAAATCGTAAGGGGGACCCCTTCGATAAGAAATCTCGAATTTTTACAAAAAAAAATATTTCGGATTTTTCTCAAAATTGATACACATTGGGCCGTAGATCACAAAAATAAGGTTCATTTTGGATTTTGGCCAACTGTTTTTGAGTAAATCGGAAAAAAAGTACCTAAAATTGACTATATCGGAAAATAGTACCTAAAATTGACTATTACTCAAAAACTAAGGCCTCTTGATTTTTTTAAATATTTTTTTATTAATCCTCACCCCAAAATTACCTAACGGCCATATTTTGGACTGTATTAGGAAAACTTTTTTTTTTCAAAAAAATTAACAGAGAGTATATGAACATGTATCTCAAAAACTAAAAGAGATAGGGACCTGCGGTTGGAATTTTTGAAGTTTTAAGGTCCGATATATGGTAAAAGCACATTTTAAAACAAATTTTAAACAAAAAAAAATTTTGAAAAATTTTGAAATTTTTGTAATAGAATTTAATTTTTCAAAAAATTATATCTCAATAACGGTAAAAGATAGGGACCTCTGGTTTCAATTTTTGAGTTCCTCAAGTCCATTTTAGTCGAAGGAAATTGGGGCCTTAATAACAAAACTTATACAAAAGCTTGTATCATTAAACAAAACCCTTAAAAATGGCAAAAAATCGAAAAATCGTAAGGGGGACCCCTTCGATAAGAAATCTCGAATTTTTACAAAAAAAAATATTTCGGATTTTTCTCAAAATTGATACACATTGGGCCGTAGATCACAAAAATAAGGTTCATTTTGGATTTTGGCCAACTGTTTTTGAGTAAATCGGAAAAAAAGTACCTAAAATTGACTATATCGGAAAATAGTACCTAAAATTGACTATAACTCAAAAACTAAGGCCTCTTGATTTTTTTAAATATTTTTTTATTAATCCTCACCCCAAAATTACCTAACGGCCATATTTTGGACTGTATTAGGAAAACTTTTTTTTTTCAAAAAAATTAACAGAGAGTATATGAACATGTATCTCAAAAACTAAAAGAGATAGGGACCTGCGGTTGGAATTTTTGAAGTTTTAAGGTCCGATATATGGTAAAGGCACATTTTAAAACATATTTTAAACAAAAAAAAATTTTGAAAAATTTTGAAATTTTTGTAGTGTAATTTAATTTTTCAAAAAATTATATCTCAATAACGGTAAAAGATAGGGACCTCTGGTTTAAATTTTTGAGTTCCTCAAGTCCATTTTAGTCGAAGGAAATTGGGGCCTTAATAACAAAACTTATACAAAAGCATGTATCATTAAACAAAACCCTTAAAAATGGCAAAAAGTCGAAAAATCGTAAGGGGGACCCCTTCGATAAGAAATCTCGAATTTTTACAAAAAAAAATATTTCGGATTTTTCTCAAAATTGATACACATTGGGCCGTAGATCACAAAAATAAGGTTCATTTTGGATTTTGGCCAACTGTTTTTGAGTAAATCGGAAAAAAAGTACCTAAAATTGACTATATCGGAAAATAGTACCTAAAATTGACTATAACTCAAAAACTAAGGCCTCTTGATTTTTTTAAATATTTTTTTATTAATACTCACCCCAAAATTACCTAACGGCCATATTTTGGACTGTATTAGGAAAACTTTTTTTTTTCAAAAAAATTAACAGAGAGTATATGAACATGTATCTCAAAAACTAAAAGAGATAGGGACCTGCGGTTGGAATTTTTGAAGTTTTAAGGTCCGATATATGGTAAAGGCACATTTTAAAACATATTTTAAACAAAAAAAAATTTTGAAAAATTTTGAAATTTTTGTAGTGTAATTTAATTTTTCAAAAAATTATATCTCAATAACGGTAAAAGATAGGGACCTCTGGTTTAAATTTTTGAGTTCCTCAAGTCCATTTTAGTCGAAGGAAATTGGGGCCTTAATAACAAAACTTATACAAAAGCATGTATCATTAAACAAAACCCTTAAAAATGGCAAAAAGTCGAAAAATCGTAAGGGGGACCCCTTCGATAAGAAATCTCGAATTTTTACAAAAAAAAATATTTCGGATTTTTCTCAAAATTGATACACATTGGGCCGTAGATCACAAAAATAAGGTTCATTTTGGATTTTGGCCAACTGTTTTTGAGTAAATCGGAAAAAAAGTACCTAAAATTGACTATATCGGAAAATAGTACCTAAAATTGACTATTACTCAAAAACTAAGGCCTCTTGATTTTTTTAAATATTTTTTTATTAATCCTCACCCCAAAATTACCTAACGGCCATATTTTGGACTGTATTAGGAAAACTTTTTTTTTTCAAAAAAATTAACAGAGAGTATATGAACATGTATCTCAAAAACTAAAAGAGATAGGGACCTGCGGTTGGAATTTTTGAAGTTTTAAGGTCCGATATATGGTAAAAGCACATTTTAAAACAAATTTTAAACAAAAAAAAATTTTGAAAAATTTTGAAATTTTTGTAATAGAATTTAATTTTTCAAAAAATTATATCTCAATAACGGTAAAAGATAGGGACCTCTGGTTTCAATTTTTGAGTTCCTCAAGTCCATTTTAGTCGAAGGAAATTGGGGCCTTAATAACAAAACTTATACAAAAGCTTGTATCATTAAACAAAACCCTTAAAAATGGCAAAAAATCGAAAAATCGTAAGGGGGACCCCTTCGATAAGAAATCTCGAATTTTTACAAAAAAAAATATTTCGGATTTTTCTCAAAATTGATACACATTGGGCCGTAGATCACAAAAATAAGGTTCATTTTGGATTTTGGCCAACTGTTTTTGAGTAAATCGGAAAAAAAGTACCTAAAATTGACTATATCGGAAAATAGTACCTAAAATTGACTATTACTCAAAAACTAAGGCCTCTTGATTTTTTTAAATATTTTTTTATTAATCCTCACCCCAAAATTACCTAACGGCCATGTTTTGGACTGTATTAGGAAAACTTTTTTTTTTCAAAAAAATTAACAGAGAGTATATGAACATGTATCTCAAAAACTAAAAGAGATAGGGACCTGCGGTTGGAATTTTTGAAGTTTTAAGGTCCGATATATGGTAAAGGCACATTTTAAAACATATTTTAAACAAAAAAAAATTTTGAAAAATTTTGAAATTTTTGTAGTGTAATTTAATTTTTCAAAAAATTATATCTCAATAACGGTAAAAGATAGGGACCTCTGGTTTAAATTTTTGAGTTCCTCAAGTCCATTTTAGTCGAAGGAAATTGGGGCCTTAATAACAAAACTTATACAAAAGCATGTATCATTAAACAAAACCCTTAAAAATGGCAAAAAGTCGAAAAATCGTAAGGGGGACCCCTTCGATAAGAAATCTCGAATTTTTACAAAAAAAAATATTTCGGATTTTTCTCAAAATTGATACACATTGGGCCGTAGATCACAAAAATAAGGTTCATTTTGGATTTTGGCCAACTGTTTTTGAGTAAATCGGAAAAAAAGTACCTAAAATTGACTATATCGGAAAATAGTACCTAAAATTGACTATAACTCAAAAACTAAGGCCTCTTGATTTTTTTAAATATTTTTTTATTAATACTCACCCCAAAATTACCTAACGGCCATATTTTGGACTGTATTAGGAAAACTTTTTTTTTTCAAAAAAATTAACAGAGAGTATATGAACATGTATCTCAAAAACTAAAAGAGATAGGGACCTGCGGTTGGAATTTTTGAAGTTTTAAGGTCCGATATATGGTAAAGGCACATTTTAAAACATATTTTAAACAAAAAAAAATTTTGAAAAATTTTGAAATTTTTGTAGTGTAATTTAATTTTTCAAAAAATTATATCTCAATAACGGTAAAAGATAGGGACCTCTGGTTTAAATTTTTGAGTTCCTCAAGTCCATTTTAGTCGAAGGAAATTGGGGCCTTAATAACAAAACTTATACAAAAGCATGTATCATTAAACAAAACCCTTAAAAATGGCAAAAAGTCGAAAAATCGTAAGGGGGACCCCTTCGATAAGAAATCTCGAATTTTTACAAAAAAAAATATTTCGGATTTTTCTCAAAATTGATACACATTGGGCCGTAGATCACAAAAATAAGGTTCATTTTGGATTTTGGCCAACTGTTTTTGAGTAAATCGGAAAAAAAGTACCTAAAATTGACTATATCGGAAAATAGTACCTAAAATTGACTATAACTCAAAAACTAAGGCCTCTTGATTTTTTTAAATATTTTTTTATTAATACTCACCCCAAAATTACCTAACGGCCATATTTTGGACTGTATTAGGAAAACTTTTTTTTTTCAAAAAAATTAACAGAGAGTATATGAACATGTATCTCAAAAACTAAAAGAGATAGGGACCTGCGGTTGGAATTTTTGAAGTTTTAAAGTCCGATATATGGTAAAGGCACATTTTAAAACATATTTTAAACAAAAAAAAATTTTGAAAAATTTTGAAATTTTTGTAGTGTAATTTAATTTTTCAAAAAATTATATCTCAATAACGGTAAAAGATAGGGACCTCTGGTTTAAATTTTTGAGTTCCTCAAGTCCATTTTAGTCGAAGGAAATTGGGGCCTTAATAACAAAACTTATACAAAAGCATGTATCATTAAACAAAACCCTTAAAAATGGCAAAAAGTCGAAAAATCGTAAGGGGGACCCCTTCGATAAGAAATCTCGAATTTTTACAAAAAAAAATATTTCGGATTTTTCTCAAAATTGATACACATTGGGCCGTAGATCACAAAAATAAGGTTCATTTTGGATTTTGGCCAACTGTTTTTGAGTAAATCGGAAAAAAAGTACCTAAAATTGACTATATCGGAAAATAGTACCTAAAATTGACTATAACTCAAAAACTAAGGCCTCTTGATTTTTTTAAATATTTTTTTATTAATACTCACCCCAAAATTACCTAACGGCCATATTTTGGACTGTATTAGGAAAACTTTTTTTTTTCAAAAAAATTAACAGAGAGTATATGAACATGTATCTCAAAAACTAAAAGAGATAGGGACCTGCGGTTGGAATTTTTGAAGTTTTAAAGTCCGATATATGGTAAAGGCACATTTTAAAACATATTTTAAACAAAAAAAAATTTTGAAAAATTTTGAAATTTTTGTAGTGTAATTTAATTTTTCAAAAAATTATATCTCAATAACGGTAAAAGATAGGGACCTCTGGTTTAAATTTTTGAGTTCCTCAAGTCCATTTTAGTCGAAGGAAATTGGGGCCTTAATAACAAAACTTATACAAAAGCATGTATCATTAAACAAAACCCTTAAAAATGGCAAAAAGTCGAAAAATCGTAAGGGGGACCCCTTCGATAAGAAATCTCGAATTTTTACAAAAAAAAATATTTCGGATTTTTCTCAAAATTGATACACATTGGGCCGTAGATCACAAAAATAAGGTTCATTTTAGATTTTGGCCAACTGTTTTTGAGTAAATCGGAAAAAAAGTACCTAAAATTGACTATATCGGAAAATAGTACCTAAAATTGACTATAACTCAAAAACTAAGGCCTCTTGATTTTTTTAAATATTTTTTTATTAATCCTCACCCCAAAATTACCTAACGGCCATATTTTGGACTGTATTAGGAAAACTTTTTTTTTTCAAAAAAATTAACAGAGAGTATATGAACATGTATCTCAAAAACTAAAAGAGATAGGGACCTGCGGTTGGAATTTTTGAAGTTTTAAGGTCCGATATATGGTAAAGGCACATTTTAAAACATATTTTAAACAAAAAAAATTTTTGAAAAATTTTGAAATTTTTGTAATAGAATTTAATTTTTCAAAAAATTATATCTCAATAACGGTAAAAGATAGGGACCTCTGGTTTAAATTTTTGAGTTCCTCAAGTCCATTTTAGTCGAAGGAAATTAGGGCCTTAATAACCAAACTTATACAAAAGCATGTATCATTAAACGAAACCCTTAAAAATGGCAAAAAATCGAAAAATCGTAACCCCTTACGATTTTTCGATTTTTTTAAATATATTTTTATTAATCCTCACCCCAAAATTACCTAACGGCCATATTTTGGACTGTATTAGGAAAACTTTTTTTTTCAAAAAAATGAACAGAGAATTTATGAACATGTATTTCAAAAACTAAAACAGATAGGGACCTGCGGTTGGAATTTTTGAAGTTTTAAGGTCCGATATATGGTAAAGGCACATTTTAAAACATATTTTAAACCAAAAAATTTTTAGGAAAAATTTTGAAATTTTTGTATTAAAATTTAATTTAAAAAAAAATTATATCTCAATAACGGTAAAAGATAGGGACCTCTGGTTTAAATTTTTGAGTTCCTCAAGTCCATTTTAGTCGAAAAAAATTGCCCGTACCCGACAAAATTTTAAGTTTGGCCCGAATAAACCTCGTTGAAAAAATATTATGATACAAAAATTGCTTACAATTTGTAATAATTATGAAACTAGAAATTAAAAAATATATATATATTTTTTAACGAAGGTTTAAAAATATATTATTTAAAGGTATTATTGTTCTTATCCGGCCCGAGCCCGAATATAATACATGTCTGTCGGCACGAACCCGGCCCTCGGGTAAAGCCCGAGCCCGTGCAGACCTCTAACATCCATTGCTCAACTTCACAGCGCTATGATTCATCATAGTACATCCATTGCTCACCTTCACAGCGCTAGGCTTCATCGTAGTACATCCATTGCTCACCTTCACAGCGCTAGGCTTCATCGTAGTACATCCATTGCTCACCTTCACAGCGCTAGGCTTCATCGTAGTACATCCATTGCTCACCTTCACAGCGCTAGGCTTCATCATAGTACATCCATTGCTCAGCTTCACAGCGCTAGGCTTCATCGTAGTACATCCTCTGCCCACCTTCACAGCGCTGTGATTCATCGTAGTACATCCTCTGCTCTCCTTCACAGCGCTGTGATTCATCGTAGTACATCCATTTGACAACTGACAATAACTGAAGCGCCTCTAGTGAGATTTTGAGAAACTGACAGTTGTAGGATAGTCGAGTTTGTTTTCTGTTGTTTTCATAGCAAGTTTTTAAAAAAATGTCTTTAAAATTGCTAGAAAAAATTAAATGCATCGTGAATTGTTGTGTTTATCTTTGCAATGCAAAAGTAGGTCGTGATAGAGACCTAAGTTTTCATCGTGTTCCGAAACGTGGCAAAAAAACGTGTTTCTGAATTTACGTGGTGGTGCACTTGTATGTAGTTATAGATAGAAGACAAGCATGGGAATATGTTCTTAGAAGTGGAAAGACAGTTAAAGACCATTTTAGAGTGTGTTCCCGTCATTTTACAACGAGGATTACTTTTGGCCCGGTATGTAACATACATAAAGTTAAAGCCTGCGCAAAATGATAGGTTAATTAACATTTTTTTTTTTTTCTTTCTAGATATTCCTTGTATGAAAAATGTTTTGAAACAAAATGCTGTGCCATCTTTGAATCTGGCAAGTTGTACAAAAATTGTGAAACAGAGGAGAATAATAGAAAAGAAGGTTACACATGAGGATCTTGCAAACTATGCTGCTGATTAGCTGACGAGCAAGTGGCTGGACCAAGCTCAATACTTGATGAACAGGTGAAGGTGATTCACACGTGAGAACTTGATGATTTGGAAACTGCAGGGATCTTGCTATCCTTGAGTCGTGCAGTAGTAGAAGTTACGGAAGATAAACATACTGCACGCAAAGATATCGCAGTGCAAGTTTCCAGCGGAAGTGATACATGCGACAACCGTATCACTTGCAATTAATTAATGATACACAAATTAATACGGGACCGGATTACAGAGTCGTAAATTATTAGAATTTCTTGTGGGCAAATTAACTTTCTTTCATAAAAAAGATTGAATTTCCCAACATATAACATTGACGGATAAGGTTGTGTTAACGCTAATGAAATTAAAACAAGCCTTGAGCTATTCAATGTTGGCTGTATTGTTTAAAATTTCCGCAGTTTCCTGTCGTCGTATATTCCAAACAATTATACAGGAACTGGCGAAAATATTAAAACATTGTGTGTACTTACCATGTAAAAATGAGATTCTTCAATATTTATAGGCATATTAATTTAATTTTATAGGCATAATTATTATTTAAATGGAGAAAAATGTTAATGGGGGTTGTTCGTAGTCATTTCCGATGGTTTGTTATTATCAAACACAAGCACAGAATAATTTTAACTGACTCACATGAAGCGTTTCGGCTGATGATAATAAACCATTGGAAATGACTACGAACAGACCCAATTTTATTCTTTTGTGATTGTTGTAAGTAATTATCTATAACTTATAGCTATATTTTTGTAAAGTTATGTAGTTATTATTACATATTTACAATATATTACAGTTTTATTATAAAATGTAATATATTGTAAATTAAATTGTATGTTATGTAATTTGGATTGTTTTGTATTGTTTTGGTTATTTTATTTCTATTTGTAATGGCTAATGCCCTGAACGCCGCAAGGCCTAGGGACAAATAAAGAATATATATGTAGTTATTATTAAAATTAATATAATTTTATTTAATATTCACAATAATCAGGAAATTTTAAAACCTTTCTCCCCACTTAACTACTATTTACGTTTGGCTAAACAGTCAATATGCAAAATGAAGTAATTTTTTCATATCTAGTAATTGAATATGTCAAATATGTAGTTATTATTTATTCAGAATATTATATGTAGGTAATATGTGAAAAAAAATCACAAAAACAAATCTTTTCAAAACATTTATTATACAGTTAACATATAACAACTAAATTTATATTATCTGTCTCAATTTGTAATACGAAACTAAGAGGAAAATTTCATTTTTTATGTTGTCTATTCAAAATATCATCTTAGGGTGGTACTGCTGAAATGGCACCTTTCAAAACATTTGACAATTCATATTTGACATTAAATTATATGTCAATTTATGTTTTTAATTGAAAAGTATTTTTATACAAGCAAAATAAGAACATAACATCAGAAAATATGCATAAGAGACAACAATTAGATAAATATACAAAAAAAACACATATATAACGCTTATGGAAAACTTTTAGAAAAAAATGGAACAAAATTAAAAAGAAGCGAAATTATAGACCTTGTGGCAGATATTTTTTCAGTAAATCTTGGTGTCCTTTTTGTTGTGAAATATCAAATAATTTACCCATTTCAATTTCTTTAGATTTCTGAAGGAGAAGTAAGAAAAATTTTAAATGAAGGTGCAGAAAATTTAAGACCGACGAACATGGGAAGAGGTAATAATAAGAAAACAGATAGAACCACAGACTACATGTTTCGGAAAGATTTTAAGAGAAAAATTTGGGATTTACATTCAAAAAATGATTTTTTTTTTTAAATATGTTATTAAATTTTGAAAAACAAGAATTATCGCGATATGATGAAACTTAACCATACTTTTAAAAGCCAGATTTACAAGTTCACATGATTCTACAAAAGTCTATTTACACCACAACAGTCACTAAAGTAACCAGATCTAGTTTCGTATTACAAATTGAGACAGATTATACTTACAGTGTGCCATCACAAAGTACTTGTATTAAATACATTCGAGCAGCAGAGTAGAAATAACTTGGCCCAATATTTTCTAACAGAGATATTATTTATCATTACCATGGAAAAGTTACATATAAGTACTAGTGGTGTCAGAAATCGATTTTGACGGAACCGGAACTGGTTCCAAAAAAAAAACCGGTTTCGGGTTTACCCGGTTTTTGAACCGGGTATCCGAAACAGGGTAATCGGAACCGGGTACCCGGGACCGGATATCCGGAACCGGGTATCGTACGGATTTGTTATATACATTTTCAATTTTGAATAGAAAAAAAAAATAGTAATCGTTTCTTTATTTTAATTCTAAACAACTTCTTTATAATATATATTTTTGATATGCCTGGATATAGTTGTAATCTATATCCAGGCCCGGATTTTTTTGTAATAGAATTTAATTTTTCAAAAAATTATATCTCAATAACGGTAAAAGATAGGGACCTCTGGTTTAAATTTTTGAGTTCCTCAAGTCCATTTTAGTCGAAGGATATTAGGGCCTTAATAACCAAACTTATACAAAAGCATGTATCATTAAACAAAACCCTTAGAAATGGCTATAATTGACTATATCGGAAAATAGTACCTAAAATTGACTATAACTCAAAAACTAAGGCCTCTTGATTTTTTTAAATATTTTTTTATTAATACTCACCCCAAAATTACCTAACGGCCATATTTTGGACTGTATTAGGAAAACTTTTTTTTTTCAAAAAAATTAACAGAGTATATGAACATGTATCTCAAAAACTAAAAGAGATAGGGACCTGCGGTTGGAATTTTTGAAGTTTTAAAGTCCGATATATGGTAAAGGCACATTTTAAAACATATTTTAAACAAAAAAAAATTTTGAAAAATTTTGAAATTTTTGTAGTGTAATTTAATTTTTCAAAAAATTATATCTCAATAACGGTAAAAGATAGGGACCTCTGGTTTAAATTTTTGAGTTCCTCAAGTCCATTTTAGTCGAAGGAAATTGGGGCCTTAATAACAAAACTTATACAAAAGCATGTATCATTAAACAAAACCCTTAAAAATGGCAAAAAGTCGAAAAATCGTAAGGGGGACCCCTTCGATAAGAAATCTCGAATTTTTACAAAAAAAAATATTTCGGATTTTTCTCAAATTTGATACACATTGGGCCGTAGATCACAAAAATAAGGTTCATTTTGGATTTTGGCCAACTGTTTTTAAGTAAATCGGAAAAAAAGTACCTAAAATTGACTATATCGGAAAATAGTACCTAAAATTGACTATAACTCAAAAACTAAGGCCTCTTGATTTTTTTAAATATTTTTTTATTAATCCTCACCCCAAAATTACCTAACGGCCATATTTTGGACTGTATTAGGAAAACTTTTTTTTTTCAAAAAAATTAACAGAGAGTATATGAACATGTATCTCAAAAACTAAAAGAGATAGGGACCTGCGGTTGGAATTTTTGAAGTTTTAAGGTCCGATATATGGTAAAGGCACATTTTAAAACATATTTTAAACAAAAAAAATTTTTGAAAAATTTTGAAATTTTTGTAATGTAATTTAATTTTTCCAAAAATTATATCTCAATAACGGTAAAAGATAGGGACCTCTGGTTTAAATTTTTGAGTTCCTCAAGTCCATTTTAGTCGAAGGAAATTGGGGCCTTAATAACCAAACTTATACAAAAGCATGTATCATTAAACAAAACCCTTAAAAATGGCAAAAAATCGAAAAATCGTAAGGGGACCCCTTCGATAAGAAATCTCGAATTTTTACAAAAAAAAATATTTCAGATTTTTCTCAAAATTGATACACATTGGGCCGTAGATCACAAAAATAAGGTTCATTTTGGATTTTGGCCAACTGTTTTTGAGTAAATCGGAAAAAAAGTACCTAAAATTGACTATATCGGAAAATAGTACCTAAAATTGACTATAACTCAAAAACTAAGGCCTCTTGATTTTTTTAAATATTTTTTTATTAATCCTCACCCCAAAATTACCTAACGGCCATATTTTGGACTGTATTAGGAAAACTTTTTTTTTTCAAAAAAATTAACAGAGAGTATATGAACATGTATCTCAAAAACTAAAAGAGATAGGGACCTGCGGTTGGAATTATTGAAGTTTTAAGGTCCGATATATGGTAAAGGCACATATTAAAACATATTTTAAACAAAAAAAATTTTTGAAAAATTTTGAAATTTTTGTAATGTAATTTAATTTTTCAAAAAATTATATCTCAATAACGGTAAAAGATAGGGACCTCTGGTTTAAATTTTTGAGTTCCTCAAGTCCATTTTAGTCGAAGGAAATTGGGGCCTTAATAACAAATCTTATACAAAAGCATGTATCATTAAACAAAACCCTTAAAAATGGCAAAAAGTCGAAAAATCGTAAGGGGGACCCCTTCGATAAGAAATCTCGAATTTTTACAAAAAAAAATATTTCGGAGTTTTCTCAAAATTGATACACATTGGGCCGTAGATCACAAAAATAAGGTTCATTTTGGATTTTGGATAACTGTTTTTGAGTAAATCGGAAAAAAAGTACCTAAAATTGACTATATCGGAAAATAGTACCTAAAATTGACTATAACTCAAAAACTAAGGCCTCTTGATTTTTTTAAATATTTTTTTATTAATCCTCACCCCAAAATTACCTAACGGCCATATTTTGGACTGTATTAGGAAAACTTTTTTTTTTCAAAAAAATTAACAGAGAGTATCTGAACATGTATCTCAAAAACTTAAAGAGATAGGGACCTGCGGTTGAAATTTTTGAAGTTTTAAGGTCCGATATATGGTAAAGGCACATTTTAAAACATATTTTAAACAAAAAAAAATTTTGAAAAATTTGGAAATTTTTGTAATGTAATTTAATTTTTCAAAAAATTATATCTCAATAACGGTAAAACATAGGGACCTCTGGTTTAAATTTTGGAGTTCCTCAAGTCTATTTTAGTCGAAGGAAATTGGGGCCTTAATAACCAAACTTATACAAAAGCATGTATCATTAAACAAAACCCTTAAAAATGGCAAAAAATCGAAAAATCGTAAGGGGGACCCCTTCGATAAGAAATCTCGAATTTTTACAAAAAAAAATATTTCGGATTTTTCTCAAAATTGATACACATTGGGCCGTAGATCACAAAAATAAGGTTCATTTTGGATTTTGGATAACTGTTTTTGAGTAAATCGGAAAAAAAGTACCTAAAATTGACTATATCGGAAAATAGTACCTAAAATTGACTATAACTCAAAAACTAAGGCCTCTTGATTTTTTTAAATATTTTTTTATTAATCCTCACCCCAAAATTACCTAACGGCCATATTTTGGACTGTATTAGGAAAACTTTTTTTTTTCAAAAAAATCAACAGAGAGTATATGAACATGTATCTCAAAAACTAAAAGAGATAGGGACCTGCGGTTGGAATTTTTGAAGTTCTAAGGTCCGATATATGGTAAAGGCATATTTTAAAACATATTTTAAACAAAAAAAAATTTTGAAAAATTTTGAAATTTTTGTAGTGTAATTTAATTTTTCAAAAAATTATATCTCAATAACGGTAAAAGATAGGGACCTCTGGTTTAAATTTTTGAGTTCCTCAAGTCCATTTTAGTCGAAGGAAATTGGGGCCTTAATAACAAAACTTATACAAAAGCATGTATCATTAAACAAAACCCTTAAAAATGGCAAAAAGTCGAAAAATCGTAAGGGGGACCCCTTCGATAAGAAATCTCGAATTTTTACAAAAAAAAATATTTCGGATTTTTCTCAAAATTGATACACATTGGGCCGTAGATCACAAAAATAAGGTTGATTTTGGATTTTGGCCAACTGTTTTTGAGTAAATCGGAAAAAAAGTACCTAAAATTGACTATATCGGAAAATAGTACCTAAAATTGACTATAACTCAAAAACTAAGGCCTCTTGATTTTTTTAAATATTTTTTTATTAATACTCACCCCAAAATTACCTAACGGCCATATTTTGGACTGTATTAGGAAAACTTTTTTTTTTCAAAAAAATTAACAGAGAGTATATGAACATGTATCTCAAAAACTAAAAGAGATAGGGACCTGCGGTTGGAATTTTTGAAGTTTTAAGGTCCGATATATGGTAAAGGCACATTTTAAAATATATTTTAAACAAAAAAAAATTTTGAAAAATTTTGAAATTTTTGTAGTGTAATTTAATTTTTCAAAAAATTATATCTCAATAACGGTAAAAGATAGGGACCTCTGGTTTAAATTTTTGAGTTCCTCAAGTCCATTTTAGTCGAAGGAAATTGGAGCCTTAATAACAAAACTTATACAAAAGCATGTATCATTAAACAAAACCCTTAAAAATGGCAAAAAGTCGAAAAATCGTAAGGGGGACCCCTTCGATAAGAAATCTCGAATTTTTACAAAAAAAAATATTTCGGATTTTTCTCAAAATTGATACACATTGGGCCGTAGATCACAAAAATAAGGTTCATTTTGGATTTTGGCCAACTGTTTTTGAGTAAATCGGAAAAAAAGTACCTAAATTTGACTATATCGGAAAATAGTACCTAAAATTGACTATTACTCAAAAACTAAGGCCTCTTGATTTTTTTAAATATTTTTTTATGAATCCTCACCCCAAAATTACCTAACGGCCATATTTTGGACTGTATTAGGAAAACTTTTTTTTTTCAAAAAAATTAATAGAGAGTATATGAACATGTATCTCAAAAACTAAAAGAGATAGGGACCTGCGGTTGGAATTTTTGAAGTTTTAAGGTCCGATATATGGTAAAAGCACATTTTAAAACAAATTTTAAACAAAAAAAAATTTTGAAAAATTTTGAAATTTTTGTAATAGAATTTAATTTTTCAAAAAATTATATCTCAATAACGGTAAAAGATAGGGACCTCTGGTTTCAATTTTTGAGTTCCTCAAGTCCATTTTAGTCGAAGGAAATTGGGGCCTTAATAACAAAACTTTTACAAAAGCTTGTATCATTAAACAAAACCCTTAAAAATGGCAAAAAATCGAAAAATCGTAAGGGGGACCCCTTCGATAAGAAATCTCGAATTTTTACAAAAAAAAATATTTCGGATTTTTCTCAAAATTGATACACATTGGGCCGTAGATCACAAAAATAAGGTTCATTTTGGATTTTGGATAACTGTTTTTGAGCAAATCGGAAAAAAAGTACCTAAAATTGACTATATCGGAAAATAGTACCTAAAATTGACTATAACTCAAAAACTAAGGCCTCTTGATTTTTTTAAATATTTTTTTATTAATCCTCACCCCAAAATTACCTAACGGCCATATTTTGGACTGTATTAGGAAAACTTTTTTTTTCAAAAAAATTAACAGAGAGTATATGAACATGTATCTCAAAAACTAAAAGAGATAGGGACCTGCGGTTGGAATTTTTGAAGTTTTAAGGTCCGATATATGGTAAAGGCACATTTTAAAACATATTTTAAACAAAAAAAAATTTTGAAAAATTTTGAAATTTTTGTAGTGTAATTTAATTTTTCAAAAAATTATATCTCAATAACGGTAAAAGATAGGGACCTCTGGTTTAAATTTTTGAGTTCCTCAAGTCCATTTTAGTCGAAGGAAATTGGGGCCTTAATAACAAAACTTATACAAAAGCATGTATCACTAAACAAAACCCTTAAAAATGGCAAAAAGTCGAAAAATCGTAAGGGGGACCCCTTCGATAAGAAATCTCGAATTTTTCCAAAAAAAAATATTTCGGATTTTTCTCAAAATTGATACACATTGGGCCGTAGATCACAAAAATAAGGTTCATTTTGGATTTTGGCCAACTATTTTTGAGTAAATCGGAAAAAAAGTACCTAAAATTGACTATATCGGAAAATAGTACCTAAAATTGACTATAACTCAAAAACTAAGGCCTCTTGATTTTTTTAAATATTTTTTTATTAATACTCACCCCAAAATTACCTAACGGCCATATTTTGGACTGTATTAGGAATACTTTTTTTTTTCAAAAAAATTAACAGAGAGTATATGAACATGTATCTCAAAAACTAAAAGAGATAGGGACCTGCGGTTGGAATTTTTGAAGTTTTATGGTCCGATATATGGTAAAGGCACATTTTAAAACATATTTTAAACAAAAAAAAATTTTGAAAAATTTTGAAATTTTTGTAGTGTAATTTAATTTTTCAAAAAATTATATCTCAATAACGGTAAAAGATAGGGACCTCTGGTTTAAATTTTTGAGTTCCTCAAGTCCATTTTAGTCAAAAAAAATTGCCCGTACCCGACAAAATTTTAAGTTTGGCCCGAATAAACCTCGTTGAAAAAATATTATGATACAAAAATTGCTTACAATTTGTAATAATTATGAAACTAGAAATTAAAAAATATATATATATTTTTTAACGAAGGTTTAAAAATATATTATTTAAAGGTATTATTGTTCTTATCCGGCCCGAGCCCGAATATAATACATGTCTGTCGGCACGAACCCGGCCCTCGGGTAAAGCCCGAGCCCGTGCAGACCTCTAACATCCATTGCTCAACTTCACAGCGCTATGATTCATCATAGTACATCCATTGCTCACCTTCACAGCGCTAGGCTTCATCGTAGTACATCCATTGCTCACCTTCACAGCGCTAGGCTTCATCATAGTACATCCATTGCTCACCTTCACAGCGCTAGGCTTCATCGTAGTACATCCTCTGCCCACCTTCACAGCGCTGTGATTCATCGTAGTACATCCTCTGCTCTCCTTCACAGCGCTGTGATTCATCGTAGTACATCCATTTGACAACTGACAATAACTGAAGCGCCTCTACATACATAAAGTTAAAGCCTGCGCAAAATGATAGGTTAATTAACTTTTTTTTTTTTTTCTTTCTAGATATTCCTTGTATGAAAAATGTTTTGAAACAAAATGCTGTGCCATCTTTGAATCTGGCAAGTTGTACAAAAATTGTGAAACAGAGGAGAATAATAGAAAAGAAGGTTACACATGAGGATCTTGCAAACTATGCTGCTGATTAGCTGACGAGCAAGTGGCTGGACCAAGCTCAATACTTGATGAACAGGTGAAGGTGATTCACACGTGAGAACTTGATGATTTGGAAACTGCAGGGATCTTGCTATCCTTGAGTCGTGCAGTAGTAGAAGTTACGGAAGATAAACATACTGCACGCAAAGATATCGCAGTGCAAGTTTCCAGCGGAAGTGATACATGCGACAACCGTATCACTTGCAATTAATTAATGATACACAAATTAATACGGGACCGGATTACAGAGTCGTAAATTATTAGAATTTCTTGTGGGCAAATTAACTTTCTTTCATAAAAAAGATTGAATTTCCCAACATATAACATTGACGGATAAGGTTGTGTTAACGCTAATGAAATTAAAACAAGCCTTGAGCTATTCAATGTTGGCTGTATTGTTTAAAATTTCCGCAGTTTCCTGTCGTCGTATATTCCAAACAATTATACAGGAACTGGCGAAAATATTAAAACATTGTGTGTACTTACCATGTAAAAATGAGATTCTTCAATATTTATAGGCATATTAATTTAATTTTATAGGCATAATTATTATTTAAATGGAGAAAAATGTTAATGGGGGTTGTTCGTAGTCATTTCCGATGGTTTGTTATTATCAAACACAAGCACAGAATAATTTTAACTGACTCACATGAAGCGTTTCGGCTGATGATAATAAACCATTGGAAATGACTACGAACAGACCCAATTTTATTCTTTTGTGATTGTTGTAAGTAATTATCTATAACTTATAGCTATATTTTTGTAAAGTTATGTAGTTATTATTACATATTTACAATATATTACAGTTTTATTATAAAATGTAATATATTGTAAATTAAATTGTATGTTATGTAATTTGGATTGTTTTGTATTGTTTTGGTTATTTTATTTCTATTTGTAATGGCTAATGCCCTGAACGCCGCAAGGCCTAGGGACAAATAAAGAATATATATGTAGTTATTATTAAAATTAATATAATTTTATTTAATATTCACAATAATCAGGAAATTTTAAAACCTTTCTCCCCACTTAACTACTATTTACGTTTGGCTAAACAGTCAATATGCAAAATGAAGTAATTTTTTCATATCTAGTAATTGAATATGTCAAATATGTAGTTATTATTTATTCAGAATATTATATGTAGGTAATATGTGAAAAAAAATCACAAAAACAAATCTTTTCAAAACATTTATTATACAGTTAACATATAACAACTAAATTTATATTATCTGTCTCAATTTGTAATACGAAACTAAGAGGAAATTTTCATTTTTTATGTTGTCTATTTAAAATATCATCTTAGGGTGGTACTGCTGAAATGGCACCTTTCAAAACATTTGACAATTCATATTTGACATTAAATTATATGTCAATTTATTTTTTTAATTGAAAAGTATTTTTATACAAGCAAAATAAGAACATAACATCAGAAAATATGCATAAGAGACAACAATTAGATAAATATACAAAAAAAACACATATATAACGCTTATGGAAAACTTTTAGAAAAAAATGGAACAAAATTAAAAAGAAGCGAAATTATAGACCTTGTGGCAGATATTTTTTCAGTAAATCTTGGTGTCCTTTTTGTTGTGAAATATCAAATAATTTACCCATTTCAATTTCTTTAGATTTCTGAAGGAGAAGTAAGAAAAATTTTAAATGAAGGTGCAGAAAATTTAAGACCGACGAACATGGGAAGAGGTAATAATAAGAAAACAGATAGAACCACAGACTACATGTTTCGGAAAGATTTTAAGAGAAAAATTTGGGATTTACATTCAAAAAATGATTTTTTTTTTTTTAAATATGTTATTAAATTTTGAAAAACAAGAATTATCGCGATATGATGAAACTTAACCATACTTTTAAAAGCCAGATTTACAAGTTCACATGATTCTACAAAAGTCTATTTACACCACAACAGTCACTAAAGTAACCAGATCTAGTTTCGTATTACAAATTGAGACAGATTATACTTACAGTGTGCCATCACAAAGTACTTGTATTAAATACATTCGAGCAGCAGAGTAGAAATAACTTGGCCCAATATTTTCTAACAGAGATATTATTTATCATTACCATGGAAAAGTTACATATAAGTACTAGTGGTGTCAGAAATCGATTTTGACGGAACCGGAACTGGTTCCAAAAAAAAAACCGGTTTCGGGTTTACCCGGTTTTTGAACCGGGTATCCGAAACAGGGTAATCGGAACCAGGTACCCGGGACCGGATATCCGGAACCGGGTATCGTACGGATTTGTTATATACATTTTCAATTTTGAATAGAAAAAAAAAATAGTAATCGTTTCTTTATTTTAATTCTAAACAACTTCTTTATAATATATATTTTTGATATGCCTGGATATAGTTGTAATCTATATCCAGGCCCGGATTTTTTTGTAATAGAATTTAATTTTTCAAAAAATTATATCTCAATAACGGTAAAAGATAGGGACCTCTGGTTTAAATTTTTGAGTTCCTCAAGTCCATTTTAGTCGAAGGATATTAGGGCCTTAATAACCAAACTTATACAAAAGCATGTATCATTAAACAAAACCCTTAGAAATGGCTATAATTGACTATATCGGAAAATAGTACCTAAAATTGACTATAACTCAAAAACTAAGGCCTCTTGATTTTTTTAAATATTTTTTTATTAATACTCACCCCAAAATTACCTAACGGCCATATTTTGGACTGTATTAGGAAAACTTTTTTTTTTCAAAAAAATTAACAGAGTATATGAACATGTATCTCAAAAACTAAAAGAGATAGGGACCTGCGGTTGGAATTTTTGAAGTTTTAAAGTCCGATATATGGTAAAGGCACATTTTAAAACATATTTTAAACAAAAAAAAATTTTGAAAAATTTTGAAATTTTTGTAGTGTAATTTAATTTTTCAAAAAATTATATCTCAATAACGGTAAAAGATAGGGACCTCTGGTTTAAATTTTTGAGTTCCTCAAGTCCATTTTAGTCGAAGGAAATTGGGGCCTTAATAACAAAACTTATACAAAAGCATGTATCATTAAACAAAACCCTTAAAAATGGCAAAAAGTCGAAAAATCGTAAGGGGGACCCCTTCGATAAGAAATCTCGAATTTTTACAAAAAAAAATATTTCGGATTTTTCTCAAATTTGATACACATTGGGCCGTAGATCACAAAAATAAGGTTCATTTTGGATTTTGGCCAACTGTTTTTAAGTAAATCGGAAAAAAAGTACCTAAAATTGACTATATCGGAAAATAGTACCTAAAATTGACTATAACTCAAAAACTAAGGCCTCTTGATTTTTTTAAATATTTTTTTATTAATCCTCACCCCAAAATTACCTAACGGCCATATTTTGGACTGTATTAGGAAAACTTTTTTTTTTCAAAAAAATTAACAGAGTATATGAACATGTATCTCAAAAACTAAAAGAGATAGGGACCTGCGGTTGGAATTTTTGAAGTTTTAAGGTCCGATATATGGTAAAGGCACATTTTAAAACATATTTTAAACAAAAAAAATTTTTGAAAAATTTTGAAATTTTTGTAATGTAATTTAATTTTTCCAAAAATTATATCTCAATAACGGTAAAAGATAGGGACCTCTGGTTTAAATTTTTGAGTTCCTCAAGTCCATTTTAGTCGAAGGAAATTGGGGCCTTAATAACCAAACTTATACAAAAGCATGTATCATTAAACAAAACCCTTAAAAATGGCAAAAAATCGAAAAATCGTAAGGGGACCCCTTCGATAAGAAATCTCGAATTTTTACAAAAAAAAATATTTCGGATTTTTCTCAAAATTGATACACATTGGGCCGTAGATCACAAAAATAAGGTTCATTTTGGATTTTGGCCAACTGTTTTTGAGTAAATCGGAAAAAAAGTACCTAAAATTGACTATATCGGAAAATAGTACCTAAAATTGACTATAACTCAAAAACTAAGGCCTCTTGATTTTTTTAAATATTTTTTTATTAATCCTCACCCCAAAATTACCTAACGGCCATATTTTGGACTGTATTAGGAAAACTTTTTTTTTTCAAAAAAATTAACAGAGAGTATATGAACATGTATCTCAAAAACTAAAAGAGATAGGGACCTGCGGTTGGAATTATTGAAGTTTTAAGGTCCGATATATGGTAAAGGCACATATTAAAACATATTTTAAACAAAAAAAATTTTTGAAAAATTTTGAAATTTTTGTAATGTAATTTAATTTTTCAAAAAATTATATCTCAATAACGGTAAAAGATAGGGACCTCTGGTTTAAATTTTTGAGTTCCTCAAGTCCATTTTAGTCGAAGGAAATTGGGGCCTTAATAACAAATCTTATACAAAAGCATGTATCATTAAACAAAACCCTTAAAAATGGCAAAAAGTCGAAAAATCGTAAGGGGGACCCCTTCGATAAGAAATCTCGAATTTTTACAAAAAAAAATATTTCGGAGTTTTCTCAAAATTGATACACATTGGGCCGTAGATCACAAAAATAAGGTTCATTTTGGATTTTGGCCAACTGTTTTTGAGTAAATCGGAAAAAAAGTACCTAAAATTGACTATATCGGAAAATAGTACCTAAAATTGACTATAACTCAAAAACTAAGGCCTCTTGATTTTTTTAAATATTTTTTTATTAATCCTCACCCCAAAATTACCTAACGGCCATATTTTGGACTGTATTAGGAAAACTTTTTTTTTTCAAAAAAATTAACAGAGAGTATCTGAACATGTATCTCAAAAACTAAAAGAGATAGGGACCTGCGGTTGAAATTTTTGAAGTTTTAAGGTCCGATATATGGTAAAGGCACATTTTAAAACATATTTTAAACAAAAAAAAATTTTGAAAAATTTGGAAAGTTTTGTAATGTAATTTAATTTTTCAAAAAATTATATCTCAATAACGGTAAAACATAGGGACCTCTGGTTTAAATTTTTGAGTTCCTCAAGTCTATTTTAGTCGAAGGAAATTGGGGCCTTAATAACCAAACTTATACAAAAGCATGTATCATTAAACAAAACCCTTAAAAATGGCAAAATATCGAAAAATCGTAAGGGGGACCCCTTCGATAAGAAATCTCGAATTTTTACAAAAAAAAATATTTCGGATTTTTGTCAAAATTGATACACATTGGGCCGTAGATCACAAAAATAAGGTTCATTTTGGATTTTGGATAACTGTTTTTGAGTAAATCGGAAAAAAGTACCTAAAATTGACTATATCGGAAAATAGTACCTAAAATTGACTATAACTCAAAAACTAAGGCCTCTTGATTTTTTTAAATATTTTTTTATTAATCCTCACCCCAAAATTACCTAACGGCCATATTTTGGACTGTATTAGGAAAACTTTTTTTTTTCAAAAAAATCAACAGAGTATATGAACATGTATCTCAAAAACTAAAAGAGATAGGGACCTGCGGTTGGAATTTTTGAAGTTCTAAGGTCCGATATATGGTAAAGGCATATTTTAAAACATATTTTAAACAAAAAAAAATTTTGAAAAATTTTGAAATTTTTGTAGTGTAATTTAATTTTTCAAAAAATTATATCTCAATAACGGTAAAAGATAGGGACCTCTGGTTTAAATTTTTGAGTTCCTCAAGTCCATTTTAGTCGAAGGAAATTGGGGCCTTAATAACAAAACTTATACAAAAGCATGTATCATTAAACAAAACCCTTAAAAATGGCAAAAAGTCGAAAAATCGTAAGGGGGACCCCTTCGATAAGAAATCTCGAATTTTTACAAAAAAAAATATTTCGGATTTTTCTCAAAATTGATACACATTGGGCCGTAGATCACAAAAATAAGGTTGATTTTGGATTTTGGCCAACTGTTTTTGAGTAAATCGGAAAAAAAGTACCTAAAATTGACTATATCGGAAAATAGTACCTAAAATTGACTATAACTCAAAAACTAAGGCCTCTTGATTTTTTTAAATATTTTTTTATTAATACTCACCCCAAAATTACCTAACGGCCATATTTTGGACTGTATTAGGAAAACTTTTTTTTTTCAAAAAAATTAACAGAGAGTATATGAACATGTATCTCAAAAACTAAAAGAGATAGGGACCTGCGGTTGGAATTTTTGAAGTTTTAAGGTCCGATATATGGTAAAGGCACATTTTAAAATATATTTTAAACAAAAAAAAATTTTGAAAAATTTTGAAATTTTTGTAGTGTAATTTAATTTTTCAAAAAATTATATCTCAATAACGGTAAAAGATAGGGACCTCTGGTTTAAATTTTTGAGTTCCTCAAGTCCATTTTAGTCGAAGGAAATTGGGGCCTTAATAACAAAACTTATACAAAAGCATGTATCATTAAACAAAACCCTTAAAAATGGCAAAAAGTCGAAAAATCGTAAGGGGGACCCCTTCGATAAGAAATCTCGAATTTTTCCAAAAAAAAATATTTCGGATTTTTCTCAAAATTGATACACATTGGGCCGTAGATCACAAAAATAAGGTTCATTTTGGATTTTGGATAACTGTTTTTGAGTAAATCGGAAAAAAAGTACCTAAAATTGACTATATCGGAAAATAGTACCTAAAATTGACTATAACTCAAAAACTAAGGCCTCTTGATTTTTTTAAATATTTTTTTATTAATCCTCACCCCAAAATTACCTAACGGCCATATTTTGGACTGTATTAGGAAAACTTTTTTTTTTCAAAAAAATCAACAGAGAGTATATGAACATGTATCTCAAAAACTAAAAGAGATAGGGACCTGCGGTTGGAATTTTTGAAGTTCTAAGGTCCGATATATGGTAAAGGCATATTTTAAAACATATTTTAAACAAAAAAAAATTTTGAAAAATTTTGAAATTTTTGTAGTGTAATTTAATTTTTCCAAAAATTATATCTCAATAACGGTAAAAGATAGGGACCTCTGGTTTAAATTTTTGAGTTCCTCAAGTCCATTTTAGTCGAAGGAAATTGGGGCCTTAATAACAAAACTTATACAAAAGCATGTATCATTAAACAAAACCCTTAAAAATGGCAAAAAGTCGAAAAATCGTAAGGGGGACCCCTTCGATAAGAAATCTCGAATTTTTACAAAAAAAAATATTTCGGATTTTTCTCAAAATTGATACACATTGGGCCGTAGATCACAAAAATAAGGTTCATTTTGGATTTTGGCCAACTGTTTTTGAGTAAATCGGAAAAAAAGTACCTAAAATTGACTATATCGGAAAATAGTACCTAAAATTGACTATTACTCAAAAACTAAGGCCTCTTGATTTTTTTAAATATTTTTTTATGAATCCTCACCCCAAAATTACCTAACGGCCATATTTTGGACTGTATTAGGAAAACTTTTTTTTTTCAAAAAAATTAATAGAGAGTATATGAACATGTATCTCAAAAACTAAAAGAGATAGGGACCTGCGGTTGGAATTTTTGAAGTTTTAAGGTCCGATATATGGTAAAAGCACATTTTAAAACAAATTTTAAACAAAAAAAAATTTTGAAAAATTTTGAAATTTTTGTAATAGAATTTAATTTTTCAAAAAATTATATCTCAATAACGGTAAAAGATAGGGACCTCTGGTTTCAATTTTTGAGTTCCTCAAGTCCATTTTAGTCGAAGGAAATTGGGGCCTTAATAACAAAACTTTTACAAAAGCTTGTATCATTAAACAAAACCCTTAAAAATGGCAAAAAATCGAAAAATCGTAAGGGGGACCCCTTCGATAAGAAATCTCGAATTTTTACAAAAAAAAATATTTCGGATTTTTCTCAAAATTGATACACATTGGGCCGTAGATCACAAAAATAAGGTTCATTTTGGATTTTGGATAACTGTTTTTGAGCAAATCGGAAAAAAAGTACCTAAAATTGACTATATCGGAAAATAGTACCTAAAATTGACTATAACTCAAAAACTAAGGCCTCTTGATTTTTTTAAATATTTTTTTATTAATCCTCACCCCAAAATTACCTAACGGCCATATTTTGGGCTGTATTAGGAAAACTTTTTTTTTCAAAAAAATTAACAGAGAGTATATGAACATGTATCTCAAAAACTAAAAGAGATAGGGACCTGCGGTTGGAATTTTTGAAGTTTTAAGGTCCGATATATGGTAAAGGCACATTTTAAAACATATTTTAAACAAAAAAAAATTTTGAAAAATTTTGAAATTTTTGTAGTGTAATTTAATTTTTCAAAAAATTATATCTCAATAACGGTAAAAGATAGGGACCTCTGGTTTAAATTTTTGAGTTCCTCAAGTCCATTTTAGTCGAAGGAAATTGGGGCCTTAATAACAAAACTTATACAAAAGCATGTATCATTAAACAAAACCCTTAAAAATGGCAAAAAGTCGAAAAATCGTAAGGGGGACCCCTTCGATAAGAAATCTCGAATTTTTACAAAAAAAAATATTTCGGATTTTTGTCAAAATTGATACACATTGGGCCGTAGATCACAAAAATAAGGTTCATTTTGGATTTTGGATAACTGTTTTTGAGTAAATCGGAAAAAAAGTACCTAAAATTGACTATATCGGAAAATAGTACCTAAAATTGACTATAACTCAAAAACTAAGGCCTCTTGATTTTTTTAAATATTTTTTTATTAATCCTCACCCCAAAATTACCTAACGGCCATATTTTGGACTGTATTAGGAAAACTTTTTTTTTTCAAAAAAATCAACAGAGAGTATATGAACATGTATCTCAAAAACTAAAAGAGATAGGGACCTGCGGTTGGAATTTTTGAAGTTCTAAGGTCCGATATATGGTAAAGGCATATTTTAAAACATATTTTAAACAAAAAAAAATTTTGAAAAATTTTGAAATTTTTGTAGTGTAATTTAATTTTTCAAAAAATTATATCTCAATAACGGTAAAAGATAGGGACCTCTGGTTTAAATTTTTGAGTTCCTCAAGTCCATTTTAGTCGAAGGAAATTGGGGCCTTAATAACAAAACTTATACAAAAGCATGTATCATTAAACAAAACTCTTAAAAATGGCAAAAAGTCGAAAAATCGTAAGGGGGACCCCTTCGATAAGAAATCTCGAATTTTTACAAAAAAAAATATTTCAGATTTTTCTCAAAATTGATACACATTGGGCCGTAGATCACAAAAATAAGGTTCATTTTGGATTTTGGCCAACTGTTTTTGAGTAAATCGGAAAAAAAGTACCTAAAATTGACTATATCGGAAACTAGTACCTAAAATTGACTATTACTCAAAAACTAAGGCCTCTTGATTTTTTTAAATATTTTTTTATGAATCCTCACCCCAAAATTACCTAACGGCCATATTTTGGACTGTATTAGGAATACTTTTTTTTTTCAAAAAAATTAACAGAGAGTATATGAACATGTATCTCAAAAACTAAAAGAGATAGGGACCTGCGGTTGGAATTTTTGAAGTTTTAAGGTCCGATATATGGTAAAAGCACATTTTAAAACAAATTTTAAACAAAAAAAAATTTTGAAAAATTTTGAAATTTTTGTAATAGAATTTAATTTTTCAAAAAATTATATCTCAATAACGGTAAAAGATAGGGACCTCTGGTTTCAATTTTTGAGTTCCTCAAGTCCATTTTAGTCGAAGGAAATTGGGGCCTTAATAACAAAACTTTTACAAAAGCTTGTATCATTAAACAAAACCCTTAAAAATGGCAAAAAATCGAAAAATCGTAAGGGGGACCCCTTCGATAAGAAATCTCGAATTTTTACAAAAAAAAATATTTCGGATTTTTCTCAAAATTGATACACATTGGGCCGTAGATCACAAAAATAAGGTTCATTTTGGATTTTGGATAACTGTTTTTGAGCAAATCGGAAAAAAAAGTACCTAAAATTGACTATATCGGAAAATAGTACCTAAAATTGACTATAACTCAAAAACTAAGGCCTCTTGATTTTTTTAAATATTTTTTTATTAATCCTCACCCCAAAATTACCTAACGGCCATATTTTGGGCTGTATTAGGAAAACTTTTTTTTTCAAAAAAATTAACAGAGAGTATATGAACATGTATCTCAAAAACTAAAAGAGATAGGGACCTGCGGTTGGAATTTTTGAAGTTTTAAGGTCCGATATATGGTAAAGGCACATTTTAAAACATATTTTAAACAAAAAAAAAATTTGAAAAATTTTGAAATTTTTGTAGTGTAATTTAATTTTTCAAAAAATTATATCTCAATAACGGTAAAAGATAGGGACCTCTGGTTTAAATTTTTGAGTTCCTCAAGTCCATTTTAGTCGAAGGAAATTGGGGTCTTAATAACAAAACTTATACAAAAGCATGTATCATTAAACAAAACCCTTAAAAATGGCAAAAAGTCGAAAAATCGTAAGGGGGACCCCTTCGATAAGAAATCTCGAATTTTTACAAAAAAAAATATTTCGGATTTTTCTCAAAATTGATACACATTGGGCCGTAGATCACAAAAATAAGGTTCATTTTGGATTTTGGCCAACTGTTTTTAAGTAAATCGGAAAAAAAGTACCTAAAATTGACTATATCGGAAAATAGTACCTAAAATTGACTATAACTCAAAAACTAAGGCCTCTTGATTTTTTTAAATATTTTTTTATTAAT
The DNA here is from genome assembly GCA_963971575.1 of Liopterus haemorrhoidalis. Taxonomy (NCBI): domain Eukaryota; kingdom Metazoa; phylum Arthropoda; class Insecta; order Coleoptera; family Dytiscidae; genus Liopterus; species Liopterus haemorrhoidalis. The sequence continues at coordinate 417,009 of OZ020611.1, forward strand.
CCTCACCCCAAAATTACCTAACGGCCATATTTTGGACTGTATTAGGAAAACTTTTTTTTTTCAAAAAAATTAACAGAGAGTATATGAACATGTATCTCAAAAACTAAAAGAGATAGGGACCTGCGGTTGGAATTTTTGAAGTTTTAAGGTCCGATATATGGTAAAAGCACATTTAAAAACAAATTTTAAACAAAAAAAAATTTTGAAAAATTTTGAAATTTTTGTAATAGAATTTAATTTTTCAAAAAATTATATCTCAATAACGGTAAAAGATAGGGACCTCTGGTTTCAATTTTTGAGTTCCTCAAGTCCATTTTAGTCGAAGGAAATTGGGGCCTTAATAACAAAACTTTTACAAAAGCTTGTATCATTAAACAAAACCCTTAAAAATGGCAAAAAATCGAAAAATCGTAAGGGGGACCCCTTCGATAAGAAATCTCGAATTTTTACAAAAAAAAATATTTCGGATTTTTCTCAAAATTGATACACATTGGGCCGTAGATCACAAAAATAAGGTTCATTTTAGATTTTGGCCAACTGTTTTCGAGTAAATCGGAAAAAAAGTACCTAAAATTGACTAAATCGGAAAATAGTACCTAAAATTGACTATAACTCAAAAACTAAGGCCTCTTGATTTTTTTAAATATTTTTTTATTAATCCTCACCCCAAAATTACCTAACGGCCATATTTTGGACTGTATTAGGAAAACTTTTTTTTTTCAAAAAAATTAACAGAGTATATGAACATGTATCTCAAAAACTAAAAGAGATAGGGACCTGCGGTTGGAATTTTTGAAGTTTTAAGGTCCGATATATGGTAAAGGCACATTTTAAAACATATTTTAAACAAAAAAAATTTTTGAAAAATTTTGAAATTTTTGTAATAGAATTTAATTTTTCAAAAAATTATATCTCAATAACGGTAAAAGATAGGGACCTCTGGTTTAAATTTTTGAGTTCCTCAAGTCCATTTTAGTCGAAGGAAATTAGGGCCTTAATAACCAAACTTATACAAAAGCATGTATCATTAAACGAAACCCTTAAAAATGGCAAAAAATCGAAAAATCGTAACCCCTTACGATTTTTCGATTTTTTTAAATATATTTTTATTAATCCTCACCCCAAAATTACCTAACGGCCATATTTTGGACTGTATTAGGAAAACTTTTTTTTTCAAAAAAATGAACAGAGAATTTATGAACATGTATTTCAAAAACTAAAACAGATAGGGACCTGCGGTTGGAATTTTTGAAGTTTTAAGGTCCGATATATGGTAAAGGCACATTTTAAAACATATTTTAAACCAAAAAATTTTTAGGAAAAATTTTGAAATTTTTGTATTAAAATTTAATTTAAAAAAAAATTATATCTCAATAACGGTAAAAGATAGGGACCTCTGGTTTAAATTTTTGAGTTCCTCAAGTCCATTTTAGTCGAAAAAAATTGCCCGTACCCGACAAAATGTTAAGTTTGGCCCGAATAAACCTCGTTGAAAAAATATTATGATACAAAAATTGCTTACAATTTGTAATAATTATGAAACTAGAAATTAAAAAATATATATATATTTTTTAACGAAGGTTTAAAAATATATTATTTAAAGGTATTATTGTTCTTATCCGGCCCGAGCCCGAATATAATACATGTCTGTCGGCACGAACCCGGCCCTCGGGTAAAGCCCGAGCCCGTGCAGACCTCTAACATCCATTGCTCAACTTCACAGCGCTATGATTCATCATAGTACATCCATTGCTCACCTTCACAGCGCTAGGCTTCATCGTAGTACATCCATTGCTCACCTTCACAGCGCTAGGCTTCATCATAGTACATCCATTGCTCACCTTCACAGCGCTAGGCTTCATCGTAGTACATCCTCTGCCCACCTTCACAGCGCTGTGATTCATCGTAGTACATCCTCTGCTCTCCTTCACAGCGCTGTGATTCATCGTAGTACATCCATTTGACAACTGACAATAACTGAAGCGCCTCTAGTGAGATTTTGAGAAACTGACAGTTGTAGGATAGTCGAGTTTGTTTTCTGTTGTTTTCATAGCAAGTTTTTAAAAAAATGTCTTTAAAATTGCTAGAAAAAATTAAATGCATCGTGAATTGTTGTGTTTATCTTTGCAATGCAAAAGTAGGTCGTGATAGAGACCTAAGTTTTCATCGTGTTCCGAAACGTGGCAAAAAAACGTGTTTCTGAATTTACGTGGTGGTGCACTTGTATGTAGTTATAGATAGAAGACAAGCATGGGAATATGTTCTTAGAAGTGGAAAGACAGTTAAAGACCATTTTAGAGTGTGTTCCCGTCATTTTACAACGAGGATTACTTTTGGCCCGGTATGTAACATACATAAAGTTAAAGCCTGCGCAAAATGATAGGTTAATTAACTTTTTTTTTTTTTTCTTTCTAGATATTCCTTGTATGAAAAATGTTTTGAAACAAAATGCTGTGCCATCTTTGAATCTGGCAAGTTGTACAAAAATTGTGAAACAGAGGAGAATAATAGAAAAGAAGGTTACACATGAGGATCTTGCAAACTATGCTGCTGATTAGCTGACGAGCAAGTGGCTGGACCAAGCTCAATACTTGATGAACAGGTGATTCACACGTGAGAACTTGATGATTTGGAAACTGCAGGGATCTTGCTATCCTTGAGTCGTGCAGTAGTAGAAGTTACGGAAGATAAACATACTGCACGCAAAGATATCGCAGTGCAAGTTTCCAGCGGAAGTGATACATGCGACAACCGTATCACTTGCAATTAATTAATGATACACAAATTAATACGGGACCGGATTACAGAGTCGTAAATTATTAGAATTTCTTGTGGGCAAATTAACTTTCTTTCATAAAAAAGATTGAATTTCCCAACATATAACATTGACGGATAAGGTTGTGTTAACGCTAATGAAATTAAAACAAGCCTTGAGCTATTCAATGTTGGCTGTATTGTTTAAAATTTCCGCAGTTTCCTGTCGTCGTATATTCCAAACAATTATACAGGAACTGGCGAAAATATTAAAACATTGTGTGTACTTACCATGTAAAAATGAGATTCTTCAATATTTATAGGCATATTAATTTAATTTTATAGGCATAATTATTATTTAAATGGAGAAAAATGTTAATGGGGGTTGTTCGTAGTCATTTCCGATGGTTTGTTATTATCAAACACAAGCACAGAATAATTTTAACTGACTCACATGAAGCGTTTCGGCTGATGATAATAAACCATTGGAAATGACTACGAACAGACCCAATTTTATTCTTTTGTGATTGTTGTAAGTAATTATCTATAACTTATAGCTATATTTTTGTAAAGTTATGTAGTTATTATTACATATTTACAATATATTACAGTTTTATTATAAAATGTAATATATTGTAAATTAAATTGTATGTTATGTAATTTGGATTGTTTTGTATTGTTTTGGTTATTTTATTTCTATTTGTAATGGCTAATGCCCTGAACGCCGCAAGGCCTAGGGACAAATAAAGAATATATATGTAGTTATTATTAAAATTAATATAATTTTATTTAATATTCACAATAATCAGGAAATTTTAAAACCTTTCTCCCCACTTAACTACTATTTACGTTTGGCTAAACAGTCAATATGCAAAATGAAGTAATTTTTTCATATCTAGTAATTGAATATGTCAAATATGTAGTTATTATTTATTCAGAATATTATATGTAGGTAATATGTGAAAAAAAATCACAAAAACAAATCTTTTCAAAACATTTATTATACAGTTAACATATAACAACTAAATTTATATTATCTGTCTCAATTTGTAATACGAAACTAAGAGGAAAATTTCATTTTTTATGTTGTCTATTCAAAATATCATCTTAGGGTGGTACTGCTGAAATGGCACCTTTCAAAACATTTGACAATTCATATTTGACATTAAATTATATGTCAATTTATTTTTTTAATTGAAAAGTATTTTTATACAAGCAAAATAAGAACATAACATCAGAAAATATGCATAAGAGACAACAATTAGATAAATATACAAAAAAAACACATATATAACGCTTATGGAAAACTTTTAGAAAAAAATGGAACAAAATTAAAAAGAAGCGAAATAGACCATATTAGTAACTACGTCACAAATTGGAATTCAGTGCTGCCGTCTCGCGGTTGGATTCCTTTTATTTGAATTTTCTATAATATAAAGTATCTGGACTGTATATATTAGTATATATTTATCAAAAATACATATTTTATGCTCCAAAATTGAAAATATTTATAAAATTAAGGTAACAAAAGTAATATCCCATGTATTTTAAACTTCAAAAGGAATCAGCTCTCAGATGGCAGCACATGTATGTGACGACACACTAATATGGTCTATTATAGACCTTGTGGCAGATATTTTTTCAGTAAATCTTGGTGTCCTTTTTGTTGTGAAATATCAAATAATTTACCCATTTCAATTTCTTTAGATTTCTGAAGGAGAAGTAAGAAAAATTTTAAATGAAGGTGCAGAAAATTTAAGACCGACGAACATGGGAAGAGGTAATAATAAGAAAACAGATAGAACCACAGACTACATGTTTCGGAAAGATTTTAAGAGAAAAATTTGGGATTTACATTCAAAAAATGTTTTTTTTTTTAAATATGTTATTAAATTTTGAAAAACAAGAATTATCGCGATATGATGAAACTTAACCATACTTTTAAAAGCCAGATTTACAAGTTCACATGATTCTACAAAAGTCTATTTACACCACAACAGTCACTAAAGTAACCAGATCTAGTTTCGTATTACAAATTGAGACAGATTATACTTACAGTGTGCCATCACAAAGTACTTGTATTAAATACATTCGAGCAGCAGAGTAGAAATAACTTGGCCCAATATTTTCTAACAGAGATATTATTTATCATTACCATGGAAAAGTTACATATAAGTACTAGTGGTGTCAGAAATCGATTTTGACGGAACCGGAACTGGTTCCAAAAAAAAAACCGGTTTCGGGTTTACCCGGTTTTTGAACCGGGTATCCGAAACAGGGTAATCGGAACCGGGTACCCGGGACCGGATATCCGGAACCGGGTATCGTTCAGATTTGTTATATACATTTTCAATTTTGAATAGAAAAAAAAAATAGTAATCGTTTCTTTATTTTAATTCTAAACAACTTCTTTATAATATATATTTTTGATATGCCTGGATATAGTTGTAATCTATATCCAGGCCCGGATTTTTTTGTAATAGAATTTAATTTTTCAAAAAATTATATCTCAATAACGGTAAAAGATAGGGACCTCTGGTTTAAATTTTTGAGTTCCTCAAGTCCATTTTAGTCGAAGGATATTAGGGCCTTAATAACCAAACTTATACAAAAGCATGTATCATTAAACAAAACCCTTAGAAATGGCAAAAAATCGAAAAATCGTAAGGGGGTCCCCTTCGATAAGAAATCTCGAATTTTTACAAAAAAAAATATTTCGGATTTTTCTCAAATTTGATACACATTGGGCCGTAGATCACAAAAATAAGGTTCATTTTGGATTTTGGCCAACTGTTTTTAAGTAAATCGGAAAAAAAGTACCTAAAATTGACTATATCGGAAAATAGTACCTAAAATTGACTATAACTCAAAAACTAAGGCCTCTTGATTTTTTTAAATATTTTTTTATTAATCCTCACCCCAAAATTACCTAACGGCCATATTTTGGACTGTATTAGGAAAACTTTTTTTTTTCAAAAAAATTAACAGAGTATATGAACATGTATCTCAAAAACTAAAAGAGATAGGGACCTGCGGTTGGAATTTTTGAAGTTTTAAGGTCCGATATATGGTAAAGGCACATTTTAAAACATATTTTAAACAAAAAAAATTTTTGAAAAATTTTGAAATTTTTGTAATGTAATTTAATTTTTCCAAAAATTATATCTCAATAACGGTAAAAGATAGGGACCTCTGGTTTAAATTTTTGAGTTCCTCAAGTCCATTTTAGTCGAAGGAAATTGGGGCCTTAATAACCAAACTTATACAAAAGCATGTATCATTAAACAAAACCCTTAAAAATGGCAAAAAATCGAAAAATCGTAAGGGGACCCCTTCGATAAGAAATCTCGAATTTTTACAAAAAAAAACATTTCGGATTTTTCTCAAAATTGATACACATTGGGCCGTAGATCACAAAAATAAGGTTCATTTTGGATTTTGGCCAACTGTTTTTGAGTAAATCGGAAAAAAAGTACCTAAAATTGACTATATCGGAAAATAGTACCTAAAATTGACTATAACTCAAAAACTAAGGCCTCTTGATTTTTTTAAATATTTTTTTATTAATCCTCACCCCAAAATTACCTAACGGCCATATTTTGGACTGTATTAGGAAAACTTTTTTTTTTCAAAAAAATTAACAGAGAGTATATGAACATGTATCTCAAAAACTAAAAGAGATAGGGACCTGCGGTTGGAATTATTGAAGTTTTAAGGTCCGATATATGGTAAAGGCACATATTAAAACATATTTTAAACAAAAAAAATTTTTGAAAAATTTTGAAATTTTTGTAATGTAATTTAATTTTTCAAAAAATTATATCTCAATAACGGTAAAAGATAGGGACCTCTGGTTTAAATTTTTGAGTTCCTCAAGTCCATTTTAGTCGAAGGAAATTGGGGCCTTAATAACAAATCTTATACAAAAGCATGTATCATTAAACAAAACCCTTAAAAATGGCAAAAAGTCGAAAAATCGTAAGGGGGACCCCTTCGATAAGAAATCTCGAATTTTTACAAAAAAAAATATTTCGGAGTTTTCTCAAAATTGATACAGATTGGGCCGTAGATCACAAAAATAAGGTTCATTTTGGATTTTGGCCAACTGTTTTTGAGTAAATCGGAAAAAAAGTACCTAAAATTGACTATATCGGAAAATAGTACCTAAAATTGACTATAACTCAAAAACTAAGGCCTCTTGATTTTTTTAAATATTTTTTTATTAATCCTCACCCCAAAATTACCTAACGGCCATATTTTGGACTGTATTAGGAAAACTTTTTTTTTTCAAAAAAATTAACAGAGAGTATCTGAACATGTATCTCAAAAACTAAAAGAGATAGGGACCTGCGGTTGAAATTTTTGAAGTTTTAAGGTCCGATATATGGTAAAGGCACATTTTAAAACATATTTTAAACAAAAAAAAATTTTGAAAAATTTGGAAATTTTTGTAATGTAATTTAATTTTTCAAAAAATTATATCTCAATAACGGTAAAACATAGGGACCTCTGGTTTAAATTTTTGAGTTCCTCAAGTCTATTTTAGTCGATGAAATTGGGGCCTTAATAACCAAACTTATACAAAAGCATGTATCATTAAACAAAACCCTTAAAAATGGCAAAAAATCGAAAAATCGTAAGGGGGACCCCTTCGATAAGAAATCTCGAATTTTTACAAAAAAAAATATTTCGGATTTTTGTCAAAATTGATACACATTGGGCCGTAGATCACAAAAATAAGGTTCATTTTGGATTTTGGATAACTGTTTTTGAGTATATCGGAAAAAAAGTACCTAAAATTGACTATATCGGAAAATAGTACCTAAAATTGACTATAACTCAAAAACTAAGGCCTCTTGATTTTTTTAAATATTTTTTTATTAATCCTCACCCCAAAATTACCTAACGGCCATATTTTGGACTGTATTAGGAAAACTTTTTTTTTTCAAAAAAATCAACAGAGAGTATATGAACATGTATCTCAAAAACTAAAAGAGATAGGGACCTGCGGTTGGAATTTTTGAAGTTCTAAGGTCCGATATATGGTAAAGGCATATTTTAAAACATATTTTAAACAAAAAAAAATTTTGAAAAATTTTGAAATTTTTGTAGTGTAATTTAATTTTTCAAAAAATTATATCTCAATAACGGTAAAAGATAGGGACCTCTGGTTTAAATTTTTGAGTTCCTCAAGTCCATTTTAGTCGAAGGAAATTGGGGCCTTAATAACAAAACTTATACAAAAGCATGTATCATTAAACAAAACCCTTAAAAATGGCAAAAAGTCGAAAAATCGTAAGGGGGACCCCTTCGATAAGAAATCTCGAATTTTTACAAAAAAAAATATTTCGTATTTTTCTCAAAATTGATACACATTGGGCCGTAGATCACAAAAATAAGGTTCATTTTGGATTTTGGCCAACTGTTTTTGAGTAAATCGGAAAAAAAGTACCTAAAATTGACTATATCGGAAAATAGTGCCTAAAATTGACTATTACTCAAAAACTAAGGCCTCTTGATTTTTTTAAATATTTTTTTATGAATCCTCACCCCAAAATTACCTAACGGCCATATTTTGGACTGTATTAGGAAAACTTTTTTTTTTCAAAAAAATTAATAGAGAGTATATGAACATGTATCTCAAAAACTAAAAGAGATAGGGACCTGCGGTTGGAATTTTTGAAGTTTTAAGGTCCGATATATGGTAAAAGCACATTTTAAAACAAATTTTAAACAAAAAAAAATTTTGAAAAATTTTGAAATTTTTGTAATAGAATTTAATTTTTCAAAAAATTATATCTCAATAACGGTAAAAGATAGGGACCTCTGGTTTCAATTTTTGAGTTCCTCAAGTCCATTTTAGTCGAAGGAAATTGGGGCCTTAATAACAAAACTTTTACAAAAGCTTGTATCATTAAACAAAACCCTTAAAAATGGCAAAAAATCGAAAAATCGTAAGGGGGACCCCTTCGATAAGAAATCTCGAATTTTTACAAAAAAAAATATTTCGGATTTTTCTCAAAATTGATACACATTGGGCCGTAGATCACAAAAATAAGGTTCATTTTGGATTTTGGATAACTGTTTTTGAGCAAATTGGAAAAAAAGTACCTAAAATTGACTATATCGGAAAATAGTACCTAAAATTGACTATAACTCAAAAACTAAGGCCTCTTGATTTTTTTAAATATTTTTTTATTAATCCTCACCCCAAAATTACCTAACGGCCATATTTTGGGCTGTATTAGGAAAACTTTTTTTTTCAAAAAAATTAACAGAGAGTATATGAACATGTATCTCAAAAACTAAAAGAGATAGGGACCTGCGGTTGGAATTTTTGAAGTTTTAAGGTCCGATATATGGTAAAGGCACATTTTAAAACATATTTTAAACAAAAAAAAATTTTGAAAAATTTTGAAATTTTTGTAGTGTAATTTAATTTTTCAAAAAATTATATCTCAATAACGGTAAAAGATAGGGACCTCTGGTTTAAATTTTTGAGTTCCTCAAGTCCATTTTAGTCGAAGGAAATTGGGGCCTTAATAACAAAACTTATACAAAAGCATGTATCATTAAACAAAACCCTTAAAAATGGCAAAAAGTCGAAAAATCGTAAGGGGGACCCCTTCGATAAGAAATCTCGAATTTTTACAAAAAAAAATATTTCGGATTTTTCTCAAAATTGATACACATTGGGCCGTAGATCACAAAAATAAGGTTCATTTTGGATTTTGGCCAACTATTTTTGAGTAAATCGGAAAAAAAGTACCTAAAATTGACTATATCGGAAAATAGTACCTAAAATTGACTATAACTCAAAAACTAAGGCCTCTTGATTTTTTTAAATATTTTTTTATTAATACTCACCCCAAAATTACCTAACGGCCATATTTTGGACTGTATTAGGAATACTTTTTTTTTTCAAAAAAATTAACAGAGAGTATATGAACATGTATCTCAAAAACTAAAAGAGATAGGGACCTGCGGTTGGAATTTTTGAAGTTTTATGGTCCGATATATGGTAAAGGCACATTTTAAAACATATTTTAAACAAAAAAAAATTTTGAAAAATTTTGAAATTTTTGTAATGTAATTTAATTTTTCCAAAAATTATATCTCAATAACGGTAAAAGATAGGGACCTCTGGTTTAAATTTTTAAGTTCCTCAGGTCCATTTTAGTCGAAGGAAATTGGGGCCTTAATAACCAAACTTATACAAAAGCATGTATCATTAAACAAAACCCTTAAAAATGGCAAAAAATCGAAAAATCGTAAGGGGACCCCTTCGATAAGAAATCTCGAATTTTTACAAAAAAAAATATTTCGGATTTTTCTCAAAATTGATACACATTGGGCCGTAGATCACAAAAATAAGGTTCATTTTGGATTTTGGCCAACTGTTTTTGAGTAAATCGGAAAAAAAGTACCTAAAATTGACTATATCGGAAAATAGTACCTAAAATTGACTATAACTCAAAAACTAAGGCCTCTTGATTTTTTTAAATATTTTTTTATGAATCCTCACCCCAAAATTACCTAACGGCCATATTTTGGACTGTATTAGGAAAACTTTTTTTTTTCAAAAAAATTAACAGAGAGTATATGAACATGTATCTCAAAAACTAAAAGAGATAGGGACCTGCGGTTGGAATTATTGAAGTTTTAAGGTCCGATATATGGTAAAGGCATATATTAAAACATATTTTAAACAAAAAAAATTTTTGAAAAATTTTGAAATTTTTGTAATGTAATTTAATTTTTCAAAAAATTATATCTCAATAACGGTAAAAGATAGGGACCTCTGGTTTAAATTTTTGAGTTCCTCAAGTCCATTTTAGTCGAAGGAAATTGGGGCCTTAATAACAAATCTTATACAAAAGCATGTATCATTAAACAAAACCCTTAAAAATGGCAAAAAGTCGAAAAATCGTAAGGGGGACCCCTTCGATAAGAAATCTCGAATTTTTACAAAAAAAAATATTTCGGATTTTTGTCAAAATTGATACACATTGGGCCGTAGATCACAAAAATAAGGTTCATTTTGGATTTTGGATAACTGTTTTTGAGTAAATCGGAAAAAAAGTACCTAAAATTGACTATATCGGAAAATAGTACCTAAAATTGACTATAACTCAAAAACTAAGGCCTCTTGATTTTTTTAAATATTTTTTTATTAATCCTCACCCCAAAATTACCTAACGGCCATATTTTGGACTGTATTAGGAAAACTTTTTTTTTTCAAAAAAATCAACAGAGAGTATATGAACATGTATCTCAAAAACTAAAAGAGATAGGGACCTGCGGTTGGAATTTTTGAAGTTCTAAGGTCCGATATATGGTAAAGGCATATTTTAAAACATATTTTAAACAAAAAAAAATTTTGAAAAATTTTGAAATTTTTGTAGTGTAATTTAATTTTTCAAAAAATTATATCTCAATAACGGTAAAAGATAGGGACCTCTGGTTTAAATTTTTGAGTTCCTCAAGTCCATTTTAGTCGAAGGAAATTGGGGCCTTAATAACAAAACTTATACAAAAGCATGTATCATTAAACAAAACCCTTAAAAATGGCAAAAAGTCGAAAAATCGTAAGGGGGACCCCTTCGATAAGAAATCTCGAATTTTTACAAAAAAAAATATTTCGGATTTTTCTCAAAATTGATACACATTGGGCCGTAGATCACAAAAATAAGGTTCATTTTGGATTTTGGCCAACTGTTTTTGAGTAAATCGGAAAAAAAGTACCTAAAATTGACTATATCGGAAAATAGTACCTAAAATTGACTATTACTCAAAAACTAAGGCCTCTTGATTTTTTTAAATATTTTTTTATGAATCCTCACCCCAAAATTACCTAACGGCCATATTTTGGACTGTATTAGGAAAACTTTTTTTTTTCAAAAAAATTAATAGAGAGTATATGAACATGTATCTCAAAAACTAAAAGAGATAGGGACCTGCGGTTGGAATTTTTGAAGTTTTAAGGTCCGATATATGGTAAAAGCACATTTTAAAACAAATTTTAAACAAAAAAAAATTTTGAAAAATTTTGAAATTTTTGTAATAGAATTTAATTTTTCAAAAAATTATATCTCAATAACGGTAAAAGATAGGGACCTCTGGTTTCAATTTTTGAGTTCCTCAAGTCCATTTTAGTCGAAGGAAATTGGGGCCTTAATAACAAAACTTTTACAAAAGCTTGTATCATTAAACAAAACCCTTAAAAATGGCAAAAAATCGAAAAATCGTAAGGGGGACCCCTTCGATAAGAAATCTCGAATTTTTACAAAAAAAAATATTTCGGATTTTTCTCAAAATTGATACACATTGGGCCGTAGATCACAAAAATAAGGTTCATTTTGGATTTTGGATAACTGTTTTTGAGCAAATCGGAAAAAAAGTACCTAAAATTGACTATATCGGAAAATAGTACCTAAAATTAACTATAACTCAAAAACTAAGGCCTCTTGATTTTTTTAAATATTTTTTTATTAATCCTCACCCCAAAATTACCTAACGGCCATATTTTGGGCTGTATTAGGAAAACTTTTTTTTTCAAAAAAATTAACAGAGAGTATAAGAACATGTATCTCAAAAACTAAAAGAGATAGGGACCTGCGGTTGGAATTTTTGAAGTTTTAAGGTCCGATATATGGTAAAGGCACATTTTAAAACATATTTTAAACAAAAAAAAATTTTGAAAAATTTTGAAATTTTTGTAGTGTAATTTAATTTTTCAAAAAATTATATCTCAATAACGGTAAAAGATAGGGACCTCTGGTTTAAATTTTTGAGTTCCTCAAGTCCATTTTAGTCGAAGGAAATTGGGGCCTTAATAACAAAACTTATACAAAAGCATGTATCATTAAACAAAACCCTTAAAAATGGCAAAAAGTCGAAAAATCGTAAGGGGGACCCCTTCGATAAGAAATCTCGAATTTTTACAAAAAAAAATATTTCGGATTTTTCTCAAAATTGATACACATTGGGCCGTAGATCACAAAAATAAGGTTCATTTTGGATTTTGGCCAACTGTTTTTGAGTAAATCGGAAAAAAAGTACCTAAAATTGACTATATCGGAAAATAGTACCTAAAATTGACTATTACTCAAAAACTAAGGCCTCTTGATTTTTTTAAATATTTTTTTATGAATCCTCACCCCAAAATTACCTAACGGCCATATTTTGGACTGTATTAGGAAAACTTTTTTTTTTCAAAAAAATTAATAGAGAGTATATGAACATGTATCTCAAAAACTAAAAGAGATAGGGACCTGCGGTTGGAATTTTTGAAGTTTTAAGGTCCGATATATGGTAAAAGCACATTTTAAAACAAATTTTAAACAAAAAAAAATTTTGAAAAATTTTGAAATTTTTGTAGTGTAATTTAATTTTTCAAAAAATTATATCTCAATAACGGTAAAAGATAGGGACCTCTGGTTTAAATTTTTGAGTTCCTCAAGTCCATTTTAGTCGAAGGAAATTGGGGCCTTAATAACAAAACTTATACAAAAGCATGTATCATTAAACAAAACCCTTAAAAATGGCAAAAAGTCGAAAAATCGTAAGGGGGACCCCTTCGATAAGAAATCTCGAATTTTTCCAAAAAAAAATATTTCGGATTTTTCTCAAAATTGATACACATTGGGCCGTAGATCACAAAAATAAGGTTCATTTTGGATTTTGGCCAACTGTTTTTGAGTAAATCGGAAAAAAAGTACCTAAAATTGACTATATCGGAAAATAGTACCTAAAATTGACTATAACTCAAAAACTAAGGCCTCTTGATTTTTTTAAATATTTTTTTATGAATCCTCACCCCAAAATTACCTAACGGCCATATTTTGGACTGTATTAGGAAAACTTTTTTTTTTCAAAAAAATTAACAGAGAGTATATGAACATGTATCTCAAAAACTAAAAGAGATAGGGACCTGCGGTTGGAATTATTGAAGTTTTAAGGTCCGATATATGGTAAAGGCATATATTAAAACATATTTTAAACAAAAAAAATTTTTGAAAAATTTTGAAATTTTTGTAATGTAATTTAATTTTTCAAAAAATTATATCTCAATAACGGTAAAAGATAGGGACCTCTGGTTTAAATTTTTGAGTTCCTCAAGTCCATTTTAGTCGAAGGAAATTGGGGCCTTAATAACAAATCTTATACAAAAGCATGTATCATTAAACAAAACCCTTAAAAATGGCAAAAAGTCGAAAAATCGTAAGGGGGACCCCTTCGATAAGAAATCTCGAATTTTTACAAAAAAAAATATTTCGGATTTTTGTCAAAATTGATACACATTGGGCCGTAGATCACAAAAATAAGGTTCATTTTGGATTTTGGATAACTGTTTTTGAGTAAATCGGAAAAAAAGTACCTAAAATTGACTATATCGGAAAATAGTACCTAAAATTGACTATAACTCAAAAACTAAGGCCTCTTGATTTTTTTAAATATTTTTTTATTAATCCTCACCCCAAAATTACCTAACGGCCATATTTTGGACTGTATTAGGAAAACTTTTTTTTTTCAAAAAAATCAACAGAGAGTATATGAACATGTATCTCAAAAACTAAAAGAGATAGGGACCTGCGGTTGGAATTTTTGAAGTTCTAAGGTCCGATATATGGTAAAGGCATATTTTAAAACATATTTTAAACAAAAAAAAATTTTGAAAAATTTTGAAATTTTTGTAGTGTAATTTAATTTTTCAAAAAATTATATCTCAATAACGGTAAAAGATAGGGACCTCTGGTTTAAATTTTTGAGTTCCTCAAGTCCATTTTAGTCGAAGGAAATTGGGGCCTTAATAACAAAACTTATACAAAAGCATGTATCATTAAACAAAACCCTTAAAAATGGCAAAAAGTCGAAAAATCGTAAGGGGGACCCCTTCGATAAGAAATCTCGAATTTTTACAAAAAAAAATATTTCGGATTTTTCTCAAAATTGATACACATTGGGCCGTAGATCACAAAAATAAGGTTCATTTTGGATTTTGGCCAACTGTTTTTGAGTAAATCGGAAAAAAAGTACCTAAAATTGACTATATCGGAAAATAGTACCTAAAATTGACTATTACTCAAAAACTAAGGCCTCTTGATTTTTTTAAATATTTTTTTATGAATCCTCACCCCAAAATTACCTAACGGCCATATTTTGGACTGTATTAGGAAAACTTTTTTTTTTCAAAAAAATTAATAGAGAGTATATGAACATGTATCTCAAAAACTAAAAGAGATAGGGACCTGCGGTTGGAATTTTTGAAGTTTTAAGGTCCGATATATGGTAAAAGCACATTTTAAAACAAATTTTAAACAAAAAAAAATTTTGAAAAATTTTGAAATTTTTGTAATAGAATTTAATTTTTCAAAAAATTATATCTCAATAACGGTAAAAGATAGGGACCTCTGGTTTCAATTTTTGAGTTCCTCAAGTCCATTTTAGTCGAAGGAAATTGGGGCCTTAATAACAAAACTTTTACAAAAGCTTGTATCATTAAACAAAACCCTTAAAAATGGCAAAAAATCGAAAAATCGTAAGGGGGACCCCTTCGATAAGAAATCTCGAATTTTTACAAAAAAAAATATTTCGGATTTTTCTCAAAATTGATACACATTGGGCCGTAGATCACAAAAATAAGGTTCATTTTGGATTTTGGATAACTGTTTTTGAGCAAATCGGAAAAAAAGTACCTAAAATTGACTATATCGGAAAATAGTACCTAAAATTAACTATAACTCAAAAACTAAGGCCTCTTGATTTTTTTAAATATTTTTTTATTAATCCTCACCCCAAAATTACCTAACGGCCATATTTTGGGCTGTATTAGGAAAACTTTTTTTTTCAAAAAAATTAACAGAGAGTATAAGAACATGTATCTCAAAAACTAAAAGAGATAGGGACCTGCGGTTGGAATTTTTGAAGTTTTAAGGTCCGATATATGGTAAAGGCACATTTTAAAACATATTTTAAACAAAAAAAAATTTTGAAAAATTTTGAAATTTTTGTAGTGTAATTTAATTTTTCAAAAAATTATATCTCAATAACGGTAAAAGATAGGGACCTCTGGTTTAAATTTTTGAGTTCCTCAAGTCCATTTTAGTCGAAGGAAATTGGGGCCTTAATAACAAAACTTATACAAAAGCATGTATCATTAAACAAAACCCTTAAAAATGGCAAAAAGTCGAAAAATCGTAAGGGGGACCCCTTCGATAAGAAATCTCGAATTTTTACAAAAAAAAATATTTCGGATTTTTCTCAAAATTGATACACATTGGGCCGTAGATCACAAAAATAAGGTTCATTTTGGATTTTGGCCAACTGTTTTTGAGTAAATCGGAAAAAAAGTACCTAAAATTGACTATATCGGAAAATAGTACCTAAAATTGACTATTACTCAAAAACTAAGGCCTCTTGATTTTTTTAAATATTTTTTTATGAATCCTCACCCCAAAATTACCTAACGGCCATATTTTGGACTGTATTAGGAAAACTTTTTTTTTTCAAAAAAATTAATAGAGAGTATATGAACATGTATCTCAAAAACTAAAAGAGATAGGGACCTGCGGTTGGAATTTTTGAAGTTTTAAGGTCCGATATATGGTAAAAGCACATTTTAAAACAAATTTTAAACAAAAAAAAATTTTGAAAAATTTTGAAATTTTTGTAGTGTAATTTAATTTTTCAAAAAATTATATCTCAATAACGGTAAAAGATAGGGACCTCTGGTTTAAATTTTTGAGTTCCTCAAGTCCATTTTAGTCGAAGGAAATTGGGGCCTTAATAACAAAACTTATACAAAAGCATGTATCATTAAACAAAACCCTTAAAAATGGCAAAAAGTCGAAAAATCGTAAGGGGGACCCCTTCGATAAGAAATCTCGAATTTTTCCAAAAAAAAATATTTCGGATTTTTCTCAAAATTGATACACATTGGGCCGTAGATCACAAAAATAAGGTTCATTTTGGATTTTGGCCAACTGTTTTTGAGTAAATCGGAAAAAAAGTACCTAAAATTGACTATATCGGAAAATAGTACCTAAAATTGACTATAACTCAAAAACTAAGGCCTCTTGATTTTGTTAAATATTTTTTTATTAATCCTCACCCCAAAATTACCTAACGGCCATATTTTGGACTGTATTAGGAAAACTTTTTTTTTTCAAAAAAATTAACAGAGTATATGAACATGTATCTCAAAAACTAAAAGAGATAGGGACCTGCGGTTGGAATTTTTGAAGTTTTAAGGTCCGATATATGGTAAAGGCACATTTTAAAACATATTTTAAACAAAAAAAATTTTTGAAAAATTTTGAAATTTTTGTAATAGAATTTAATTTTTCAAAAAATTATATCTCAATAACGGTAAAAGATAGGGACCTCTGGTTTAAATTTTTGAGTTCCTCAAGTCCATTTTAGTCGAAGGAAATTAGGGCCTTAATAACCAAACTTATACAAAAGCATGTATCATTAAACGAAACCCTTAAAAATGGCAAAAAATCGAAAAATCGTAACCCCTTACGATTTTTCGATTTTTTTAAATATATTTTTATTAATCCTCACCCCAAAATTACCTAACAGCCATATTTTGGACTGTATTAGGAAAACTTTTTTTTTCAAAAAAATGAACAGAGAATTTATGAACATGTATTTCAAAAACTAAAACAGATAGGGACCTGCGGTTGGAATTTTTGAAGTTTTAAGGTCCGATATATGGTAAAGGCACATTTTAAAACATATTTTAAACCAAAAAATTTTTAGGAAAAATTTTGAAATTTTTGTATTAAAATTTAATTTAAAAAAAAATTATATCTCAATAACGGTAAAAGATAGGGACCTCTGGTTTAAATTTTTGAGTTCCTCAAGTCCATTTTAGTCGAAAAAAATTGCCCGTACCCGACAAAATGTTAAGTTTGGCCCGAATAAACCTCGTTGAAAAAATATTATGATACAAAAATTGCTTACAATTTGTAATAATTATGAAACTAGAAATTAAAAAATATATATATATTTTTTAACGAAGGTTTAAAAATATATTATTTAAAGGTATTATTGTTCTTATCCGGCCCGAGCCCGAATATAATACATGTCTGTCGGCACGAACCCGGCCCTCGGGTAAAGCCCGAGCCCGTGCAGACCTCTAACATCCATTGCTCAACTTCACAGCGCTATGATTCATCATAGTACATCCATTGCTCACCTTCACAGCGCTAGGCTTCATCGTAGTACATCCATTGCTCACCTTCACAGCGCTAGGCTTCATCATAGTACATCCATTGCTCACCTTCACAGCGCTAGGCTTCATCGTAGTACATCCTCTGCCCACCTTCACAGCGCTGTGATTCATCGTAGTACATCCTCTGCTCTCCTTCACAGCGCTGTGATTCATCGTAGTACATCCATTTGACAACTGACAATAACTGAAGCGCCTCTAGTGAGATTTTGAGAAACTGACAGTTGTAGGATAGTCGAGTTTGTTTTCTGTTGTTTTCATAGCAAGTTTTTAAAAAAATGTCTTTAAAATTGCTAGAAAAAATTAAATGCATCGTGAATTGTTGTGTTTATCTTTGCAATGCAAAAGTAGGTCGTGATAGAGACCTAAGTTTTCATCGTGTTCCGAAACGTGGCAAAAAAACGTGTTTCTGAATTTACGTGGTGGTGCACTTGTATGTAGTTATAGATAGAAGACAAGCATGGGAATATGTTCTTAGAAGTGGAAAGACAGTTAAAGACCATTTTAGAGTGTGTTCCCGTCATTTTACAACGAGGATTACTTTTGGCCCGGTATGTAACATACATAAAGTTAAAGCCTGCGCAAAATGATAGGTTAATTAACATTTTTTTTTTTTTCTTTCTAGATATTCCTTGTATGAAAAATGTTTTGAAACAAAATGCTGTGCCATCTTTGAATCTGGCAAGTTGTACAAAAATTGTGAAACAGAGGAGAATAATAGAAAAGAAGGTTACACATGAGGATCTTGCAAACTATGCTGCTGATTAGCTGACGAGCAAGTGGCTGGACCAAGCTCAATACTTGATGAACAGGTGAAGGTGATTCACACGTGAGAACTTGATGATTTGGAAACTGCAGGGATCTTGCTATCCTTGAGTCGTGCAGTAGTAGAAGTTACGGAAGATAAACATACTGCACGCAAAGATATCGCAGTGCAAGTTTCCAGCGGAAGTGATACATGCGACAACCGTATCACTTGCAATTAATTAATGATACACAAATTAATACGGGACCGGATTACAGAGTCGTAAATTATTAGAATTTCTTGTGGGCAAATTAACTTTCTTTCATAAAAAAGATTGAATTTCCCAACATATAACATTGACGGATAAGGTTGTGTTAACGCTAATGAAATTAAAACAAGCCTTGAGCTATTCAATGTTGGCTGTATTGTTTAAAATTTCCGCAGTTTCCTGTCGTCGTATATTCCAAACAATTATACAGGAACTGGCGAAAATATTAAAACATTGTGTGTACTTACCATGTAAAAATGAGATTCTTCAATATTTATAGGCATATTAATTTAATTTTATAGGCATAATTATTATTTAAATGGAGAAAAATGTTAATGGGGGTTGTTCGTAGTCATTTCCGATGGTTTGTTATTATCAAACACAAGCACAGAATAATTTTAACTGACTCACATGAAGCGTTTCGGCTGATGATAATAAACCATTGGAAATGACTACGAACAGACCCAATTTTATTCTTTTGTGATTGTTGTAAGTAATTATCTATAACTTATAGCTATATTTTTGTAAAGTTATGTAGTTATTATTACATATTTACAATATATTACAGTTTTATTATAAAATGTAATATATTGTAAATTAAATTGTATGTTATGTAATTTGGATTGTTTTGTATTGTTTTGGTTATTTTATTTCTATTTGTAATGGCTAATGCCCTGAACGCCGCAAGGCCTAGGGACAAATAAAGAATATATATGTAGTTATTATTAAAATTAATATAATTTTATTTAATATTCACAATAATCAGGAAATTTTAAAACCTTTCTCCCCACTTAACTACTATTTACGTTTGGCTAAACAGTCAATATGCAAAATGAAGTAATTTTTTCATATCTAGTAATTGAATATGTCAAATATGTAGTTATTATTTATTCAGAATATTATATGTAGGTAATATGTGAAAAAAAATCACAAAAACAAATCTTTTCAAAACATTTATTATACAGTTAACATATAACAACTAAATTTATATTATCTGTCTCAATTTGTAATACGAAACTAAGAGGAAATTTTCATTTTTTATGTTGTCTATTTAAAATATCATCTTAGGGTGGTACTGCTGAAATGGCACCTTTCAAAACATTTGACAATTCATATTTGACATTAAATTATATGTCAATTTATTTTTTTAATTGAAAAGTATTTTTATACAAGCAAAATAAGAACATAACATCAGAAAATATGCATAAGAGACAACAATTAGATAAATATACAAAAAAAACACATATATAACGCTTATGGAAAACTTTTAGAAAAAAATGGAACAAAATTAAAAAGAAGCGAAATTATAGACCTTGTGGCAGATATTTTTTCAGTAAATCTTGGTGTCCTTTTTGTTGTGAAATATCAAATAATTTACCCATTTCAATTTCTTTAGATTTCTGAAGGAGAAGTAAGAAAAATTTTAAATGAAGGTGCAGAAAATTTAAGACCGACGAACATGGGAAGAGGTAATAATAAGAAAACAGATAGAACCACAGACTACATGTTTCGGAAAGATTTTAAGAGAAAAATTTGGGATTTACATTCAAAAAATGATTTTTTTTTTTTTAAATATGTTATTAAATTTTGAAAAACAAGAATTATCGCGATATGATGAAACTTAACCATACTTTTAAAAGCCAGATTTACAAGTTCACATGATTCTACAAAAGTCTATTTACACCACAACAGTCACTAAAGTAACCAGATCTAGTTTCGTATTACAAATTGAGACAGATTATACTTACAGTGTGGCATCACAAAGTACTTGTATTAAATACATTCGAGCAGCAGAGTAGAAATAACTTGGCCCAATATTTTCTAACAGAGATATTATTTATCATTACCATGGAAAAGTTACATATAAGTACTAGTGGTGTCAGAAATCGATTTTGACGGAACCGGAACTGGTTCCAAAAAAAAAACCGGTTTCGGGTTTACCCGGTTTTTGAACCGGGTATCCGAAACAGGGTAATCGGAACCGGGTACCCGGGACCGGATATCCGGAACCGGGTATCGTACGGATTTGTTATATACATTTTCAATTTTGAATAGAAAAAAAAAAAATAGTAATCGTTTCTTTATTTTAATTCTAAACAACTTCTTTATAATATATATTTTTGATATATTACAACTATATCCAGGCCCGGATTTTTTTGTAATAGAATTTAATTTTTCAAAAAATTATATCTCAATAACGGTAAAAGATAGGGACCTCTGGTTTAAATTTTTGAGTTCCTCAAGTCCATTTTAGTCGAAGGAAATTAGGGCCTTAATAACCAAACTTATACAAAAGCATGTATCATTACACAAAACCCTTAGAAATGGCAAAAAATCGAAAAATCGTAAGGGGGTCCCCTTCGATAAGAAATCTCGAATTTTTACAAAAAAAAATATTTCGGATTTTTCTCAAATTTGATACACATTGGGCCGTAGATCACACAAATAAGGTTCATTTTGGATTTTGGCCAACTGTTTTTAAGTAAATCGGAAAAAAAGTACCTAAAATTGACTATATCGGAAAATAGTACCTAAAATTGACTATAACTCAAAAACTAAGGCCTCTTGATTTTTTTAAATATTTTTTTATTAATCCTCACCCCAAAATTACCTTACGGCCATATTTTGGACTGTATTAGGAAAACTTTTTTTTTTCAAAAAAATTAACAGAGAGTATATGAACATGTATCTCAAAAACTAAAAGAGATAGGGACCTGCGGTTGGAATTTTTGAAGTTTTAAGGTCCGATATATGGTAAAGGCACATTTTAAAACATATTTTAAACAAAAAAAATTTTTGAAAAATTTTGAAATTTTTGTAATGTAATTTAATTTTTCAAAAAATTATATCTCAATAACGGTAAAAGATAGGGACCTCTGGTTTAAATTTTTGAGTTTCTCAAGTCCATTTTAGTCGAAGGAAATTGGGGCCTTAATAACAAAACTTATACAAAAGCATGTATCATTAAACAAAACCCTTAAAAATGGCAAAAAGTCGAAAAATCGTAAGGGGGACCCCTTCGATAAGAAATCTCGAATTTTTACAAAAAAAAATATTTCGGATTTTTCTCAAAATTGATACACATTGGGCCGTAGATCACAAAAATAAGGTTCATTTTGGATTTTGGCCAACTGTTTTTGAGTAAATCGGAAAAAAAGTACCTAAAATTGACTATATCGGAAAATAGTACCTAAAATTGACTATAACTCAAAAACTAAGGCCTCTTGATTTTTTTAAATATTTTTTTATTAATCCTCACCCCAAAATTACCTAACGGCCATCTTTTGGACTGTATTAGGAAAACTTTTTTTTTTCAAAAAAATTAACAGTGTATATGAACATGTATCTCAAAAACTAAAAGAGATAGGGACCTGCGGTTGGAATTTTTTAAGTTTTAAGGTCCGATATATGGTAAAGGCACATTTTAAAACATATTTTAAACAAAAAAAATTTTTGAAAAAATTTGAAATTTTTGTAGTGCAATTTAATTTTTCAAAAAATTATATCTCAATAACGGTAAAAGATAGGGACCTCTGGTTTAAATTTTTGAGTTCCTCAAGTCCATTTTAGTCGAAGGAAATTGGGGCCTTAATAACAAAACTTATACAAAAGCTTGTATCATTAAACAAAACCCTTAAAAATGGCAAAAAATCGAAAAATCGTAAGGGGGACCCCTTCGATAAGAAATCTCGAATTTTTACAAAAAAAAATATTTCGGATTTTTCTTAAAATTGATACACATTGGGCCGTAGATCACAAAAATAAGGTTCATTTTGGATTTTGGATAACTGTTTTTGAGTAAATCGGAAAAAAAGTACCTAAAATTGACTATATCGGAAAATAGTACCTAAAATTGACTATAACTCAAAAACTAAGGCCTCTTGATTTTTTTAAATATTTTTTTATTAATCCTCACCCCAAAATTACCTAACGGCCATATTTTGGGCTGTATTAGGAAAACTTTTTTTTTTCAAAAAAATTAACAGAGAGTATATGAACATGTATCTCAAAAACTAAAAGAGATAGGGACCTGCGGTTGGAATTTTTGAAGTTTTAAGGTCCGATATATGGTAAAGGCACATTTTAAAACATATTTTAAACATCAAAAAATTTTGAAAAATTTTGAAATTTTTGTAGTGTAATTTAATTTTTCAAAAAATTATATCTCAATAACGGTAAAAGATAGGGACCTCTGGTTTAAATTTTTGAGTTCCTCAAGTCCATTTTAGTCGAAGGAAATTGGGGCCTTAATAACAAAACTTATACAAAAGCATGTATCATTAAACAAAACCCTTAAAAATGGCAAAAAATCGAAAAATCGTAAGGGGGACCCTTTCGATAAGAAATCTCGAATTTTTACAAAAAAAAAATATTTCGGATTTTTCTCAAAATTGATACACATTGGGCCGTAGATCACAAAAATTAGGTTCATTTTGGATTTTGGCCAACTGTTTTTGAGTAAATCGGAAAAAAAGTACCTAAAATTGACTATATCGGAAAATAGTACCTAAAATTGACTATAACTCAAAAACTAAGGCCTCTTGATTTTTTTAAATATTTTTTATTAATCCTCACCCAAAAATTACCTAACGGCCATATTTTGGACTGTATTAGGAAAACTTTTTTTTTCAAAAAAATTAACAGAGAGTATATGAACATGTATCTCAAAAACTAAAAGAGATAGGGACCTGCGGTTGGAATTTTTGACGTTTTAAGGTCCGATATATGGTAAAGGCACATTTTAAAACATATTATAAACAAAAAAAATTTTTGAAAAATTTTGAAATTTTTGTAATAGAATTTAATTTTTCAAAAAATTATATCTCAATAACGGTAAAAGGTAGGGACCTCTGGTTTAAATTTTTGAGTTTTTCAAGTCCATTTTAGTCGAAGGAAATTGGGGCCTTAATAACCAAACTTATACAAAAGCATGTATCATTAAACAAAACCCTTAAAAATGGCAAAAAATCGAAAAATCGTAAGGGGGACCCCTTCGATAAGAAATCTCGAATTTTTACAAAAAAAAATATTTCGGATTTTTCTCAAAATTGATACACATTGGGCCGTAGATCACAAAAATAAGGTTCATTTTCGATTTTGGCCAACTGTTTTTGAGTAAATCGGAAAAAAAGTACCTAAAATTGACTATATCGGAAAATAGTACCTAAAATTGACTATAACTCAAAAACTAAGGCCTCTTGATTTTTTTAAATATTTTTTTATTAATCCTCACCCCAAAATTACCTAACGGCCATATTTTGGACTGTATTAGGAAAACTTTTTTTTTTCAAAAAAATTAACAGAGAGTATATGAACATGTATCTCAAAAACTAAAAGAGATAGGGACCTGCGGTTGGAATTTTTGAAGTTTTAAGGTCCGATATATGGTAAAGGCACATTTTAAAACATATTATAAACAAAAAAAATTTTTGAAAAATTTTGAAATTTTTGTAATAGAATTAATTTTTCAAAAAATTATATCTCAATAACGGTAAAAGATAGGGTCCTCTGGTTTAAATTTTTGAGTTCCTCAAGTCCATTTTAGTCGAAGGAAATTAGGGCCTTAATAACCAAACTTATACAAAAGCATGTATCATTAAACAAAACCCTTAAAAATGGCAAAAAATCGAAAAATCGTAAGGGGGACCCCTTCGATAAGAAATCTCGAATTTTTACAAAAAAAAATATTTCGGATTTTTCTCAAAATTGATACACATTGGGCCGTAGAACACAAAAATAAGGTTCATTTTGGATTTTGGCCAACTGTTTTTGAGTAAATCGGAAGAAAAGTACCTAAAATTGACTATATCGGAAAATAGTACCTAAAATTGACTATAACTCAAAAACTAAGGCCTCTTTATTTTTTTAAATATTTTTTTATTAATCCTCACCCCTAAATTACCTAACGGCCATATTTTGGACTGTATTAGGAAAACTTTTTTTTTTCAAAAAAATTAACAGAGTATATGAACATGTATCTCAAAAACTAAAAGAGATAGGGACCTGCGGTTGGAATTTTTGACGTTTTAAGGTCCGATATATGGTAAAGGCACATTTTAAAACATATTTTAAACAAAAAAAAATTTTGAAAAATTTTGAAATTTTTGTAATAGAATTTAATTTTTCAAAAAATTATATCTCAATAACGGTAAAAGATAGGGACCTCTGGTTTCAATTTTTGAGTTCCTCAAGTCCATTTTAGTCGAAGGAAATTGGGGCCTTAATAACCAAACTTATACAAAAGCATGTATCATTAAACAAAACCCTTAAAAATGGCAAAAAATCGAAAAATCGTAAGGGGGACCCCTTCGATAAGAAATCTCGAATTTTTACAAAAAAAAATATTTCGGATTTTTCTCAAAATTGATACACATTGGGCCGTAGATCACAAAAATAAGGTTCATTTTGGATTTTGGCCAACTGTTTTTGAGTAAATCGGAAAAAAAGTACCTAAAATTGACTATATCGGAAAATAGTACCTAAAATTGACTATAACTCAAAAACTAAGGCCTCTTGATTTTTTTAAATATTTTTTTATTAATCCTCACCCCAAAATTACCTAACGGCCATATTTTGGACTGTATTAGGAAAACTTTTTTTTTTCAAAAAAATTAACAGAGAGTATATGAACATGTATCTCAAAAACTAAAAGAGATAGGGACCTGCGGTTGGAATTTTTGAAGTTTTAAGGTCCGATATATGGTAAAGGCACATTTTAAAATATATTTTAAACAAAAAAAAATTTTGAAAAATTTTGAAATTTTTGTAATAGAATTTAATTTTTCAAAAAATTATATCTCAATAACGGTAAAAGATAGGGACCTCTGGTTTCAATTTTTGAGTTCCTCAAGTCCATTTTAGTCGAAGGAAATTGGGGCCTTAATAACCAAACTTATACAAAAGCATGTATCATTAAACAAAACCCTTAAAAATGGCAAAAAATCGAAAAATCGTAAGGGGGACCCCTTCGATAAGAAATCTCGAATTTTTACAAAAAAAAATATTTCAGATTTTTCTCAAAATTGATACACATTGGGCCGTAGATCACAAAAATAAGGTTCATTTTGGATTTTGGCCAACTGTTTTTGAGTAAATCGGAAAAAAAGTACCTAAAATTGACTATATCGGAAAATAGTACCTAAAATTGACTATAACTCAAAAACTAAGGCCTCTTGATTTTTTTAAATATTTTTTTATTAATCCTCACCCCAAAATTACCTAACGGCTATATTTTGGACTGTATTAGGAAAACTTTTTTTTTTCAAAAAAATTAACAGAGAGTATATGAACATGTATCTCAAAAACTAAAAGAGATAGGGACCTGCGGTTGGAATTTTTGAAGTTTTAAGGTCCGATATATGGTAAAAGCACATTTTAAAACATATTTTAAACAAAAAAAATTTTTGAAAAATTGTGAAATTTTTGTAATAGAAGTTATTTTTTCAAAAAATTATATCTCAATAACGGTAAAAGATAGGGACCTCTGGTTTAAATTTTTGAGTTCCTCAAGTCCATTTTAGTCGAAGGAAATTGGGGCCTTAATAACCAAACTTATACAAAAGCATGTATCATTAAACAAAACCCTTAAAAATGGCAAAAAATCGAAAAATCGTAAGGAGGACCCCTTCGATAAGAAATCTCGAATTTTTACAAAAAAAAAATATTTCGGATTTTTCTCAAAATTGATACACATTGGGCCGTAGATCACAAAAATTAGGTTCATTTTGGATTTTGGCCAACTGTTTTTGAGTAAATCGGAAAAAAAGTACCTAAAATTGACTATATCGGAAAATAGTACCTAAAATTGACTATAACTCAAAAACTAAGGCCTCTTGATTTTTTTAAATATTTTATTATTAATCCTCACCCCAAAATTACCTAACGGCCATATTTTGGACTGTATTAGGAAAACTTTTTTTTACAAAAAAATTAACAGAGAGTATATGAACATGTATCTCAAAAACTAAAAGAGATAGGGACCTGCGGTTGGAATTTTTGACGTTTTAAGGTCCGATATATGGTAAAGGCACATTTTAAAACATATTTTAAACAAAAAAAAATTTTGAAAAATTTTGAAATTTTTGTAATAGAATTTAATTTTTCAAAAAATTATATCTCAATAACGGTAAAAGATAGGGACCTCTGGTTTCAATTTTTGAGTTCCTCAAGTCCATTTTAGTCGAAGGAAATTGGGGCCTTAATAACCAAACTTATACAAAAGCATGTATCATTAAACAAAACCCTTAAAAATGGCAAAAAATCGAAAAATCGTAAGGGGGACCCCTTCGATAAGAAATCTCGAATTTTTACAAAAAAAAATATTTCGGATTTTTCTCAAAATTGATACACATTGGGCCGTAGATCACAAAAATAAGGTTCATTTTGGATTTTGGCCAACTGTTTTTGAGTAAATCGGAAAAAAAGTACCTAAAATTGACTATATCGGAAAATAGTACCTAAAATTGACTATAACTCAAAAACTAAGGCCTCTTGATTTTTTTAAATATTTTTTTATTAATCCTCACCCCAAAATTACCTAACGGCTATATTTTGGACTGTATTAGGAAAACTTTTTTTTTTCAAAAAAATTAACAGAGAGTATATGAACATGTATCTCAAAAACTAAAAGAGATAGGGACCTGCGGTTGGAATTTTTGAAGTTTTAAGGTCCGATATATGGTAAAAGCACATTTTAAAACATATTTTAAACAAAAAAAAATTTTGAAAAATTTTGAAATTTTAGTAATAGAATTTAATTTTTCAAAAAATTATATCTCAATAACGGTAAGAGATAGGGACCTCTGGTTTAAATTTTTGAGTTCCTCAAGTCCATTTTAGTCGAAGGAAATTGGGGCCTTAATAACCAAACTTATACAAAAGCATGTATCATTAAACAAAACCTTTAAAAATGGCAAAAAATCGAAAAATCGTAAGGGGGACCCCTTCGATAAGAAATCTCGAATTTTTACAAAAAAAAATATTTCGGATTTTTCTCAAAATTGATACACATTGGGCCGTAGATCACAAAAATTAGGTTCATTTTGGATTTTGGCCAACTGTTTTTGAGTAAATCGGAAAAAAAGTACCTAAAATTGACTATATCGGAAAATAGTACCTAAAATTGACTATAACTCAAAAACTAAGGCCTCTTGATTTTTTTAAATATTTTTTTATTAATCCTCACCCCAAAATTACCTAATGGCCATATTTTGGACTGTATTAGGAAAACTTTTTTTTTTCAAAAAAATTAACAGAGAGTATATGAACATGTATCTCAAAAACTAAAAGAGATAGGGACCTGCGGTTGGAATTTTTGAAGTTTTAAGGTCCGATATATGGTAAAGGCACATTTTAAAACATATTTTAAACAAAAAAAAATTTTGAAAAATTTTGAAATTTTTGTAATAGAATTAAATTTTTCAAAATATTATATCTCAATAACGGTAAAAGATAGGGACCTCTGGTTTAAATTTTTGAGTTCCTCAAGTCCATTTTAGTCGAAGGAAATTGGGGCGTTAATAACCAAACTTATACAAAAGCATGTATCATTAAACAAAACCCTTAAAAATGGCAAAAAATCGAAAAATCGTAAGGGGGACCCCTTCGATAAGAAATCTCGAATTTTTACAAAAAAAAATATTTCGGATTTTTCTCAAAATTAATACACATCTGGCCGTAGATCACAAAAATAAGGTTCATTTTGGATTTTGGCCAACTGTTTTTGAGTAAATCGGAAAAAAAGTACCTAAAATTGACTATATCGGAAAATAGTACCTAAAATTGACTATAACTCAAAAACTAAGGCCTCTTGATATTTTTAAATATTTTTTTATTAATCCTCACCCCAAAATTACCTAACGGCTATATTTTGGACTGTATTAGGAAAACTTTTTTTTTTCAAAAAAATTAACAGAGAGTATATGAACATGTATCTCAAAAACTAAAAAAGATAGGGACCTGCGGTTGGAATTTTTGAAGTTTTAAGGTCCGATATATGGTAAAAGCACATTTTAAAACATATTTTAAACAAAAAAAAATTTTGAAAAATTTTGAAATTTTAGTAATAGAATTTAATTTTTCAAAAAATTATATCTCAATAACGGTAAAAGATAGGGACCTCTGGTTTAAATTTTTGAGTTCCTCAAGTCCATTTTAGTCGAAGGAAATTGGGGCCTTAATAACCAAACTTATACAAAAGCATGTATCATTAAACAAAACCTTTAAAAATGGCAAAAAATCGAAAAATCGTAAGGGGGACCCCTTCGATAAGAAATCTCAAATTTTTACAAAAAAAAATATTTCGGATTTTTCTCGAAATTGATACACATTGGGCCGTAGATCACAAAAATAAGGTTCATTTTGGATTTTGGCCAACTGTTTTTGAGTAAATCAGAAAAAAAGTACCTAAAATTGACTATATCGGAAAATAGTACCTAAAATTGACTATAACTCAAAAACTAAGGCCTCTTGATTTTTTTAAATATTTTTTTATTAATCCTCACCCCAAAATTACCTAACGGCCATATTTTGGACTGTATTAGGAAAATTTTTTTTTCTTCAAAATTTAACAGAGAGTATATGAACATGTATCTCAAAAACTAAAAGAGATAGGGACCTGCGGTTGGAATTTTTGAAGTTTTAAGGTCCGATATATGGTAAAGGCACATTTTAAAACATATTTTAAACAAAAAAAAATTTTGAAAAATTTTGAAATTTTTGTAATAGAATTTAATTTTTCAAAAAATTATATCTCAATAACGGTAAAAGATAGGGACCTCTGGTATAAATTTTTGAGTTCCTCAAGTCCATTTTAGTCGAAGGAAATTGGGGCCTTAATAACCAAACTTATACAAAAGCATGTATCATTAAACAAAACCCCTAAAAATGGCAAAAAATCGAAAAATCGTAAGGGGGACCCCTTCGATAAGAAATCTCGAATTTTTACAAAAAAAAATATTTCGGATTTTTCTCGAAATTGATACACATTGGGCCGTAGATCACAAAAATAAGGTTCATTTTGGATTTTGGCCAACTGTTTTTGAGTAAATCGGAAAAAAAGTACCTAAAATTGACTATATCGGAAAATAGTACCTAAAATTGACTATAACTCAAAAACTAAGGCCTCTTGATATTTTTAAATATTTTTTTATTAATCCTCACCCCAAAATTACCTAACGGCCATATTTTGGACTGTATTAGGAAAACTTTTTTTTTCAAAAAAATTAACAGAGAGTATATGAACATGTATCTCAAAAACTGAAAGAGATAGGGACCTGCGGTTGGAATTTTTGAAGTTTTAAGGTCCGATATATAGTAAAGGCACATTTTAAAACATATTTTAAACAAAAAAAATTTTTGAAAAATTTTGAAATTTTTGTAATAGAATTTAATTTTTCAAGAAATTATATCTCAATAACGGTAAAAGATAGGGACCTCTGGTTTAAATTTTTGAGTTCCTCAAGTCCATTTTAGTCGAAGGAAATTGGGGCCTTAATAACCAAACTTATACAAAAGCATGTATCATTAAACAAAACCCTTAAAAATGGCAAAAATTCGAAAAATCGTAAGGGGGACCCCTTCGATAAGAAATCTCGAATTTTTACAAAAAGAATATTTCGGATTTTTCTCAAAATTGATACACATTGGGCCGTAGATCACAAAAATAAGGTTCATTTTGGATTTTGGCCAACTGTTTTTGAGTAAATCGGAAAAAAAGTACCTAAAATTGACTATATCGGAAAATCTTCTTTATATATAAAAGACAATATTTGTGGCTATGTCCGGAAATTCTAACCCACTTCCAGATATGCTACCGAGTTGAAATTTTGCATACAGGTAGGGAATGCTTTCATCATAGCTAGAAAAATCGAAAATTTCAAAAAAGTCCCATCAGAAACGAAAAATTAATAATTTTGTTTTTAGTTATATTGGACCATCGAAGTATGTATGATGCGTTCAGCGAGATCGCGGGAATTTCGTTTCAATGGTTGTTTGGACAACTATAGTAAGTTCGTGAAACATCGTTCAATGTCGTTCGGCGCGATTCATTATTACTCTGCTCTAGCTGATAAGATTTATATATTGTTATTTAGTAAAATTTTTGATTAGTTTATGCAGAGCGAGACTAAAGTGGAGCACCTGTTTTCGTGTTTTTAATTTTAGGGCATTTTTATGAACTTTGTTATTTTTATTTATTTTTTTTTTTTCTATTCTTTTATTTAAATGTTTAAATATAATAGTAAAATCTTTTATATATATAAAACAGAAAATCTGTGTGTACCGAGTTGGAATTTGGTATATAGGTAGGAAATGCAGTCAATATAAGGAGGCAAATTGAAAATCAGAAGAAAAAAAATGGTATCACTTAAGACGTAGACTTAACAGAAAAATTGCTTATACAGTGAAACCTCTATCTATCGTTTTTGAAGGGACCTATTGAAATAAACTATGGATGCGGGAAAACAATGAAAAACACATTAATACATATTTAAATGTTTAATATGTACGTACATATATATTCTAAAAATGATACATGTTTCAGGTATAAATCAATTTTTTTAAATAAAAAATATCGTAGCGAAATAAAAAAGGAAGCTGCATGCCGACAAAAAAAATTATACTTTGTATTGCATATAATCTTTCATCGTCATTTACTTTTTGGCTTTTTATATTGCCGTAAGAAATCAATATTCTTTCGGTGTTACAAATTAAATTTTTTTCGGCATCAGTTATCGAATGCGTATAAAAAAAGTTTTCAATTTGAAAAAACACGAAATTTGCTGCGTAATTTAAACGATGAATGCGGTAAAATGATACAGAGAGAAATGATCGATGCGATCTATTTTTGCGTGTTTTGTATGAAATTAATTCGGAACCGCAAGAAATAACGATATATACGGGAAAATTATTATTCGAGGAACGATAGATAGAGGTTTCACTGTAATAAGAAAGCAAATATTTTTTTTTAATGATTTTTTTTTTATTGGATTGATTTACGGGAGTAACGAAGGGACAACCTAAAACTAAACTTTTGAAATATCTCATTTACTATTGACTTAACAGCAAAAACGCACATGAGAAAAGCTGTTTAAAATAAAAATACAAATACATGTTATCCTATAAATTTTTCAATTGGTTAAGAAGCAGGGGAAGGGAGATGGGGGAGGTGCTAAAACTAAAATACTGGAAATATCTCGCTTATTATTTACTTTACATCAACAATTTATAAAGATAATTTATAAAGACTTTGATTGAAGAACGATTATTTTCTGTTTAGTGTAGCTTCTGAATATTTAGGGGGACAGAAGGAGCGCTACTTATAAACTTGAAATATCTCTTAATATTGACTTAACATTAAACATGTGTATAACAGAAGTTGTTACAATATCAATAATATAAATAAATAAATAAACAAATCTTTTCTGTTTAATCTTCTTCTGTATATAGGTATATCATTTATAAAATTTTCTTATATATGTATATAAATACATGACCTGACTGACTCATCAACGTTCAGCCCAAATCACTAGACCTAGAAACATGAAATTCGAGAAGTATATTTCCTCCATGTCGTAAGCGATCACTAAGAAGAGAATTTTCGAAATACGACCCCTAAGGGGCTGTTAAGTGATTTCAGGGATTCCTCAATATCTCTTAGGCCCAATGAGATATTGACCTGGTTTTTGCTTACAAAGGTTACACATACAAATGTTAAGAACTAAATTCAGGATTTTGTTCTAATCAACCCTTAAAGGGATAAATTTATTATGTATTCGGAGTGAATTATAGAACCCTTCGTATTTCCTATGTATGTTGAGTTATAACATTGTGTTTTGGCATATAGATGTCTTTTTAAAATCTTAGAAACTTTTTGACAGTTTTCTTTTAAATTTTCACGCCTAAAAGGGTAAATTGGTATTTTTTATTCAATAGAACGCCCCCTGGACATAGAAACATGAAATTCGTGGAGGAAGGAATGTTCCTTCCATGATGTGAGCACCTATTAAGAAAGATTTTTTTTAAATTCGACCCCTAATGTGGTGAAATGTTTCTTTCACGGATTCCTCAATATCTCAGACCTATAATGAGATATCGACTTGGTTTTTGGTTACAAAGATTACCCATACACATGTACAAAAACGAGGTTCAGTATTTTGCTCTGATCAACCCATACAAGGCAAATCTAGATTCAAGGATATTCATAAAACCCTTCAAGTGACCTGTTTCATTTCTTTTTGGCACATAGGCGTCTATTTAAAATCGGTATATGTATTAAAACTCAAAAACGGATAAACCGATTTTAGTGCTATTTGCAACAGCGTATTCCAAATTTGTCTGGAAAGATTTGAAGCTATATATCATCGCGGTAAGACACCAGGTTTCCGATCAATTAAGAAATATTTAAACTATAAAAGATACACATATTCAAAATATACCTATATTAACGAATTTTGGGTTTAATATTGCAACAAAAATGTTCCCGAGGATATATATCACAATTTTCTTTATTTTCATTTTAGACGACAATTGTAACGTTAAATTCGCTATTGAACATTATTGTAACCCCCTAAAGCAATACGAAGAAAACTTACTTCGGTGGCAAGAATATTTACTAACGAAAAAAAGTGCTCTGATCTATATAGGTACGATTTATAAATCAGGAATAATCACGAAGTAATTATAATAAATATCATAAAAATTATAATAAATAATTTCGTAAGGTGCAACATAAAATGCTTTACGTGACTGGCGCTGCCTTTGGCAATGATTCTCACATGGGCATTTTCCTAGGTTAGCACATCGGGATACTTATACGTGTTGATATTAAATGTCTGTACTACCAATGTTTACAAAGAAATTCGTACTTAAATTATTTGTATAAGAAGCACATATTAATACAATTGTAGATTAAAACAAATAAATATATTTGAATATAAAACGATTCGTAGCAACCAGTCTTGAACCGATTTCGAAATGGGCCAGATCTAAGCGGGCTACGACTACTTTATTTCGGTAGCGAAGCAGCGGGTACACTGCTAGTAGTACCTAAAATTGACTATAACTCAAAAACTAAGGCCTCTTGATTTTTTTAAATATTTTTTTATTTATCCTCACCCCAAAATTACCTAACGGCCATATTTTGGACTGTATTAGGAAAACTTTTTTTTTCAAAAAAATTAACAGAGAGTATATGAACATGTATCTCAAAAACTAAAAGAGATAGGGACCTGCGGTTGGAATTTTTGACGTTTTAAGGTCCGATATATGGTAAAGGCACATTTTAAAACATATTTTAAACAAAAAAAATTTTTGAAAAATTTTGAAATTTTTGTAATTTTTGTAATAGAATTTAATTTTTCAAAAAATTATATCTCAATAACGGTAAAAGATAGGGACCTCTGGTTTAAATTTTTGAGTTCCTCAAGTCCATTTTAGTCGAAGGAAATTGGGGCCTTAATAACCAAACTTATACAAAAGCATGTATCATTAAACAAAACCCTTAAAAATGGCAAAAAATCGAAAAATCGTAAGGGGGACCCCTTCGATAAGAAATCTCGAATTTTTACAAAAAAAAATATTTCGGATTTTTCTCAAAATTGATACACATTGGGCCGTAGATCACAAAAATAAGGTTCATTTTGGATTTTGGCCAATTGTTTTTGAGTAAATCGGAAAAAAAGTACCTAAAATTGACTATATCGGAAAATAGTACCTAAAATTGACTATAACTCAAAAACTAAGGCCTCTTGATTTTTTTAAATATTTTTTTATTAATCTTCACCCCAAAATTACCTAACGGCCATATTTTGGACTGTATTAGGAAAACTTTTTTTTTTCAAAAAAATTAACAGAGAGTATATGAACATGTATCTCAAAAACTAAAAGAGATAGGGACCTGCGGTTGGAATTTTG
Organism: Liopterus haemorrhoidalis; assembly: GCA_963971575.1. NCBI lineage: Eukaryota > Metazoa > Arthropoda > Insecta > Coleoptera > Dytiscidae > Liopterus > Liopterus haemorrhoidalis. Next base: position 451,926 of record OZ020611.1, read on the forward strand.
GAAGTTTTAAGGTCCGATATATGGTAAAGGCACATTTTAAAACATATTTTAAACAAAAACAATTTTTGAAAAATTTTGAAATTTTTGTAATAGAATTTAATTTTTCAAAAAATTATATCTCAATAACGGTAAAAGATAGGGACCTCTGGTTTAAATTTTTGAGTTTCTCAAGTCCATTTTAGTCGAAGGAAATTGGGGCCTTAATAACCAAACTTATACAAAAGCATGTATCATTAAACAAAACCCTTAAAAATGGCAAAAAATCGAAAAATCGTAAGGGGGACCCCTTCGATAAGAAATCTCGAATTTTTACAAAAAAAAATATTTCGGATTTTTCTCAAAATTGATACACATTGGGCCGTAGATCACAAAAATAAGGTTCATTTTGGATTTTGGCCAACTGTTTTTGAGTAAATCGGAAAAAAAGTACCTAAAATTGACTATATCGGAAAATAGTACCTAAAATTGACTATAACTCAAAAACTAAGGCCTCTTGATTTTTTTAAATATTTTTTAAAACTTTTTTTTGTTAAACTAAGATACGTTTTGGCGCTGTCATCGCCGCATGAATTATTCGTTTTTATATTACTCGGTCCGTCGTTAGTTGAACTAAGATACGTTTTGGCGCTGTCATTTTTAGTATGTTTATTTTGACTCCGTCCAGCGCGCAATCAAGAAATTGACAGCGCTGACGACTCCTTATTCCGACATACACATCTATTTATATTTTTTTGAGAGTGTCAATTTAAAGTCGAAAAGTCTTTGAACAGGTCGACAGTTAAATAAAACGGGGACCCCTGGTATAAGGGTTTTTGGTCATAACTACAAAACTCTAAAAATAGATTTCGAATAAAACAAGTTCCTTTTATATAAGTTTTATTGATGAAAGTATCCAATATTACAAGGTGACTAACAGTGGTGCGGTGACAATGGACATTAGTCATAGTGTAATATTGCCTTACTGACGGGCCCCCCACATGTTGCAACGGTTCCGCTTCGTACAGTCATCCTCTTCTTCTTCATCTTTCTGCTCTCCATCATATTTTACCTATTCTTCATTCATTTTCATATTAACTTACTCATATATATATAATTGAAATTGACAAAATAATCTGACATACATTTCTGGAATTAAATAACGGAGACCATATTTTTGTATTTACGTAACCACTGGCAAAAATATTTAATTTTTTTTGATATGTTGCATGTTGCTATATGAGAGGCGTTATTTTAGATTTTAATTTGTAATGTTGATATCAATTGCTTGTGCATTCAGGACAGCTGTGACACGTGTAATAAGTTGACAGATGTCAAACAGCTGAGGTGAGAACATTGCCAGCAGAGGATCTGGTTGGCGACGAAGGAAATCCCAGACTACGGCAATACCTGCTACTGCGCCACATTCACTGTTTTACTGTTGATAATTTCAGGATGTAATCAGCCGTCAAATGTAGAATCTGTTGGTTCTGAGCTCCTTCTTGACATTTGATATAGTAGCGCTGTTGTCGAGCGTCAGCGCTGACGACACAATTTAACTGCTTTCCGAGTTCAGTCTCATCAGTTTGACGTTGACTGTTGACTGTTGAACTGACGATGCGTTTATAGTTGTCGCCGGGCCTGCCGTTATTGACAAGCTTCCGGGACCCGTTTTTTCTTGTGGTAGTCGTAGTAGGTCTTGAAGAACCTGCACTGCTCCGGTGACATGACGCAGCACTCGGGCCCGGGGCAGATGGGCACGCAGCGGGGGATCGCCACGCGGCACAGCGTGACGTACGCGAAGTAGGCGGCCATCGAGCGCATGAGCGTGAGGCCTGTCCTCCTGCTGCGGCCCTGCCTCAGCGCCCAGGTGCTCACGACTGCCGAGGCGCACAGGATGCCGTAGAACGTGGTCCGCAGTGAGATCAGCATGTTCAGCACCAGGTTCATCTTGAGGGCGTTCGAGTACATGTAGTTGCGGTCGAAGTAGACGCGCATCGTCGGCATCAGGTAGGAGAGGGGCACGAGCAGGATGACCGGAAGGAAGCCCGGGTACATGTCGCTCTTGAGGAACTGGTTCACCGACAGCACCGGGATGACGAAGAGGTAGATGACGCGGAACACCTCCTGCAGCTTGTAGTCGAAGCGGCACATCTCCATCCACTCGTTGTTGAACTTCTTCTTGGCCCAGGTGTCGGCGAGCAGGTCGAACAACAGCAGGAAGAATACGGGGGCCCCGTAGCGGATGTCCATGCTGGGGCCCACCGTGTTCGCGTACAGGATGAAGCACAGGATGGTGACGAAACCGCTCAGGATCGTCACCACGATCTGGTTCTTGCCGAGCCGCTTCTCGCAGACCGCCCGGTCAAACGCCCGTCTCACACAATCCATCACTGTACTTGTTTGCACTTGTTTGCTCGGGTTCGCTCGTGTTCGCTCGTGTTCGCTCGTTCGATGATCGTCAGAGAGCCCGCGCGACTGATGTATCCCCGGAGCCCGCCAGTAATAAACTGGAAGGATGACGTTGACAGGCCGTTATATGTGATAAATGTAAGTTACTAGGCAACATGAATGTTAGTTAGTAAAGTGTCATGTAGATTGATTGAGCTTGAATAAAGAATAGGTCATGTTTCTTAATTCAGCGCTAGATCTAGCGCAGCACTTCAAACACCGCATCCTCAATGGTTCCCTAGATGCGAATTTAAGATGCTAGTTAATCTTCAATTTTAAAAAATAAATTAAATTATTCAATTTTAACAGAAACCACACACATACAGTCTGTTCCAAACGGTTAGGCGGAACTAAATGGGAATTTCGTTCTTTTAGGTTGTCACGAGAAGGGATCTTGCTTGGGTTATTTCATTTTTCACGCTGGAATGTCAAAATTTAAAATTCCAACAATGAAACCATGGAAACGAATGACACGAATCCAAATTAAATTATTTTTTTACGTATTTTAATGACAAAAAAAAATAAATAAATGGGATATTTGTATTAAGAATGGCACAAAAAATCGAAATATAAAGAAAATGACATTTTAAAATGATATTAACCTTAACCAAAAAATGTTTATTGTAAGTACAGTCGGTTCCAAACGGTTAAGCGGAACTAGATGTTGCAATCTAGTTACTTTCATCGTTTAAATCGTGCCTTTCGGCCGTTTTGTTTAAGCTTTGTAAATCATACTTACAATAAACATTTTTTGGTTAAGGTTAATATCATTTTAAAATGTCATTTTCTTTATATTTTGATTTTTTGTGTCATTCTTAATACAAATTTCCCATTTATTTATTTTTTTGTCATTAAAATATCTAAAAAAAATATTTAATTTTGACATACGTCATTCGTTTCCATGGTTTCATTGTTGGAATTTTAAATTTTGACATTCCAACATGAAAAATGAAATAACCCAATCAAGGTCCCTTCTCGTGACAACCTAAAAGAACTAAATTCCCATTTAGTTCCGCTTAACCGTTTGGAACAGTGATATTCTGTGCTTATCATTTTTAGTACATTTGACACAGACCCCTGTCGAGTATAAATAAAAGGTTAGGTTGTTCTCTAACCTCGAATAAACTGTCAAAACGTAACTTCGGAACTCGGCAGAAAACGTTTAATAATCTGTTTTGTGGTTATCAGGTTAGTGCAAAATAACTATTTAACTCTTAAATAATTATTTAAAACCTTATTTCAAATAAATTACCTGTATAATATGTTTTATATTGTTGTTATATAACGGAATTAATAAAACTTAAAGAAATGTACAAGTGCTATTAACATTTGTTAGCACATAAATGTGTAACAGTCTCACATTTTACATTTTTGATTTCTAATATCTTATATTTATTTTTCAGTTTCGAACCTAAAATATTCTAAAAAATGAAAGTTCCAATGTTGATTGTAAGAAGAGGTTTATCCTCTGGAAATTGTCTGTGGAACAAGGCTGGTGGTGGAGTTAAAAGTACACCTCCAATTCCAAAACCAGCGGCTCCCGTAGCAAAACCAGTAACTCCTCCAGTAGCTGCGGCAGCTGCAGCCCAGCCTGCCGTTGCCAAACTAAACGCTGTTAAAGGTCTGTCGGCCGCTGTGCTGGGTAGCGTAGAGCCCGTAGGCCCGGGAGCTGCCTGTAATGGGGAGTACAAGGTGCCGGAGTATTTCAATTTCAACAAGAGCAGTTATTTCGAGGCGGAGGTTGAGATGGCGCAGTACAGATGTGCGCAGCCCTCTTCTCTGCGTAAATAGTTCTATGCAATGTCAGTGTGTTTGTAAATAATAAGTTTGTAAATAAGCTAGTCAATATATGTGTATATAGTGGTTTTATTGATGACATGGTTCTGTTTTGTTGACGAGAGAGTGCGAGTTCTTCCAGAGTTTCGCTTCTTTTGATGTTCCTACACACACACACACACACACACACACACAAACTGTTGAAGTACTGTTTCAACAGATAGTTTTTATCTATTTACTGGTTGCAAATAAAACAATTTGTTCCAATTTATTCTGAGGTTAAAATCTGTATGGGTAAAATAGAATCCATACAAGAAAATTCACCAAAAGGCGCCCCCTGCAGTGTTGCCAACTTGACTTTTAAGAAAGTAGCTAAAGCATTGATGAAAAGTCGCTATTTTCAAGAAAAAGTTGCCAAATTTTTTAATACCAAAGTAAAAACACTATTTTATAGCAGTGATGGGCGCGTAAGTTACATGATGTACAGTCTGTTTCAAACGGTTAGGCGGAACTAAATGGGAATTTCGTTCTTCTAGGTTGTCACGAAAAGGAACCTTGCTTGGGTTATTTCATTTTTCATGTTGGAATGTCAAAATTTAAAATTCCAACAATGAAACCATGGAAACGAATGCCGTATGTCAAAATTAAATTATTTTTCTTACGTATTTTAATGACATAAAAAATAAATAAATGGGAAATTTGTATTAAGAATGAGACAAAAAATCAAAATATAAAGAAAATGACATTTTAAAATGATATTAACCTTAACCAAAAAATGTTTATTGTAAGTATGATTTACAAAGCTTAAACAAAACGGCTGAAAGGCACGATTTTAACGATGAAAGTAACTAGATTGCAAAATCTAGTTCCGCTTAACCGTTTGGAACAGACTGTAAGTTACCTCATTGTTGACGCGTAAACAATTGGTGTAAAGTAAACACAAAACTCTTGTAAACAATGATTTAGACATGCGCACTTAATTGAATTACAGAACCCCATTATCGACACATTTTTATAAATAATAGAATTTTAAAAGAAAAAGTAAATATATTATATAAAATTTGAACAAGCCAATATATATATATATTAATAAAAATCAAATATGTATTATCTGTCTCATTTTGTAATACGGAACCAACAGTGAAAGTTCATTTTTTATGTTGTATATTGACAATACATTTATAATATTGTCATAGTATTGGTTCACACGGATACGCCAAAGTCTGTTTACACCACAACAGTCACCAAAGTAACCAGATCTAGTTTCGTATTACAAATTGAGACAGATTATATCATTATATAGGTGTTACAAATTACACTCTGTTCCAAACGGTTAAGCGGAACTAAATGGGAATTTCGTTCTTTTAGGTTGTCACGAGAAGAGACCTTGCTTGGGTTATTTCATTTTTCATGTTGGAATGTCAAAATTTAAAATTCCAACAATGAAACCATGGAAACGAATGCCGTGTGTCAAAATTAAATTATTTTTTTACATATATAATGACAAAAAAATAAATAAATGGGAAATTTGTATTAAGAATGACACGAAAGAAACAAAATATAAAGAAAATGACATTTTAAAATGATGAAAAAAATTACCAAAAAATGTTTATTGTAAGTATGATTTACAAAGCTTAAACAAAACGGCTGAAAAGCACGATTTAAAAGATGAAAGTAACTAGATTGCAAAATCTAGTTCCGCCTAACAGTTTGGAACAGACTTTAGTAAATATGAATATGACAAGTAAAATATATTTTTTCTTTAAGAAAATTAATCTCTATTTTTTAATATTAAAATTCATTAAATATCACCTTTAAGAAATTTTTAATTCCTTTTTTTTTAATTAAAACAAAAATTATTTTTTCATAGCTATTCCTTCAAGTTCTTATTATTTTGAACTACTTGTTCATTAAGTTCTCTATTATTGATATTAAATAACTAAAACTAACCTTATTATTTGACAGTTTACATAGTCATAGATAAAAGTTCTGTTTTAGATGAGTAACTCGTGTACTAATAATTGTCAAAGAGTTCGTTCAGTAAAACTGAACAAATTTTCGCGCTTTAACATTTTAGTTCCGACCTGAAAGATAGATGGTAATGAAATACGATATTTCGATTAACCAGGCGACGACTGTTCTTTTTGCCTATATTCTTTGCTATAGGTAGGAGTTACCCGGGCATGGATAGTGGATGGAGGTGTGATAGGTAATAAAGAAACAAGTGCAATGAGTATTTGAAAATGTCTACTAAACAAATAATAACCATTCGATAGATATGTATATGTACAGACAGGCATATACATAGAAGATAGATATACATAATAGATAGATGGTGGTATATACAGTATAGTTGTCGTATGTTGTTGATACATATGTACATGGCGGGGGCGCATCGCTAATCCTCCTGCTTGGCGGTGACTCTGGGACAGAGCTGTAACAAAGAGAGAGCGTGTGAGCGAGTTGGATGTTAGATGGGTGCTGTGGAGGCCGCAGCACACTCACCCCGAGCAGGTTCCTGGGGATGTAGCCCTCGGCGCCGGCCTGGCTCGCTGCCCACCACCACTCCCTCTCGTGCTCGTCGCCCTTGCGCAGCACGGTCAGCTGCTGCCCGCTCGCGAACGACAGCTCGTCGCTCTGCTGCGCCTGGTACTCGAACACCGCGAACACCGCCCCGCCCGACAGGATGCCCAGCTTCTCCTGCACGCCTGCAACACATCCATCCATCCGTCCGTCACACATCCTGCGCGCGCAACTAACAACTAACATGCCACTGCCACTGCTTCCGAACATCACAACCATTTCGACCAATATTTATTATTAAAATTGTACTATGTTAAGGTGACCATTTTTTTCAAATCTAAAACCAGGACATTTAAAATAGCTCTAGCACAGGCGCGCACACGATGAGGGGGGGTTACTTGGATCCTAACCCACCCCTCAGGAAATAAAAAATCATATACTTAGGCCCGGTCTTTCCACTTTCAGATAAAGTTCCAGGTAACTATCTGACAGATAAGGTTATTTATAACTTCATCTGCTGAATAAATGTCAATACCAGTCAGTGAATCCAATACGTCAGTCTCATGATCCGTTAGATAACTATCCGATAGATACATTTGTATAGAAAGAAGGGATGACATTTATTCAGCAGATGAAGTTATAAATAACCTTATCTGTCAGATAGTTACCTGGAACTTTATCTGAAGGTGGAAAGACCGGGCCTTAATCAATAAAAACTAAACTACTGAAAATAAAATCATCTTTTTTGTTGAAGAAAAAAAAAATAGTCAAAATATAATTAGGTAATATATAAGACCACCCCTTCTCATAAAGAGGCAATAATAAATTGTGTATTATTTAACGGATATTTTTAAGATATAGACCCCCCCCCCCTCGGACAGTTTTTGTAGTAGTGCGCCTGCTCAGGCAGCATGAATAATAGTGGTTGTCTTAGAATATATGTTAAAAAATTATTGCGGAGTAAGCTTTTATTTTTTGTCTTTAAGTGAAAAAATGCAATAAAACGTACTTGTTTTATTTATATTGTATATTAAGAAAGTAATTTTGAAAAGACCGCCAAATTGCTGAACCGAATTTTGTTTAAATTTACGCGCGTACTGAAAGATGGATAGATTACTTGATCTTTAGAAAAAAATAATAATTTTTGATTTTGTATCCTTAAACTGTACTGGTTATATTTCACGACTAACCAGGACTATGGATCAAAAAACCAGTACTGTAGTGATAAAACAAGTACGTATGGTCACCTTACCTATGTCATAGAACTAAACAGTTCAATACATTCTGATATTCATTTATTTCATTCATAACACCACTGACGTACCCAGGAGAGGGGCCCGGGGGACCGCCCCCCCCCTAAGAAGACAGGAAATAAAAATAAAAACACACTAGAAAATTTTAAAAATGAGGATCTTTTTTTTAGGTCGTCCACTTGTATTTTAGAAGTGAGGACATTTTTTTAGGTCATCACGTTGTATTTTCGAAGCGAGGACCTTTTTGTTAGGTCATCACTTGTATTTTAGAAGAGAGTACCTTTTTTGTATTAGGTCATCAGTTTGTATTTCCGAAACAAGGACCTTTTTTTTAATCCTCACTTGAAATTTAGAAATGTGAACCTTATTAATAATTTAAATAATTTTGTCTTCCCCCCCCCCCCCCCAATTCCTGGGTGCGCCACTGCATAGCACGCTGATTCCTGTGCGATTTGATTTAAATTAATGTCAACTTAATATGTATTTTTCTCAAAATTTTTGTGATGTAAGGGTACTAAACTGTGTATTCGTTGAATTCAGAATAAAATTCCCTTCCGAACGAAAATATAAAAAAAAATATGTTATCATTTAAAATAAGAAAGTTGGGTTCCATATTTGGAGAACCACTGATCAAATAAAATTTTTGATAATAGTTTTGTAATAGGCCTCCCTATCGGAGATCTGCTATTTTCTATCAGAATAAAACATTTAAAAGATAACTATAGAGAAATTGCTATTAAGACCCTTTCAATTTTTTACGCTTTTAATAAAATTTTGCTCGTTTATCCACGCATGAAGAGAAGTGCATTTTCTATGCGATAAACTGAAGTCAATATTACTCGGTTATTTGGTGTTTTTTCAAATTTAATATTCTTATTTATAGAGCAAAATACTTGATCTTTCTCAATTTAATCATCTTTGTATCTCTTATAACAAAGAAGTTAGTAAAGCATAAACGGTTTCTCAAAACCATTTTGTAAGTGATTATAAAGTGAATTTATTTTTTAATGGAAGAGGAGGTTGTACGGGTTGCGGACAGCAATTTATTTTTGAATGTAACATGTACTATGTCATTACCATGGATACAGTTTTTGACAGCAATATAAATCGTGTTCATTTTCATTTGCAACATAGACAATTAGTGTGTATACTTTTGCTCATTGCTGATTTAAAAATTAATCAACATGTATACAGATGAAGAAAAAATAATGATGGTAACTTTGGTATAACTCCCAAATGAGTTTAAGAGAAGTTTCTGCTGTATTTGGAGCAATTATCCAGATCGGCCAATACCAAATCCCTCTACAATTTCAAGACTAGTTCATAAATTTCATCGCGAAGGATGTCAAGTCAAAACATAATAAAAAAAAGAACAACATCCCACGTGCTTACTGAAGAGAAGCAGTTGGAAATATTATTACAAGTGAAAAAAAAAAAACAGTCAAAATACTTAAAGATCAATTGCATAAACCGTTGGTGTCAGTATTGGACCTGTTTTTAACTTCTTAAAAAAAGAAAAGTTTCGATCATAAAAATTTCAAAATTATCAAGAATTGTTAGAAAGGGACGCAAAAGTACGTATGAATTTTTGTTTTGAAATGTTTAAAAAAATTAATTCCGACCCAACAATTCTTCAAAGAATTTTATTTATTGACGAAACAACGTTTACTCTAAATGGTGAAGTGCACGGACAAAATTTTAGGTACTGGAGTCGAGAAAATACACATTTGTTTCATTCCTCCCGAACTCAAAGGCCGCAAAAATTAAATGTTTAGGCAGGAATAATAGGAACCAATATTATAGGGCTTTTTTTTATTGCCGGTAACCTTAATGCCGAAAAATATATAGCCCATTTGCAAAACCAAATATTACCTGCGTTGCGAAACCTGAATATTAATGAACATGTATGGTTTCAACATGATGGCGCACAAGTCCATTATTCTAGAATAGTTAAAGAATATTTACATAGAACTTTCCCAAATAGCTGGATTGGAAGAGGAGGGTCGATGAATTGGCCAGCGAGATCTCCGGATTTGGCACCCAATGATTTTTTTATTGGGGATATTTAAAGGCCAAAGTATATAATGGAGAACTTAGGGATGTTGCTGAACTGCAAGACAAAATTGTTCAAGCATCCAACAATATACCTCAAGAGCAATTGCTGAATGTTTTCAATCATTTTTATGATCGCTTAACATTTTGTATGCAAGTAAATGGAGAAACTTTTGAACATTTATTATAAGTTTTTATTAGTTATTTATTTATTATTATTATTTTTTTATTTGTATTTTCAATAAAATATTTTGATTTTGCTAGTAATTATGGTTTTTTCTATGTTGTAAATGAAAATTAACACGATTTATATTGCTGTCAAAAACTGTATCCATGGTAATGACATAGTACATGTAGCATTAAAAAATAAATTCACTGCATTTCAGATTGTAATTAAAATAACATTAATAGTTAAACCCTGTTAAATCGCCCTAAGATCGCTCTAGAGTGCACCATCCTTGTTTCACAAGTTCTTTGTCGGTATACTCACTGTAGAGGTACTCTGAGCAACCGTCGAATCCCTCCTCGTCCTCCTCGCACTTCTCGGCAGCGGTCTCATGGTCCGAGAGTGTCGTAGCAAAAATACACGCTCCGTGCTCCACCAGGAAACGCACCATCGCCACGTTATTGCAACTTGCCGCGCAGTGCAGGGGCGTCCAACCGTCAGAGTCCTGCGCGTTCACATCACACCCGAACTCCACCAAGAACTTGACAATGTCCAGGTGACCGGCACAGATGGCATTGTGCAATGCCGTTATACCTTCATCATTCGCCGCACTCGGGTTCGCGACCTGCGCCGCGGTCTTACGCACCAGTTCCAGCTCGCCCTCCAAAGACGCGTCTAGAAGCAAAGCGAGTGGATCGAAACTGACCCTTCGCTGTAACGCCGCCTTCCCACTCTTCAGATTTCCCTTTTTCCTCATCACAACTCCAGTCGGTGTTGCTTCATCTGTGCTTTCTGTCTTGGGGCTGTCCTCGCTAGCGCTTTCCTCCTTTTCCTGAGGCGAGGGTGTTGTGTCCTCAGGGGTGGACGCAGGAGGCAACAGGTCAGGTGGTGTGTCCATCTCCGGGAATAGAAAAGCGGGCGGCATCTCTATCCGTCTGTTGATTGATATGTGGTAGCCGTTTGGTTTCGCTGCGCTCCGCAATCTAGGCTGTTCTGCCAGTTGTTGTTTCTTGATGGTAAGGGGGCGGGCTTTGATCGCGGGTGGTGGGGGTTCTGCGGGGGGTGTCGAGGATGGCTTGGACTCCTCCTCGGGGGCGGGGACGGGGGCGGTCTGCCTGGGCGGGGGCCGGATGCAGGGCTTGGGCGGCAGGGCGGGCTTCGGCTGGTCCTTGGCGAGCTCGGGCGTGCCGAGGGGGGTGCTGGCGCCCTGCGGGGGGGAGAGGGCGAGCTGCTGGGGCTGCACCGGCTGTATCTTGGTGGAGGACACCAGGATGGTCGGCGGGACGGATGATCCCGCCTTGTTGGTCGGCGCCACACTGCTCACTGGCTTGTGCGGCGGCGCTGGTTGACCGACCGGTTGACCGCGACTCAAGAGTTTCCCCGGAGGATGAAGACCGTTGCTCGTGGGTTTGTTCTGCTTGTGTTTGTCACTCAGACCGAGTGGCGTCGCCAGACTCTTGTTCACCTGTGTCATAAAATACATATCGTTTACATCATATTAATTTTATTTGCTACAATGGTGAATCAGGGGTTAAAGGAGTAACCTCCCTCCAATGTTTAGTTTAATATAATAAGATTTTATAAATAATAATTCAAAAAATCAATTTACGTTGTGTTTCCTCCTCTATTTAAAGGATTTCACACACCAAAGCGGCCGCGGTGGCGGCCACGGTGGCGATAATGCAGCGGCCTAACGCAACCTACACAATACAATGAGACCACGCACATACAAGCGTTCCGCTATCTGAGAACGCCACCGACTGCAGCGTTCAAGTCTAGCGATCACCAAACATTGGCGGCCGAACTCGACAAGTTGCGTTAGGCCGCGCGATATTCATTGTTTATATACCACAGAGTGAATATATTTAAGAAAATAATGTCGAAAATAGATAATTTAACAGAAAAAATCATAGATCAGTAAAGGATCATTTAATTTTGTATGACTTAGCACATCCTGATTACAAGAATATTAGGAAAATAAATAAAGTGTGGGACGAAATAGGAAAAGTTTTGGAAATTGATAGTAAAGTCTGTTCCAAACGATTAGGCGGAACTAGATTTTGCAATCTAGTTACTTTCATCGTTTAAATAATGCTTTTCAGCCGTTTTGTTTAAGCTTTGTAAATCATACTTGCAACAAACATTTTTTGGTTAAGGTTAATATCATTTTAAAATGTCATTTTCTTTATATTTTGATTTTTTGTTTCATTCTTAATACAAATATCCCATTTATTTATTTTTTGTCCTTAAAATATGTAAGAAAATTAATTTAAGTTTGACATATGTCATTCGTTTCCATGGTTTCATTGTTGGAATTTTAAATTTTAACATTCCAAAGGGGAAAATTGAAATAACCCAAGCAAGGTCCAATATTATCATATAACTATATACCGTGATTCACTAACTGATCGCTACCGCTACCGCCACTCCCACCGCGTTAGTGTGAGGAGACCTGATCGCCACCGCGGCCGCTTTGGTGTGTGGAATCCTTAACTCTTCAATCATTTGGAACGGCGTCCTTTTAAAAACTCTTAAATTGAAGTTATAAAAAAATCAAACGAAGTCAAGTCAGGTGAGTATGGTTGATGGAAAACCAGAGTGACCGATTTTAGACACTGAATGTCTACCAGATCTCTCATTTGATTGAAATTCGATAATAGTTAAAATTTCCGAACCACTTAAAACACGCATTAAATCCAAAAACTATTTTCTGTTGCCATCTTTTCAAGTTTAAAAACAAATTTCATATACACGCTGCTCTTCGATCACCGGGGTATAAAAATTGAACTACAAAATCAGATATTAAATCCGATCGAAATAATTTAGCGAAAGAAACTCAAGAATACGCCATTGGTCCAGTTTTGTAGGTACTGACCTGGGGATATGTGTAGGTATTACCTGGCTGAGTGGTGTGCTGTGTACGGTCATCGCTCCCCCCTTGTTCTCCTCCAGCTGCTGCTGCTGTTGGTGGTGCTGCCAGTTGTTGTTCTCGAGGTCCTTGGCCTGCTTGGAGGCGGCAGAGGTGGTCGTCACAAAGTTGACGGTGAACTTGGTGTTGTAGGGCAGGGTCTGGTACTTGGGGTCGGCCTTGCTGGCCGCGAACTCTGGCAGGAACTCTGCCTGGTTGTCGAGCTGCTGCAGCGGGGCGGCACTGACCGGCGCCGGGGGTTTGATCGGTTCGGGCGGCGGCTGCTGCTGCTGTTGAGGCACGTGCTTGTACGGTTCCACCGCCGCTATGTTACCGCGGACCTGCCTCATCAATAACATGAATGGTTGGATGTTGTCAGTGGTAAAACACTTTGGTATACATACCGGTCCGTTGTGCGGAGGCCTGGTGTTGGAGGGCTGGTGTTGCTTGTGCGAGGCGGCCGTCGCGCTGATCTGGTTGGCGAGCTGCTGGTTGAGGACGCGCTTCCTGTGCAGCCGGTCCTGCAGCTCGCCGATCCTCTTGTCGATGTTGGCCATCTCCTCCTGGCGCTGCGTGAGCGCCTCCCTCTGCTGGCAGAGCCGCGCGTTCTGCTGCTCGTTCAGCTTGTTCCTGTACATGAGCTCGCGGCGCAGCTTGTCGAGCTCGAGGGCGGCGGCGGAGGGCTGCGGGGCGGCGGCGGTCGGACCGGAGCCGCGTCGCAGGTCCTCGAGCTGTCGCGTCAGCTCGTCCACCTTGGCCACGGCCAGCGACAGCTCCTTCTCCTTCTCGTTGAAGAGGGCGCGGATCGAGTCGAGGTCGCTCGTGAGCGAGACATTGCTCTGCCTGTGCTGGTCGACCTGACCGCGCAGCGCCCGCAGCTTGCGCAGCTTCAGCTCCTGCGCCTCTACGCGCTCGCGCAGCCGCCTCAGCCGCTCGTTCTCGGCGGCGACCCTCTGGTGGCGCGCCTCCTGCTCCTTGAGGTAACGCAGCCGCTGCTCCTTGGCCGCCAGCAGCTGCTGCTGCGTGTCGATCTGCTGCTGCTGCCTGCATGCCATCTCACGCAGTTCCACAAGCGTCAGCTGCACCTCACCAGGCAACTGTAACAACACACGACAACAGGTCAGATAGGTTCACATGTTGCACGGGCTACGTACACACACAAAGGAAGAGAGAGAGAGAGAGAGAACAGACAAGAGTCACACACACACACACACGCTCTCTCTCTCTCTGCGGAGTCGTGCTCTGAGCGTGTACGTAGTCCAGTCACGTGCTTCGCCTCATCACTCCCCATTATCACTCACTCTGCACCTACACACACACACACACATACACACAAAGAGCAGCCAGGCCTTCTCTCCGCCCATTCAGCCAGAACCTTCAATAACACCCCACTAAATACTAAGGGCACATTGCTCATATTCTATCACTTACTTCTCTAACTTACGTACAGAAACAATATTGAGACTTCGAACAAACATATTACTTGAAAAATATAGTCATACCTACATGTATGTTTGGAAAAAATAGATATTTTCGAAATTTTCAATTGCATAAAAAATGAGGGCTCTTGTACAATAAATAACGGACGAAATGTGATTTTATAAAAATAGATTGTTTTGACGCGATTTTTCCACAAACAATTTTTTTTAGTGGTCGAATTTTTTTGTTGTTGAAATGAAATCTTTTGGAACTTAAAGGAAGAAAAGTTAGTTTTAACAATTTTTTCACACGATGTATTAAAATGTTTCTAAAATATAATCCTTGACCCTATCACAGAGTGGTTAACTTTTTTTTTTCACGTTCCTTTACTAATTAGGCAATTAGCCAGGACAATTAAAATTTTTCATAATGAAAATTCCATGCCTGAACAGGATTCTAACCCGAGATCTTACAAATGCAAGGCACTTGTGTTACCACTACGCTACGCCGCTCAGCGAGTGGTTGACATAAAAATCGACATAACGCACAGCAATGACTATCAAAATAGTGCAATTTTAATGCGATTCATTTTTCAACAAAATTGTCATTTTGTATTATTTTAAAAAAGAAATTAATATAGGTTATTAAATAAACAAATTTTCTTGTTTTTTGTGCGTTTACAGTAAAAAATGATGTTCTGTACAATCAGTTTTTTCAAATTAATTTTTTTAAATTTTTTATTTGAGATTTAAAAGGTCACATATGAAATGTGAATGCATGTTTATTGTGCAATGTGAGAGGTGTTGTGATGTGAAAGACCAGGGGGGGGGTGAAAATAATGAAATGAAATTATCGAGCTAATTAATTTGGCGCTGTAATGGGGCGCTACGCTAGAGCCAGCATACAGCAGTCAGCAGCGTGTCACCATGGTCACATTTCCAATTAGTGGCCGAGTGACGCGCGTCAAACATAAATATGGGGAATCACTGTCAGGGGATAATGTCAGTGTAAACAGAACACCTTGTAACCCCCTCCCCTTCCGCACCGCAGCAAACACAACATGCAACGCAAACAACAGTGATCTGTCTGCAGCACTAGCCTCTGTAATCAGCGGAGACTGGACTGGTATGTAGGTACTTTAATAAAATACACCAGGTCTGATAAAACTCTGCTTTAATAATCTGATATAATCTGGCTCCTGAAGGACGGGGGCTCTTGCAGGTCCTCTAGGTCAATTTATTTAGCCACAATTTCTACCGTAAATACAGACAGACAGACACATGAGTGACGGTATATCCTGTCGCTTAGGCCTGCGGAACCCTAAAAGCGTCTGAAAGTATGTGGGAGCTGCCACCATTGTTGGTCATTGTGAAAGGCGCAACTAGAGCTGGCGCCGTTTAGCGCTCACTGACAATTGAGTTGTGTGTTTTGTTTTGTTGGTGGTGACTGTTGAAAGAAATGTAGGAGCAAGTGTGTTAGCGTGCCGTGCCATGCCGCTGGCTCACGACATATTTCAATATCTCAAACATCTGAACGGTGTCAGCAGCAGAAAACGAGCACCAAGGTCGACAGTTCTTTACAGAAACCCTGCGCCATGATCTGAACGAGAGTGTGCTCTCTCCGTACACAAAACGTATCGCCATAGATGCATGTTAGACGCAATATCGTTTTGATACCTACCTATCATATAATTTGTGGCTCACAATATCAGTACTTGTCAAACCGTGATTCCTTAATTACAAATACACGCTGAGTCTGTGACTGCGACGCAGAGGGCATTTAGCACGCGCTTCGCTTTATATCCAAACGAAAGTGTTCCTGATCGGAAAGCAATTTTGAAATGGTCTAACAAGATCTACAAATCCTAAAAAACTCGCTGGGCGTCCCAAATACGTGAAGACACCTGAAAACATCGCTGCAGTCAGAGCGTTAATGGAGCAGTCTCCAAGCGTTCTGTTCGAAAACATGCCTCTGCACTTCGGACATCGGTTCGAACGGTGAGACGAATTTTGCACACTGATCTTAAATTACACTCTCACAAGATTATGATTGTTCAAGAATTGAGAGCAGCAGATTGGAGAAGACGTAGAGATTGCTGTAATGCGATCCTTACAGCTAACGGTATTGTGTGGACTAGCAACGAAGCGCATTTCCATCTTTCTCAGGACACTAAACATGCAGAATTTTCGTTACTGGGTTGCTGAAAACCTTCGAGAACTCTACCAACGACCTCTTCACGGCCCAAAAGTCACCGACTGGTGTGCTTTGTCTCTGTAGGCAACGTGGGGCCTTATTTTTTGAAGAGGGTGTCACTGTTATTGTAACTTCCGGCCGTTACTGTCATACTTTGGAGAAGCCGTTCAATGCCATTAACGTCAAAAGTTTAAATATGAAGTTTCATAAAAATCCTTTTAGCCGAATTTGCTCTGTACGTGTACACAGACAGACGGACGGACGGACGGACAGACAGACAGACAGACAGACGGACGGACAGATGGACAGACTGACAGACAGACCGACAGACACCATGCTAAAAATAGTCAAAATGTTATGTAGGGATCTCAATTCGTGGAGATCCATCAAAATCTCTAAATGTTAAAATCGGTATGATCACAATACCTCCCTTATATATGTTGGCGGTCAGTAAAAAGAATGACTGGTCGAAATTATGACCAAAAAAAGGATCCTGGAATGATTTTTGCGTCATTACTAACTTGGCGCCCGGGGCGAGTGCCTCACTCTGATGCTCCGCACCAAAGACACTGGAGAAGTACATTTCTGCGAAATTCCATTCATGAAGAATGAATAGATGGAAGCGGGCCGGAATATATAAAGCCCGCCTTTAGCTTGGATATAATATCAATAAAAACCAATAAATTAAATAAATATAAAGAGCGGCAAAATAATGTTTGCCAAGAGCGGCGGAAGGGCTAAATCACTCCCTGACTGCACCAATAGAAACGCATAGTGTGGCAAAAGGCTTAGGATATGCGCGAGGGTTCCACAGAGACAGTGGTGCCACCCAGCAGGTTTCCGGAAATCGGTTATTGAAACTTATGGCGATTTGTAGTGAACCGGCGGTATTCTTATCTGTAGTTATTTATTGACCCCCCTTCGGGAGAATGCCCTAGAGCAGGGGTCCCCAAACTTTTTCGAGGTAGGGCCGGATGTGAACATTTAAAACTATGGGCGGGCCGGATATAAAAAACGAAAATAATATTAATAATATGACTTATAGAATTTTTTATTATTTATGAAGATATATAAAATTATCAAACAAAAAATACAAATAGATACAAATAAACACAAATATTTAATGTGATTGATGTGCTTGTTTTGAAGATCTTTCAATTATTTTATTTATATTTGGTGCCGATTTAGAAGCACCAATAGTTAAAAAATCTTTCAAATGACTATCAGTCAGTTTTGAACGGTTTTTTTATTTTATATATTTCAATCTGGAAAAAGTTTGTTCACAGATGTAAGTTGTTCCAAAAATAGAAATTATTTTTCTAGCAAAATTTCTAATATTGCTATAATTATTTTCTGGTAACAAAGAATAAAACTGAAGTAAATTTTAATTTTTAAACAAAGAATTCAGAGTATTGCTAGATTTCAAATCTATCGATTCTAATTGCATATTTACATCAACCTCATTAGGATCTACTTCAAATGGATTTTGGAATAAAATGAACATTTTTTCATATTTACAAAAATCTTTAAACCGTGATGTAACCGTACATTATTCTTGTGGCATGCCGCCGCGGGCTGTATGGACAAGTGTCAAGGGCCGCATTTGGCCCGCGGGCCGTAGTTTGAGGACCCTTGCCCTAGAGCCAGAGCGTCGGGAGGGTTGTTCCGGCTTGTTGATCTCCGGATTGCCGCGTGTCATTGTTCCGGGCTGGTGATGTGTGGTGTATGTTCCGCCCGCCTCTCTTATTACGTGGAATATTTTAATACATTTTCAATGAGAGCGCGCACCCCGGTACGTGTACTCGCCTCTCTCTGGAATGTTTTCCCGGTGTAAAATGCTTTGTGTGTGCGTCGTGCATTGTAACAGTTGCCGCGCTCCGCTCTACCACTAATAATGATGTGACTATTGCCCGCAGGTGTGCGATATTAAAATACCCCCCCCCCCTCCCTCGCAGAATGTCGCCCCTTCAACCCTTTACCCCAACGCCCACGTACTTGCTTTCACCACATTCCAATCGCGAACATCTTATAACTCCATACGCTTCTACTGATAGTAGAGGCTACGGTTTGTGACATTTCACCAATTCGAGGATTTTTAATCATGCACGTATTTATTTACATATTTTCCTACCGTTTCAAGGATTTCGTAGATATGGCCAGGGTTCGATAAATTACGGCGAAAGATACTCGCTACTCACCAAGCACCAAGATAAATTTCATATACACCGTATCACCTAATATGACAATAATACAACAGTTTATGACAGTGGTACTCAACCTTTTTTAGGTGAAGGCACCCCTATGCAAAATGTGAGATCTTCGCGGTACCCTACTATTAAATATGTCACAATAGAGAGAGAGAGCGAGCGAGCGAGCCGTTCAAGGTCGGGCGTTTTTGACGTCCAATAAAGCAAGGGTTTTATGACGAGTGAGAGAGAACACATTTTCCGCGTATTTTCTGTAAGACACGGGTCTTCGATTCCGAAAATAGCGGCGAATTTATTTTGAAAAGCTCGCGGCACCCTTTTCATGTGCTTGCGGCACCCTGGTTGAGAACCACTGGTTTATGATAAAAGGTTTATTAAAGATAGATTTTTAATTTAACAAAAAAATATTATTATAAGCCAAATTTACTACTCGCCAGTTGAAAATATCTCGTGTCCAGCCGCGACCAGAAGACCGTATTTATCGAGCAATGGTTATAGCCAAGGATAATATGATGTTTGAACAGTGGCCGCTGGTCCTGGGGGGGGGGGGGGAGGTAAAGGGCACGTGCCCACCGCGCAATACACTTGTCACCCAAAAAGAAATTAAGTTATTATAATTTTCTGATAACCGACCAGCGTAACGTGGTGGTAACATACGTGCCCCGCGTTCCTAAGATCTCGAATTCGAATCCCTTTCAGGCATGACATTTTCATCATGAAAAATGAGTATTGTTCTGGCTAATTGCCTTAGTAGCAAAGATAGTAGCAAAAATCATAAACGTGAAATAAAAAAAATCTGATTTTTGTTTCTAGTTTCATTTTTATTAACCTAGAAACGACTTGGAGTAACAAAATATTTTGCCCAGGCACTACGCTGCAGTGGCGGAGCTAGATCTTAAAATCTGGAGGGGCCAAAAAAAATTTGAATAAAATTTGGGGGGGGGCAGGAAATATTTTTTTATCGTTTACATATGAAAATACAAGTAATGACCTTAAAAAAATATCCTCCATTCAAAAATATACGTCAACATTTTTTTCGACTTGATTACTTATAGTTGAGAACCCTCGTCGAAAAATATTATACTTGATGATAATGGAATGCCACTTGGTACACGTGTTCTTCACAAAAATTAAATCATTTTTACTCGTAACACCTATTCTGAGATCCGCGGCAGATTCAAGATGGCGGCAAATATATACTACCAAGTACAATAACTATAAGTAGTTTTCACAATAGAACAAAACAGCTACAAACCTATTTATAAAATTAAGCTTTGGCTACAATTTGCTGCATCGTACGCAAATATGCGTCGATTGGTTTACAAGATGGTGTCTATAATGCAATTTGCTTATTTACAATTACATAACAGTTTTTTATACAATTAAAAATATCCTATTAGATAGATTAACATTCGCTGCACATTTTGATATATAAATTGTTATTCATTTTATTTCCGATTATTAGTTTTGTATAAGAAACTATTGCGAACTATAGGGTTGTGCGCCGCCTTAACCTAATACTTAACCCTATTCTATCATAAGTAACATTTATAAGAGTGTATTTTAGTGTTGACCAAGCATATTGTACATGGAGGGAACATTGAATGGCGGGCTGTAAATATGTAGAGAGATGTTAATGAGTGCGTCACCTGCTTGGTCCTCTTGTTGTTCCTCTGCGGGGGCCTGGTGATGGGTTTCTTGGAGGGCGCGGCCCTCGGGGGGGCGAGACGCTGGTGGGGCAGGGCGCCCCCCCACAACAGCCGCGCCTCCGCCGGCTGGCACACACACGCCAACATATCACATACTCAGTAGGGCTATGTCCTCCCTGTCCTGTCTCCCTGTCTCGCCGTCTCCCCTCTCACTCCATCATCACTCTACAACAGCCAACGTACCAAAACTGAATCACCGTCAAGCGGCCTGCTGTGTGCGCGTGTACAACACCAAATCAAATAAAACAACACTTCCTAATCATTGAACACTGCCTGATGAGATACCATGTTGGTATCTGCCTCTGATATACCTGCGTGTTGTCTATCACACGCTTCATACAGTAAAGATAGGAGATCAATTAACAGAGCCTACCACTGTACAGACAGGCATCAGGTGAGGCTGTATTTTGCCATCACTGACGTATTGCTAGGAATTCGGAGGCCACCACAGAACTGACCGCTACCAAAGAATATAGACCGGGAGCTCATGACATTTTTGGTCTCCGATTTCATACAGCATGCCTTTTGGAGGAGAGAATATTTACCCTGTGACAACAAAAAAGGGATGGTACTAAACCCCTGCACGCTTTCCGGTCATAGGGAAAATTGCATTTCCACTTGCACAAAATTTTTGTGTTTTTCTCTGATTTAATATTGCTTGCCCTTTTGTCAAAAGAAAGTTATAACAAATTTAAAGTCTTTTAATTATAGGCATGCTGTATGAAAACGCGGAAAATCTAATTTTTTATTACAAGATCACATGACCGTTTGAGCCCTTTGGGACCCTCCGAATCGCATGCATATATTTAAAAGACTTTAAATTTGTTATAACTTTCTTTTGACAAAAGGGCAAGCAATATTAAATCAGAGAAAAGCACAAAAATTTTGTGTTTAAGTGGAAATGCAATTTTCCCTATGACCAGAAAGCGTGCAGGGGTTTAGTACCATCCCTTTTTTGTTGTCACAGGGTAAATATTCTCTCCTCCAAAAGGCATGCTGTATGAAATCGGAGACCAAAAACTGTCATGAGCTCCCGGTCTAATACCTTATTAAATAAGATACCTAGCAAATCAATATTGCAATTGGCGTTTCCACATAACGAGCGCATATCCATATGGTAAATTTTCTAAATAAAATATTAAACAAAATACAAAAAAATCACTAAATCCAAAACATTCAAATAAAAGTTATTATAGTCTGTTTCTTTTAGGCGAAACTAGATTTGAAATTTTAATAACTTTTACAGATTAAGTGAGACTTACGATCATTTTGTTTAGCAAATGGAAACTTCAAACCTTAAAAAGGAAGCTTATGACAGCCGAGGAAAATGCAAATTCCAGTTTGTTCCGCTTAAAAGCATGGAATCCTATATTTTCATGTTGTACAGCACTTTATTCAAATAATTTTTTTCTAATTTTTTCTCTGTATCAAAAGTTGACCAAATGGTGGCATAGATGTCCAAAGCTTAAATATGAAGTTTGTAACATTTTTTTATGTTGTATATTTATGAAGTAATTTTTTAAATTTGATCCCTCAGGCAGCCAGGCCCCTTTTGCCTTTCCAGTTGCCTTTTTTTCTGACGTTTTTAGTTATTTTTAAGTGATAAAAATGCAGAAAATACTTGAAATAGTGTGTTATAGTGTGGAATTTAGTGTTTGGACTCCATGCAGACCAAAATTGGAGTGACTGGAAAGGTATTTGTAGAAATTTTTGTTAATTTTATAATATAAGTTATTGTTATGTAGAATGTGCTTCTATGGACAATATAGAAACACATACATGCATACACTATCGGCTTAACTAGAGAAACAAAACTATTTTTTAAATCATTTTCATAAATCCCGATTATTGACTAAATGAATATTGAATTATATTGGTATAGCAACAACAATTTATAAGCTAAAATCTGCTCTTAAAAATATTTGTTGTATTGGTATAATAAATAAAATAATTAACTTTCTGCTGCAGTAGACCATCTGCATATTTCTTTTGTAAGACTTAATAATAAAACAATTTTTTGTGGTTACATTTTTTCCTTTGCCCTAGCTCCCGTTCTTGTCCCGGTTTAGAGTTTCATAATTACGGTAAGCCTATATATATACATACATACATATATATATATATATATATATATATATATATATATATATATATATATATATATATATATATATATATATATATATATATATATATATATATATATATATATGTATGTATGTATATATATAGGGGGCCGCAGACAATATTTAAGTTATTTTGGGGGGTCCCATGCCAGAAAAGGTTGAGAAACACTGGAGTAAGACATGGAATAAGAGAAATATTTTCGTTAAAAAATCTCCAAGACTGGTGTAGAGAAAGCACCATTTCTCCATTTTATGGGGATATATCCAAGGTCAAGATGACCTCAATGAAAGCCAACATCCAGCATGATAACAACAAGAAAAAATTAAAGTAAAACATACATTAACAGTCAATATTGAGGGGCAGGATTCCAGTAAAAATTGTATTGTATTAGATCACGGATTAGGTTATAGGAAGTAGGGGCTGTAAGGGGATGGGCGGGGGGGGGGGGGTAATTTGTAACAGCGCCCCTGAACACAATATTAAAACTAGTATTTTTTAATTTCCGGTTTAATTCTGAAAATGAATCGTCGAGTTCCACCTTCACAAATACGCCCCCCCCCCATACATCATTTCATTCCGGCGATACCCCGAAGGTCTTCTCACCACACATGTTCGCCCCCCCCCCCTCCATCGCCTCACGCACATCTCATTATTATATTTGTATTCAACGAACATTTTCATTTAAATTAATTGAAATTCAATTATTGTCAGCACTTAGTTTATTATGAACGTGAAATATTTAAAATATCAAATAGCACACGGCCCAAACAGCAGGCCGAAGGGCTTTATTTCATGGAACCTAATGGTTGGCCTAATCAATTGGATTAAAGCAGTGGTGTCCAACCTTTTCCCATATTGGGACCATATTTAATCTGATCTCATTTCTGATATGAAAACAGATTTGCTAGGTATGTTTCAGGGGCCGGATTCAGTTGGACCGGCCCCAGAAAATAACTTGAGGCTCGGGTAGAAAATTTGTGCGGAACATCAAAAAATTAATGTTAGCCCGGATCTGGGGGCAAGTCGTATGACGACAGGATTAAAGCATCCTTGTTAAACAGGCGGCTCTGCACGTACATCTCCACGTGCAGCCCGCCACTTCTACAAGGAAAAAAATCAGCTGTGGCCACCACAGGACCGATCGCCATCACAAAGTACTTGTATAAAATACATTCTAGCAGCAGAGCAGAAATAATATTTTCTAACAGAGATATTATTTATCATGACAATGGAAACGTTACATATAAGTATGAAAAAATAGATACATTTTACAAAAAAAATTCGTTTTATCAAAAAACGTCTCAAATAAAAGTTATTAGTTATTGCATTTATAGCAACTTTTGTTGAATAAATTTTTTCGAAATATTTTTCTGTTGCTAAATATTCGCAAAAATCTTAAAATCGACACGAGTAAACTCCCATTTCTAGTTAACCGTCAAAAGCTTAAATATGAAGTTTCATAAAAATCCTTTTAGCCGTTTTAAGTGTTAACAAAAAATAAAAGGTACACACTTCTATAAAATACAAGTATTGACCTTAAAAAGAGGTCCTCACTACAAAAACTACATTACGCTAATTATTTTGACATTAATTTAATTAATTTGGTGCCCTTTTTTATTGATCACCTGAGGCAAGTGGCTCATTTGCCTCAGCCTTCATCTGGCTGTCAAAAACTTAAATATGCAGTTTCATAAAAATCCTTTTAGCAGAATTTGCTCTGCACGTGTAGATAGACAGACAGACGGACAGACGGACAGACCGACAGACGGACAAACGGGCAGACGGACGGACGGACAGATAGACTGACAGACATCATGCTAAAAATAGTCAAAACGTTATGTAGAGACCTCAATTCGTGGAGATCCATCGAAATCTTGAAATGTCAAAATCGGTATGATCACAATACCTCCCTTATATATGTTGGCGGTCGGTAAAAACGCATACCCCGAAAAATATAAATAAATTTGTATTTAACAAAGGACAAATATTTTTTTAAAAACGTAGATAAATAAGCATATTATTTTTCTTTTTGAAAACCAGTGGCGAAGGGAAACCTCCGCTAGACTTGCCCTCCTATAAAAAAAATATTTAAAGAAAAAAGTAAATTTAAAAAAAAAATTTTTTTTTAAATATTTAGATAAATTTTCAAAAATACATCAAATTATGTTCTATACAAATTTTTGTCCAAGGCTTGCTTTACTAGTTACGAATTAATTATCGTGACCATGGAAACGTTACATATAAGTATGAAAAAATTGGGACTTGGAAAAATTTTAAATAATTTTACAAAAATTTTTCGAAATTTTTCGTTTTATCAAAAAACGTCTCAAATAAAAGTTATTAGTTATTGCATTTATACTAACTTTTGTTCAATAAATTTTTTCGAAATATTTTTCTGTTGCTAAATAATCGCAAAAATCTTAAAATCGACACGAGTAAACTCCCATTTCTAGTCAACCGATTTTCATAAAAAACAATAGGGTTCTTCCGATTTAATAGGAAAATTTTTTAGTACCAGAACGAACTCTTTAAGTTAAACCGTTTTTGAGTTATCGTATATACACACAGACACACAGACACACACATACGGACGGCACTTCGAAAATAGGTTTTTTGGATTCCCTGGACCATGAAACGTGGTCATCCGTCAAAATCTCGACATCGAAAATTTTTGCGATTACAATACTTGCCCCTTATATATTAAGGTCGGGCAAGTAAAAAAAGAAACGCATTCTTTTACAACATTTTCGCAAAAAATGTTAGGTTAGGTTATTCTCTATTAGTGGTTCCTCTGAGATTTTGCCCGACAGTTGTGCTTGGACAACACAACGCCACGATTTCAATCGGTGTATTGAACTAGCGTTTGGATATAAGCGTCCCGGGTTCGACCCCGCATTGCTGTCCTACCTTGCCTAACGTCTTACCATGGAATCCCGGCTGCGCCACTGGCTCCTTACTGACCTATTATTATTTGAGTAAGTTCATAAACTGACACAAAAAAGTTACTATCACTATAAAACTTTTAATCAAAATGCTTGTCCTGCCAGTAGTGGTACATCTGCATCTGGTCGAGATAGTAAAACAGAGGTAGACCAGGATGCTCGATATATTTAATTAAAATATGCTCCTATGTCCCGCGCCCCTCCCCCCGCGAGTCCCGCGTGCATAGCCCTGTCCTTTACGTCCTTGATAAAGACGGCGCGGTCGGACGGAAATACGTCAGCGGCGACGCTGCCTCCATAAACAGCTGATGGCCACTTCCGGACCAACACATTTCCGCTCTGCGTTTTAAGACGACCGAACAGCTAATCCCTCCATCCCCCGGCATCAAATACGCCAGCCTATACTATTAATGTCACTTCCTTATATACCTACCCCACTTATACAACATATATAAACCGCCATTTTTTAGGTCAAACACCACAAAAATTTACATCGTAAAAAAGAACATTTTCGTATTTTTTAATAAAAATATTTGCATCTACTGATAAATTTACATTATAATATTTCTTAGGTCTGGTGTCACACAGGAATATTGTTATTAGTCAAACCTAAATGTATAGCAGTGATTTTATGGTTAAACGGCTCGAATTACAGAATTTTTATTCGGCATATGCGTACCTCTAAGATAAGCATGCGGTTTTTGCCTAGAGTGCTCCACCCTATTTTCCAGAAGGGTTTAAAAATCTTGCCCAGACAACCTTTGAGAGCCCCCTAAGTGCGCGCCTATATTACCTACCAGTTTACCGCTTTTGCATAAAGTTGTATGTACTTATTTATTGGTTTTTATTGATTTTATTTTACTGTCTACCAATTTTGCCGCCCCCTAAATTTGCCGTTCAGTAGCCCTGCTTGGGACCCCCTAGATCTGGCCTTAGGATAAGGATAGTCCCCTCTGGACAGTCCCCGGGTCGATTGTTAAATTAAAAAATTAAGCTTTAACTGCAACCTAAATAATTCTCCAGTGAGTGGCGCACCCAGGGGGGAACCCGGGGGGAATGGGCCCTCCCCAAGAAAGAGGAAAATATATATATATATATATTTTTTATCACCATGGTCTTATAATATAATATATGTATTTAACAATAGAGATGAGATTTTTTTTGAAGTCATCTTTTGTAGGTATTTCAAAAGTGAGGACCTTTTTTTTTAGATCATCACTTTAAATTTAGAAGTGAGAAGGTTATTCATAATTTACATAATTTTGTCTTTCAGCCTCCCCCACCCTACAAATTCATGGGTGAAATTTATCTCTTCAAATCCAAGTGATGAACAAAAAAAGGTCCTCACTTCCCGAATACAAGTGAAGAAAAAAAAGGTTTTCAATTCCCAAATACAAGTGATGAGCTGCTCTGCAATTGCGCCCTCATCAGGCCACGCGCCCTTGTCAAACCTCGCGACCCTGGCAAATGCCCCGATGCCAACCCTTTGCTCTGTTCATCAGGCCCCGTTTATTCCCCCTCTGCGGACGCACATTTACCCCAACCTACTTCTCAAAGAAGATAGTTTAAGAATCTAAAAAAATAAAATAAAATTATACAGTGATTTGAACCAAAGGAGTACGCAATACAGCAATAACTGTAAAATGATAAATTTCTACATAATATGATTAAGGTATGGATCCTCCGACTGAAAGATTTGTAATCCGTAGAAGTAAGTAGCAATTGCAGGAACAAACAACCACCGCGATCAGTAGAACGCGGGGCGAGTTAGCCCGGCGGTGAAACGGCCCAACAGCGAGTTGTCCGGTGACCGTCTTATCGTACTGTTACGGCAGCTCTTCCATTTACAGAAGATAATCTGGTAGAATGACACGAGTGAGAAAGAGCCGAGAATGTTCAGCAGGTTTAAGAATATCGTGTTTGACGAGTGAAGACGCGCGGAGGGGGAGGCGGGGGGGGGTGTCCGATGTTGATGGACGTTGTGTCCGGAGCTTGTAACAATACTGCATAATGCATCGATCGACAAGCAGCGAGCAAACAGCGAACACCCACTGCTTTTTTGCCCTCTGTTGCTCAATTACACAATGGACAAAAAAACAACAAAAACAAGCAAGCCAGAGCACAGCTGAAAAATCATTCGGCCTGTTTCACAGCAAAAATAGTAAAAAAAATCTTTTATTTCAAATTCACAAGCAGTTCAAGTCAATTTTCCGCCGATGCTTTATTGTTATGAAAAAGTTGGAAATCAACGACGTTTGTTATTTGTAATTCAAGTGCTTCCTGCAGGACCGCACTGGCCCGAACAGACTTGTTCACAACAATATTTCCCGGCATTCATTTTTCACGACGAAGGGTATACTATATTGCACTTTGTAATACGTTACTAGATCGGGTGATTGTTGTGTCGTGAATGGACTTTTACAGAATCATATAAACTTGTAAATCTGACTTTTAAATTTTTAGTTAAGTTTAATAATATAAACATAAGTAATTCAGAATTATCACCTTTGAATGATATAAATAAACAACACCAAAAATGAATATTCTCTCTTAGCTACGTATTACAAAATAAAATAGAGTCGCTCATCGACTTACGAATTTCGAGTTAGCCAATTTCAAATTTACGCAATTTCGTTCTAAAAAGAAAGAAAAATAAATATAATATTTATTAAAACGACACCATATTCGAAATTCGCGCCATCAGCCATCGCGTGAAAATAATTGTGCGGTTGGCACCATAAATATTACGTTTACAGGTTGGCATCTCCGCCTCATACCCTTTTCACACTAGATCTTTAAGACGAGTGAACTTAAAGTTTCCCGATGTTTAACATCGGTATGCTTTCACACTTGATGTTTAAATCTCTGGTGCTGTCATCAGCTACACTAATTTTGTTCTTAAATTACCGTCATGAAATTACCAGTTTTGAACTGTCTGCGCAGACGCACATTTTGAATTATTATAAACAATTAAGGATATTTCATTTCATTCTACAATAAAGGCACTACAATAAAGACTATATTACACCTGTATTAACATGTAAGTCGATACATTTTATCTCAATTATTGTAGCTCTGTATTTTATTAAACACATTATTAAAATAAATAATTTTATTAAAACAATAAGTATAAACTTCTTGTAACGTCGATATAATACAGTATTCTTGTTTATGATAAAATGTTGACAGCACAAATTCAAGGAGTATTTTTTTATAATAGAAATTAAGTTGGCAATGCGGGTGAACTTTAAGACGCAGATCTCTGTCTTAAACATCGTTTGTGTTTAAACGAGGCCGTACGGTCTCACATTAGCGTTTAAAGATACATTCACTTTAACATCCGATCTTAAAGTTCTAGTGTGAAAAGGGTATCAGTCATTCACGCTCAACGCAACTTGTCAATCTCTGTACCTAACTATCAGTGTGTCAATATGTTACCGAGAACACTTGTCAATTTGCATTATCCTGCTGTTTTGTGTTATTTTATTCTATAATTATCCTAAATCCGATTTACGCAAAATACCTTCCGGAGCGGAACTTTTGCGTAAGTGTAGGAGCATCTGTACACTATATCTCTTTTATTTTAAGTTGTAGTGGTAACCTGTTATCTACGTCTGTCAGAATTTTCAGGACTATCTCAAGCAATCAATTTCAATAAAAACGAATCCTTCAAAATATAATCTGTTTGAAATACAATAAAGAAATAAGATCAAGATTGTGGCCACAGCCTATGAAAGGTATTAGCTTTCCTCCAGAACATACCCTCTGTGCCAATAGGCTCTACCAAGGCATAGCACACTTCAATCTACGCCAGATTTCAATCTCTGGATGCATGCTCGAAATAGAATTCGCGAAAATAAACACAACTGACATATTAATGCACGAAATTGAACATGGATCTTAACGAAGCCAGACTGACACCCCACACTATTTAAACCAGTGGCGAAGGGCTTGCTCCGCTAGACTTGCCCTCCCATAAAAAAAATATTTAAAAAAAATGTAAATTTAAAAAAAAAAAAATTAAATATTTAGATAAATCTTCAAAAATACATCAAATTATGTTCTATACAAATTTTTGTCCAAGGCTTGCTTTACTAGTTACGAATTAATTATTATGACCATGTAAACGTTACATATAAGTATGAAAAAATTGAGACTGAAATTTTAAATAATTTTACAAAATTTTTTCGAAATTTTTCGTTTTATCAAAATACGTCTCAAATAAAAGTTATTAGTTATTGCATTTATAGTAACTTTTGTTCAATAAATTTTATCGAAATATTTTTCTGTTGCTAAATATTCGCAAAAATCTTAAAATCGACAGGAGTAAACTCCCATTTCTAGTCAACCGATTTTCATAAAAAACAATAGGGTTCTTCCCATTTAATAGGAGAATTTTTTAGTACCAGAACGAACTCTTTAAGTTAAACCGTTTTTGAGTTATCGTGTATACACACAGACACACACACACACACACACACACATACGGACGGCACTTCGAAAATAGGTTTTTTGGATTCCCCGGACCATGAAACGTGGTCATCCGTCAAAATCTCGACATCGAAAATTTTCGCGATTACAATACTTACCCCTTATATATTAAGGTCGGGCAAGTAAAAAGTATTACAATGTAATTTAATCCCATCCAAATGAATGGAAAATTAAAATTTGGTTGAATATAACGTATCTTTTTTGACATTTGTAAACAAATAACTGGCAACACGACGAATTTACCAGCTACCACATCATTCATTGTTGTCGTTAAAAGGCTGCGTATAACCCCCGGAGGTTACTAGTTTCTTATACAAAACTAACAATCTGAAATAAAATTAGTATCAACCTATACATCAAATTTTGTACCGAATTTGTATCTATCTAATATGATAGTTTTAATTGTAGATACATTTATAGTAAAAATATTATCGCTCAATAACTTAAAAATAGACATCAGCGATATTGTTCTGTAATTTTTTAAATCTATTTGTGGGTTTCGAATAACTTTTATATTTATATAGTTTTGTGTAGAAATGTTCAAATAATACGTCAATTTTTTTTCGACTTAATAACTTATAGTTTAGAACCTTCGTCGAAAAATATTATACTTAAAGATAATAGAATGCCACTTGGTACACGTATTCTTCACGAAAAATAAATCATTTTTACCCGTAACACCAACTTTGAAAACCGCGGCAGATTCAAGAGCGCGGCAAAAATAGAATACCAAGTACAATAACTATAAGTAATTTTCACAATACAACAAAAAAGTTACAATCATATTGGTAGAATGAAGTTTTAGGTACAATTTGCAGCATCGTACGCAAATATGCGTCGATTGGTTTACAAGATGGCGTCTATAATACAATTTGCTTATTTACAACTACCTAACAGTTTTTTCTACAATTAAAAATATCCTATTTGATAGATAAAAATTCGCTGCAAATTTTGATATATAGATTGTTATTAATTTTATTTCCGATTATTAGTTTTGTATAAGAAACTATTCAGGCCTATAGGGTTGTGCGCCGCCTTAAAGAGCTTTATAAAGCACGTGTAGATAGGATACAATTGTGTTGATTAGAACAATAATTCGCACAGAATATATCGTGTTACTTGATTAAGTTATCTGATATGGTTGGCTTGAATGGGAGCGGACATGTGTGAGGCGGGAGACGGTAGACGGGAGGCAGAAGGCGACTCGCCGATGTGTGATGAATGCTATAATAGTGCGGTGGCGGAGGTGCCCCCCCCCCCAGGCCGGTGCTGCGGTCGAGAAAGTCCCGCTGAAGAGCCTCTCCTCTGACGAACAGTTGCAGCGTGTTTCCGGGCGGCGGGTGACGCTCCGGCTCCGGTTCGCGACTCCGGTTATCGATTAGGCAAACGATATGGGCCTCCAGTAACTAGACTGGAATAATAACAGCTGAGCGCGACCTAAGAGGACGCCACTTCTCTTCTCACGATCAACTCTTTCAATAAGCTTCGGGGCGCCTCAACCCACTGTGCTCCTCCTCACTCCTTCCACCTTCCTCCTGCCGACACCAGAGGCGCACACGTTCTTTTCGAATCAATCATCGGTTTACCTGGCTCATTACCGAGTGTACGTTCTATCGCCTGTAACACCCCGTGTCTGTGATTACGGCCGCGGGCACTTGTTGTTACGGGAAATCGATACACCGACTACTTTACCGCCTCATAAACATATTTGCTCTCAGCTCTTCATATGTTACTCCTCACTGTTTAACACAACGATTACACATCACCAAATCATAATAATATTCATACATAAAGTCTGTTCCAAATGGTTAGGCGGAACTAGATTTTGCAGTCTAGTTACTTTCATCGTTTAAATCGTGCTTTTCGGCCGTTTTGTTTAAGCTTTGTAAATCATACTTACAATAAACATTTTTTTGTAAAGGTTAATATCATTTTAAAATGTCATTTTCTTTATATTTTGATTTTTTCTGTCTTTCTTAATACAAATTTCCCATTTATTTATTTATTTTTTTATTAAAATATATAAAAAAATAATTTAATGTCATTCGTTTCCATGGTTTCATTGTTGGAATTTTTAATTTTGACATTCCAACGTAAAAAATGAAATTACCCAAGCAAGGTCCCTTCTTGTGACAACCTAAAAGAACGAAATTCCCATTTAGTTCCGCCTAACCGTTTGAAACAGACTGTATATTACAAATTAAATAAATAAAATTTAAAAAAAAACAATGAATGGAATACTACTACTTGTGCAGTAAGACCAGTGGCGCAGCCAGGATTTTGTCTTGGGGAGGGCTGAATCAAATTTCGAGGGCACGCGGGCCGCATACGGCTCTCAACCTTATTTTTTGTGGCCCCTGAAACGGTAATCAAAATCAATTGAGCTTATTTAGGAGAAAAATATATTTAAAAATGTAAAATATACTCTCTTCCCCTTTTCTGTTTATAAAACCAGTGGCGCAGGGAAACCTCCACTAGACTTGCCCTTCCATAAAAAAAATATTTCAAAAAAAATGTAAATTAAAAAAAAAAAAATTTTAAATATTTAGATAAATCTTCAAAAATACATCAAATTATGTTCTATACAAATTTTTGTCTAAGGCTTGGTTTACTAGTTACGAATTAATTATCATGACCATGGAAACGTTACATGTAAGTATGAAAAAATTGAGACTTGGAGAAATTTTAAATAATTTTAAAAATTTTTCGAAATTTTTCGTTTTACCAAAAAACGTCTCAAATAAAAGTTATTAGTTATTGCATTTATAGCAACTTTTGTTCAATAAAATTTTTCGAAATCTTTTTCTGTTGCTAAATATTCGCAAAAATCTTAAAATCGACACGAGTAAACTCCCATTTCTAGTCAACCGATTTTCATAAAAAACAATAGGGTTCTTCCCATTTAATAGGAGAATTTTTTAGTACCAGAACGAACTCTTTAAGTTAAACCGTTTTTGAGTTATCGTGTATACACACAGACACACAGACACACAGACACACAGACACACACACACACACACACACACACACACACACACACACACACACACACATACGGACGGCACTTCGAAAATAGGTTTTTTGGATTCCCTGGATCATGACACGTGGTCATCCGTCAAAATCTCGACATCGAAAATTTTCGCGATTACAATACTTGCCCCTTATATATTAAGGTCGGGCAAGTAAAAAAACAGAAGAAAAAAATAAAAATGTTTTATAATGCCTAAATATTGTTAATAAGAAAAATTTTATTTAGTTTTAATGGGATGGTTGGGACTTCATATTGCTCACAAGTTTTTCAATGTTCGGGGAAACAACTGATGTAGCAACACGCAACGCGTTTTCTAGATGCGTCCTTGTTATTGATTTAACGATTTAAATTCGTCCAGCTGTTTATAAATCTCGAACAAGCAGACAGAGAGACAGGAATTGATTTTTTGATATCGTCTTATAATCATCTGAAATATGTAGAAACAAAATGTTGGCCGAAAAATAATAACACAATTATATTAATACAGATTATCTGTGTTACAAATGGCTAAACCAATTTATTCCTTTGCGATTCAGTTTAAATTACAGCGGCTCATCCACTGCTGAAATATTAATATTTTGCTCCATTGAGCGCGTATTTGAAAAAATATCAATGTGCGGGTAATTGAAGGGGGTGGCGGGGATGGCAGACCCCCTGACATGAATACGCGCACAGTTGTTTTGTGACAATCCGGCTGGAACATTGTTTACTCGGTGTTCGATGTTTTTTTCATGTATCCAATTTCTCAGTCCATTCTCCATTGCACGGCATATTACACGCGTGTTTTACTGATCAGTGATAACAGTGGCATGCCGCCCACTCCCCCCTCTAATCACAGGACAATGCACCAGCCAAAACAAAATACAAAATATTCCCCAGCATGCATATACACAGTACAAATAAATGCAATATGTTAAAGCGTGGCTTCTGCGGCACTATTGCATTTTGAACTTACAGCTGCCAACACTAAACTGTTGGCTTTTGAAATATGTGTACGCATGTTGAAGATCTAAAGCCACGTCCGTATTAGCGAGCCGAACCTGTAACGTAACGTGTAACGTAATGCTCGCTTGAAAACTACTTGTCGCGAATGTATTGCAAATTCCTGTGAACAATCCGAGAGTAGATCATGCTAATAACATAACCAAAATATTAAAATTTCAATTCAAGTGTATTCTAAATACAAAATATTGGGTTGTTCGGAAAGTCTCCGCCGATTTATAAGGTAGATTAAAAATAAAAATTTCTATAATAACAATTAAGTTTATTAAATAATGTATTCTCCATTTTGTTTTATAACAGTTCGCCATCTTTCTGTCAGTTTTATAATCCCACTCTCATAGAAAATCCGTGACTTAGAGCTAAAAAACTACTCCAGGTGCTGTTTGCAGCCTTCCAGAGAACTGAATGATTTTCCGTTCAACGAATTTTGTAAAGAGCTGAACAGGTGGTAATCTGACGGTGCCAAGTCGGGACTATATGGTGGATGAGGCAACACATCCCAACCAAGTGCCAACAGTTTTGTCGGGTGACCAAAGATACGTGTGGTCTAGCGTTATCCTGTTGGAAGAATACTCCTTTACGATGGCTAATTCTGGACGTTTCTGTTCAATTGCTTCCTTCAAATTATCCAACTGATTGCAATATTTTTCAGAGTTGATTGTCTGGTTACGCGGCAAAAGTTCATAATAAACAATGCCCTTCCAATCCCACCAACAACAAAGCATAACTTTTCAGTAATGTTGGTTTTGGGACTGGTTGATGGCGGTTCATTGGAATAACCCAACGATCGTTTTCGCACTACGTTGTTGTAGAGGATCCATTTCTCATCCCCCGTTATCATACGTTTCAAAAATGGCTGGTTTTCATTACGTTTAAGCAACAAATCGCACATGGAAATACGGTCCAACAAATTGCGTTCGCTTAATTTGTAGAATACCCAAACATCAAGGCGACTAGTAAATCCAAGCCGCATCAAATGGTCGTGAAAAGTTGAATTTGATTCTCCAAGTATTTCTGCTATTTCACGAGTGGAAATACGCTGATTTGTAGCAATTAATACCTTGATTTGATCGTCATCAACAGTGGATGGCCTACCAGAGCGTTGCCCGTCTTCAAGAGTAAATTCACCCCGTCTAAATTTCACAAACCATTCATGCACTTTTCGTTCACTTACAGCCTCGTCTCCGTATACACCACATATCTTTTTCGCGGCTTGAACTGCATTCTTGTCCTTGCGGTAGTAAAAAAGCATTAAATGCCGAAAATGCACTTGTTGGTTCTCCTTGCACATGTTTGGACCAACCCCAAATCAACACGATATAAAATATATTTATAAACAAAAAGTAAAGTAAAGGTGAATGTGTACCCTTTCAGAAAGTGTATAACTTAAAGAGGTTATGTTATTCACTTAACCTAAATAAACGCTGATACGCGCAATGTATTAAAAATCGGCGGAGACTTTCCGAACAACCCAATATAACTTATTTGATGCTAAGTTTCGTAGAAGAAAATACTCCGGCAGGTATGTTAAGTTACGATTAATTTTACATGGTTGTTTTATTAAATTATTGTTTAAAACTTGACATGTATAATATACAAAACGCAAAACACACAATAAATCAGTTTAGAAGATTTTCAGTTTAGCTTCTGATAAACTATTGACAATGTAATAACTATCCAAATACTATCATAGTATCAAATGAGATTAAATAAAATTAGTAAAAGTAACTCGTATTTGTGTCAGAACATTATTAAATAAATATTGTAATTCTTAAATAAAAGTAACATTTTATTAAAACACCTCGACCTATCCCTTGATGTCACTAAAATTACAGACAACAATGGTTCTAACACCTTTTAGTGTCAAGATCTCTTTAGCCTCAAGTAGAGAGCATCAGTTTATTGTTTGTTACTTGCAGCGAAGGTGGCGCGTGCGGAGGGGGGGGGGGGTTCAGGGGTTGACACTGCCTGTTATATTGTCAAAACTTTCATATATGCAATGAATATTGACGGCGTTTAAAGATGCATGCGCACTTGCAGGCATGTCGAGCATGTCATATTCTCACTGTCATGGAAAAAATTTAATATACTTTACAAGTTGGGGGGTGAGAGGGGGCAGCAGGGGGGGGGGAAGGTAGTGACGGGCGACATCCTCCAACTTGTAATGCATGTACTGTCTTCGACTCACTTCAAATAACGTCGTCTCGGCACTTCAACCGTTCGTATATCCAGTATTTCTATGATCTTCAAATTAATGCGAGTTGAGTAAAAATAATAATTTTTATAATAATAAGTGAAGGCGGTATGCTGAGTGTGTAGGACAAATTTTACTTTATAGTAATCACGGCAAAATGAACGATATTTTTAAAATAATTTATCGTCTGTTAATCATATAATAAGACTGGTTATTAAATTTACGCTCTTAAAAATTAAATACAACATTTGTCAAATTATAACTAGAATTTTGACAAAATAATTTCAACATAATAAAAATGCAAAAAAAAATAGAAAAAATAAAACTCCTTCGTCCGTACTCGAACTCGAAACCCTTCGTGTATTCCAGAGAATTTTAGCTTCCGACACCAACGCTCTAACCCGTTGCGCCATCGGACGCTTTGTATATGAGTGTCTTACATTGGTATAACTTTAGTACTTTGTGAACCAAAAACCACAAAAAATGCGTTATTTTCCGAAAACATAATCTGATCAAAAATTCCTGTTGTACTATTTCGGTTCACACCAATATACATTACTTGGAATTTTTTTAGATTTTTAGTTTAAACCATCTGGGCTAAAATTATTTTTGGGGTGTGGGACAAAAATTATTTGCACAATTTTGGCAATAATCGCTTCAAAATAATTTATTTTGCAAAAATAAAAATTTGATCGTTAATTCACGTACTAAGGGCTTTCATTTGATACCCTACTCAGAATTAAAAAAAAATATTTTTGTTTTCGATGAGCACATATTTGTTTATATTTTTAGGGGGGTATGTTTTTTAGATGTTTTAGTATTTTTCCTATGTGCGGGTCAAAGAGTTGTATAAGCATGCCAAATTTCAACTCTCTAGGTTTAGCCGTTACAATTTTTACCGAACAGACAGACAGACAGACGACAAAATGACGGTATAAGGGTTTTTTGGTCATACCTACAAAACCCTAAAAAGGAATTTAGTCCCGAATTTCAATATATATATCAATCACTCCAAGTTGCAACTAACGAATTCATGTAAAAATTTAGGTATT
Organism: Liopterus haemorrhoidalis; assembly: GCA_963971575.1. Taxonomy (NCBI): domain Eukaryota; kingdom Metazoa; phylum Arthropoda; class Insecta; order Coleoptera; family Dytiscidae; genus Liopterus; species Liopterus haemorrhoidalis. The sequence continues at coordinate 489,398 of OZ020611.1, forward strand.
ATACTAGATATCGAACTAAAATTCAAAGAATATATAAGTTTGTTAATGAAGCGTGCCTTTCTTGCACTAAAAAAACTATTTATGAACCGTTTCGAGCTAACCAAAAAAACACAAACAAATACTATGTGACAGTCTCGTCCTATCGATCTTTAATTACTGTGACACGATTTACGGACCTTCCCTGACGTATTTCGATTCGAGGCGAATACAAAATGTGTAAAATTACTGTGTACGTTTCATATTAGGACTAAAGGAAAGGGAACCTACTTCCCAACACCTGAAGAAGTTGGGATGGTTAAACATGTCTGAAAGAAGACACTTGCATTACGCATGTTTCATTCAAAAAATCTTAAGCACAAACGAACCTAGCTATTTAGTCGAAAAAAATCATTAAAAGATCTCAAATTAACAGTAAAAATACTAGGAACTCTCACATGATACATATTCCCAAACACCGAACAACCTTATTCAAACAATCATTTTCGTACAACGCTGCCACGATATACAACTCCATTCCGAAAAATCTTAAAACTCTTAAAATTGCCCAATTCATGTACTCAATTGTAAAATAACTTTAAGGTTAGGTGATAGAGCAGTGTAAACTAAAACTTGCCAATAAAGAGATTTGGCTGGTCTCCAACCCCCCCCCCCGCGCATATCATATGAGTTTAATGGAAAATTGGAATATTTAATTAAAATCTTGTGAAATATTACATATCAGATTTTTAGGCAAACTTTTTAAGCAGTGCGCCAAATAAGATAACTGTGCTTTGATAAATACATGGCCCGTGAAATATTTCTTTAATAAATTATAGATCTACGAGGCCCGCGTCACTTGAGTTTGCTCAGACTTATCTTTTCGTTGAACCACTGACAAATCAAAATCTAACTTTCATTTTTTACTTGCCTGACCTTAATATATAAGGTCAGGCAAGGATGTCGAGATTTTGACTGATGACCACGTTTCATGGTCCAGGGAATCCAAAAAACCTATTTTCGAAGTGCCGTCCGTATGTGTGTGTGTCTGTGTGTCTGTGTGTGTCTGTGTGTGTGTGTCTGTTTGTATACACGATAACTCAAAAACGGTTCAACTTAGAGAATTCGTTCTGGTACTAAAAAATTCTCCTATTAAATGGAAAGAACCCTATTGTTTTTTATGAAAATCGGTTGACTAGAAATGGGAGTTTAGTCGTGTCGATTTTAAGATTTTTGCGAATATTTAGCAACAGAAAAATATTTGGAAAAAATTTATTGAACAAAAGTTACTATAAATGCAATAACTAATAACTTTTATTTGTTTAACGTTGTTAACGTTTTTTGATAAAAAGAAAAATTTCGAAATTTGTTTGTAAAATTATTTAAAATTTTTCCAAGTCTCAATTTTTTCATACTTATATGTAACGTTTCCATGGTCATGATAATTAATTCGTAACTAGTCAACCAAGCCTTGGACAAAAATTTGTATAGAACATAATTTGATGTAGTTTTGAAGATTTAAAAAAAAAAAAAATTAAATTTATTATTATTTTTTTTTTGTAGGAGGGCCAGTCTAGCGGAGGTTTCCTTTCGCCAGTGGTTAAATCTTACATGGTATGAAAACTACAATTAGTTTAAAACATTTTTGCCACGGGGAAACTCAATGACACGGGCTCGTCCATATATTAAATACATATGTATATGGTTCATTTTGCTCCAATTCGAAGCGTCAAATTCGTTGAGATTCCACGAATTTACATAATTTTAATTTAACCTGGATGATCTATTTAATTTTCTTCCAGAAATTATCGCTTTCGAATAGAATTAAATATATATTTTTTTTTTTTAATTGATTTTGGCTCTTTAGTCCTATTATATATGGACCTTTAGCCAGCTACTCTGTTATTTTTATTTTGGATACTTTATTAATTTTATGACAAATACAAACATCCATGCCATGACCGGGATTCGAACCCGAGTCCCCACGGTAAGCAGTCAAATGAGCTGACCACTACGCCATAGCGACCGGCAATAGAATTAAATATTATAAGTCTGGCTTTTTTCCGGGCCTTCGTATTTTTATAATTTGTCTGGTGCTATTGTAGTTTTCTTAGTTTCATGAGGATGAGGTGATTTCAAAGGGGACAGGCAAATAGCCATGCCCTAACTGGGATTCGAACCCAGGACCATTCGCTACCTCTGTTCTGCCGAGCTCGGCATCAATTTCCCTGACTGTATATATCGTTCCAAGCGTTCGTCAACAGTTGTGGAATTTTGAAACCAACTATTTAGCTTCGTAAAATATTTTATATGGATTATCGTTCTTATAATACTGTTGTCTTAGATTTTAAATACCTAATTACCTAATTACCTAAATTGATCATATTTACTGTCCGTCTTTGTAATTTTGAGCAAGATTTGTTAATGATGACATTATGTTAGGTTATGTAAAGGCATTCGATAACTACGGTGTCACTGATAGACTGCGATAGCCAATGTGTTTATATGTCTGTCTCATTAAAACATCTCACTAGCTATAAGTTTAGAAAATTATGCACAATCCACAACAAACAGCGTATTAAATTTGGAGATCTGAACGGTTCACGTCTTATCATATGACAAACTTCCTGGTGACAGTGAACAGTCCATAAGCTACAGTGCATAAGCTACTGATTTAAGAGCTCTGAATGCGGCTTTAAGAAACCTGCGATATGTTAAAACAAAATTAATTAAAAGACTCGTCAAATTTCGTTTATGGAGATGATACTGGTCCAGAGCCATTGTATATGATCTGTCGGTGGTTGTGGGGGGGGGGGGGGGGGTGAGTGTACGGACAGACAGTGAGAGGCAGCGAGAGGCGGTGCGGGTGGACGCCGCCGCCAACAGGTGTTTCCGCCAACAAACTTTTAGAATAATGTGCCTTCGATTTCCAGCACGTCTCATCAAATTTCAATATCACTCGCTTGCCGCCTGCTATCGTTCGCTCCACTCTACCGGTAAACTGAGCGGACCAACATCGCGTTCTAGCCACCGATACCATCATAAAACCTGCCTTCAACGATCCACATTTATACCAAATACACACACAGAAGGCCCGGGGGGGGGTCCTAAACGTTAATATTTACATTTAATTTTACCACATAAAAAGTATTGCTTTATTTACTGATTCGTACATTAATAATAATAAACACTTTATTCGTTATTTATAAGAAAATACAAACAAATATTAATTTTTTTTTTCAAATATAAGGATAATAGATGCAGTACATATAAGAAACATGAATAAAATTAAGGTGACTACTTTGTAGCCAATACAATATTTTCCACATAAACCTCAAAGAGGAAGGAATGTCACATTAGCATATGCAATAATATAAGATGAAAGATTTAACAGTTTGTAAATTTAGTAAACATGAACCAAAGTGTTTAACATCTAGAGTAGTGGCGAGAAAAGGACAAAGAGAAAAAAAACCTTTCTTTTTTTCTTTCTCTCCTCTTCCTACATTTTCACTCCTTTCTCCTCTTTATTTATCCATAATACGTTCTATTTGAGTGTTATTTTTTATCCAAAGTTTTACTACTATTTTACAGTTAATAAAAGTAATATTTATACTGTTGTCGGTTATGTATTTATGAAATAAGTTATATAGTTTACTAGTGTGTCCCATAAAATGTTTTTTTGTTAATGTTTTGTGACAGCCAGGAGGTTTGGCTTGTTTGTTAATTAAATTTCTTGTGTTATATGAGTGTTGCGTAATTTCGATTACTGAAGGGTTTTTTATAATATAGTATAGTATTTGTTGTATGTATAAACTTTTTAACGTAAAAATTCCTGATTCTTTAAATAAAATTACTGTAGAATATCTCATAAATATGTAGCATTATTTTTAATATTAATTTTTGAATAATTTCTAATTTGGCTATATAACAATTAGATGCTCCGCCCCACATTATGATTGCATATGTCAAAAGTGAAGGACCAGTCCGTAATAGAAAACTTTTAAGGATTTTATAGTGAAAGTGTTCCTGATTTTTTTAAAGACAAAAATAGTTTTTCGTAATTTGGATGTTAAGTGCCAGTATGTTCATCCCATTTCAAGTTTCAATCGATAACCACACCAAGATATTTAACTTTGTCTTGTTTTTTAGGGTTTTGTAGGTATGACCAAAAAACCCTTATACCGTAATTTTGTCGTCTGTCTGTCTGTCTGACTGTTCGGTAAAAATTGTAGCCAAACGGCTAAACCTAGAGAGTTGAAATTTGGCATGCTTGTACAACTTTTTGACCCGCACATAGGAAAAATACTAAAATATCTAAAAAACATATCCCCCTAAAAATATAAACAAATATGTGCTCATCGAAAAAAAAAAATATTTTTTTAAAATTCTGAGTAGGGTATCAAATGAAAGCCCTTAGTACATGGATTAACGATCAAAATTTTATTTTTGCAAAATAAATTATTTTGACGCGATTTTTGCCAAAATTGTGCAAAAAAATTTTTGTCCCACACCCTGTAGCCCAGATGGTTTAAACTAAAAATGTGAAAAAATTCTAAGTAATGTATATTGGTGTGAACCGGAATAGTACAACAGGAATTTTTGATCAGATTATGTTTTCGGAAAATAATGCATTTTTTGTGTTTTTAACCAAAATATGTTAAATATTTAATTCGCTATGTAACCAAGTTGTTACGTCAGCGCTCATAGCGATGTGCGTTTAGTCGTTGGTTTTCTAATTTGCTAAACAGTTATCTTACAAACTAGAGTTCGAATCCTGTCTTAATTTTAATTTTTTTGTTTTTTTTTTGCAGTTTTCTTTTGTTTAAATTATTTTGTAAAAATTCTAGTTAAATTTTGGTAAGTTGCATTTAATTTTTAAAAGCGTAAATTTAATAACCAGTGGGAAGTGTTGAAATTATAATTTAATTCTGTTTGATGTATATGCAATCAGAGGGCGGGGCTAATGATTTAAACAACCAATAGAAGCCTTAGGCGCAATTTTCAAAATCTTAATGAACCTAGCTATGTAAAAAAAATACTGCACATATTTAGAAACTTAAATAATGGTATTAGGCATTCGAATTAAAATTCATAAAAAAATATTTTGACATAAAATTTGTTTTGGCATCCCAAATAATCATCATTCAGTTATTAAATACCTGCAAAACCCTGAAATGTGTGAAAATTCACACTTCACATCAATTTTTGATAACAAGGTTACATCTACAAGTTATTATACTAGTACAATTAGACTCATGTATGGTCATTTCTGAAAAGTGAGGTTGGGTACTACTATATGAGGTAAATGTGAGAAACACCGATTTATGAACGTTTAAATTTAATTTATTAATATCTAGCCAAGCTTTTATTTTTTGCATATCTTCTTTTGCACATTTTTCAATGTAATCCCAATTATCACCTCTAAGAAATACAGCTGTATCATATGCGTAAGAAGTAATGCTGCCTGTGATATTATCTAATTCTAACAAGTCATTAATATAAATTATAAAAAATAGGGGGCCCATGACTGTGCCTTTGGGGACTCCAGATTTTACATATTTTTAGTACTATGATGTTCCTCGATTCTTACTGTTTGATATCTGTTAGTTAAATAACTTTTTAATAAATTATACGTTGTGCCATGTATGCCATACAAGTTAAGTTTTTTTAGAAGTAAAAAATTGATGTGAAGTGTGAATTTTCACACATTTCAGGGTTTTGCAGGTATTTAATAACTGAATGATGATTATTTGGGATGCCAAAACAAATTTTATGTCAAAATATTTTTTTATATATTTTAATTCGAATGCCTAATACCATTATTTAAGTTTCTAAATATGTGCAGTATTTTTTTTTTTACATAGCAAGGTTCATTAAGATTTTGTAAATTGCGCCTATGGCTTCTATTGGTTGCTTAAATCATTAGCCCCGCCCTCTGATTTCGTATACATCAAACAGAATTAAATTATAATCTCAACGCTACCAACTGGTTATTAAATTTACGCTTTTAAAAATTAAATGCAACATTTACCAAAATATAACTAGAATTTTTACAAAATAATTTAAACAAAAGAAAACTGCAAAAAAAAACCATAAAAAAATTAAAATTGACAGGATTCGAACTCTAGTTTGCAAGTTAACTGTTTAGCAAATTAGAAAACCAATGACTAAACGCACATCGTTATGAGCGCTGACGTATCAACTTGGTTACATAGCGAATTAAATATTTAACATATTTTGGTTAAAAACACAAAAAATGCATTATTTTCCGAAAACATAATCTAATCAAAAATTCCTGTTGTACTATTCCGGTTCACACCAATATACATTACTTAGAATTTTTTCAGATTTTTAGTTTAAACTATCTTGGCTACAGTGTGTGGGACAAAAAATTTTTTGCACAATTTTGGCAAAAATCGCGTCAAAATAATTTATTTTGCAAAAATAAAATTTTGACCGTTAATCCACGTACTAAGGGCTTTCATTTGATACCCTACTCAGAATTTTAAAAAAATATATTTTTTTCGATGAGCACATATTTGTTTATATTTTTAGGGGGATATTTTTTTAGATGTTTTAGTATTTTTCCTATGTGCGGGTCAAAAAGTTGTACAAGCATGCCAAATTTCAACTCTCTAGGTTTAGCCGTTTGGCTACAATTTTTACCGAACAGACAGACAGACAGACAGACAGACAGACAGACAGACAGACAGACAGACAGACAGACAGACAGACAGACAGACAGACAGACAGACAGACAGACAGACAGACAGACAGACAGACAGACAGACAGACGACAAAATGACGGTATAAGGGTTTTTTGGTCATACCTACAAAACCCTAAAAATGGTCAACATTATTTGAGAGATGTCGAGTACAAAAATGAATAACTTTAATTTTGTTTCAGATTCTTCTTCTGCTTCAAGACTGTTATCATCATCATCAGTGTTAATTAATCGAATACTGGTCACACGCCACCCCCTATATTGTTTCAATGCTGTCGTTTGTTCGCTACTCTTGTCCGCTGATTTCTTGCAGCCATTACGCTGTCGTCTCGGGGTCCAACGCTACGAACCGTACAAGACGCGGATGATAGCATGCCCTTAATAATTGGTTGTTTTCAACAAAATATTTATTATTAAATTTGTACGAACATTTATTAACATTTCCGTCCTCTGTGCCAATGTATGTATGTATGTTCGAGTCGAGAGAAGCGTCTGCTTAATAATTTGAAATGAGACGAGCCGTGCGAGCCGAGTATTTACTCAAATAAAATATGTATTTAGATGTGAAAAGGAATTTTACGTTCAACATAATTCAGAACGTTTGAATAAGCTATTTATTTTTTAAAAATTTTAATTTGCATGAAAAAATATTAAATTATTCTCCGGTGTTCATTTCTAGCTCTTCCAATTCCAAGTCCCACTTACTTACATAACTACACTTGGCTCGTTTTTTTCATTTTTAATAAAAATATTATCTTTCATTTTTTCTCATTTAAACCTTTATAAAAAGTAATTTTCATTGTTACAACAAAGTCCTCGTAAAGAACAAATGTTAATTTCTTTTTTAACGATGGCATTCTTGAAACATTCAGCGTCCAGGTTGCGCTCTCATTCCACGAAACAGACGCATTTTTATATTAAAATAACTGGCAGAGAAATTCAGAGGAGAGAGAGAGAGAGAGAGAGAGAGAGAGAGAGAGGGGGGGGGAGAGAGAGGGAGAGAGAGAGAGAGAGAGAGAGAGAGAGAGAGAGAGAGAGAGAGAGCTCAGTTGAACACCTTACATTTTACCTCAGTGGTGCGCAAACCGTGAAACTCCCGACCCCCAGAGGGGTCGCGAGAAAATTTTTCGAGGTCGCCAAATTCGAAGAAATTTATATGACATTAAAAAATATAAGGTTTTTCTTCAATAAGTCTCAGGTACCAGTAAAATAGTGATGTGAAATTTTATTCTTTATAAAAATAGAACTATATTTTTTTACGAAAACAATTGTCTGTATTAAACTCTTTTAAAACCACCCTGTAAGTGAGAATTTCACTTTAACTACGTTGACGATTAAAAAAACGTCTATTGTGTATCCAGGGGTCGCGACAAAATTTTACACACTTTTAAATTGTCACGGTTAGTGACATTTTAAATACGCAAATCAAACAGTTTTATTATTATTATGAGTATGCTAAAAAGAAAAGATTTTGTAATAATTTACAGAAATGCAAATTAAAAAAAAATTAAATCAAAATGAACGTATAAATTTTAGCTCTCCCAAGTTCAATAATACAAAAGTACTAAGTTAAGTTTTTAACTGATGTGGTAATTGTGGAAACACAGACAAAAATTGACAGCCGAAAGGTGTCAAAGATGTCTTAGGTCTGTACTAATGGTACATATTGGACGAAAGTGCTAATATAAATGACAGATTTTACAATTGATGCACATGCTATGTAATACTAATGAGAACGATTTAATACTATGCACATTGCTTGCGCAGATCTTTTGTTACAGCTATTGCAGGTTTAGAACATATTTTAGAACTGGGAGATAAATTCATTTAATGTGTTCTTTGTTCTTTGGAGATCCTCAACAAGGACTAAAACAGTGGAAACCGTAGGGTTCTGCTTAATTTTACTTATTTTACCAGTGAGATTGATAACAGATCAAGGTGTAGTTTACCTGAAATGGCAAATGTAATGATCTGAAGAGAAATAATAATAAAAAATGTCAGAATGGACGAGCGTTTGTCTATTGACAGACAAATAGTACGAAAGTAACTAGTTAGATGATGATGATAAAAAGTGACGATGATTAAAGTGGTAAGAGACATATTTTTGCTTTGATTAAATGAGAAGGCACGTTGCGTGTGGGATAATAAGGTACTGAGTAGGAAGCAGCGACTGTCACTGAGCTTGTTGGGTACTGTAGACAACCTGTCTTGAAATGAACCGATTGATAGTTGATTTGAGAATTGATAGCTTGTTGAGTACCGCAAGACACACTGGTCGTTTTTGTTTTGTTGGCTCTGGATGGTCAGGGACCTCAAGGAGTTCAGAGGAACTCTGGATGGTCATGGACCTCAAAGAGTTGTGTTTGTTTTGTTTGATTCTGGATGGTCAGGGACCTCAAGGAGTTCAGAGGAACTCTGGATGGTCAGGGACCTCAAAGAGTTGTGTCTGTTTTGTTTCACTCTGGATGGTCAGGGACCTCAAGCAGTTGTTGGACCTAAAATGGTCGTGTTTGTCTTGTTGACTCTGGATGGTCAGGGACCTCAAAGAGTTCAGAGGAACTCTGGATGGTCAGGCACCTCAAGGAGATGTGTTTGTTTTGTTCGACGCTGAATGTTCAAGGACCTCAAGGAGTTCAGTGAAACTCTGGATGGTCAGGAACCTCAAGGAGACGGGCAAAACAAGCATTATGTTTTCGTTTACTCTGTTTTATTTTGCAGTTATTAAATTCTGAAGATGCCGCGAGGACGCGGCAAGATCAGGACGGCCGTGTTAGGGTCAAAACTAGTTCTTGGACCTCCTTTGTAATATGTTGCGTTAGTAACCATAACATAATGACATATATGTGATAGATTGTAAATAGACGTAGTAATAAATGCTTATATGTGCTTGGATTTGTGTGTTTTAAATGATATTATCATGAACGCTATAAAGCGTTCTAACATATATACATATATATTAATAATTTATTCTTAATATTCTATATTACGAGAGATATTTATCCGAAGAAATCTTTTCGGATTTAATATTTGTGGAAATATTAAACTTTCCAACACGATCTCAATTTAAAATGCTGGCGAGTATTCAGTTTGGTTTATAAGGGAACGTGAATTGCGAAGGGAGTTAAGTAGCCTGTAGGCTGTGTTGCAGACAGGCAGACAGGAAGACAGGAGGAAGGCAGGGTATTCTGTCTGGTGGTGTGTTGTTGTTCGTGAGATGCGGACACAAAGGAAGAAAGGGCTCGGCGTGGAGCAGACACAAAAAGGAGATTATTAAAACAAAGAATGTCATCAAGCCATTTAAAAAGATAAACAGAGAACTGAGACTTCCCTTGCCCTCCTTCTCATAACCCGCTCAATTATAATTTAATTAATGAGAGGAAAACAAATTTCAAGAGCTCTGTGTGTCGAGCTCGCCCCAACATCAAAAATATCCCACTTAATTCCTTAAATAATGCATAAGTTATTGATGGGAAGTAGTAGCGAACTGGCAACAGACGGACAGAAATACCGACAGACATCATGCTAAGAAATAGTCAAAACATTATGTAGGGACCTCAATTCGTGAAGATCCATCGAAATCTCGAAATGTCAAAATTGCACGGAGAAAAATGACATTGTTCCATCAAGTAAAATATTTTACTTGGCCAAGTTTTTGCTAGAGTAACAGAAAAAAATTGTCCCTAATAATATTTTTTCAATTACGTTGGTTGATCTTACTAAGACCTTAAAGTCATTCTAACAAAGAGAAATTAGTTTCATACCTATTTGTTAAGGTTACAAATTAAATTTGTTGCTACGACAAATGTGTTAGTCCATGTGAAACAAATGTATATAAAATCCTGAATAATTTAGTGCATCCAACAAATGATGTTAGTCAACCAGGTATGTGACGTATATGCCTTGCACATGCGTTTTGAGTTCGGAACAATATGGCGGAGGCTTTGTTAGTTCTTGACGTGTTAATACCTGTTGATAGTTTCTGCGCTGTGTTTAATAAACAAATAAGTGTAACAATGCAGTGTATCCGAACATTAGTATCTTGGGGATTTCACAAATATTTTCAACGTATTACAACTTGAGGAGACAGTTTACAAAAGTTGGGCTACTCGATAAAAGAGTAAACTAGCCCAATAAATAAAACAGGTAATGATTTTAATAATACAAATAGTGTATTAATGCTAATACTTTGGTGTGGAATTTTTGTAATCATATAGAAATATGCTAAAAACTATACCCTGTTTAGAACTCCATTTAAAAATTTCTTATCGTTTTACAGATGTTCATTTTTTTGTTGTGAACATGGTTTTATCGTAAAAGTGAAAATTATTATTATGTCCATTTACATTAAGCTAAGCAGTGTATAAACCGGGTATAAGTTTATAGGCGTGAATTTTTGCCTGGCATATATAAATTGGAATTGAATATTTGTAATAATTTTGAATATTTAATTGTTTTATGTTCATACTAAAAATCAAACTTAAAATTAGTTAATGTCCTGTTACATACTAAATTTTATAACTGTAAATTTTGTTAATATTAAATTATAACAAAAATAAATTATAAAATTTGTTTTATTTTTTTTAATACATATATACATTTTACAGGTAGAGATTTCTTTGCGAAAACAAAATCTGTTACATGTCATAACATTTCCAGTTCAATTTTGTGTCTTCTAATAGCGTTTTTTCATCACTAAATATAAAAATATCTCTGATTTGAGATTACAACAAATGAAATTAGTAATATACTTCTAACTAATTTCATTAGTCACTGCAACAAAGGTAGTTACCCGGGCAAAAGATGATCAGTTCGTGAGACAAATAATTTTTTGTCACCATAAAAATTTGCTAATTCTAACTAAAGAAAATTAGTTCCTAGAACAAAAACTTCAGCAAAAACATTTTGTTCCCAATGCAAATTTATGTGATTAGAAAAATTTGTTGTCAAGACAAAAAAAATTGTTGTCTAAAATACCACTAAAAAAATTTGCTGGAGTAACTAAAATTTTAGTAATTCCAACAAAACCTTTTTTACCATGTGGTATGATCACAATACCTCCCTTATGTTGGCGGTCGATAAAAAAATGTTTCAAATCTTATAATAATATTAATAATGAATTTTAAACTAGACCTTTATTGATTATCTAACATTAAAAATTTATGTGCAGTGAGAATTTTCAAATACTTGAGAGTATCGTAGGTATTTAGTAAGCGGTGTAAAAAATTGTGAGTACTAAATAAATTCTTTTAATTCTTTTTAAATATTTAGTTTTTTCGTTGACTACATATTTTTTTATATTTTTTCCGGAACGTGGTTTTTATAAATCGCAATATATACACGCATGCCAAATTTCAGCTTTCTAGGACCAGCCGTTTGACCACAATCCAATCGTTATAAGAATGTTTTGGTTATACCTACATAACCCTAAAAACTGGGACAAATTAGTTAAGTGCCTGAGACACCGTCACATGGATTCTAATTCGGGACATTTCCCGTGAAACCGAGACGTATACCTACACCCTACGTTCTAAGCCCTATGACCCACCTGCAGATATGTCGCCCCATAAAAAACTAACCAACTAATGAAAAGTGCTACTCGCATTTAATATTTGTTTGATTTGAATACAATGAATATTTGTAGTGTAGTGATATAATTAATTGGTGTAATGATATACAAAGCGAATTTAACCGATGACTGCTTTGAAGTATTTAAATAAATATAATAAACACATCATTTTTCTCTTTGTTTATTTAAATTGTTTTTTCACAGCTGACAATAAACAAAAAAACGTACATAATGGCAAATATATAATATATAAAATATATATTTATTTATTTACGAAATTTGCTTACAGATAAAAATCCAAATAGCAAAAAAAATAACATAAACAAAATACATAGTAAAAAAATCAGCTGTGGCCGCCACAGGACCAACCGCCATCACAAAGTACTTGTATAAAATACATTCTAGCAGCAAAGTAGAAATAACTTGGTCCAATATTTTCTAACAGAGATATTATTTATCATGACCATGGAAACGTTTCATATAAGTATGAAAAAATTGATGTGAAGTGTGAATTTTCACACATTTCAGGGTTTTGCAGGTATTTAGTAAGTGAATGATGACTATTTTGGATGCAAAAACAAATTTTATATTAAAATATTTTTTTTGTTAATTTTAATTCGAACGCCTAATACCATTATTTAGGTTTCTAAATATGTGCAGTATTTTTGTTTATATAGCAAGGTTCATTAAGAATTTCAAAATTGCGCCTATGGCTTCCATTGGTTGTTATAAGTTCCGCCCCTCGGATTTCGTGTACATTGAAACAGAATTAAATTATAATTTAAACAATTTCCACTGGCTATTAAATTTACGCTTTTAAAAATTAAATGCAACATTTGCCAAAATATAATTAGAATTTTGAAAAAATAAATTAAACAATATAGAAATTAAAAAAAAAAAAAAAAAAATTAGTCTCTTCTCCAGGGTTCGATCCCTATCGGATCGGGTTACATGGGTGAAAAGTCAGCATCAAATACCACTAGACCAGCACACACGTTAGAGTGTTGTTTGTTACAAAGCTATAACTTGTGTACATTATTAGCAAAAAATCACAAAAAATGCGTTTTTTTCCAAGAACCTAATCTGATCAAAAATTCCTGTTGAACTATTCTGGTTCACACCAATGTACATTACTTAGAATTTTTTCAGATTTTTAGTTTAAACCATCTGGGCTACAGGGTGTGGGACAAAAAATTTTTTGCACAATTTTGGCAAAAATCACTTCAAAATAATTTATTTTGCAAAAATAAAAATTTGATCGTTAATCCACGTACCAAGGGCTTTCATTTGATACCCTACTCAGAATTATAAAAAAATATTTTTTTTTTCGATGAGCACATATTTGTTTATATTTTTAGGGGGATATGTTTTTAGATGTTTTAGTATTTTTCCTATGTGCGTAGAGAGTTGTATAAGGATGCCAAATTTCAACTCTCTAGGTTTAGCCGTTTGGCTACAATTTTTACCGAACAGACAGACAGACAGACAGACAGACAGACAGACAGACAGACAGACAGACGACAAAATGACGGTATAAGGGTTTTTTGGTCATACCTACAAAACCCTAAAAATGGATACTTAGAAAAAAATTTCAAAATTTTTTCGTTTGATCAAAAAATGTCTAAAATAAAAGTTATTAGTTATTGCTTTTATAGCAACTTTTGTTAAATACATTTTTTCGAAATATTTTTCTGTTGTTAAATATTCGCAAAAATGTTAAAATCGACACGAGTAAACCCCCATTTCTAGTTAACCGATTTGTACCAAAAGTTGATCAACTCGTGCCATTGATGTCAAAAGCTTAAATATGAAGTTTCATAAAAATCCTTTTAGCCTTTTTAAGTGTTAACAAAAAATAAAAGGTACTCAATTCTATAAAATACAAGTATTGACCTTAAAAAGAGGTCCTCACTACAAAAACTACATTACGCTAATTATTTTGACATTAATTTAATGTTTATGTTGACTCTGCACTTAAGTGGGATCAGCACGTAGAGATTCTTGCCAAAAAAATCTGCAAAACTATATTTCTTTTTCGCAATCTGGTCAATACTGTCTCAAAAGAAATAATGTTAATATCATTCTATGCCCTATTTCAGTCACATATTTCTTATGTTCTTCTAGCTTGGGGACATTCTGCTTCAGCTAATAGAATATTTTCCCTTCAACGATGTGCTATTCGAATTTTAGCAAAAATTAACTACAGAGCTGACTGTAAGAATGCATTTAAAGAATTAAAAATAATGACATTACCTTCCCTTTATATTTATCAGTGTGTATTGTATGCATATAAAAATAGAAATATATGGCCATCTGGTGACAGAATGCATTCGTATGCTACTAGGAATAAAGACCATATATATCCAAACTTTTTACGTTTAACTAAATCACGCAATGCCTCTAATTATTACAGCATAAAATTTTTCAATGTTCTGCCAGAGAAATATAAAGTCCTGCGTTTTCTGAATTTCAAGAAAACTGTAAAAGAATTTTTAATTAGAAACCCATTTTACTCGACTGACGAATTTTTGAATGTTAAATTTTAAATTTATTTATGTACTGCCCCTTATTTTTGCTCTTTATTAACATGTATTTGTACTTTGTATTGTATTGCTTGACTGACTAAAACAATGTTTTATTTTATATTATGGTCAATAAATTATTATTATTATTATTAATTTGGCGCCCTTTTCCATTGAGGCAAGTGGCTCATTTGCCTCATCCTCCATCTGGCTCTGAGTCTCACACTTTATATGAAATAAATAAATAAAAACAAAGGCAAATCTAGCTCGCTTATTTCATGACTTTATTTTCAATTTGAATGTTCTAGTTTTTAGGAATGCAATAAAAATGACTATTAATTTATAAACTCTTACTTTTCTATTGTATTTATAAAAGGAAAAAGTTTGCAGTATTTTAATTATTTGCATATTGTAGTTTTTTTACTTGCCCGACCTTAATATATAAGGGGCAAGTATTGTAATCGCGAAAATTTTCGATGTCGAGATTTTGACGGATGACCACGTTTCATGGTCCAGGGAATCCAAAAAACCTATTTTCGAAGTGCCGTCCGTATGTGTGTGTGTGTGTGTGTGTGTGTGTGTGTGTGTCTGTCTGTCTGTCTCTCTGTCTGTGTGTCTGTGTGTCTGTGTGTATACACGATAACTCAAAAACGGTTTAACTTAAAGAGTTCGTTCTGGTACTAAAAAATTCTCCTATTAAATGGGAAGAACCCTATTGTTTTTTATGAAAATCGGTTGACTAGAAATGGGAGTTTACTCGTGTCGATTTTAAGATTTTTGCGAACATTTAGCAACATAAAAATATTTCGAAAAAATTTATTGAACAAAAGTTATTATAAATGCAATAACTAATAACTTTTATTTGAGACGTTTTTTGATAAAACGAAAAATTTCGAAAAAATTTTGTAAAATTATTTAAAATTTTTTTAAAAGTCTCAATTTTTTCATACTTATATGTAACGTTTCCATGGTCATATTAATTAATTCGTAACTAGTAAAGCAAGCCTTGGACAAAAATTTGTATAGAACATAATTTGATGTATTTTTGAAGATTTATCTAAAAATTTTTTTTTTTTTTTAAATTTACATTTTTTAATAATTTTTTTTTTATGGGAGGGCAAGTCTAGCGGAGGTTTTCCTTCGCCACTGTTTTTTTTTTGTATTTGAAGTTGTATCAAAAATGTTTTTGGTTCTGCGTCAAAATAAGTTTGGGAACCACTGTATTATGTGGACAAAATAACATAAAAGTTTGTTAGTACTAAAATGAGGGTGAGAGAGTCCTTTTTATGCGGTGCAAAGCCCGACTACCTCAACCAATATTTCATTAAAATACTGAAATGACCTTTCAGTTCTGACGGAAATTATTCATTAGTTGAAATAACAGAAAATAAAAAGTGTTGTGTTCGTGACCCGTACGACAGGCGAGTGTTGTAGGTCGGCTGCCCTCGTCTCGCACCCCCCCCCCCATCGCAGTGTCCCATTCACCACTGTCCTCTTTCTGCCCGGACAGTTATTTGATTGAAAAAAGTAGAATTTAACATAAATGTTGGTGGCGAGCGGTAATTGCGCATGAGAACAATCCGCGGAATGCCACTTGTACCCATTGAGCAGATGGCCGAGTTGGACGAGTTTCTTGCTTCTTGCAGCGACATTCCGGGGGCTGCAAATTCCACTTTCCCCCTCTGCCGTTTCACTCACAAGCATTACCAGACTAACCCAGTAGCGGCTATACAGCCCCCCCTCAAACTATATACCATATTAAGATTAATACTGTTTTTTAGGGTTTTGTAGGTATGACCAAAAAACCCTTATACCGTCATTTTGTCGTCTGTCTGTCTGTCTGTCTGTCTGT
Source organism: Liopterus haemorrhoidalis (assembly GCA_963971575.1). Classification (NCBI taxonomy): domain Eukaryota; kingdom Metazoa; phylum Arthropoda; class Insecta; order Coleoptera; family Dytiscidae; genus Liopterus; species Liopterus haemorrhoidalis. The sequence continues at coordinate 506,039 of OZ020611.1, forward strand.
TCGGTAAAAATTGTAGCCAAACGGCTAAACCTAGAGAGTTGAAATTTGGCATGCTTATACAACTCTTTGACCCGCACATAGGAAAAATACTAAAACATCTAAAAAACATATCCCCCTAAAAATATAAACAAATATGTGCTCATCGAAAAAAAAAATATTTTTTTATAATTCTGAGTAGGGTATCAAATGAAAGCCCTTGGTACGTGGATTAACGATCAAATTTTTATTTTTGCAAAATAAATTATTTTGAAGCGATTTTTGCCAAAATTGTGCAAAAAATTTTTTGTCCCACACCCTGTAGCCCAGATGGTTTAAACTAAAAATCTGAAAAAATTCTAAGTAATGTACATTGGTGTGAACCGGAATAGTTCAACAGGAATTTTTGATCAGATTAGGTTTTTGGAAAAAAACGCATTTTTTGTGATTTTTGGCTAATAATGTACACAAGTTATAGCTTTGTAACAAGCAACACTCTAACGTGTGTGCTGGTCTAGTGGTATTTGACGCTGACTTTTCACCCATGTAACCCGATCCGATAGGGATCGAGCCCTGGAGAAGAGACTCTTTTAATTTCTATATTGTTTAAATTATTTTTTCAAAATTCTAATTATATTTTGGCAAATGTTGCATTTAATTTTTAAAAGCGTAAATTTAATAGCCAGTGGAAATTGTTTAAATTATAATTTAATTCTGTTTCAATGTACACGAAATCAGAGGGGCGGAACTTATAACAACCAATGGAAGCCATAGGCGCAATTTTTAAAATTCGTAATGAACTTTGCTATATAAAAAAAAAAAATACTGCACATATTTAGAAACCTAAATAATGGTATTAGGCGTTCGAATTAAAATTAACAAAAAAAATATTTTAATATAAAATTTGTTTTCGCATCCAAAATAATCATCATTCACTTACTAAATACCTGCAAAACCCTGAAATGTGTGAAAATTCACACTTCACATCAATTTTTTATGATTATAAAATAATCATAAAAACAATGGCGCCCCTGAGTCATGCTCGTCAGCACCCTTTTCTTTAGTGCGCCTTAACGCGCTCTGTTGCAGTAGATGTTGGTTTTATTGTAAGAAGTGCATTAAATAATATATTTAAATTATTTGTCCTTGTTTTTGTGTTTGTTAAAACCATGAAATAACGAAAAGAAAGATTTAATTCATTTACATATTTCGTCATGTGATTTAAAGGAACTCTTGTAAAGGAGAAAAGGTATAAAAAAAGTACCAGATAAATTGAAAAAATTGTTGAAAAATAAATAATTGTTTATTCAATAAATATCCGGATTATCGGATATTCAATGAAAATTATCCGGATTATCGAATAGTCCAAATTGGTCGGATAATCCGGATATTCGGATATTCGGTCTGTCGGATTCTGTATTTGTATTTATGCGCATTTCTTTCGTCTTGGCATTAATAATTTCATATATCTCATTCCCATAAGCATTGCTAATTATACATTTTGTAAATTGTTTTTATTAATTACCAACTATTTCTTTACATGATGAGTTTAATTTCTACAATTTGTATGAATCTATAGACCAGGGGTGGCCCGCGGGCCACATGTGGCCCGAATATTATATTTTTGCTGCCCGCAATGACGTATGTCTTATATAGTATAAAGAATTATTTTAACGAAACACCTCATGACGGGACAAAGGAAGGAAACCAGTAGTCAGGCAGTGAAACTGTGCAGTTACGAAGGCCGTGCGATAGTCCGGAGATCGGTGATTCCCCGTGAATCCAAATAATATACTCGTAAGCAGAGCTTTCAAATAGCACTTTTCTACACTTTTCACTACAGTACCAGTACGCTGATTTCGACCAGTTCTTGTTTTGTTGAAAAATATTTTGGCAAAATTTAAAGGTTATAATTTAAATGTTATTTCTTTACTCCCTTCAAATACATATTTATAAAAATGGGGGAAAATGAAAAACAGAATGCGTAATAATATAAATACATATCGTGCGGCCCGCGTGAATTTTATTTGTTAGAAAAATGGCCTGCGGCTGAAATGAGTTTGACACCCTTGCTATACATAATAAAGAATTATTATTATTTTACGTGGCGGATGAGTACACGAAACCCTGATTTTTTAATGATGAAAACAATGGAAATAAATAATTGTTTTAAAATGTTCAAGTAATGTTGAAAATAGGGCCCGGCCCGTTCATATACATGGCACGAGGGCCCGCCTCGCAGCAGCTTAACTCGTACCTGTCGATAGGGAGCGAGCGATCAACGAACCAGCGATGCTTCAGCCACTAATGGCTTGTTCATCAGTGTTTGTCGCCCTCTCACATTCATCCTAGTGATTATGACACCGTCCCGTCCTATTCAAATTAAAACAGGCATTACCGACGCATTACATTTGAAATTAGTGTCATTTGGAAATTGCTCTTAATAACCCAGCTGCCCCAGTGACACGATGTCCTTACACTATCTGCCAGGAGCATTTATGTACGTGCAAAATACACTGCTCGAAAACAAACCGCACTGCATCAAAGACAATGTTTTATATCAGGGTTAATTCCAATCATTTCTGCCCAGGACTGCATTTACGCGGCCCGCAAGATATGTATTTATATTATTACTCATTCTGTTTTTCATTTTCCACCATTTTTATGAATATTTATTGAAGGAAGTAAAGAAATAACAAAATTAAAACATAAAATCATAGAAAAGTGTCATCTGAAAGCTCTGCTTACGAGTATATTATTTGGAATCACGGAGAATCACTAATCTACCGACTATCGCACGGCCTTGGCTAGCTGCAACAATTACTGCCTGACTATATGTTTTCCGTCTTTGGCCATAGTCCTGCCGCCGCGGTTCGAATAGATTCTGTCATGAGGTTTCCTCGTTCAAATAATTTTTTGTAACATTTATATAACATATAGCTTAAACATTTATTATAGTACTAGGTTATTACCCGTCAACAATGACGGATTTATAATATAAAAATTTCAATTGTTTTCACAAAAGAATATAGAAGTGTCTACAGTTTCTTATTTATGCCTACGAAACTCTAGATATTTCTATACGATGTTTTATCCGCAGATTTTTAGAGCATAAATTTGCAAAATGTTTTTCATATCGATCAAAGAATATAGGAGTGTCTAGAGTTTCTTATTTATATCTACAAAACCCTAGATATTTCTGTATGTTATTTTATCCGCAGATTCTTAGAGAATAAATCTGCAAAATATTGTTCATATCGGTCAAAGGATATAGGAGTCTCTTGTTTATGCCTACGAAACCCTAGACATTTATGTATGTAATTATATTTGTAGATTCTTAGAGAATATATCTGCAAAATATTGTTCATATTGGTCAAAGGATATAGCAGTGTCTAGAGTTTCTTGTTTATGCCTACGAAACCCTAGACATTTCTGTAAATAATTATATTTGTAGATTCTAAGAAAATAAATCTGCAAAATATTGTTGATATCAGTCAAATGCTATAGGAGTATCTAGAGTTTCTTGTTTATGCCTACGAAATCCTACAAATTTCTATATGTAATTATATTCGTAGATTCTTCGAGAATAAATCTGCAAAATACCTGTCAATCAAGTCAAACTGGGAACACCCTGTTTCCCAGTTAGCCAATCACGAGAACCTTAGGAAAAATGACGTCAAAGTGTTACAAAATCACTAACACACGGTAGCTAATTATATATTATAGTATAAGAAGATGTTGCGGGCCGCAAAAATGCAAGACGCGATTGTCAGTTTGACACCCATGTTTTATATCGTCACCATACTAAACTAATTTTGCAATTCCGCTGCTGGAATATTTTCATTTTAAATAGCTAAATCGTTTATCAAAGATTTTGGAATAACAATACATCTTATTCCAAAATACATTTAGGTCCGGTCTTTCCACCTTCAGATAAAGTCCCAGGTAACTATCTGACAGATAAGGTTATTTGTAACTTCATCTGCTGAGTAAATGTCATCCCTTCTTTCTATACAAATGTATCTATCGGATAGTTATCTAACGGATAATGAGACTGACGTATTGGATTCATTGACTGGTATTGACATTTATTCAGCAGATGAAGTTACAAATAACCTTATCTGTCAGATAGTTACCTGGGACTTTATCTGAAGGTGGAAAGACCGGGCCTTAACAACATTTTTATATCTGTTTATTTTAATTTTTGCACAGTAAACCATCGCGGTTAGCTACTCTGGCTCACTGTTGTTTCTTCATCTGATATCAGGTCGTTTGGGTTGACTAGTCCTGGACCTTTACACACACCAGTAGTTTTGTCTATCGGCCATCATCTTTTCTAGTTACACGACCAGCCCTTGCACATTGAATTATATTCAGTGATGGGATTCACCCGGTTCACTCGAACCGTTTGTTAAGAAATTTTAAGTTCGGCGAACCACTTGTTAAAATACTTCAGATACAGGGCATGACTATAGCCGTCAGTTCAGCAGAAGCTGAAAAAGGCTTTAGCCTTATGAATAATATATGCACAGAAAAACGAAACAGACTGATCGTTTCAAATATAAGTAATATAATGGTTATTACTTTGAATGGTTTGCCTTTAATAGATTAGAATCCAGTACCGATAGTGCTAAATTGGTTAAGAAGCAAACACAGTTCGGATGATCCTCGTGTAAAAACAAAAACGGAAGTAGAAGTAACTGCATACCAGAGGGCTATTAGGCAATATTTAAAATAATTACATATCTTAATGTTTTTTTTTTTAATTTTGTGAAAATTTTGTGTTTTTAAACAAATGCCCCTGCGAACCGGTTGTTGAGCAAATTGAATCCCATCACTGGTTACATTGAATATGCTATATGCACTCGAAAAACAATTTCAATATTAATTTAGTAAGAAATTAAAATACTTCAATAAAGTTTTATGTTTTTAGTTTGAAACATTTTCTGAACTATTCAGAGCCAGTTGGCACGTTGGCAAGTGTACTGTTAGAATGCGGATTCTGATAATTGTTAGACAATGTTAATTTGTGTAAACTGATCAACACTTTACAGATGTACATTTAATTTGTACAAGCTACTGTAGAAATGATGATTCATTTATCGCAACACGAATACATATAACTAACAAATGACCTTAGAAAATTGCAGTGGATTTAGGAGAATGTTGAAGATATAAAAACTGCCTGGAGTCTTCAATAGCTAAATTATCATTTATTGTATATACAAAGGATGATCAATAAAAAAGAAACTCAGTTGATGAGAGTTATGCCATTTACGAACACTGCCGTGCAGTTATCAAGGCAGGAACAGCAAAAAGGATCATATCAACCGAGGAGAAATTGCCTAAGTTTGTGTCAGGTTACAGGTACTCAATTCAATAATCCAGTTGTCGCATCTTAACACGTACCATACTCGTGACTGCATCCACGATTTTTTCTCAGAGCTGTGGTAAATTCTGTGATATTGGGGATACATACGCACGAGCCTTGAAACCATAGAAAAAAATCACAGGAGTTGGGAGGACAGAGAAGAAACAGTGACGATTAACGACGATTTGGAAAATAAGCACGGAGGTCAGCACGATCGTCCAACAAAAAGTGTGACGCGCTCCGTTTTGCTGAAAATGATTTTTTCGCCATCTTCCTGTATACTAGTGCTGCGAACCGATTCGTTTTTTTTTTTTTTTTGATACCCCGTTCCCTTCCTTGGGCAAAACAGGGCACTTGGCATCTTCGAGCAACGATGCCGAATAATCAGTTCAGGATAACATGTTCCGGGATCAGATATACAAAACTGGGTAAACCCGGAATCTTTTTTTTTTATAGATTCGCGTTTCGGCAAGGTTGTTTTCAGACAGCACTATATTGTACAATACAGTGGCGCACCCAGGAATTTGGGGGGAACAAAATTATTTAAATTATGTATAAGGTTCTAAATAAGGATCTAAAAAAAAGGTCCTCGCTTCGGAAATTCAAGTGATGACCTAAACAAACAAAATGTCCTCCTTTCTAAAATACAAGTGACGACCTAAAAAAAGGTCCTCATCTCTATTTTTAAATAGATATATTTACCGAAGACGATGTTGATAACATTTTCTTGTCTGTTTTTATTTTTATTTTCTTCTTTCTTGGGGCCACTGGTAGAATGTTTCCTTACAACTGCTTTATTCGAATATTGTCTTTTTATTTATACTAGGGGAGACCAGTCCATGTTGGCACCCTGGCTATGATGGCATACCGACGATATCTACCGAACTATACTTCGACCAGCATCTTGATTATACACACGTATGCGTATTTTACATATATTAGTGTTGCGAAATATTTGGCGCGTACCGATATCAGTTACACATGTTATACTATATTTTTCACTTTACCTCACCTTAATATATAATCGGTAAGTACATAAATAGTCAATAACTTCTTTATTTGTTATTCTATTACACTAAACATAATTTACGTGTAAAATGGAAGTTAAAAATGTTTGTTTATTGTAGATACAATACACTAAGGGTATGTTTTGATCATGGTAGAATAATATGAAATTTATGTTGACATTCGGCAATGTTGGTACCCTACACCTCCGGATATGTTGGTATAGGGTGCCATCAGAGCCGGATATATATTGTATCTATATGTTATTATTGTTATTATTATTATTTTAGATATGGACGCCAATATTAAAAAAAGACAGTCGTGCACCGAAGCTGACATGCAGTTAGCTTTAGCTGACGTCGTCGCCAAAAAGATGGGTTGGAAACTTATAATGTACCAGCAACCACACTTCGAAAAAGATATCATGATAAGAATAGTTTTGCTAAAAATTGCTCGATAGGAAAAAATAGAAAAAGAAATAAAAAATCACTAAGTAAAAATAAACCTACAATTAAAAAAAATAGAGAATTTCTTATTGACGATGATGGGGATGAAGTGGGAGCAACATATGCCAGTGACAGCTCAGATACAGCCTGCATATATTGCAATGAACTATATGTAAAGTCTAGGCCAAAAGAGTTCCGGGTCCAGTGTAGGGCATGCCAAAATTGGGCCTAACCGAATGTGCCGGTATAAATAGGAAAACAAAACAATTTGTGTGTGAATTTTGTTTGTAATATTGGTTTGAAATACATAAAATATCTGTGAAATAAACATTAATTTTAAGAAAATAAAACAATTTATGTATGAAATTTGTTTATAATATTTACTTGAAATGAAATTTCTTTGAAATAAACATTAAATTTAAGGAAACAAGACAATATATCTATGAAATTTGTTTGTAATATTCATTTGAAATAAAATAAATTTTAAATGAACATTTATCATAAGTTGTTTTTTTATTATTAATTATTACTAAATAGGATTCAAAAATATTCGGTATCAGGTATGCCATCAAACCTTAATATGTGAAGGTATGATGGCATACTCAAGGTTTTTTTATTATATATTTTTTACTGTTATAAAATATTTTTTTCAGTCTAGACGTTGCGGGATATTAAAGAACAAACATTGCAAAACATCTTCATTATGTTACTAAAACTATTGTCATAATTTTTTAATTAATAATAGACGTTTTTCAATAAGGGTGCCAACATAGACTGGTCTCCCCTATTGATTTTTAATTTTTATAATAAGTAGATATAACTATTATACAGACACATTTTCATTGAAAAGGTATAGGGGAGACCAGTCTATGTTGGCACCCTTATTGAAAAACGTCTATTATTAATTAAAAAATTATGACAATAGTTTTAGTAACATAATGAAGATGTTTTGCAATGTTTGTTCTTTAATATCCCGCAACGTCTAGACTGAAAAAAATATTTTATAACAGTAAAAAATATATAATAAAAAAACCTTGAGTATGCCATCATACCTTCACATATTAAGGTTTGATGGCATACCTGATACCGAATATTTTTGAATCCTATTTAGTAATAATTAATAATAAAAAAACAACTTATGATAAATGTTCATTTAAAATTTATTTTATTTCAAATGAATATTACAAACAAATTTCATAGATATATTGTCTTGTTTCCTTAAATTTAATGTTTATTTCAAAGAAATTTCATTTCAAGTAAATATTATAAACAAATTTCATACATAAATTGTTTTATTTTCTTAAAATTAATGTTTATTTCACAGATATTTTATGTATTTCAAACCAATATTACAAACAAAATTCACACACAAATTGTTTTGTTTTCCTATTTATACCGGCACATTCGGTTAGGCCCAATTTTGGCATGCCCTACACTGGACCCGGAACTCTTTTGGCCTAGACTTTACATATAGTTCATTGCAATATATGCAGGCTGTATCTGAGCTGTCACTGGCATATGTTGCTCCCACTTCATCCCCATCATCGTCAATAAGAAATTCTCTATTTTTTTTAATTGTAGGTTTATTTTTACTTAGTGATTTTTTATTTCTTTTTCTATTTTTTCCTATCGAGCAATTTTTAGCAAAACTATTCTTATCATGATATCTTTTTCGAAGTGTGGTTGCTGGTACATTATAAGTTTCCAACCCATCTTTTTGGCGACGACGTCAGCTAAAGCTAACTGCATGTCAGCTTCGGTGCACGACTGTCTTTTTTTAATATTGGCGTCCATATCTAAAATAATAATAATAACAATAATAACATATAGATACAATATATATCCGGCTCTGATGGCACCCTATACCAACATATCCGGAGGTGTAGGGTACCAACATTGCCGAATGTCAACATAAATTTCATATTATTCTACCATGATCAAAACATACCCTTAGTGTATTGTATCTACAATAAACAAACATTTTTAACTTCCATTTTACACGTAAATTATGTTTAGTGTAATAGAATAACAAATAAAGAAGTTATTGACTATTTATGTACTTACCGATTATATATTAAGGTGAGGTAAAGTGAAAAATATAGTATAACATGTGTAACTGATATCGGTACGCGCCAAATATTTCGCAACACTAATATATGTAAAATACGCATACGTGTGTATAATCAAGATGCTGGTCGAAGTATAGTTCGGTAGATATCGTCGGTATGCCATCATAGCCAGGGTGCCAACATGGACTGGTCTCCCCTATGTGATGCAAATACAGGTGATATTAAGAAGAAGACAGTATTGTCTGTCAGGGCGGCATTTATTTATTTTAAATTAAATTTTGGCCAAGCAATTTGAGTGATTGTTCCCTCTGTTCCCCGCTGGGCCGTCCAGCCCGCTGAATTCATTACTAGTGTATTATTTAATGTTGCGAGGCTACATAAAGTTAGATGTAATACATAATGTAAGTGAGTTGATGGCTCCAAAAACATCTTCCAACCCAGCACAATGCTGCCGCTCCGCTTTTTACTCCGCCACATAAATTAGCCTGTGATGATTCGCTCGTTGAGCTCTTAATGAATTACCTGAGGGCCGAGGGCTGAGGGCCAGGACATGCTCTCGACCGCACAAGCCAACTGTACACCGAGTTTACAGCCAAGGGTACACTCATTTTACACCCGACAAAATAACATATATTGCAATACTTGCAAGAACGGTACGGAACCTACATTTTTACCAAGAGATTACCGGCCCATCAAGCATTTTCCCCAAGTCCAAATTTGCCAGTCCGTTCCTGAATACAGGAGTAACATTCTATTACGGGCCGTTTAAACTAATGAAATTAAACTACAATTATGCAGGATATTATGTATTTTACAAATATTTATTTTGTAACTGTCATATATCAAAAAGTACATCAACATCAATATTTCCATAGCATCCAGGTATCAGGTATCTCATACCTATACCTATCAAATTATACAATGTTTAAATATTTATTTCAACACTCCCCCTCATTGAATAATTTGGTGATACCTGAATTTTTGCAAAGCAATTGCAATCTTGGTGCTGCTAGAGGTTTTGTTAGCATATCTGCTAATTGTTCTGTAGTTGAAATTTTCTGAACATTTATTTCACCTTCAGTCACCAGTTCTCTCACAAAATAATGCCTTATTCGTATATGTTTCGTCCTTTGATGCATTTCTGGATTATGTGACAGACGAATGGCAGCTTCGTTATCCATATGAAGAACAGGAACATTCATGCATTCAGTAATTTCATTCAAAAACCTCTTCAACCAGCAAATCTCGCGAGCAGCTTCGCTAGCAGCAACAATTTCTGCTTCAGTGGTTGAAATTGAAACTGACTGCTGTTTTCTACTGAACCAGGATATTGGACCACCTGCATAAATACAAATTACGCCTGAAGTTGAGCGACCAGTGCTAAAATCACCACCATGATCAGCGTCACTGTAACATTCCAATTTTCCAGTTCTATGTCCAGCTTTATAGAGAATTCCATAATCTATGGTACCTTTTAGATATCGAAGAATTCTTTTTATTTTAACTACGTCTTGATGTGTTGGATGTTCAAGACATCTCGACGCAACACCAACAGCATATGCCAAGTCAAAGCGTGTTCCAGTCACCAAGTACAGAAGAGCTCCAACTACTTGACGGTATGGAAAGTTTACAACTGAGGAGTTGTTATCGTTACTTCCTTCTATTTTATCGTCTTTTAGTATTGGTGTTGTAACTGGACGGCAATCATTCATACCAAATATTTCTAAAATTCTTTTTATGTAGCTTTCTTGACTTACTGTTATAGAACCATCTTCCCTTCTTTGAATTTCTAGACCTAAATAATAAGAAGCTGGTTTACATGTTATCTTGAATTCTTCCCGTAATTCAGCCATTAACTGTTGTAAAAATGTTATGTTTTTCGCTGCTACTAATCCATCATCCACATATAACGCTAAAATAACTTTGTTTTCACCTTTTCCTCGCATAAAGATACAAACATCCGCTTCACTTCTTTTGAATCCCAATTTTAGTAAATACTCGGTAAATCTTTCATTCCAACATCTTGGTGCTTGCTTGAGTCCATACAGACTTCTTTTCAATCTACAAACTCTATTGGAATCATCTTCGTAACCCTCCGGCTGTAACATATAAATTTCCTCTTTTAACTTACCATATAAGAAAGCTGTAGTTACATCAAATTGTGTTAAAACCATATTCTGATTTGCTGCAACGCTAAGTACAGCTCTAATTGATGCTGCTTTTGCAACCGGGCTAAACGTTTGATCATAATCAATACCTTTCTTTTGTGAATAACCCTTAATTACCAATCTAGCTTTGTATTTATTAATGGATCCATCTGGATTAGTTTTAATTCTAAAAACCCATTTTCCATCAAGCGGTTTCTTTCCAGGAGGAAGATTTGTTAGTTCCCATGTTTTGTTTTCCTTCAATGATTTAATTTCATTTTCCATAGCCTTTTCCCATTCTTCTTTATCTATTGACTTGATTGCTTCCTTGTAAGTTGTAGGCATTTTTAACTGACCCAACTCTTCTGCAGAGGATAATAAAGTTTCCAAGCTTGAACCCATATTCTTGATGTCTTCTGCAACTTGCTGTAGAGTTTCTGTTTTGTTTATTTTCTTTCCTACTGTTTCATATCTGTTTGGTGGAATGCCTTTATTTGCTCTTGAAGATCTTCTTACCACTTCTTCAACATGTATGTTTTCTTCATTTTGTGCTATAACTTGATGAGTTCCAACATCTTTAACATCTCTGTTTCTTAATTCTTCAATTTTCGTTCTCGAAAATTGTACATCAATAGAATCACTATTGTCTTCATTCTTTTTTCTTTCTTTCTTTCCAATGAAGTTACCGTTTATACTGCTTTTCTTCATTTCTTTCTTGTTTTCTTTATTTCTTTTCTTCTGCGTTACTTCTTTTTCTAGTATTACAACGTCTTCTGGACTTTGATTTATAAACTTCTCAACAAACTTCACATCACGACTAATTGTCACCTTTTTTGTAATTTTGTTGAGTAAACGGTAACCTTTAGAGTGTTCGTCATAACCAACGAAGATCAACTCTTCTGATTTACTGTCCCACTTCTTACGTTTCTGGTCTGGAATAAGTGCATATGCCTTACTTCCAAATATTCGAAGGTGTGACAAATTCGGTTTTCGTTTTTCCCATAATTCAAAAGGTGTACATGACGATGATAGAGATCTTGTTGGAAGTCTGTTTTGCAGGTAATTAGCAGTCATTAATGCTTCTCCCCAAAAAATATTTTCCATTTTAGCATCTTCTAATAGACATCGACCCATCTCAACTAAAGACCTATTTTTCCGTTCCGCTACACCATTCTGTTGATGTGCATACGGAACTGAAAACTGTTGTCGAATACCTTGTTGTGATAAATAGTCTTTTAAGTTTTTGTTGATAAACTCACCTCCACGGTCTGAACGAAGAACTTTTGGTTTCTTATCAAACTTGTTTTTGACCATTTCAATATAATTTCTACAACATTGGTACACTTCAGACTTTTCAGATAATAAATAAACAACTGTATACCTGCTAAAATCGTCAATGAATGTCAGAAAATATTTCCGTGCACCTGGTGTGACAGCTTCCATAGGTCCACATACATCTGTGTGTATTAATTCAAGAACTTCTTTCGACCTGTTACAAGATTTATTCGGAAATGGTAATTTGACAAGCTTACTTTTAATACAGACTTCACAATTTTCTAGAATTCCGCAATTCTTTATTTTTAAATAATTCAAATTTCTGGACAACAATTTTAAAGCTTCTGGATCACGATGACCAAATATACGGTGCCAATAATGCAAACACCCATGGCCATGTGTTGCTACTTTATTTACTTTATAAACATCTTCGCGTAGTTTATATAAACCGTTACAGTTATCTGCTATTGCTACAACTTCTTTATGATATGCGATCCTGCATTTTGTTTTATAAAATTTTACCTCATAGCCTTTCCGAGTCAAACAATTAACCGACAAAAGATTTCCATTAAGACAAGGAACATAGAGTACTCTTTCTATCCGAACAGAATTTAATTTTCTGTTACCATCTTGTCTAAGCTTTATTATGCAGCTTCCAGCACCTTGTGCTGATACTACTTGATTATTTGCTATAGTAATTGTAGGCCGAATACTGCTGTCAAAATTTGACAATATACTTTTGTTATTGGTCATATGAGAAGTAGCACCTGAATCAATTATCCATCCACAATCCTGAAAATTTGATGTAGCAAAACATACCTCTTTACTGCTGCTTGCAACTTTTATCACTTCTTTATGTTTGTTTGCCAACCATCTCTTGTACTTACTGCAATCCGGCTTTATATGTCCAACTTTATGACAAAAGAAACATTCCCTTTGATTTTTATTTTTATTTTCTACTCTAGAATAACTTTTGGTTGCTAAAGCCATACTCTCGTCAATTGGTATTTCTTTAATTTGGCTATGTCTTTTGTACTCTTCTAGGAGTTTACTTTGAACTAACTCAAAAGTAAGATCTGTCTCCGGTCTCGTTTCCAATGCGGTAATCAATGTGTCGTACTTTGCATTTAAACTACTAAGCAACATTGCAACCATCCAGCTCTCGGACACATCTTCGTTACTTACGGCGTCCAATTTTGTAAATAGTGTAACCATTTCATTTATATGCTGCTCCATATTTCCATTTTCTACTAGTTTCAAGTTACAGATTTTACGCATTAATTGAACCCTGTTACTTAAACTTGCCTTTTCATGGTATTTTCTTAAATTATCCCAAGAATCTTTCGCAGAACTTGATTTTAAAATATGGTTTAATTGACCATCTTCTACAGACAACCCAATGAGTGCCCGTGCTTCATTATCCATCCTTATCCATTCCTCTGTTACAGGATTTGGTTTTGGTTTACACACGGCATCCCATAATCTCTCTTTTATTAAGAGGAGTTCCATTTTATATTTCCAAATATAATAATTTCCATTATTCAATTTGGAAATGGCAAATTTCGTGTCTGACATGACTATTTAATTTAATAACTAAACGAGTTACTTTAGAGAGTGCTTCTGGATGCTCCTGGGCCCATAACCTAATGAAATTAAACTACAATTATGCAGGATATTATGTATTTTACAAATATTTATTTTGTAACTGTCATATATCAAAAAGTACATCAACATCAATATTTCCATAGCATCCAGGTATCAGGTATCTCATACCTATACCTATCAAATTATACAATGTTTAAATATTTATTTCAACATAAACGTAAGAATTCAGTATTGCTCTTATGGAAAATGGAAGCGTTGTTGTCAAATATTGTAAAAGTGTCAAATAAGACAATGGCAATTGAACGATAAAAGTTATAGTTTTTAAAATCTAGTTCCGATTTATTCAAAGAAAGAGACTATAGTACAAATTTACAATATACAGGAATACCTCGAATAGTCCGGTTTCGATCAGTCCGGTTTGAAAATTTCAAAAACAAATTTTTTTGTATGGAACAAAATAAAAATAAATTCTAAAAAATTTGTATACAAAATTATTTACAAGGTGTCTCAAAAGAAATTTTATATTTAATGGATCGATTAAAAAAAAAAGTAAGCCGTATATAGAAAAAATGTTTATTAATTATTAAAATACACTTTTTGGGGATTTATTTCTTAAAAATAATATCGTCTAAATGTAGACCCTCGCGTTCTCGGCACTCATTTAATCGAACAGTAAAATTACTTATGACGTCTCGGCAGGTGGACTCAGGGATGGCTGCCATTTCGTGACGGATATTTTCTTTCAAATGCGCCAGTGAAGTCGGTTTATTGGCGTAAACTTTAGATTTAAGATAACCCCATAGGAAAAAGTCCATAGGGGTTAAATCTGGACTGCGTGGAGGCCAATTTATGTCACCTCTCCGGGAGATCAATTTGCCTGAGAAAATTTCACGAACACGTGGCAGAGACATATTGGACGTGTGTGAAGTTGCTCCGTCCTGTTGGAACCATGTTCTTTGGTTATAGCCAGGAAAGTTTTGCAGTTCAGGTACCAAGAAGTTGTCTAACATCTCCACATAACGCTCTGAATTCACTGTAACTGCACGCCCCCTTTCGTCTTCAAAAAAGTAAGGGCCGATAATTCCTCGCGCCGACATCGCAGCCCATACGGTCACTTTAGGCGAATGTAGGGGTTTCTGATGTTTGCGTTTCGGATTCGTTGCACTCCAGTAGCGGCAGTTTTGCTTATTTACGTGGCCATAATACGGATACGTTGCGTTCACGCAGTAAGCTAAATAAATATAAAATTTCTTTTGAGACACCTTGTATTTATACATACATGATCGTTTTTCCCTTTATACTGTTAATCTCTTATTGTATGGTTTATTTTTATGCGATTTTAACGTTATGCGATTGTATATATTTAGTTCCTCGATCAGTCCGGTTTCAAACAGTCCGGGTTATTGGCGGAACTGATAACCCGGACTAAGCGAGGTATTCCTGTATTTGTTTTTAAAAAAATGATTGTATTTTTGTTGTTGTTGTTTATAATAGGACATTTTATTTTTGACATGAATGGTTGCCAACATAAAACATGAAATCATCATCGTACAACAATAATTTAAAAAAAGAAAAATTCCGTTTAGTTTCGCTTAAGCATAATGAACAAACTTTTGGTTTATTATTAATATAACCTCAAACTCTAAAGCTAAATGTCAATTAACAATAAATACTGGACAGTGATACTGCTAACATATTTTCTTTTTTTTTTAATTTCATGGTTTTCTGTGCGAATTTTCTTCGAACATATTGTATTCATTTAATTCATATTTTGTCTTATATGGAACTAACGGCAGTGTTCAATTATTACAGAATCAAACAAAAAATTCAAAACATAAAACAGTGTATTTGAAGTGTGTGTACGTGTTAATTGGATGTGATTTTATCAGTGATAACAAGAGCTCGTGCGATGCAGAAACCAGATTTGTCCACAAGTTCTCACAAACAAAAAACTGCTCGTTGACAATTTACTGCAGATAATAGAAGTTCGCTGCGACACCACAAAACACTCAAAACCTATTAAGCGTTTTTTCATTAAGAAAACACAATTTTCACAAAAAGAACATATCCGGTTTCCACAATACAGCCTCAAACAGAACAATCAAATTCAAAAATAACTCAATTTTTATTAGGTAATTACCTAAAATTTTTGATGAACATCAATGTCTGTTATACTCAAACCACCGAATCAATGCAGCTCGTCATATTACGCCAAAATTATAGTGACAAACGTAGTGGGATAAAATAAATAAACGATTTTTTTCACTTGAATTTCTCTACTTTAGGGATCCCATAATTCTCAAACTGAAAAACGAGCGTATTCGAGCTTGTCACTTCTAAATACCTAGTGAGTGACTATAATTGTTTTTTTTTTTTCTCAAATTTTACTTTTTTTTAAAATTTGGTCTAAATACATTCTGGAGTCTAAAAAATATATTTAAAGCCCTCTTGTATATATTTTTTGCAATATGGTAATTTTATGTCGTTTTTTTTTAAATTTATTCAAAAACAGTAATCCGTAGTTTGTAATGGAGATTATTTTTGAGATCTCCGACTCAAAATATACACATTTTGAAGTAAATCAAAGAGAAAACATTTTTTAGATTTTTGACCATTTTCAAAAGTTTTCTTTGAGGGTTCGTGGTAATAGACCGGGAGCTCATGACATTTTTGGTCTCCGATTTCATACAGCATGCCTTTTGGAGGAGAGAATATTTACCCTGTGACAACAAAAAAGGGATGGTACTAAACCCCTGCACGCTTTCCGGTCATAGGGAAAATTTTATTTCCACTTGCACAAAATTTTTGTGTTTTTCTCTGATTTAATATTGCTTGCCCTTTTGTCAAAAGAAAGTTATAACAAATTTAAAGTCTTTTAATTATAGGCATGCTGTATGAAAACGCGGAAAATCATATTTTTTATTACAAGATCACATGACCGTTTGAGCCCTTTGGGACCCTCCGAATCGCATGCATATATTTAAAAGACTTTAAATTTGTTATAACTTTCTTTTGACAAAAGGGCAAGCAACATTAAATCAGAGAAAAGTACAAAAATTTTGTGTTTAAGTGGAAATGAAATTTTCCCTATGACCGGAAAGCGTGCAGGGGTATAGTACCATCCCTTTTTTGTTGTCACAGGGTAAATATTCTCTACTCCAAAAGGCATGCTGTATAAAATCGTAGACCAAAAACTGTCATGAGCTCCCGGTCTATAATTGAACAGTTGGGTTATTAAGGCCCCCATTCCTTTCTTTAAGTAGAGTCTACATGCGAATTATTGACTATTACATACTAAACATATTGAATTCATACTTTGTTTAACTTTTAAATTAAATTTGTGACGTTTGAAAATGATGTTGCTGCTCTGTTTCCGACTGTGGCACCCCCAGTCATACGTAATTTTTATTACAAATTTTATTACAAAATTGACGACAATTTAAAGATAAAAATATTTTTTAACTTGAGTGTTCTGTTTTACATACGCAGGGAGGAGGGGGTATGTTATTAAACTTGATGTTAAAGTCAAATATTAAAAATACAAATATAGTGTTTATATTCCATTTGAAAGGGTGGTATTTGTCAGTTTTATTCTTAGTGAAAAAGTGTGGCAGTTTATTACTGCAGTCTTCTGGGAAAACTGTAATATTTTAATACAACCACAATATTCTGACAGATATTTACATTGAATTGAGAAAATTAAATAAAACATATTTCACCTTAACATAAAGTCTATTTTTGCTTGTGTTTCAAAAGACAGACGGTTTCGGATAGACTGTAGAACAAAGTGCTTTAAGGAAGGAGCACAAATTACCGCAATTGATTTACTTTTGAGAAGATTTAGTACACCGCTGCAGACAGGGTGACCAGATGATTGAACACGTCAGACCGAGACAAATAACCCCCCTCCCCCTATTCAAAGAAAAAGAAAACCTTTTTAGGATTTCGTATTTATGAGGTTGTCGTGGTTATGTCGTTTTACCAGTGATGTCGCCCCAATTTAGGAACAACCGGTTTCCATAGTGAAGGTGAATTCAAAAAGTGTAAAATTTCAAGGAAGAAGGGGGTTATAAATATTTGTATTTTGCTGTTTTTAAATTTATGGGCATTAAATATCTTTTTCAAAACATGCTGGTAAAAATGTCGGTTAATAATAAACCGTCTTAAATTTCAACAACCGGTTTTCGAAAACCGGTGGAAACAAGGTGGGTGACACCACTGTGTATTACATCGTTTTCGCTTGTTTATACATGCATAACACTGCATATATGAAAAGAAGACAACACTTTCCGACAACCTATTCGTTTCTGTACGGTAGAAATTGTAGTGAAACTGGTGGACATACATAGGCAGTTCTTTGGCTCACATAAAATAATGTAAAGAAACTAAAAAAAAATACTTTGGATGTTCTGGACTGCACATAAATGACAGTAAAAAAACTTTTTTACCAAATCTCAAATTAAACACTATTTTAACTATATTAACTTGAAATATATGAGATTTTTTTGTTCTTTTAATCTTCCCGGTCCGAAAATTATTTTACGTTATTTGCTGGTCCGCCTATAAAAAATAGTTGGAAATATCTGGCTCTAGGCTGAGTCGACTCCACTGTAGATTTGCACAACATACGATAAACAAGTCACTACCCTATGCTATGTAGGCCCCAGTCTTACTACAGAGATACCTACGAAACCCTAAAATATGTGAAAATGCACACACCAGACATTTTAAAATTATTTATCCTAATATGACCACGAGCAACTGCTGTAAAATAGTGAAAAAATAAATAAAAGCATGCCACTATTTATTTGGTTGTTATATATATATATATATATATATGATATGATATAATTTTTTCCCCTAAAAATTCGGAAAAGAAATAGAAGGATATTAATGGACAAAACTTAGTTTTTGGTTTTTTTTTTCAGGAAATTAAAAACCGGGGCAAAGGTGGTTTTTTTCGGAACATCTGGTCATATTCAAAACAGGGACTGTCCCAAGCAAACCGGGACATCTGGTCACCTTGACAAGCCAGTGTTCTACAGCCTAGCCGGGAACTCTGAGATATTTCAATAAGTGAAAAGTAAAGAGACATAATGCAGAAATGGTGGTGTACCGTAAAAAGCCCTTATATAATTGATGTAGTACATTGAAAAGTTGTCCGTGACACATGGCACAAACACAACTGAACACAACAAGCACAATGCACTCGTGAGCAGCGGCAGCGGCAGCGGCAATCAGAATGAGACAACACTGCACTTGCACGGGACGTACATGTCCCGGGGGCGGCGAGATACGTGTGTGCGGACGGCGGCGGCCGGACCGACTGCCGACAACCAGACATGCCGCCCCCACTACTGCCTCACCCGCATGCGCACACAACACACCAATTTAATTTTCCGGAATGAGAAGTTTACTATTGTCGCCGACGCTAATAGTTTTCTTTTCAATTAAAATTCAAGGAAGCTCTTACATCAGTCTTATAACCAGGACTGGGACAGGATAACTGGGATATTAGGGACACACAACTGCAGGACACCCCGGAACTACTTGAATGTTGAGTTGGAACTCTGCTGGAACTGCGGAAACAATACACTCTCATTTATATAACTACTCAAGAGCAATGCCAATATTGAAAATTGTCAACCTTCATCAAACCTTTTTGTGTTTAATCATTTTTTATTTGCATTTCCTAAATAACTGTTATCCATTCACGCGACCGCACACCCTGATGAGGTGATGTTTTTTTTATAATTCGCAATATTTAAAATTTAAAATCAGTGGAAAAAGGCGAAGTTGCAAGATTAAATATTTCACATTTTTAGCAAAAATTTCGTCAAAATAATTTTTTATAATTACTTTTCGTTGATTAATCCACACATTAAGAGCTTATTCTTCGCGCCTCACTCAATTTTTTTTAAATAATGTAGATTTTTAAGTTGATTGTAATATTAATACAAATGTCCTTTAATAATTTTTAGAAGGTCTAAAAAACTGGTGTACACTACCTTTATGGTCCTTCCCATTCGGTGAACAAATGAAACAATCTATACTTTTACTCACCCTTGAACAGGCAACATGGAGCTGACCATTGGAAAAACAGCTCGATGTTAAATCAACGTCTGCAATTCTCAGTGTGTACAATTTATAACATTTTAAAATTGTAATTGTCACTTTCTAACATTGCCTAAATTCAATTTTTTCTCAAATACTTAATAGTATTATTCTAGCAGCAGAGTAGAAATAACTTGGCCTAATATTTTCTAACAGAGATATTATTTATATGTATGAAAAAAACAGATACTAAGAAAAACTTTAGAAAAAATTTTCAATTTTTTTTCGTTTTATCAAAAAAAGTCTCAAATAAAAGTTGTTAGATATTGCTTTTATAGCAACTTTTGTTAAATAAATTTTTTCTAAATAATTTTCTGTTGTTAAATATTCGCAAAAATCTTAAAATCGACGCGAGTAAACTCCCATTTTAAGTCAACCGGCTTTTACCACAAGTTGATATATTTTGCCATTGATGTCAAGAGCTTAAATATGAAGTTTCATAAAAATCCTTTTAGCCGAATTTGCTCTACATGTGTACACAGACAGATGATTATCACATTTATATACCGTATTTTTAAAACAAATTAATGAGACAATTTTTAGAAAAAGTCTGTAAAAACTGTTTTTTGTCTTTAAAAACTAAGTAATCTTCGATACTATCCAATGCGTTACATACACCGTATTTCTTAAAAGACTTAATAATTGTTTCTTCTTTTACAGCTTCTCATGATTTTGTTACCCAGGAAGATATTACTGAAATTGTCGTTCGTTTCATACGTCCTGTTGCAGTTACATCGTGATTTGGCCTTATCATTCATTTGTTTCCATTCCACTTTACCCTCATCAATTTTTAAATGGTTTATTAATCGACACATCCAAGGGTTGTAGTTTACTTGTAAGGCCTCCATGAATGACAGCTAATTCTGTATTCATTTCTTTTAGAATAGTATTGGTTGATTCTGTTTTATACGCTCTGAATTTATCCCACACTAACATATAGCATGCTTTATAAGCAACGCTCCTGTACTTTCGGATCATAAGACGCACTACAATTTTTTTACGTAAAACGGTCTTATGGTTCGAAAGATACGGTACATAGCTTTTTTTTTACTTGCCCGACCTTAATATATAAGGGGCAAGTATTGTAATCGCGAAAATTTTCGATATCGAGATTTTGACGGATGACCACGTTTCATGGTCCAGGGAATCCAAAAAACCTATTTTCGAACTGCCGTCCGTATGTGTGTGTGTGTGTGTGTGTGTGTCTGTCTGTGTGTCTGTGTTTATACACGATAACTCAAAAACGGTTCAACTTAGAAAATTCGTTCTGGTACTAAAAAATTCTCCTATTAAATGGGAAGAACCCTATTGTTTTTTATGAAAATCGGTTGACTAGAAATGGGAGTTTACTCGTGTCGATTTGAAGATTTTTGCGAATATTTAGCAACAGAAAAATATTTCGAAAAAATGTATTGAACAAAAGTTACTATAAATGCAATTACTAATAACTTTTATTTGAGATGTTTTTTGATAAAACGAAAAATTTTGAAATTTTTTTGTAAAATTATTTAAAATTTTTCTAAGACTCAATTTTTTCATACTTATATGTAACGTTTCCATGGTCATGATAATTAATTGGTAACTAGTAAAGCAAGCCTTGGACAAAAATTTGTATAGAACATAATTTGATGTATTTTTGAAGATTTATCTAAATATTTAAAATTTATTATTTTTTTTAAATTTATTTATTTTTTTTATGGGAGAGCAAGTCTAGCGGAGGTTTCCCTTCGCCACTGGTTTCATACTTATATGTAACGTTTCCATGGTCATGATAATTAATTCGTAACTAGTAAAGTAAGCCTTAATGGCCAATAAAACAATATAATTAAAAAAAAAAAAAGTAAAGCAAGCCTTGGACAAAAATTTGTATAGAAGATAATTTGATGTATTTTTGAAGATTTATCTAAATATTTTTTTTTTTTTTTTAAATTTACATTTTTTTTTAAATATTTTTTTTATGGGAGGGCAAGTCTAGCGGAGGTTTCCCTTCGCCACTGGTTTAAATAAAATTTCCTTGATATATATTGGATTTAAAGTTGTTAATAACTAAACGTTCCTTACTTTCCTTATACTTGTTGGTTCGTTGGATGTGTTCGCAGTTTCATGTGTCATGGTAATTTCAAGCAATTGCATAATATTGTAATTATAATAAAATCCTGGGTCGGCGGTGGTGTGTGGTTGTTTGTGGGCAGTGAGGGCCTCCGGGGGGGGGGGGGGGGGGGGCTGCATATTGATGACGGGAGTAAAGCACAGCAGAGAGGAGAGCAGAGCCAGCAGCACTCTTCATGCAATATGAACTTTTCTCCACTGTTACTCCGCATTTGCATACACCGTGCGCTGCTAAATTAATTTCACGGCAGGTCTCGGCAGTCCCGCGCCCCGCACCGCCCCGCGCCCCGGCCACTCGCTCACATTAACACATATTTGCATTCTTGAAGAGGCCTGTCGCCGCCGCCGTTCTCTGTATATCGCACACCTCTTACCTGCCTCTTACAATTACTATTAAAACGTTTGTCGCCCATTTTACATAACATTTACCTAAGCTTGTACCTCACGTACTCAACATGAGCTAATTTATAATAAAAATTGTTGCGAAGTGTTAATTTTCAAACATGCAGGATTTCGTAAGTATCTTACAGGTCCATTGACACACATGTTGAATGTCTAGGGCAGTGGTTCCCAAACTTATTTTGTCACGGAACCCCAATGCCCTGTTCAAAAAATTACGGAATCCTTTATTGTAATTTTTTTCATACAACTTTAAATACAAGGTGTCTCAAAAGAAATTTTATATTTATTTAGCTTACTGCGTGAACGCAACGTATCCGAGGGGCGCGGGGGTTATGTCAATCGGTAGCCTGGCTCTTGGGAATTTAGTCGCTATGGAGCGTTTCTCGGGAGTAGACCGCGCGTTATGCGTGCGAGAGTTTTACAAAAACGGTGATTCGGCGACTGTAGCGCGTAGTAAATTCTGCAGTATTCGAGGTTTTCGCCACTTAAATGATGCGCCAAGCATTCCTCTCATTCGACATTGGGTTAAAAAGTTTGAAGAGACTGGTACAACGCTGGATAAATCAAAAACCGGGCGACCTAGGTCATCTAGAACGGTAGAAAACGTGGAGAATGTTAATCAGTCTGTTCGTGACGACCCGAACCTGTCAATTTGGAAGCGCGCAAGTGCTTTAAATGTGCATAGATCATCATTACATCGCATTATGCACAAAGACCTAAAGCTGCACCCCTACAAAATTCAATTGGTGCAAGAATTAAAGCCCCAAGATGCCAGTCAGAGGCTTAATTCTCAGGCAAATTGATCTCCCGGAGAGGTGACATAAATTGGCCTCCACGCAGTCCAGATTTAACCCCTATGGACTTTTTCCTATGGGGTTATCTTAAATCTAAAGTTTACGCCAATAAACCGACTTCACTGGCGCATTTGAAAGAAAATATCCGTCACGAAATGGCAGCCATCCCTGAGTCCACCTGCCGAGACGTCATAAGTATTTTACTGTTCGATTAAATGAGTGCCGAGAACGCGAGGGTCTACATTTAGACGATATTATTTTTAAGACATAAATCCCCAAAAAGTGTATTTTAATAATTAATAAACATTTTTTCTATATACGGCTTACTTTTTTTCTAATCGATCCACTAAATATAAAATTTCTTTTGAGACACCTTGTACAAAAAAAAATACATTACATTACTGCAAACTTTTTCCTTTTACAAATACGATAGAAAAGTAAGAGTTTATAAATTAGTAGTCATTTTCATTGTATTCCTAAAAACTAGAACATTAAAATTTAAAAAAATAATCATGAATTCGTATTTTTCATATAAAATTAATGCATTCTTTTGCTTTTTGAATTCTAATAGCTTTTCAAAATTTGGTATAATATTGGATAACAAATTCGCATATCTGGTGCAGCATTTAGTTTACTGCGATATTTCGATTTTGTATCAGCGTATTTTAAAAATCCAGATTCACACATGTACGTAGTTGCAAACGGTAACAAAAACCAAATAGCCCTTTTTGATAAATGAGGATATTGGTCATATATCAGACCAGAAAGTTGTTTTTTCTGTGTATCTGTATTACATTTATTTTTCTAATTTTTAAATAAATCTTAAATCACTTTTTTTAAATATCCACTTTTATGAAACAAGAGTGATATAAATAGCACCATGTCCGGCGGAATCCCTGAATTTTATTGCGGAACCCTGGGGTTCCGTGGAACACACTTTGGGAAACGCTGGTCTAGGGCAACAAAAAAAAATCCTCTGAAAATCAATTTTGGGTTGTCTTAGTATATTATTCTCCTCTTAACTTTCCTCCTACGCAACGGCGGGTTATGTAAAGGCAAATTTTGGGCCAATGTTCTGCATTAAAACAAAATTCTCCAACCCGATCCTTCTTGGTTCGGGTAATCATTAGGTTCTTGAACCTAAAAAAAATTGTTTGGAACCTGAACCTGAACCCAAACAGAAATTAATACACTGAACCTGAACTTAAATAAATTCAGTTTCAGGTCGCTACTTCTTTGGCTATACTTAATTATTCCCTAATATCTCAGTTTATTTGGCTGCTAAATAATAAATGTTTTAGAAGTGCTTTCAGAATCCGTGTTCGAGAACTATCGACGATGTTTAAATAGTCAATGGGCGAACTGTGAGCTGTGAGCAAGTAGGTACAATACCTGCTGCGAATGTCCGGACCATTGCTCGCTGTTTCACGTCACGCCCGCTAATATTTCAATCGCAGGCAGCCGCGCTAATTAATTATTGCCCGTATTAAGTTCTCCAGAAGCACCGGCACACGGCATTAGCGAAGCCCCCGGCGGGTCTCGCTGCCAACCCTCCAACTCTCAGTGAAGCCGCTACGCTCAATTTGCGACACTCTGCAGACGGCGAATGTAGATTGTTATTTGATTGGCTCCTGTCTCACCGACAAACTTTGAATCCCCCTTCAACTGCACCTACCATGTAATAGCTTCACGACGCCTAAATGGCACATAGGTCAGAGAAGGTCACGTTTCTCTTTGTCAAGGTTTTGTTGATATAATCGAGAACTCCTTATACCAGACATGCGCAACCCACAAGCTGGATTCGGCCAACGAACTGTTTCTATTTGGCTCGCGAGGAATTTTCCAAATCGCACTGAATCCGGCCCGCCAACAACCTAAAGAATGTTTTTCTGTTTTAACCATTGACCATTTTATGAGCAACGTCGTCTAAAACTTTTCTTATTACCTTTATTCGTTTTTGTTAACTAACTTGAAAAAAAAATTGCCCTCGTCTTATATTTGAATTTAAAATGTATCAGTGCGCTAAATATAAGGACTAAAATTTGAGCACACTTGTAAATGAAGCTGATAAGTGACAGGTATTCGATGGAAGAAACTGTATGCTGGTTGTCTTGATAATTTGCAGTGATGACTGATGACGTGCCAAGTGTCTACCCTGTTCACTTCTCCCTACTCGCAAACATAATTTATATTTTAATTACGCGATGAATGTAGGAAATATAGGCCGGACCGGCAGCAAGACTGCCTAAGGAGGGGGCGGGCAGAAGGACGAGGTAAAGAATGTCGCGTAAAAATCAAATGACAAATGAAAGTGCTCGGCAAATGAGGTCAGAGACAAACAACTGAATAACGGACCGAAACAAAATGAATCAAAGTCAGCGAGAATTGAAAACAAATGACACGAGATCAACATAAGAGCGGGGATCACGGGAGAAGCACGTACCGCGGCATCGCCACCGCCGCAGCCGGCTGGGGGCGGCGGGAGGTGGCAGACGCGCGGGGGTGGGGACGGCAACCACCGTCATAACGTCACCCGCACCATCAAACAGACACCGCGCGCGCTATTTTACCCTAAAAGATCGCAAATTCCTCTTTAAACTAGATTTTATATCTAAATTTTCAGTTAAGGCGGCGCACAACCCTATAGTTCTCAATAGTTTCTTATACAAAACTAATAATCGGAAATAAAATTAATAACATTCTATATATCAAAATTTGCAGCGAATTTTTATCTATCTAATAGAATATTTTTAATTGTAGAAAAAACTGTTAGGTAGTTGTAAATAAGCAAATTGCATTATAGACGCCATCTTGTAAACCAATCGACGCATATTTGCGCACGATGCGGCAAATTGTACCTAAAGCTTCATTTTACAAATATGATCCTAGCTATTTTGTTGTATTGTGAAAATTACTTATAGTTATTGTACTTGGTAATCTATATTTGCCGCTCTCTTGAATCTGCGGCGGTTTTCAAAATGGGTGTTATGGGTAAAAATGATTTATTTTTTGTGAAGAATACGTGTACCAAGTGGCATTCTATTATCTTTAAGTATAATATTTTTCGACGAAGGGTCTAAACTATAAGTAATCAAGTCGAAAAAAAATTGACGTATGATTTGAACATTTTTACACAAAACTATGTAAAAATAAAAGTTATTCGAAACCCACAAATAGATTTAAAAAATTACAGAACAATATTGCTGATGTCTATTTTTAAGTTATTGAGCGATAATATTTTTACAATAAATGTTTCTACAATTAAAACTATCATATTAGATAAATACAAATTCGGTGCAAAATTTGATGTATAGGTTGATACTAATTTTATTTCAGATTGTTAGTTTTGTATAAGAAACTAGTAACCTCCGGGGGTTATACGCAGCCTTAAACAATACTAGAATTTTAAACCAATTTCTCTGAGAAATGGTAGATAACATTATTGAAAATATATTTAATCATTTTTAGGATTTTGTAGGTATGACCAAAAAACCCTTATACCGTCATTTTGTGGTCTGTTTGTCTGTCTGTCTGTCTGTTCGGTAAAAATTGTAGCCAAACGGCTAAACCTAGAGAGTTGAAATTTGGCATGCTTATAATGGGTGTTTTTTTTAGAGGTATAGAACTTTAAATTGCAATAAAACAACGATGGATTATTCGATTGACATGAATTTTTTTTTATTCGAAAGATAATCTTGTGGCATTACATTTTAAATATGATTTCTGGCATATGACCGCCACGGCTGGCTCGGATGTAGTCCAATCTGGACGTCCAATTTTCGATGACTTTTTCCAACATTTGTGGCCGTATATCGGCAATAACACGGCGAATGTTGTCTTCCAAATGGTCAAGCGTTTGTGGCTTATCGGCATAGACCAATGACTTTACATAGCCCCACAGAAAGTAGTCCAGCGGTGTTAAATCACAAGATCTTGGAGGCCAATTCACAGGTCCAAAACGTGAAATTAGGCGGTCACCAAACGTGTCTTTCAATAAATCGACTGTGGCACGAGCTGTGTGACATGTTGCGCCGTCTTGTTGGTATGATTTAATGTAATGCCACAAGATTATCTTTCGAATAAAAAAAAATTCATGTCAATCGAATAATCCATCGTTGTTTTATTGCAATTTAAAGTTCTATACCTCTAAAAAAAACACCCGTTACAACTCTTTGACCCGCACATAGGAAAAATACTAAAACATTTAAAAACATATCCCCCTAAAAAACTAACAAATATGTGCTCATCGAAAAAATTTTTTTTTTTAAATTCTGAGTAGGGTATCAAATGAAAGCCCTTAGTACGTGGATTAACGATCAAAATTTTATTTTTGCAAAATAAATTATTTTAATGCGATTTTTGCCAAAATTGTGCAAATCATTTTTTGTCCCACACCCTGTAGCCCAGATGGTTTAAACTAAAAATCTGAAAAATTTCTAAGTAATGTACATTGGTGTGAACCGAAATAGTACAACAGGAATTTTTGATCAGATTATGTTTTCGGAAAATAGCGCATTTTTTGTGTTTTTAACTAAAATATGTTAAATATTTAAATCACTATGTAACACACCAGATCAGTAGCTTTAGTAGCGTAGTTAGTTTTGACGTTCGCTTAAAAATGTAACTTAATTTGCAAACTAGGGTTCGAATCCTGTTAATTTTATTTTTTCTGTTTTTTTTTTTGCATTTTTATTTTGTTTAAATTATTTAGTCAAAATTCTAGTTATATTTTGGTAAATGTTGCATTTAATTTTTAAAAGCGTAAATTTAATAACCAGTGGGAAGTGTTGAAATTATAATTTAATTCTATTTTTGCCGAAATCAAAGGGCGGGGCTTAGATTTAAGCAACCAATGGAAGCCATAGGCGCAAATCTTAATGAACCTTGCTATATAAAAAAAAATACTGCACATATTTACAAACTTAAATAATGGTATTAGGCATTCGAATTAAAATTCATAAAAAAATATTTTAACATAAAATTTGTTTTGGCATCCCAAATAATCATTCAGTTACTAAATACCTGCAAAACCCAGAAATGTGTGAAAATTCACACTTCACATCAATTTTCTTTTGGAATGATCTTAGTACAATTTCTTGTCTGATAGTGTGATGCCTTTGCTCAAAAGTTGCGAACTTGTCTTTATTGGTATGAAATATATATTAGGCATACAAATATGTAACTACAGGATAACGTCATTATTTCAATGTTTTGAAAGACTCTCTGCAGTCGGCTCTGTATGAAACATGGTTTATAATTCTGATTGCCCGTCTCTGTAGTGCAGAGTCTTTCGCCTGCAGTCGAATGTCCCCATACCAGCAAACCATATGAAATGTGACTATGAAACAGTGAGTAGTAAGCTGTCATTACTGTATGCTCCGAGACACAGTTCACAAGGTTCCTAAGTAGAAAAACTGTTTTACACAACTTTTGAGCAGTGCAATTGACATGTTGCTCCCAATTGAGTTTAGGGTCAATGTGTATACCCAGAAATTTCACTGCAGCTGGGTTTTCAAAGTTAAAATATTTTAGTGAAATTATTAGGTTTTCAGTTTTCGTGTTGTTGAGTACCTTGTTTGCTGAGAACCTTGGTCACCTTGGCCAACTCAAGTTGTGTCTCAACATCTGTTAGATCTTTGGTTAGCTGATCTTTCCATTTCTTGCAAAGTCTTCCCACTGATCGACGGATCGCGTCGACTGGACGCCATAAAACTCGAAGGTTATAATATGCCCTATGTTAAAAGATGAACACGTGGTGCTGATGAGCCGAGCCGGCCCTGTGTGGACGCCTGTATTGATATTCCAACATATCCAGTGTGTGAAATGTTTTTAATAAGTATTTTTGAATGTTGTAACTGTTTGTAAACGTTAATTAAAATGTTTTTTATCCTTGTTTGTTCCACTTGTCGAATGTAACATTCATTAGCCGGCCCGTGCCCCGGACATGGCGGCCCCATGCCGGTGGAAAACACTAAACTGCTCTTTCAATAATTCCCCCGCCCCACACTCACAATATGTAAATAATTGTCATTAACGATATTTTAATTACGCCAATATAAAATTACAACATTAAAAAAAATAATGTAACGTTCGATGCAGGCACGCATCTAGAGTTTTTGGGGGACCGTTCGGAAGCAAATTTTTTTCTGGAAGGGACTCAATATTAATCATTGGGGGGCAACATCAAACATTGGGGGGAGGCTCAAAAGCAAAAATTTTTTCTTGGGTGGGAGCTCATGTTCAAATTCAGGTTTGTTTCTTCGAAGCAAAAATTTTTCTGGCAGGGGGCTCTACATTAATCATTGGGGAGGCAACATCAAACATTGGGGGGGGGGGCTCAAAAGCAAACATTCTTTCTTGAGTGGAAATTCATGTTCAAATTCAGGTCAGTCTCTTTAAAAACGTGATATTTGAGTGTTTAAGGGAGCTCAAGACCGTGAGCCCCCCCCCCCCCCCGATCCACGCTTGTTCTTCATTTCCAGCTTAGGAAATTTCGCTTTTTTTTTTCTTCTACTTTTTCTCCTTTATTCCTTGACAAAGACACGGGTTATAAAAGAAATGTAGTAGTATTATTATTATAAAATTATTAAATCACCCCCTAAAAAAAACAAATGGCTGGATCCACTCATGATTTAATACCAGAAGAAGAAATGAATACACTGGTATGTCTAGTTTGTGCCACCACATGCGGTCAGTATTTATGAAAATGTGACTTACACCACTTTGGTTTTGACTCCCTCATATACAGAGCGATCAAGAAATCTTGTCCGTTATGCAACACTTGACAGAAACATTTAGTTATCAAACTTATTTCGAAGGACATGTATACATAGGCGTACATTTTATTTTTATTACCTTATACGAATTGATTATTAAATGAACACTATTTTTCTCTACACGCCAATGAGTTGACAACAGGTATTAAGTTAGGAACACATATTTTCGTTGTTTCTCGAGTGAGTTCGGACAAACGAAATAATCTGATTGGTTCTTTGTTAAATTTTTCAGCTGTGGATTAGAACATAGTTTTGATATTTTTAAACTTATTGTTTACTGTTATGTAACTGATAAGAAATTATGATCGCACGGTATCTCTTTGAGCCGCGTTTTTTGTCCAGTTTTCTATTCTTTATAACATGTTTACTTGTAATGAAGAAGTGAAACTTTTATGGATTCGAACCCGGGTAATCTAGTACGCGAAACAGTGTTGGTCTCTCTGCACCACAATTTCCCAAATTATAAACTGATATAGAGAGGAGAGGAGAGAAATGGATGGGAGGCGATTGTAATATTGTGAGAGCGGAATGAATGGTTCAGGGCATTGTAGCGATGTTCGCTCTGCCTAAATAATTAATAATTCCAGTAATTAAAGCGAGGGGGGGGCGACCCCAGAGCTCATTAAACGACTGCGGTCCTCGCGTTGCAACTACCTAATTTACACATTAGTTGCCATCCGTTCATAACCGCATTACATCCAATTCTCCCAATCACATTTTTAGGGTTTTGTAGGTATGACCAAAAAACCCTTATACCGTCATTTTGTCGTCTGTCTGTCTGTCTGTCTGTTCGGTAAAAATTGTAGCCAAACGGCTAAACCTAGAGAGTTGAAATTTAGCATACTTATACAACTCTTTGACCCGCACATAGGAAAAATACTAAAACATCTCAAAAACATATCCCCCTAAAAATATAAACAAATATGTGCTCATCGAAAAAAAATATATTTTTTTTATAATTATGAGTAGGGTATCAAATGAAAGCCCTTGGTACGTGGATTAACGATCAAAATTTTATTTTTGCAAAATAAATTATTTTGAAGCGATTTTTGCCAAAATTGTGCAAAAAAATTTTTGTCCCACACCCTGTAGCCCAGATGGTTTAAACTAAAAATCTGAAAAAATTCTAAGTAATGTACATTGGTGTGAACCGGAATAGTTCAACAGGAATTTTTGATCAGATTAGGTTTTTGGAAAAAAACGCATTTTTTGTGATTTTTGGCTAATAATGTACACAAGTTATAGCTTTGTAACACACCACACTGGAACGTGTGTGCTGGTCTAGTGGTATTTCACGCTGATTTTTCATCCAAGTAACCCGATCCGAAAGGGATCGAACCCTGGAGAAGAGACTAGATTATTTTTTGTTTTTTTTTTTTAAATTTTTATATTGTTTAAATTATTTTTTCAAAATTCTAGTTATATTTTGGCAAATATTGCATTTAATTTTTAAAAGCGTAAATTTAATAGCCAGTGGAAATTGTTTAAATTATAATTTAATTCTGTTTCAATGTACACGAAATCAGAGGGGCGGAACTTATAACAACCAGTGGAAGCCATAGGCGCAATTTTTAAAATTCTTAATGAACCTTGGTATATAAAAAAAAATACTGCACATATTTAGAAACCTAAATAATGGTATTAAGCGTTCGAATTAAAATTAACAAAAAAAATATTTTAATATAAAATTTGTTTTCGCATCCAAAATAATCATCATTCACTTACTAAATATCTGCAAAACCCTGAAATGTGTGAAAATTCACACTTCACATCAATTTTTGTTCACATCATCATCAGAATTATATGACACTAGTGGCGTGCCCATACTTTGTACGGATTTTATTATGTATATTTTTGCTGTAAAGTAAATGATAAATGAGATATTTTGTGTAAAAAAATAATCGTTTCTTTATTTCTAAAGTTAAATAAGTAATATTTGAGATACTTCCTTTATAGGTAGCGTCCCCATGGCTCCTCAAATATTCATCTTATTAAAAACTATTGTAAACAAAAAGAAGACCTTTCTTCATTCTAAACAAATTTTCTTAAATACATTTTGGTATTAAGTTAAAAACTCAGCTGTGGCCACCGTAGGACCGACCGCCATCACAAAGTACTTGTATAAAATACATTCTAGCAGCACAGTAGAAATAACTTGACCTAATATATTCTAACAGAGATATTATTTATCATGACCATGGGAACCTTACATATAAGTATGAAAAAATAAATACTTAAAAAATTTCGAAAAATTTTATCAAAAAATATCTCAAATAAAAGTTGTTAGTTATTGCTTTTATAGCAACTTTTGTTTGATATTTTTTTTCGAAATATTTTTCTGTCTGAAATATTTGCAAAAATCTTAAAACCGACACGAGTAAACTCCCATTTCTAGTCAACCGATTTTTACCAAAAGCTGATCAACTCGTGTCATTGATGTCAAAAGCTTATATATGAAGATTCATAAAAATCCTCTTAGCCGAATTTGCTCTACACGTGTACACAGACAGACGGACAGACAGACAAACAGACAAACAGACAGACAGACAGACGGACAGACGGATAGACAGACCGACAGACATCATGCTAAAAATAGTCAAAACGTTATGTAGGGACCTCAATTCTTGGAGATCCATCGAAATCTCGAAATGTCAAAATCAGTATGATCACAATACCTCCCTTA
This sequence comes from Liopterus haemorrhoidalis, assembly GCA_963971575.1. Taxonomy (NCBI): domain Eukaryota; kingdom Metazoa; phylum Arthropoda; class Insecta; order Coleoptera; family Dytiscidae; genus Liopterus; species Liopterus haemorrhoidalis. The sequence continues at coordinate 538,811 of OZ020611.1, forward strand.
TATATGTGGGCGGTCGGTAAAAATTTCCAACGGGGGGTTAAGCAGAGGAGGAAATCTTCCCCGGGAACCCCCTTAGATTGAAGACTGGGCATTGGATTGATCGCTGGTTCTATAACGTTTGATGAGTGTTAGATATTAGCAAGTGGGCAGGACGTACAGCAGAATGTCCGTATGTCTTGTGTGTGTGTGATTCATGCGGTGTTGACGCAGGTCCTGGAGGACACTGGTCCTGGTCCTGGCCGCATGTCGCACACACCATTAATAAATGCGAACTCGCCAACACGATATGACGACAGAATACCCTAATAACACAATGAAAAAATACGAACACAGCTGAATGTGAACTGGAGACGAGGGGAGCACGCAGAGCGCGAATAAAGCAAGCATTTATTTCCAAAAAATGCAATTACACCCGGCACTACAACTCTTTAATGTCCCCGCTAATGAAATTATAAAACAGCCGCATCTATATTACCTACTGAAAATTTTATCCAATATTGAAAAAATTACACTTGAAATTTTTACTCGAAATTCTAACTAGCGTAATTTTCTAGATACTATTATGCGCGTACGTTGACTCACATAAGTTCTCCATCTTGATCTGTTAACTGTCAGGTGTTAAATTTTTCTTAAGCAACGTTAATTTACGCTTTAAATAATTTATAATTTACTTTTTTTAAATATTAAATATATTTTACAATATAAAAAATTTCGAGAGTAATATAAATATAAAATTACGCTAGACAAGTGACGGTACAAGGTTATTTCGAGTTACACCTACGAAACCCTAAAGTTCCTTAACTAAACATCGATTTTTCTGAAATTAGGTTCATAAGTAAATTAGACTGAATTATTAAATATTTATTTGTTTGTTTTACAAGTTTCTTCCACTTCATCGCACTTCCTTCAAAGTATTGTTGTATCGCAGTTTGTTCTCTCTTTTTCTGTCTCTGTCTCTCTCTCTCCCTCTCGATAGAGAGAGTGGTGAGTGAGTGAGTGAGTGAGTGAGTGACTAAAGGAGCAGAGAGTTTTACCTGCGAACCACATTTAACTTGATAAACTTCGTAAATTGATGCTTTGAAACACTTGGACGTTCTGCCATGAAAAATTCTAAACTGTCAATTTAATAAAGAGACTTTACTCCGCCCGCGTTCACCTTCAGATCCCCCCCCCCCCGTAACCTCACACACATCAACACTATCTATCAACATTAGCTCGGATTTTTTTATGGCGGAATCATTTTATAAAATATACAATTTGTTGTATACATCGTGATATTAATAGCTAGGTGTAAAGCCGACGGAGGAAAAAATTTATAAAATTAAATTTATTTTTAAAGATTTTCAAAAACAGAAATTGGATATTACAAATTCAAAAATAAGAATGCAGTATATCGCATGAACTGTACAGCACATAAAACTCTTTTTTTTTTCTACATACTTGAGTAATACTTATTAAATTATAAAATGTAATCTTTTATGTAACCAGTGGTGTAGGGAGGCCTCTGCTAGACTTGCCCTCACATAAAAAAATAATAATAATAAATAAAAAAAATATAGAAAAATAAAATTAAAAAAAAGATTTAAATTATGTTCCATACAATTTTTTGTTCAAGGCTTGGTTTACTAGTTGCGAATTATTTAAAATTTTAAAGTTTAATAACTTCCGTTTCCGATTTCAGATCTTTATTAAAAACAGTAGGCTTCTTCCCAATTAATATAAGAATTTTTAAGTACCAGAACGAATGCTCTAAGTTGAACCGTTCTCGAGTTATCGTGTATACACACAGACACACACACACACATACGGACGGCACTTCGAAAATAGTTTTTTTTGATTCCCTGGACCAAGAAACGTGGTCATCAGTCAAAATCTCGACATCGAAAATTTCGCGATTACAATACTTGCTCCATATATTAACGGGCAAGTAAAAAAATCATTTTAATAATGATTTTCTTTCCCAAAAGAAAATCTCAAATATACTTCCGATAGCATTGGGTCAATTTACTTTTATACCCAATACAGCTGGACAGACCTCTAGTGGCCGGGCGTGGCTTATGGTGCGTACAGAGAGGGCACTATGAAAGACAGATACAGAGAACAGTAAAAGAAACAAGTTCACATTCTTACACGTGTTCATTATATTTATCAGTTAGGTACGTCTACAAACACAAGTTCCTCCCATTACAGTCGAACAACAAAACTATAGAAACGTAGCTGCTTGATTTAAGTGATTACTGCATTTGACGTTCACTTTGTCGACTTGTTTGTTGGCCAGAGCAACTCCGTCCCGCGTCTTTTTCCAAACTCCAGCAATTTCAAGTAGATTAGAAATAATATAGACTTACAAAAATCAATCAACTAATTATTTCTCGACTTTGACTATTAATAGTACGTCCACCTAGTTTGCTTTTTGTCTCCATGATTTTAATATTTAATATATTTTGAATGTTGCGCTTATGTACTTGACTGTAATAGCGTGTGTAGGAAATAATGCAATTCGCCAAAGTTATAATCCCCACTACAAATTTCACGCGCATGTTTCACGCCCGGCCACGAGAGATCTGTCCGGCTGTACGCCGCTTAAACCTTCGATATCACTTTTGAACTACAAATTATCCATCTTGCCCAAAGTCAGATTTTACAGGTGTCTTACATTTCAATTGAATTCAGATCTTCGGTTGTTTCCAACGTTTGCGAAGATTTCCAACAGTCTTTTATGTCTCTATGAATGTTTCATTGTCAACACGTGCCTGATGTTCCGATGGAAGTGCTTGCCTGTTACCTGTTAGCTGATACCCGCCTCTGATTCAAGTTCTCGATTTGATTCCAGCCAGTTGCATTTAACTGTCTTGTGTGTATGTGTCATGAACAGTTTGAGAGCCACTGCGGCTGTGTAATAGGAGCTGCTGGTAACATGATAGGCGGCGACTGTAGCGCCACACACCGCGTGCGGTAAGGGCCACAACCATATTCTTATTTTTGTGTTCGACTCGACTCGACTCGACTCATTACGTTCTGGTAACAGGAGAACTCATTGACAGCTTTTTAAACAAACAATAAAAATATCATTTCTTCATCTGGAAGAAAAGAACCGGTTCACACACACACACAAGCACGCACGCCCGTGCATTCCATACACTTGCAAAACAATCACCACCGCTCACACTCACACTCACACTATTAAACTGAGAGGGTCACAGCCAAAGTGGTGTAAGTCACATTTTGTTCTTGTCGACAACTAACCGTTTTACTAGATTTGCTGTATTATATTACACATCACTCTATTTCAAATTCTTATATGACTAGCAGACCCATTGCCAACAACGTTGGCAAACTGATATCGAATAAAAATCAATATAAGCAGGAATCAATTATCAAAATTTGCATGATTCTGCGTATATTAACAAAACAAAAACATTTCTTGATTATACCTAGGAAATTCTAAAAAGCTGCTTAATGCGTGTCGTCTAAAAATTAATATCGAGCAGGGTACGGTCCGCGGGACATATGCTGGACATTAATAGTATAGTTGTTTCTGATTATACCTAGAAAATCCTAAAAAGCCGTTCAATGCGTGTCGTTTAAAAATTAGTATCGGACCGGATACTAATTTGTTTCAAGCGCTCCCCTACGTGCATACGAAAGCGTATCAGCAGCACGGCGTGCTGCTGTCTCTTCAGGTGTTTCAAGCTCTCGCCTGCGTGCATGCGAAAACGCATCAGAAGCATGACGTGCTTCCTTCTCTTCAGGAGTCAAATAAATCTTGCGAGGTACATATCTCTCATTCTTTTTCTGTCGTACCATATCAGAATTTTAATTTTTCTGGCGATTTCTCCATCTCTGTTGCCTCTTCTTATTTAATCGTCTTTTTTTCGCCAGAGGATCTTTCATTTTTAGGGTTTTGTAGGTATGACCAAAAAAACCCTTATACCGTCATTTTGTCGTCTGTCTGTCTGTCTGTCTGTCTGTCTGTTCGGTAAAAATTGTAGCCAAACGGCTAAACCTAGAGAGTTGAAAATTGGCATGCTTGTACAACTTTTTGACCCGCACATAGGAAAAATACTAAAACATCTAAAAAACATATCCCCCTAAAAATATAAACAAATATGTGCTCATCGAAAAAAAAAAAAAAAATTTTAAATTCTGAGTAGGGTATCAAATGAAAGCCCTTAGTACGTGGATTAACGATCAAAATTTAATTTTTGCAAAATAAATTATTTTGAGGCGATTTTTGCCAAAATTGTGCAAAAAAATTTTTGTCCCACACCCTGTAGCCCAGATGGTTTAAACTAAAAATGTGAAAAAATTTTAATTAATGTATAATGGTGTGAACCGGAATAGTACAACAGGAATTTTTGATTAGATTATGTTTTCGGAAAATAACGCATTTTTTGTGTTTTTTGGTTGACGATGCATACATGTTATACTCTTATTAACACACTAAGTTGATAAGCGTTTGGTGGTCTAGTGGCTCAGTTGCTCGACAACCACACAGGATCGTTATTCACTACACAGGTTCGTTCCTGGCTTGTGGAGTCAATTTTATTTATTTTTTTTCATATTTATTATGTTTAAATTAATTTGTTAAAATTCTAGTTATATTTTAGCACATTTTGAATTTAATTTTCAAGAGCGTAAATTTAATAACCAATTGGAATTATATTTTCATTCTGTGTCATTTATACGAAGCCAGAGGGGCGGAGCGTATGATTTAAGACAACCAATGAAAGCCATAGGCCCAATTTTCAAAATCTTAATGAACCTTGTTATATAAAAAAAATACTGCACTTATTTAGAAACCTAAATAATGATATTAGGTTATCGAATTAAAATTAACAAAAAAATATTTTAACATAAAATTTGTTTTTAAAGCTCTGAGATTAACAGACGATAAATTATTTTAAAAAGATCGTTCATTTTGCCGTGGTTACTACAAAGCAAAATTTGTCCTACACACTCAGCATGCCGCCTTCACTTAATATATACCTGCGAAACCCTGCAATGTGTGAAAATTCACACTTCACATCAATTTTTCTCAATTTATGTTATCTAAATATTTTTATAAATGAAAAAAAAAAAAAAAAGGAAGTGTGTACTTTGAACCACACGTGATAAAAACAGTAAACAAAAATTATTAAATATACCTATTAGGTATATATGTATGTCGTACTCCGTAGTTTGATCTGTAGTAATTTTATTCATTGCATAGAAACTAATAAAAAAATAATGAGATATATATCTGATGTTGATTGATAGCAAATTGAAGTTGGGAATAAAGAATCCATCATAGTGGATGTCTGTCTGTCTGTCTGTGTCTGGTGCGTGATCTAACTCTGATGAGATTCGTCCACTTCCATAATCCAGTTCCAGATCACTCTGTTCCCCGAGCTCTTTCCCACGTTAGTCTCGGCTCGCGGCACAGATCAAGCCCGCGACACTTCCATCATGTCGGAGATCTCACGGACAACTGCCCTCTAAAGTCTGACAGAGCCGTCTTTTCCACCACTGATAACTTGATGGCACCATCGTAAACTTCGTTCAACATGAGAAAAACACAGGTGGATATTACCGACTGTCTTGCGCAGAAACCAAATTTCGTCCATTGCGTTATCAACAGTTAGTTAAACACATTTCAGTGGCGTCACTTACTTTGATTTGTTTTTGACTACGCGTATTGTGCGATGTTGTTTGTTTATTTTCGTTATTATCATTTATTTCTCGTACGTTGAAATGTATACCGTATACGAAAATGAGTAAAAATGTATTTGAAATACATGTTTTTTTTTGTTAGGTATCCACAACAATTGTTTCAAACCTTTATGTACGGCTGTTTCTCGCGCAGAATTAATGATGTAAATTATAATCTTGATTAGATGAATTACGTCCGTGAGTTAGTATTATGGTTGATAGGTAATGGGATTCGGACCAGTCAAAAAATAAAACAAAATTTATTAACTTCGCTAACGTTTCGATTTAATTTAAATCTTCATCCGAGCTACAAAGATATATGGAATTAATAACACAGTAAGATTACATGTATAAAATATTATAATGTTCAAATTCAACTGGGCAAGTAGTAAAAACAAGCATTACAAAATTGTCGGAATTTAAAATATAACACAAAATAATTATTAAAAAGTAAAAACATATCAAATATGAGCTAAAGATTAAAAACAAAGTTAAATTTGAAACAAAGTAAATCATGTTTAATTAATTAAGGTATTGTAAATTTTACTTTGTTTTTAATCTTTAACTCATATTTGATATGAAGTAAAATATTTAGTTTGTGTTCAATAGTCATTTTGAAGATTTACAAATTTTAAAAGTGTTTATTTAATATAGGGACATTTGTATTGGTATCCGTGAATAAAACTATGTTTACATTTGTCATTTAATAATACGTCTGTTCTGTTTTGAAACTGACTTGTGTTCAAATATCTAACTTATTAATTTCTAAAAACTTTTTTTATTTAGTTTCTTATTTATTTAGCAGTTTTGTGTTTAGTTATATATTTCCTTATTTGATTTTGTGTGTACTGCATAGTTTTTAGGTTATATTCAATTTATTTTTATTTTCTTTGATCATAATTTTGGATCACATGAGTCCTTTGTAGGACTATTTTGCCAATTAAATAGTTTATTTGTTACTATTCTGTTCTTATTCTTATATTTTCATTTAATTTCGATACAAGTGACAGCGTACAAATATTACATTCGTTAAATAGATGAATGTAAACGTACTAAACCTGACGTCACATTTTTTTGTGACGTTTCAAGTGACGCAACTGCACTGTTTCGCCGATTTTCCAATATGAATTTATCGTGAAAGTGAAACTACTAAGATGCCTTACCAGAGAGTGTGACACAGAGTTCCTTCTTGAATCTGAGAGAGATTTCCTAATGATTGTTTAAAAGACAGAAAGGTGTAAAATTGTCGTTGTGAAGTTACAGACAGGCTGCAGGCCATGCGTCACAATTACCGGCGGGACGTTTGTTTTAATTATTGCGCTGGGCGAGAGAGGGAGAGAGAGAGAGAGAGAGAGAAGGAGAGGGCGAAGGTGACAATTGCGCTCCGCTCTAATGGAAAATACTGTTTCACTCGTGTGATTTATAAGGCCCGCTGTTTGCTTTATTAAAATATGAACGTGCTGCATTGCCAACTCTGCTCTGCTCTCCTGCATTGTACAAATAACGAATGTCCAATAACTAAACACCCGACACAATATTTCTCATTCGACAACAAAATTAAATCCTACAAAAATTCTCAAAATTTGATTTGTTAAACCTTTTATTCAGAACCTTTAGAAATATTTCTCATTTCCAACAGTGGTTGTTTATGTTGGTATTAGTAGCGTTATCTTAAACAAATAGAAGCATATTCGCGACCAGCATGAATAAAAGAGAGATAGATACAACTGTCAAAATAAATGACAACTGTCAAAATTTAGTACAGACAAATGTGCGATAAACGCCCAAGAAGCGCAAATTTCAATACATTTGAAACAAGGCCTCTTGTAAATCTTGTGTTAAAATGTAAAAATGTTATAGCAAATAAAGCTACTGACGCTGTAAATCTAAAAGATAAACAAGGGGCCTGGGAAAAAAATTGTATTACGTTTAATGCATCCTGCATACAGAATAGAAATGCAAAAACACTGAAAATTAAATACGATTGTTTATTTATTTTTATTTTTTAATTGGTGTAGTATTTGGTGGAGCAGGATATTAAATGCATTTTTTGCTAAGCGAAATCGATTAATAAATTCTTTCTCATCCCAATGGTTCATATGATTTGGTCTAACACGAACTATGTATGGACGTTCTAAATACTCTACAATTTCTTCATCATCGTCTGCTTGCAAATCTTCTAAATCAGCATCCATGATTTCTTTCTTTAAAAATAAATGTAAATTATCTAAAAATAATCGACAATAATTTTTTTATTTCAGTATAAATTAAAGTAGATTACTAAAGCATTTTGAATTTATTTTGATATAGGTAATTACACAATAAAATACTACACACAATGGAAATAGGTGTATGTAATATGTATATAAAGTGTAGGTATGTCCTATATGTACATAATACCTGTTATATTATATATTTTACGTATATATGCTTATACAAGGTGTCTCAAAAGAAATTTTATATTTATTTAGCTTACTGCGTGAACGCAACGTATCCGAGGGGCGCGGGGGTTATGTCAATCGGTAGCCTGGCTCTTGGGAATTTAGTCACTATGGAGCGTTTCTCGGGAGCAGACCGCGCGTTATGCGTGCGAGAGTTTTACAAAAACGGTGATTCGGCGACTGTAGCGCGTAGAAAATTCTGCAGTATTCGAGGTTTTCGCCACTTAAATGATGCGCCAAGCATTCCTCTCATTCGACATTGGGTTAAAAAGTTTGAAGAGACTGGTACAACGCTGGATAAATCAAAATCCGGGCGACCTAGGTCATCAAGAACGGTAGAAAACATGGAGAATGTTAATCAGTCTGTTCGTGACGACCCGAACCTTTCAATTCGGAAGCGCGCAAGTGCTTTAAATGTGCATAGATCATCATTACATCGCATTATGCACAAAGACCTAAAGCTGCACACCTACAAAATTCAATTGGTGCAAGAATTAAAGCCCCAAGATGCCAGTCAGAGGCTTAATTTCATAAATCAGGTGATTGAGCGATTTTCAACGTTTACCAACATTTTGTTTTCGGATGAAGCTCATTTTCATCTTAATGGCCACGTAAATAAGCAGAACTGCCGCTACTGGAGTGCAACGAATCCGAAACGCAAACATCAGAAACCCCTACATTCGCCTAAAGTGACCGTATGGGCTGCGATGTCGGCGCGAGGAATTATCGCCCCTTACTTTTTTGAAGACGAAAGGGGGGCGTGCAGTTACAGTGAATTCAGAGCGTTATGTGGAGATGTTAGACAACTTCTTGGTACCTGAACTGTAAAACTTTCCTGGCTATAACCAAAGAACATGGTTCCAACAGGACGGAGCAACTTCACACACGTCCAATATGTCTCTGCCACGTGTTCGTGAAATTTTCTCAGGCAAATTGATCTCCCGGAAAGGTGACATAAATTGACCTCCACGCAGTCCAGATTTAACCCCTATGGACTTTTTCCTATAGGGTTATCTTAAATCTAAAGTTTACGCCAATAAACCGACTTCACTGGCGCATTTCAAAGAAAATATCCGTCACGAAATGGCAGCCATCCCTGAGTCCACCTGCCGAGACGTCATAAGTAATTTTACTGTTCGATTAAATGAGTGCCGAGAACGCGAGGGTCTACATTTAGACGATATTATTTGTAAGAAATAAATCCCCAAAAAGTGTATTTTAATAATTAATAAACATTTTTTCTATATACGGCTTACTTTTTTTTTAATCGATCCACTAAATATAAAATTTCTTTTGAGACACCTTGTATTATGTACATATATGTATTTATCAATAAAATATTTTTTGACACCTATCTGTCAAAATCTGTCATTTTAACTCGATGGATAATATTTATCAGTACCTACACGTTGTGAATAAGTTATCCTATAGATAACTTGGTTACTCTATAGATAAATAATTGGAAATACGCAAAAAATCGTTTATTCCCTTGATAACAACTTATCCCATAGAATTTTATCTATGGTTCGAAATACCGGGCCGTAAATAAATAAATTTAATTTTTCTAATAAAAATTACTTTTGCTCAACCAAAAAATATAATGTGCACTTTGACCAAAAAGATCTACTTTTTGGCCATAGTACACAAATAACTATTGTAATATTTCAAAATTGTCCTAGCGCAATCACATTTTATATGTTGTTGTATGTTTTCAGGTGTTGTCTTAGAGTTGTATGGAGACGGGATCTGGAGCTTGAATAATTTGAAATGTACGCTGTGCCCGGCCATCTGTTCAAATGTGTACCGGTTGCCGGTTCGCCCGGAGTTGAAACGGATCTGTTTTTCCGCTGTGGCCCGGAGCCGGAGCCGGGATGACGGCCGGCGTTATATAACCGAGCGGACATTTTTGCGAGTTTGTTGCCCGTGTAATTGTAATTTACTGGTTATAAACGACGGAATTATTAAAATTTACAACCTGAGAATGTCCCACTCACCGACTCTGCTATTTTATTAGAATTCACCCCCCACACCCCGTCCCCAGCCACACATTTCAACACTCTATCGCCACAACCGTCAAGAACAGCTTTGCTACTGCTGATATACTTGAGTTACGGTGGCTCTGTGGTAAATTAGTTGCCCGCGGAGCACAGGAACGTGGGTTCGATTCTTGTTGACTCAGTGACCAACTCATCTGCTACAAATTTAAGTTAACAAGTTGATGTGAATGTGTGAAATATCCTTTTTGGGGTTTTGTAGGTATGACCACAAAACCCTCATACCATCATTTTGTCGTCTGTCTGTCTATCTGTCTGTCTGTTCGGTAAAAATTGTAGCCAAACGGCTAAACCTAGAGAGTTGAAATTTGGCATGCTTATACAACTCTTTGACCCGCACATAGGAAAAATACTAAAACATCTAAAAAACATATCCCCCTAAAAATATAAACAAATACGTGCTCATCGAAAAAAAAAAAATATTTTTTTATAATTCTGAGTAGGGTATCAAATAAAAGCCCTTGGTATGTGGATTAACGACCAAATTTTTATTTTTACAAAATAAATTATTTTGAAGCGATTTTTGCCAAAATTGTGCAAAATTTTTTTTGTCCCACACCCTGTAGCCCAGATGGTTTAAACTAAAAATCTGAAAAAATTCTAAGTAATGTACATTGGTGTGAACCGGAATAGTTCAACAGGAATATTTGATCAGATTAGGTTTTTGGAAAAAAACGCATTTTTTTTGATTTTTTGCTAATAATGTACACAAGTTATAGCTTTGTAACACGCCACACTGTAACGTCTATGTTGGTCTAGTGGTATTAGACGCTGATTTTTCAACCAAGTAACCCGATCCGAAAGGGATCGAATCCTGGAGAATAAACTATATTATTTTTTGTTTTTTTTTTTTAATTTTTATATTGTTTAAATTATTTTTTCAAAATTCTAGTTATTTTTTGGCAAATGTTGCATTTAATTTTTAAAAGCGTAAATTTAATAGCCAGTGGAAATTGTTTAAATTATAATTTAATTCTGTTTCAATGTACACGAAATCAGAGGGGCGGAACTTATAACAACCAATGGAAGCAATAGGCGCAATTTTTAAAATTCTTAATGAACTTTGCTATATAAAAAAAAAAAATACTGCACATATTTAGAAACCTAAATAATGGTATTAGGCGTTCGAATTAAAATTAACAAAAAAAATATTTTAATATAAAATTTGTTTTCGCATCCAAAATAATCATCATTCACTTACTAAATACCTGCAAAACCCTGAAATGTGTGAAAATTCACACTTCACATCAATTTTTTCAGTATTTCGTAGGCATTTAGGTATTTAGTTATGCTGCATATATGAGACAATATCTTTAGGTAGATCTTTCACAGGTCCTTAAAAAGTGAAGTACATTTATTCCTAGGTGAAATTGTTTCGGTCCTATTTATTCTAATATTGAAATTAGAATAAAAGGTCTAGAGACAAATAAAAACACACCTACCACTGTAATACATTTGTGTTACAGGCCCTAAAAATAACATATGACAAAAACTAAATATTTCTGGAACTGGGTACGCGACATGATTACCGGATTACTACCCACTACCCATTAATTGCCCATTATCCTTTAAATACCAGCTAACCTTTAATTAACCTTAAGGCTCATCAGAACTCCTGATCTGACATCATGTCATTTTTGTGGGGTCACCTTAAAAGCAAAACTTATAGAACCCGTCACTCAAATATTAATTCTTTGAAGAATGAAATTGATAAAATAATAAATTGTATGAGTAAATTACTTCTCAAAACCTCAAAATTATTTGTAATGTACGTAATTTTGTACTACGCCCCCTAAAAATCAAGGACTATGCAGAGTCAGTAGCACAGTTGATCATCAAAGAAATAAATAAAAGATAATAAATAAATAACCAGCTAACGCAAGTATTAATATTTTAAATGAGTTTATTCCGTATGACACGTACATATCCGTTATTAGGCAACGTAATAAATAGGTTAGAAAGAATTGTCATATTATTGTTAGTTTTTAAAGGGAAGTGTATAAAAATTAAATAAACAATAAAGTTGTAGTCGTAGAAAAAGTATAGTATGAAGCTTGCATAAAATAGTCATTTCTCACTCATATGATTTGCACTAATCGTCTGCGGCTCGTGCGCAACTTTCATACTCGTGTAATATGACCATCATTCCATAATATACTATTTTTTTATACCAACAAATTCCTGCTTATTTTAAGTAAAATCCCCATCAGTGGCGCACCCAGGGGAAAGGTCCGCCCACCCCCCCCTAACAAGGAAGGAAATAAAAATAACACACTAGAAAAATTTAAAAATAGAGATGAGGATCTTTTTTTTAGGTTGTCACTTGTATTTTAGAAGCGAGGACCTTTTTTTTAAGTCATCACTTTGTATTTTTGAAGCGAGGACCTTCTTTTTTTTTTAGATCATCACTTGAAATTTAGTGTGAACCTTATTCATAATTTAAATAATTTTAACTTCCGCCCCCCCCCCCCTTAACAAAAATTCCTGGGTGCGCCACTGATCCCCAGATGTGTATCTGAACGCCTCTACACTTAGAACACGTAGTTGCAGTCAGAAAAAGTCAATCTTTAAGTATTTACACGTAGCTTTAGTAGATAAACATCCTTAAACCAAAAATAAAAATCATGAATGTGTGGAGATGTGTGGAGAGGGGGGAGAGGCGAGGAGGCCGAGCGTCACGACGCTCCGGACGCCACTAGGACACTTAATCTCTCCAGTGTGTTTTATTCATGCGGCCAACCACAGGCGGTGGCGAGCACGGAATTAGAACATGCAGTAATTCCACGCTTCAGTCGCGTCCGCCCGCATCTCTCTGCAAAAACCACACATAGGCAAGCAGACACACAGACACACAGACACACGCGCGCTCGGACAAGATATTAAAGGATTTGTCGTGGGGCGTGTGGCGTGTGGCGTGTGTGTGTCAAACATGTGCTCGGAGACCGTCAGATTAACACCGGCCGTCAGCTCTGAATGTCAAGAAATGACATTCTAACACAAAAAACATGTTCATACACGCGCGCACACACATCACAAGAGGATTACCACCCACCCCATCACACTGACACTGACCACCATACGTACACTCACCACTCGTCACTCACCACTCGCCATGCTAAGAACACTGATGGACCGCATTCGATACTCACCTGAAATAAAAGAATATCATTAGTCACAGAAAACATTATACATAGGAAATATCTATACAGTAATACCTCGCTTAACGTTACCTCCGTTAACAATACCTCGCTATAACGTCATTTCTGGGCGACACTAGGACTCAATTTAGAAGAAGAATCGGAACTTGCTAATGAAATCCAGAATGAACTTGTTGTAATGGCACACCAATTACATTTCAATGAAGTTGACGCTGATGATATTCAGACATTACTATAAGATGACAACGACAATCCGCTAACAAATGAAGAATTGCAAGAACTGACAGAAGAAAATTTGGTAAGAGAAGATGCCAATTCTGACATTGATATAAAAGAGCCACCGGTTGAAGTTTTAACAACAAAAATATTGTCCGATTGCCTGAGTCAGGTGTCTCATTCGGTAGATATTTTGTCCGAAAATGATCCAGATTTTTCACGAAGTTGTGCTGTAAAAAGAACTGTATTAAATGCTTTAACATGTTACAGTGAGCTATTACGAGAAAAGAAGAGACAAGCAACGCAATCGACCCTTGATTCATTCTAGTCAAAAAATTAAAATGTCACAACTTGTCAGTTTATTTACCTATAACCGCTAATTTTGTAATACATACATGCATACTAATTTTATACTTTAAATTTTGTCAAGAAAAGCTATTGTCAGTTGTTCCTATCTATTAAATAAAAAATTTAAAATTAAATAATATATTTTTTTTCAATTTAGTAACCTATCCCTATCCTTCGCGTGTTATTTCTTCCTCCGTTAACGTTGATTCGGTTAACGTAATGTTCTTGAGGAACGCATCCCTAATGTTAAACGAGGTATTACTGTACTAATATTACGTGGGTACAATAAAATATATAAGACGAATTTGGTTGTGATTTCAAACCTTTATTAAAGAACGTAAATACTGCGCTAGTACACTAATTAATAGACAACAATAACATAAACAATAAATACCACTAGTCACTACATTTATACCAGACTAGTCCAGGTATTTGACTAACTAAATCACTCAGTCACCTTACTGAATTTCACGAACTCAGTCTCTCCACATCAGTTCAATCACTTGTCTAATTCTACGCTGAAGTTGAATGAATGAAACTGGTAAAACTAAATCACTCAGTCACTTTACTCAATTTCACGAACTTAGTCTCTCCAGTTGAGTTCAAGCACTTGTCTAATTCTACGCTGAAGCTGAATGAATGAAACTGACGACCTTAACTTGACGAATTGTTTTTAAAGACTCGCCGAGCTTCACTTCAGAATACTACTGCTTCTCCGGCCTCAGATACCGCGTCTTATATGGAAAGATATTTCCTTCTATAATAGTCGAGAACATTCGGGTAACTCAATGTTCAAGGTTCGCCGTCCGTTTCAAGGCTACGGTATTCTCTGGCAGGGACTGGCAGGGACTTACTCGTAACAATAATAATTAAATTAGTTCGTTGCCGACCGGCGTAGCGTAGTGGTAACACATGTGCCCTGCGTTGCGAAGGTCTCGGGTTCGAATCCCGTTCAGGCATGGAAATTTTCTCAAATAAAAATTGTCCTGGCTAATTGCCACAGCAGCAAAGGCCATAAAATTAAAAAAAAAAAAGTTAGTTTGTGTGTATGTATATAATTATAATAATAATTAGATTAATTAATAATAGAATTAATAATTATAATAATAATAATTTTAATTAGATTACTCGTATAACAAATATAATTAATACATTTTTTTATTTATTTCATTTTATTTTTTATTTTTATTTTTGTTTTTTTTTTTCATGTTGAGTCAAATTTTGAACTTGGTCTTATTGAACGTATATATGTATGTTACGTAAAATTCAAGAACGGCTGCAACGTTTTAAAAATATATATACCAGCGTGTTCGTGGAATCGTTTATGAAAAAATAGGTCTGCTTTTATGACTGTCATAGTCCCTGAATTTTTTAAAATAATTAAAATCAAGCGAAAACTATATTATTTGAAAAAAAAATGCCCAAAAACATAAATGGTTAGAACTCTGTATTTAACTATCGCACGACAGTCTGATTTGCACCAATGTATTAAAAAAACCTATCCGCTGGATGAGGTCTCTTTTTATGCCGCAAAGTATGAAGTTTGATTGAGACAATGGGCGTCACAGCTAGTGTTCAATAAATAGCGACAACACTCGGGAAGTTTATGTTCGACATTACGTAAATATTCGATAAAAAAAAGTGGAAAAAAGAAAGATAGATCAGGCGCGCACCCAGAATTATATCCAGGGGAAACCTGGGAGGTATTTTTTTTTTCTTAAGGACGCTCATAAGACATTTTGTTTCTGGGGGAGGGGGCTCAGATTCAACTAAACGAAAAATGTGTCCCTTAAAAATGTATTTCTTAGTATTGGTGAGAATTTTATTTTTGGTGTGCGATAGATTAATATATATTTATTTATTTTTTTCTGTCTTCGTTGATTAATTTTATTAAACCAGTGGCGAAGGGAAACCTCCGCTAGACTTGCCCTCCCATAAAAAAAAATATTTAAAAAAAAATGTAAATTTTAAAAAAAAAATTTAAATATTTAGATAAATCTTCAAAAATACATCAAATTATGTTCTATACAAATTTTTGTCCAAGGCTTGCTTTGCTAGTTACGAATTAATTATCATGACCATGGAAACGTTACATATAAGTATGAAAAAATGGAGACTTGGAAAAATTTTAAATAATTTTACAAAAATTTTTCGAAATTTTTCGTTTTATCAAAAAACGTCTCAAATAAAAGTTATTAATTATGGCATTTATAGTAACTTTTGTTCAATAAATTTTTTCGAAATATTTTTCTGTTGCTAAATATTCGCAAAAATCTTAAAATCGACACGAGTAAACTCCCATTTTTAGTCAACCGATTTTCATAAAAAACAATAGGGTTCTTCCCATTTAATAGGAGAATTTTTTAGTACCAGAACGAACTCTTTACGTTAAACCGTTTTTGAGTTATCGTGTATACACACAGACACACAGACAGACACACACACACACACACATACGGACGGCACTTCGAAAATAGGTTTTTTGGATTCCCTGGACCATGAAACGTGGTCATCCGTCAAAATCTCGACATCGAAAATTTTCGCGATTACAATACTTGCCCCTTATATATTAAGGTCGGGCAAGTAAAAAGAAAAAAAATGTAATATATTTAATAAGCTATGGAAATTTTGAACAATGGCGGAACTTCATTTGTCCCCCCCCCCCCCTAAATATCTTTTCTGGTTCAGATCAGAAGTAATAGTCTCTTCAAACCGCGATCTATTTATTTTGCGTTTTGAAATGCATAAATTGTGAGGGAGATTATGTTGAAATATGCGAGAGTACTTTTTGTTTGAATATTGTCATTTATTTATCGTGTAGCTTGTCAATAAAATGTGTAAAATAGGGAGAGCCTTTATTATTGATGAATTCTCGCACATTGTAACATTTATTCAGTTGGCAACAAACAGAGGCGGACTGGCAAATAAACCAGCCAGGGAAAACGCCTCCAGACTATTTCCTTTGGGGCTACGTCAAAAGGAAAATCTATGCTAACAATCCACGAACTATTCCGAACCTGAAAGAGAACAGTTTCGACGAGTAATCGGTGAAATGGATCCCACTTTATGCATGGTCCTATTGAAACATTTTGCCAAAAGAATGGTGTCTTGCCAGAAGAGCAGATATGCTCATTTTGGCAGACATCATATTTTGAATATAAATGCTATATTTACATTTTATTTTCAAATAAAAATATCAATACTTTTTTTATAACATATATATTTAATATATAATTAATATGTTTCATTTCAAATTTAAAATGAAACCTCATTAACGTTAAATTATTCAATGCCTATTATCCATATATTAGAGGGACAGAAAAGAAATCCATTATTTTAGAGCAGGGATGAAATAACGTTTCAAATCGTTACGTTATTGTATAACGTTATTTATTTTTTGTTTTCGTTACATAACGTTATAAATAACGTTTAAAAAATGGATTGTTATTTTATATAACGTTACGTAAATAATGTTATATAACATTATAAAAATAAGTTTTATTTGTAACTCTGAAATAACGTATATTTGGGATCTGTTTTGTTGGTCATCAAATTATACCTACTTGTCTTGTGGTTGAAAATTGCTTTTAAGAAATATAAAAGTGTCTACGAAAATGAAAACTTACTTAGAACGTTTTTGCTGAGTGAAGACGTGCATTGTCATGACGAAAAATTATTTATTTTCTCTTAAATAAATTTGAAAGTTTTTCCTTTAGTTTCTGATTTAGTCTTTCTAATTGTTAAAACTAAAGGAAAATCCTCATTAAATCCACGAATAAAATCAGGAAGTAAACTGGGAAATTATTTTTTTACCGTACACACAAGCATACATATAATTGACGTTACAAAGGTTTTATAGTGGTCATATCTACAAAACCCTAAAAAAGACGGGTAGTCCCGTCCCTACCCCTAGCTGATCCCAACCACCCAACCAATAGCAACACACCTATAACCTGCTCCCACTCTTACAATACCCGGTATACAATAGAAGTATATTGAAATGTTTATCACTTCTCGTGATCGCTGAAGACGGAAACAGATTGTTGAGCAGTTTCCGAAACGTCCGAATATATTTTATATACTCATGAAGTATTATATCTTTTTGATACAAATACTCATTATATTGCACTATTCTAGCCTAGTACTATCAGCAATGGCAAACGTGCAAAATAACAGTATCCGCACTAAAAAAGACATACTGGTCTAGCACAATTAGATGCTGAAAAGTCGTTATAATTTAATGTATGTACTTATTTTTAAATATTTTTGTAAGTTTTTATATTATTTAAGGGCAAGCAGGAAGTGTCCCGGTGTCCGTCTGGCCCCAGTGCGCTACTGGCAATAAACTTTCATATCGCCCGTTAGTAAATGTTGTGCTGCCGACTTGTTTCAAACTGAACACTAATGCCACAATATTAATGGAACGAATTGACGTGATTGGCAGCCTATTTGCATTACTAACAATTACAAAATTAATTTAACTTCTGAATTCGCCCCACACCCCCGCCCGCCTCCAGAACAGAGCCACACACATTCAAGTTTCTCTTAAATGTCATAAATGTATAACATGTGGGTCCAAGTCGCACAAATATACAACCAATACCAACTAAAACCCACGCATTAAACAACATTAATAACCTAAACCAGGAGTCCGCAAACTCTTCTTGTGAAAGGCCAGCTACAGTTCGATTATCTAAGTAGTCCACTCAAGGTCATGTTCGAATTATGTAAGTACGTTTGTCGTAGTTATACCTTACAGATAAACAACAAATGTTGCCATGCTTCATTTATATTTCTGTTACTATTTCGCCAATGCGAGTGAGAGAGAAACACATCAGTACGTTAATTATTATTTCAGTCATATGACCTTGACTGGACTTCTCTGGATAATCGAACTTTAGTGAATTTTCGGGCCGAGAGGTAAATGTGGACCAGAGCTGGGCAATAATTAAATAATTTTGTAATTAATTACTAATTAGATTACTTTTTGAATTTTGAAAAAATAATTTAACCCAATTAAACCCAAACGGTCGCAAACGACCATAACAACGGATCAGCCCAAATGGTCGTTTTCGCACCATGTCTAAAATCTAATAAAATAAATAAATGTTTATATTTTAAATACAGTAAAATCTGTTTTGCATTTTATTTATTACACATATTTTTTGTTTTTGCACATACTCATAATTGTACAGTATTTAGAGCTATACAAGTCTTATGACTTCTGCTTTTAGTTCCAATAATAATAATAATAATATTGTGAAAAATATAATTATAAGAACAAATAATTACGGGCACTTAAGAGTACCAAACCTTTAAAAATTGTGGGCTTAAATGGGTTCAACAAAATAAAAATGAAAAAAAAAACAGAAAAAATTATTTTTTTTTCGTGGAGCGAACTTAAGATTGCAAATTAGAACGAGAGTATGCTAGACATTACACTATCAAAGCATGCTGATTCTCTGTCTTAGATAAGCTGTTAAATATTTTACGTTGTCAAGCAAAAAACACAAAAAATGCGTTATTTTTCGAAAACATAATCTGATCAAAAATTCCTGTTGCACTATTCCGGTTCACAGAAATGTACATTACTTAGAATTTTTTCAGATTTTTAGTTTAAACCATCTGGGCTACATGGTGTGGGACAATTTTTTTTTGCACAATTTTGGCAAATCGCGTCTAAATAATTTATTTTGCAAAAATAAAATTTTGATTGTTAAACCACGTACTAAGGGCTTTCATTTGATAACCTACTCAGAATTTTAAAACAATATTTTTTTTTCCTATGAGCAGATATTTGTTTATATATTGATGGGGATATGTTTTTTAGATGTTTTAGTATTTTTCCTATGTGCGGGTCAAAGAGCTGTATAAGCATGCCAAATTTAAACTCTCTAGGTTCAGCCGTTTGGCTACAATTTTTACCAAACAGACAGACGACAAAATTACGGGATAATGGTTTTTTGGTCATAGCTACAAAACTCTAAAAATCTTACATCTAAACGGTTTAGAGTTGTCAGGTTGTAACACGAAGTTAATTTTTCAATCACATGGCACATTATTGCACTTTAACCACACTCGCTCAGCACCGTTACACACTTCAACTAAAACTGCACCATCACAAATAAACTCACACTACACTTCTGTCCAATGGTTCAATGATGGAAGGCTCAATTTATAACCAATTTAATTGGATCTGTCTGTCTTTTAAACTCACTTATTTTTCAGCACTAGACTTGTTCCATAAATTAATATCCGAGAACAACTGTTACAGCCATTACAAAATATTTTAAAATTCTAATATGACGGCAGGTGTCTGCAGTCAGGTGGGCTCCAGGGGGTGAATACCTGTGTTCTCCCCCCACCCCGCCTAACACCCCTCACGAGGGCCACGTGACAGGCGATACCGTTACAACCCACCCCCGGGGAGGCCCGTGATTCCACCGCCTCGCTGACTCACCGGCCACCCGGGTCAGTTCTGCACCACAATACAAACATCCGCCCTCTCACCTGAGGGACACTCGCACTCACACTGCACCGACAGGAAATGCAAATGAACGCTCTAATTAAATAACAAGCGCACTCTGATATTTCGCGATTGGGAGTTGACCGTGCCTTAGTGGGGCTTTAAAGACGATCGCATAGTATGAGAATAATTCAGTAGCTCTTAAAGGAGTATCAAGTGAACTCTCTAAACCAGTGTTTCCCAAAGTTTCCGATTCGCGGAACCCCGGGGTTAAAAAGCTTATCTGTCTGATAGTTACCTAGCGGTTTACTTGAAGGTGGAAATGAAATAAAATGAAGTTAACGGTTTACTTTAAAATTTAAATTTTATTGCAACAAACAGAACAAATTAATAATATCGAAACTATTTACACAATGCCCTGGACACAAGGAAATGACATATGAAAACGAGTTAATTACATTTTATGCGGTGCATTTTTTTTTCTTGACATTTTATAAGTTATACTGAGCGAATTTATTTACTTTGTGGTGTAAAGCGCAAAGTAGTAGTCCTCGGCAAATGTCAATTTTCTCGCAGAGAAGAAAAGCCTACTTTGTATTGTGATTGTAGAAAAATATATTTCTTTATCGGTTATCAATCGATTGCTCAGCATCTGAATTTTAGGAGAGTACTTATAAAATTATTGTTTAGTTAATATACAGTAATGACCGCCAACATATATAAGGGAGGTATTGTGATCATACCGATTTTGACATTTCGAGATTTCGATGGATCTCCACGAATTGAGCTTCCTACATAACGTTTTGACTTTTAGCATGATCATGTCTGTCGGTCTGTCTGTCTGTCCGTCCGTCCGTCTGTCCGTCTGTCCGTCTGTCCGTCTGTCTGTCTGTCTGTTTGTCTGTCTATCCGTCCGTGTGTCTGTGTACACGTGCAGAACAAATTCGGCTACAAAGATTTTTATGAAACTTCATATTTAAGCTTTTGACATCAATGGCACGAGTTGATCAACTTTTGGTAAAAATCGGTTAACTAGAAATGGGAGTTTACTCATATTGATTTAAAGATTTTTGCGAATATTTAACAGAAACAGAAAAATATTTCGAAAAAATGTATTTAATAAAAGTTGCTATAAAAGCAATAACAACTTTTATTTGAGACATTTTTTGATAAAACGAAAAAACTTTGAAAAATATTTCGAATTTTTTTTTAGTATTTATTTTTTCATACTTATATGTTACGTTTCCATGGTCATGATAAATAATATCTCTGTTAGAAAATATTAGACCAAGTTATTTCTAGTCTGCTGCTAGAATGTATTTTATACAAGTACTTTGTAATTGCGGGCGGTCCTGTGGTGGCCATAGCTGATTTTTTTTTTGGCAATGAAAATTAATTGAAAGAATTTGTTCCGGAGCCCAACCCAACATTTGGGAGCGATGGTGGAGTTGGTGTAGCTGAGATAGAGGAGCGTTGTTTATAGCATCAATGATTTTGAAGGGTGGGTGAGATCCCTGCCACTACATTCGGACTTGAAGATGTCGAAGAGAAGGAGCCGGCGTCGTTCAGCGACCTGGGGCGTCCGTCCCACCCCACCGTACCCCCAGTCTATCCACACTAATGAGATGGCCCCGGGTTAATTTCATTCCAATTTTTTACGAAACAACTGAACGACCGCAATAAGTTAGAATAATTCGTAAGAAGCCCTCTCAGCGTAATCAAACGGCCGCTTTGAAGTGGCGCCCGCCCCCGCCGTCTTCAGGCGTCCACCACCAGTTCCCCGGCCGTCGTCTTGCCGCACCGATACCATATTAATTATTTAAGAATTTCCCGAGCACAGTGTGCGCAGTGAGGGGGGGGGGTTGTGCCACGTAAACAAAACAACCCGCAACTGTTGTTGTTTTCAAACAACTCACCTGACAAACTTCCTCTCTTTATTCTAGTTTTTTTTCGCATATTTACTGCATCATATAGTTGGGTTAGTCTTATTGTTTGAATGTTGCAAATCTTATTGTTTGGAAAATAAAACAATTACAGCCTCTAATTTTATTAATATAGATTACAGAAAAAATAAAGTAAAATTTTTATTTGTGCAAAGTTTTTTATCTATCGTTCGAATTATCATGTTCTAGTGGGATGGAGCCAGTGATGGCATCCTACCGGTTCGGACAAGTTCGCGCGAACCGTTTCTTAAAATTATTGAAACCTTAGGGATCCGGTTGTTAGAATTATTAAAAATAAATGAATTACTCTGACTTCAGTTTTGAATTGTGCGCTGTGCCCTGCAGTGTTGCAAATGTAATATTCATTTTATAGGTTATTAATAATACGCTCTTAAATTTTGTTCCTTATATTTAATAAATTGAAGTAAGTAATTTGTTTTCACTCTTAAAATACAGAATAGGTTCCTAGATATCACATGACTTTATAGAACCGCTTCCTGAAAATTTATGATGCCATTACTGGA
Organism: Liopterus haemorrhoidalis; assembly: GCA_963971575.1. Classification (NCBI taxonomy): domain Eukaryota; kingdom Metazoa; phylum Arthropoda; class Insecta; order Coleoptera; family Dytiscidae; genus Liopterus; species Liopterus haemorrhoidalis. The sequence goes on from OZ020611.1 coordinate 561,652, forward strand.
TGGAGCGTAATTATTATCTTCCCGATCCAGAATTATTGTATTAGCGAGGCCCGGGCATTTCTCGGCGTTGCTGTCCGCTCTCACGGAGACCCGAGGTGCTCCAGTGTTGCGAGGCCCCTTAATGCAAACTTGAAACGAATAAATGCACATCAACACAAATTTCATTAACATTTGATAGCAAATATAAAATAGAATAAAAATAGCTATTATATAAAAATAAATAAATTTGAGAATAAAAAAGCAGAAGGGTTAGGAATAAATCAATTCAACGTTGAGGTTCCAGGGGGGTAAGTGCCACCTCTTGTCGCTTACTGTGGATGCATATACTATTCTTTACTGAGCCTGCTGATTTCCCGGTATACACGCGTGCAGTGCGTGTTGCGTGCTTCACACCGGTGCGCATGGACCTCACCTTCTGACCTGTGCCTTCTGGTACACTTTTATTTGTTTTTGGGAGAATTCACATATGTAAATGGCTCGATAGTGAGCCCTCCTCTTTTTGAAAGAAAGTGATTGGCAAACTATTTCTTTTTTATATTTGCTGACTCTGAGACTTGAACGTGGTACCCACATTATTGTCATCTGACACTACCGATAGAGGCGCCATTGCATTGTACATCATGGCTGACGCAGATAGGATATTTTTGACAGGTTCAATGGTATCTTCATGTGATATTTATTGAATTTAATTTATTATTCAATATGAAGGTTGCGTTAAATGAAATTTTCCGTTTTCTCAGTGCCCAAGTAACCTCTAGGGTTATAATTGAAGTTAATAAGGCTTTTTTGCTACGTTTCGGAACACGATGAAAACTTAGGTCTCTATCACGACCTACTTTTGCATTGCAAGGATAAACACAACAATTCACGCATTTAATTTTTCTTGCAATTTTAAAGACATTTTTTTAAAATTTGCTATGAAAACAACAGTAAACAAACTCGACTATCCTCCACCTGTCAGTTTCTCAAAATCTCACTAGAGGCGCTTCAGTTATTGTCAGTTGACAATTCGCAATTAGATACACACTAACCAACTACGCCATTCTTTATGTCAGGGGTGGCCAATTCTTTTAAAAAGTAAAATTTATGCGGGCAGCCTGATATTATTTATATTATTACTCATTCTGTTTTTCATTTTCCACCATTTACTACTACTACTATTTTTACTTCCACTTCACATAATTTTTTTTAAAAATAAATATGATGAGTAGACCTCCCCTAAATTCTAATAAAATAAATACCAATTGTACGTAGAGGCTTTTTTCCTCTGAAATATCACGGATAAACGAATATTTTTGTTCCATCCTAAAGGTCCCAGGTTCGTAGCTTGGCTAAAAGGTTCCCTATAATTATTTTTTTCCTGCTTTTGTATAATAAACCAATAGCATTTTATATATGTATGTAAAAAAAAAAAATACAGTTCTTTTGTATTTTTGTTTATTGAAAACAAGAATAACATAAAAGATCTTTTAATACAGTTTTTTATATGAATATATAAGTACGAATCAAATAAATTAAAAATAAAATCCTAGAATCATAATAGCGTATAATTGAGTGTTGGTGATATGGTGCGGCCACATTAGCCCGGGCACAATCTCACAAATTCAGAACTCTGCTCGTTATCTCATACATTTTTTAAGATATGATTTTTTAAGTTTCTCCCCGTACCTCCAGTGAGAGTGCTGTAAAGAGGGATGAGGGGGGGGGGAGGAGGTGGCAGTAGAAGGTACAGTGCGAATTAGATGCCTTTTCATTCCGCCCTCCTCAGGATTTATTAAGATTACATCCTCGACCTTAGGCTCACCTCTCTGTTCCGTGACACCGGCAAAAATGTTATTTTAATCGATTCCCGAATGGAGCAGCCAGCACTGTAAGGCCTTAGGGGGCACGGGGGGCGAGGTGGGGCACTGCCCCGCCCGCCGCTCATTAATTAAATATAATTAATTTAGTAATTATTTCAGGAAAGGGAAATTTCCCTCAACAAATTTTATGAAATTAGTCGAGAGTTGTTGGTTAACGTACGAATCTCGAAGTTAAACAGTTCGCTTCAACATAAAGGCTAATTACATTTAAAAATGAATCCCTAATGTACACTGTGTTAACCGTTTCAAGCTCGGACATTTCAACTCCACCTGTTCACTACCACTGTGTTGTGTACACACACACACACACATACACTCACACACACACACATCTCACTCAGTTTGTGTGTTCTGTTTTCAACATGAAAAACTTCTCAAAAATATCTTCTCTCTGATATCAGATGAATTAAACACAAACTTAGCTAGTGCCGGATCGTTGATTTCTCTAAATTAATCTACCTTTTTAGTGTGCAGGTATTGCAGGTATGACCACGAAACTTATACCATTATTCATGTCTCATGTGTGTATCAGTCTCTATGGTAGAAATTGTTACCAAGCGACTGGACATAAAGAGATACAGTTTTACAAATATTTATAAAATTTTAACCACATAAGCAAAACACAATTTCTAAAAACACATTGCGCTAGAAATAAGAACACATATTTATATTTCAAATTAAATTTAGTATTAAATAAAAGACCTTAATAAATCCGATTATTGTCAAAAAAAAATAAATCCAAAACAACGTTTCCTTAAGCGAACCATAGTCTGTCCGACAGAAGCTGTCCCGAACCAGAGAGAATAAAAAACATAACGAAAGAGATAGCGACAAAAAAAATACATTTGAACATTTCGAAATACCAAGCAATAATTTTTTTTAGGTGAAGTGTCAATTTTCACACATTTCAGTATTTTGTAGGATTTGGTAAGTGATACATATTGTGACGAAAATATTTAGATTTCCCTCATGGGACGCCTAAGGCAACATTTCGTGGAATAATCTGGAAAGTTCTAGTGAGTCATATCCATGGAAACCACGGAACAATCTAGAAGACTTTAGAAACACATGGAACATTGTAACAATAGAACCGAGTTTAATTGATAACGAGATGTTTTTCGTAGTAAATTGGTTTTCAGTTCTTGCTCAGGCAAATATACGGACAGTTTGTGCCTCCGGACGAAAAGTGTTGTTAGAAAAAAACATTGGAATATTTTGATAGCTTGAGCTTTGAGCTTGTTATCTTATAAAAATCTCTAATTTTTAATCCGTATTTCGCAATTTAAACCAGGGATGGAAAGTCGGCAGAAAAATTAACGACTCCCGAGTCGATATTTTTGAAAACCAACTCTGAGTCCCTACTCTGACTCCCGACTCCGACTCTCAACTAATTTCACTGGTGAATCATAGTCTATTCCAAATATTTAAGTGGAACTAAATGGAATATTTATTTTCTTAAATTAAACAAAATGATAAAAAGCCTCATTCAATCGTTAAAAGTTAGTACATCTCAATATTTAGTTCCGCTTAAATCAAAAAAACTATACATTTAGATTTTGGCTGCCAACATGAAACATGAAATAATCACGAATTTCGTTACAATTTGAGAAACAGAAACAAAGAAAAAGATAAAATGTATACGCGTAGAAACAAAACTCTTTACTGTTTCACCGTATTAATCTGTTAATACGAGTAGTATTAATCAGGAAACCTGGTAAAACCGGTATTGAATATTTTTAATTTCATTTTAGTTCTTGAACAGAGAACAAAATGTCGTTTCCGTGCTTTAAAGAATTCTAGTAATATAGTTATTTTGCTTTCGTTTTCGGTTTGTTCTCATCTTTGATAAAAGTTGAATCACAGAGTCGGGAGTGGATAACTATTTCCGACTCCCGACTCCGACTGCAACCAAAATGCTTCGACCCCTCGACTCCTGACTACTGTCCTCTACTCCGATTCTCCATCCCTGTTTTATACTACTAATGGCAATAACATATCCGATCTTTTCGTAAGAAAAAAATTAGATTGTCTTATTGTTTCCAAATTACATTGTAATTTTTTCTTAAAAATCAATCGTGTTCGCTATAATTTGAGCTTTTTGAAGTGTTCCTCCGTGTGGCCGTCCACCGCCCCTTCTGTCCTGGTGCCCTGGGCGCCCCCCCCTCTACAGTACAGGCTAAAAGCGACCTGTTAAGGATTCCACACACCAAAGCGGCCGCGGTGGCGGCCACGGTAGCGGCCACGGTAGCGATACGACTAGCGATCAGGTCTCCTCACACTAACGCGGTGGGAGTGGCGGTAGCGGTAGCGATCAGTTAGTGAATCACGGTATATAGTTGTATGATAATATTGATTGCGAGAATACAATAGAATAATTAATTGTATGTAGAGGAAAAATAATAATCTACTTACAGTCAAACGGTTAGGCGGAACTAAATGGGAATTTCGTTCTTTTAGGTTGTCACGAAAAGGGACCTTGCTTGGGTTATTTCATTTTTCACGTTGGAATGTCAAAATTTAAAATTCCAACAATGAAACCATGGAAACGAATGACATATGTCAAACTTAAATTAATTTTCATACATATTTTAATGACAAAAAATAAATAAATGGGATATTTGTTTTAAGAATGACACAAAAAATCAAAATATAAAGAAAATGACATTTTAAAATGATATTAACCTTAACCAAAAAATGTTTGTTGCAAGTATGATTTACAAAGCTTAAACAAAACGGCTGAAAAGCATTATTTAAACGATGAAAGTAACTAGATTGCAAAATTTAGTTCCGCCTAATCGTTTGGAACAGACTTTACTATCAATTTCCAAAACTTTTCCTATTTCGTCCCACACTTTATTTGTTTTCCTAATATTCTTGTAATCAGGATGTGCTAAGTCATACAAAATTAAATGATCCTTTACTGATCTATGATTTTTTCTGTTAAATTATCTATTTTCGACATTATTTTCTTAAATATATTCACTCTGTGGTATATAAACAATGAATATCGCGCGGCCTAACGCAACTTGTCGAGTTTGGCCGCCAGTGTTTGGTGATCGCTAGACTGAACGCTGCAGTCGGTGGCGTTCTCAGATAGCGGAACGCTTGTATGTGCGTGGTCTCATTGTATTGTATAGATTGCGTTAGGCCGCTGCATTATCGCCACCGCGGCCGCTTTGGTGTGTGGAATCCTTTAACCAAACTTGTTTTTAAACAGCTTCAGATATATGAATGATTTTCAATGACCCAAATATACAACAACTTGTACACTTGACTGAATCTAAACAATGTCTCTAACAGATTCTAACAGATTTGTTACATGAGTGACCGACCAATGAGCCCAACCATGCTCACAGACTGTTGTCAAAATTATTCAGGACGATTCTCGGCTCTCCGCTCTCCGCTCTCGGGTCGGAACAATCGCCGCAAACGAACTTGGAAATACTCTCAGTTGCGCTCTGAGAGGAGCGCCCATGAATATAAAAAATCAAAAATAATGTTATGCAAATTGTGTAAAATGTAAAGTGAAAGGAAGGGTATAGAGGGGGGGACTGGAAGGCAGGGGGTAGATATTCACGCACTCACGCACAACAGGATTGCCGCTGATCATATTTAAGAATGTATAGAAGAAAAAACGTTTCCGGCCATCGCTATCGGCATCGCCTGTTCATCTTCATCTCGCCTAATAATCACTTCATCTAGAATACATTACACAGCACCGGCCTCAGCAATTTACTAACGCCTTCGAGAAGGAATTCGTTATTTTATTAAGAGAAGACGGCATGAAAGAGGATCTGAGAAAGGAATTTGAACACTTGTCGACCAGTCCAGGACCAGTCCAGGACCAGTGGGAAGACCTCGCAGAAGATCAGCTCATCGAAGATTCTAAAGAAAGATTCTAAAGGCCTTATCACACTAGAGTTATTATTCAAGTCTAAACTTGGAAAATTAAAATCTTTGCATTCGAATCGAAGTCTTGTGCGTGTGATAGTATAAAGAAAAAACCTAGGTTTTGAAGACCAGGCAAATGAAACAGGATACAATTTCTCGGTCTTTTTACCCAGGTCTTACAAAATGCGCGTGCGCCAACTGGTTTTATCTCGCTCTCAGCTGACGCGTCTTTGTCTTTTGTTTACGTCTAGTGTTGTTAAATTTATATTTTTGAAAAGTTATTTATTTAAAAAAAAATGATATTAGAAGAAGAGTTGATAAATTTTGTTAAAGAAAACCCAAAAAATATAAAATATATTAAATATTATTATTCACGCCGACAAAATTGCTATTTCTTCCTCATACATTATAAAAAAAATTTAAAAACCATTTTTAAAATAACCTTTCAAAATATAACTGTCAACTGTCATAATTTCACGATGTGGGCATGGGTAAACAAACAATTTCCAAGTCTTAACTAATATTCAAATACCATGTGATATGTCAAGACCTGAAGACTTGGATCCTGAAAAAAAAACCTACAAAAATAAGACTTGGAGAGCTCATTCACGAAACATGGTAGGAAAATCGACAAATATGATAATAATAGCGAAATGGAATTCAACTATTACATGTTATATACCTGTATTATACACGTCAAACACAAGGCCGCTTGCTCAAGTGGAGTGAACAAGATCAGCAGGTGGTTCCACGCAAATACTTACACCCTTCGCGATTTGAATCTACAAAATATCCAATTCAGTTTTGACCCATATGCGAAAATAAGTTTGCCATCACTGGTATAGGATATGGCCAAACTATGATACTTGTCCCTTGTACGAATGTTTTTTTTTTTTTTTTGTCCTTTGGAATTTTGGAACGTCTCTTTTTTTTAGGTTTTGTGAGTATGAGCAAAACACTCTTATAACGTCATGTGCCTGTCGGTCTGATCGGTAGAAATTGTTGCCAGACAGCTGAATTTAGAAAGTTGAAAATTGGCATGCTTGTACAACTCTTTGACCCGCATATAGGAAAAGTACTGACCGTTCCAAACAACAAAATATAGTGTAAAAAATATTATATGTGTGTCAAAAAACATGTGTCCCTCACAGTATTAACCAAAGCAGTTCATCTACAAATCTCAATAACGTACATTGACGGGAATCAGAATAGTTCAACAGAATTTTTTGATCAGATTGGGTTTTCGAAAAATATCAAATTTTAGTATCGTGAAAAAAAATATATTTTTTTAAAATAATTTTGTTGTATTAAAAGAAAGGTCTTAAGACTCAGATTAAGGAACGAAAGAAAGTTTTTAAAATTTTTTACCATGATTTTTTCCAAAAATGTGCCGAAATCTAAAAATCTGAAAAAATTCTGAGTAAAGCACATTAATGTGAACCGAAATAATACAACAGGAATTTTCGATCTTATAGTTATTTAAAAAATTATTGAATAGTTTGTGCACCATGATTACAATATTTACCTGACTGACTGGAGAACGGGATGGCTATAGCTAGGTCTTGATGCATCAAGTACGCTTGTAAGCCTCTAGATGAGGATTATTCTTTTAAAAGTTATTGTAATTTAATATTTTTAATTTTGTAACTTGTTCGGGTTCTTCAAACAAAAACGCAGAATGAAGATCAATTTTATTTACAATTAAAATGGTACACTTACATTTTTGTAGTAATGTAATTTCACTAACTTGCATTGTAAAAATTCTAATTGCAATCTGCCCAGTTGCATAAAAGTCTTAAAACTAGATGTAACTAAAACTCATTAATACCCATTGCATTGCTAGGCAATTGAGTGTTTTACATAGAGTTTTAGCTTACATCTAGTTTTAAGACTTTTATGCATCCGAGCATTATGGAATTATACTCATACGTAAAATACAAAGTTCATGTTATACTATTATTATTATATTTGTTGTACGGGTCAGAGCTTCTGTCTGACAGAATATACTCCGCGTAGGTAAAGCTGGTCATGGCCTGGTGAAGCGTATACATACGTGTATCTTGCTAAATTTTTTATGTACGCATATACATAAATATATGTTTTTTTGATGGTTCCTAGGCCATGTGGGGATACGCGCAATTGTGTTTTTCCGCTGAAGCAACTTATTCAGTGGTTATTCAGAATTACCCATCGCGGGCCTAATGAAAACTTGATATGTCCCCGCGGGATACTTGCAAAAACTTGTTGTACAATGTATTAAAGGATAATAAGAGAGGATGAAATATTGAGGAGGGGTTCTGTACCTCCCCCCTCCCCGCCAACACTGCCGAGACCTAAGATATAGCACGTACGTCGTAAGACCGTCGTTGAATCAAGACAGTCATCTTATTTAAAAGATTGGACTGAATGCGAAGTAAGAAGAACAAATTAAATTTTGTTTTTAATTTTCTGTAAAATAAAACCTGATGTACTATACGATATTTGATCATACAATACGTGGAGAACACGCTTTATGCAATATTAGTTAGCTGAGAGGACGGATTGGTGGCTTGATATGATGTAGCTATTATTTGTCAGTTTTATAGCGGTTAAGGTGGCGAGCAACAGTCAGATATATGTTATTAACTCGATAGATGTCGCTAGTAGAATCGAGGTCATGTGAGAGTGTCCATGGTTCATTCATAAGTAGGTATATAAACCGATAAAAGTAATAATACGTCACAATAGTTTATTTTAAAATATCTGTCGAGATATTTGTTTGTTTTGAAAAGATCAACAAAGGCAACCCGGCGATTTTCAAGATGGACCTCACCGAACTACAAATTGTCTGTATGAAATTTTGTTACAACCAATAATTTCTTTTTTTGGCCCCCTCCCGGGATTTTCTTTATGCTTAGGCAGACCAAACGATAAAAAATACTTTTTTTCTTAATATCGTTTTTAATATTAGATCCATAGTGCCATTAGTATGATGTATTAAAGAAAACAAATTTTCTATGCGATAGATTAAATATATATACAGGGTGTATCAAGATAGAGGAAACATTTTATTCAAAAACGCGAACCTAAGAGCAGCCTGAGGGAATAAAAAATCATGACCAAAGTTTACCCAAAAAATCAAATGGTAGAATTGAAATTTTGTGGAAAAAAAACGAAAATACAGGATATCAAGGATAACTTTGATTTTTAAATAGGAACGTATATCGTGTATTTTTGGGTAGAACTTTAGAAAAGAAACAATTTTTAATCCCAAAAATTTAAATTTTAAATTACTCCCTTATTATTGACTCAACAGCAAAAATGTATATAACAAATATTGTTAAGAATAAAAAGACAAATCTTTTATGTAAATTCATTTTTTTTATTGCATAAAGATTTGGAGAGTTATGGCGGAAAAACCTCAAAAATTTAAAATTAAAATTACTCCCTTATTATTGACTTAACAGCAAAAACTTATATTACAAATATTGTTAAGAATAAGAAGATAAATCTTTTATCTAAATACATTTTTTTAATTGGATAAATATTTGGAGAGTTATGGCGGAAAAGCTCCAAAAATTTAAAACTTAAAAAATTAATATCGCTCTTATTATAAAACTATTGCTAAAGTATTTTAAGGGTTTTCGCCTTCTTTTGACCTGTAGTATCACCCATTAAAAAAAAAAAATAAGAAGACCGTAAACATCCTGTATATTTTAAAATAACTTATTTCTTTGATACGTAATTATTTTTCCAGTTTAATATTTTTATTTGTAGAATAAAATACTTCTTCCCTCCTAACACTCGTTTCTCTTATAAAGAAAAAGTTAGCAACACTTCAAAAGTCACTATGTTTAACAGAATCGCGAGAGATACATTGGTCAGGAATTGTAAAACACATTTTCAAGACTGTACTGTTCACTATCCTTGTTAAAAGGAATGTTGGAAAAGTAAGTCTGGAAACAGTTATCTCGTTCAAGTCAACATTCTTGTAATAGTTGTCTTACCTTTAACAAAATGTACTTCTAACTAACTATTGTCATTGCTAGATTGTCGTGAGTGTCTGATAAAATGGTTCTTCATTGCGGGGGGGGGGGGGGGCTTCAAAACTTAGATAACACTTCGGAATGTCCAGCTTGCGATACAAACTCGGGGCTCGACCCATCCTCGAGCACAGGAAACTACTTTTTATTATCATTGCTAATCGGAAGTGACAATGTTATTTTCTCTCAGGTTAAGTGGAATGGCATAAGATGCAGGGGGTGAAGGGAGACATTCAACCATGGATTTCTTCCTGCAGGATCAACCGCAGAGAATAATCCACAGTCACATGCCTTCGTATAAGCCACTGTTGGAGGAACCTACAGACACCTCCACCGAATAGAAAAGCTTTCTATTTGTGAGACGTGTAACACAGATTTATCTGTGTTGCACGTTTTAACTCAGTGTGTACAGTTCGAGGATGTCAGGGAGAGGTTAGGCCTGTGCTATGACCTGTCAGTTGCTTTAAGTGATGACATACTCCTGGACAGGCTGATACTCTTCCTGAGAGAAACGAACTTATTGTTTTATGTATGAAATTTTGCACCTTGTTTTATTGTGTTATTTTTATTTTTTTGATCTGTAATATCTCACTGGACTCTATAGCCTTTTACCATCACAATCCGTTTGTTCGGTTTTTCGAACATACTTTTATTCTAATTTATTTGCGTTTGTCCGTGCAAAATTTCTTTATTGAGTATGTGTATAAGATTTTAACTATTTATTTATGATTTATTAATTCTTTTTAACAAATACTCTAATCATTTAGATGGAATGTGTTAGGCGCAAATAGCCATTGTTTCTATGCGCCAAAAATTTGAACCAACCAGCTATTATATTTTAATAATTTTAAATAAATACTTTTAAAATTCATCTTTATATGAACATAATAAAAGTGAGTGTTATCATCATCGGTGTCTGGATGGTAATGAATGAGGGGGTGGGAGGGGGGGGGGAGTGATCGTGGGTGCATGACATGAGACGCGGTGGTTATCGCAGCGATAAGTGTTCCGCCTGTCTCGCAACAGCATTAATAAAACATTTCAAACTTCCGAACAAAAGAAAAGACAAATGAAAAGCGATCGCAACATTCAAACTTTCAAATAAATGAATATTTGAGAGGAGCTGGAGTGACAGAACAAATGGTGGAGTGTTAGGGAGGCGGGAGGAAGGGTGAAGTGGCTCTAATGAATGACGCTAATTCGGTTATGACGTCAAGCATGATATAAATTCATGCAGTGGTAATTAGTTGGCTAACATTGTTGTTACAGTCACGGAACATGTTGAGAAGGACTGTAGTGCAGTTGGCTGGTACCACATTCAACTCCCGGTGCCGACAAACATTTTTCAAATAGATTCCCAGTCGTCCCAACTCGGAGTGAGGAGTACTCCCGCCCGAGGTATTTCTCCAAAAACAAATGAAAGGAGTTCGGTCTCATTCCCATTAAAGAATAAAAAAGAGAAGTTTAGAAAATGGTTTGGATTTGATCAATCACAATTTAGTTTTGAAGTAACAGAATATTTGTCAACTAAAATGACAAATGCAATTCAAGACCGGTGGAAATAGTGGAAAGCAATTACTAGTATGTACTACTACATGCATTACTAGTGATTAACAGTTGATCTGTTTAAGAGTATTAGGTTTAACACAAAAAATACATTTTTTTTAACATATTTTAAAATTTCATAGATGTGATCCGTTGCCCTCTTATAATAATCGCCTGGCCAAATTTAACCTTTGCACCCTAGAGCATCGTAGAATCAAATTGGATATGAATTTTATATTATATAAAATAGTAAATAATATGATAGACTTAACTGACATTCTGAGTCTAATTAATTTCAATACGCCAATCGTTCAAACAAGAAAAACTAATACTTATTAATAAAATTTCTTCAAACTTAGGTCAAAATTCTCCTTTAAACAGAACAATCCATACGTTCAATAAATTATTTAACAATTGTGATATTTACTTCTTGTCGTTCTCAAATTTTGAAATCATAGTTAATGATACACTAACAAAAATGGAGTAATTTACTCATTTTTATAATTCATTGTTTCTTTTCTTTTTTGTATTGAAATTTATAAATTTATAAAATTGTAAAAAATTGAGCACAAACTTGTAAAAATATTACTGTATTTTATATTGTAATATGTAACACGTTACAATAATATATGTGGGGGTCTCTAGGAATGAAATAGTTCTGTTGACCACCCAAACACAATAAATAAATAAATAAATAAATAAATAAACGCTATATAATACAAGTGATGCCCTTAAAAAGTGAAGAGTTAAAAAAAGGTCCTCAATTCTAAAATCCAAGTGATGACCTAAAAAAAGAGGTCCGCACTCAATATTTATTATGCCAATAGTTTCCTTTCTGGATCCCTACCAAGTTACGGTATTGGCTGGACCGATTATGCGATTATTATTATTATTATTTCTTTTTATTTTTTAGTGCGGCCCTTTTTTACGATAACACTACTTGCACAAACTGGCCTTTTCCAAAAAAAGTTTGGAAAAGGCCAACGAGCGGTCCAATCGCAGAAGCTGGCGTCCAGACATTGTGCTGGCAACTCAGAGGTTCTTGGAAAAGACTACTTATTTAAAACCATTGTGAGTGACTGAATAAAGATTTTGCCAACCATCACCACGAGCAGTTTCAGCTAAATTAACGGAACACATCGTCCTCCTTTGAGTGTCAGGTTTATACCTACCCATAATAGAAATAATGAATGTACAGTACAGTATAGTGTACAGCGCACCGTTTATTCTGTGAAGTTTAACTTGACTTTATTAGTATTAAATGACTGTGATTGAATAGAAATTGTATTTTAAAGGTCATCTCCAAATGTCTGCTCACCTCAGTTAGATATTACATTTAATGAATGTGGCGCATCTCTGGTTATCAGTGGTTGTTACAGCTCATGTCTGTTCATTCCTGCATGTGGACTTGTCTAGTTTTGAAATGGCTCAGCATTTTAGTATTTTTGGGAATTCTCCCCGGCGATTATCTTGAGAGCACTTGTTCTATCTTAAGTGTTATTGCCTTTTAAGCTATCTTAGTGATGTGAGTGTGGCCCGTATGTCACTGCTATCGCGGACACCCCGTGCTTTACTTTTTCGACTGTCGAGGGCGGTTGGCGGGGGGCGAGGCGGGGCCGAAGGGGTGTCACTAGGTGTGTGGGAATGTTGGCGAAGAGCGCAGACACTTGTGATTGCCTCCATATCGCAAACACATTACACACAGATATCGTCAAGTACTGAATGTCTGCCATTGACACTGCCACTGACACTGCCACTACACAGGTCAGGACTGCCACAGCCCGAACACCATCACATGTAAAATATCCACAAATATTTATTTTTATTTTTATTTTTAGAATATGGCTACACAACAGGACATAGTTCATAAAGAACTTGTCCTAATAACAGTGTCGCACTGCTATACACATTATTTTATGTCAGCAACAAAGAATAATAATTAACAACTTACAACTAAACCCAAATCCAAATTACAAAAACCTAATATAACAAACTTTACGATAGTAATTCAATCAGTGAGTGTTTAAACTTTCTAAAATTAGTCGAAAAAATATCTGGGGCATCAGTAGAATTGGAAATGCTATTAAATTCTAAACACATTCTATTCATAGGGGAATTATAGGCAAAATTAGTTCTATTATAAGGTAACAAAAACGGATCCTTCATTCTTGAGTTAAAAACAGGTATACGAAATGATAACGAATTTATCAATTCAGGGCAATCTACTTGAGAGTGAATTATTTTATGCAAAAAAGATACAAATGATACAAATTTTATATTATTATTAGGAAATTTAAAGTTCAAATATTTGATAAATTTATTTTGTATTTTTTCTATTCGATTAATATAATTCAAATAATTACAACATCATATGTATTTATTTTCCTGATTTCAGGGTGACATATTAATTCCTTCATTCTTGGACAACGGTCAGTGCGTTTTTGTATTTCTCTTCCATCTTATTCAAAGAAGATTATAACATTCACAAAAAACTTGAACCTTTTAAAATACAATTACAATTTAAATAATTTGCCACTGCAACCAGTATCAGAAATTAAGGACCTTGGAATCATCTTGGACTCTAAATTAATTTTTGATCAACACATCGACCTTATTGTCAAAAAATCACTCAGAAACTTAGGATTTACCTTCAGAGTCACGAGCGAGTTTTCAAATCATCGAGCACTTATCTATCTGTTTAACAGTTTAGTTAGAAGCACACTCGAATATGCTAGTCCGACTTGGAATCCTCGATATAGTACATATATTGACAGAATGGAAAAGGTTCAAGAGAAATTTATCGACAAATTAAACTATAAGTTTAATAGACACCTGCATTTTCGCTCATACGAAGAAAATTTAAATTTTTACTCTTTTTAAAGATAGGCCTAAAAGATTCACGCAAAGGGATATTACATAAAACACGCAAGGCTCTTTTTTGTGCTTGCAAAACCTCAATAGCACTTGGACTGGCGCCACATAATAAAATACCGTAGGAGAGGTGGCAGTTTATTAAAGAGAAGTATGCAATTCGGGCAACATCAAACGGAAACACATCGACCAATTTTCGCATAGCAAAAATTGATCTATGAATTTTACTAACGGTGTCTGATAGTGCTGCTTCCATTTCAATTTACTGTCAATTATCATCCCAAGAAACTTAACCGTATCGGTGTTGGTGTTATAATCATGACGATTATGCAGTACCATCTGTTGCGTTTTGTTGCGATTCAGTTTAAGCCTATTGCTTGTGGATGTTTCGGCACAAACAAGTGCGTCATTCGCTAATTTTAAAGCATCATTAACTGAGTTTGATGCATTTAAAATGGTGGTGTCATTGGCAAATAAAATAATTTCCGAAGCATCTATGTTTGCTGGAAGATCATTAATAAAGATTAAAAATAAGACTGGACCCAAAACGCTACCTTAGGGAACACCGAACTTGATTGGTTGCAACGAAGATCTTATGAATCAAATCAAATCAAAAGTACATTAACTGTCAATTAACATGAGTTGTAAGTGAGACGTTAGTTAATGTATTCTAACTTATACTATAAATGATGGTGAGCTTCATGGTTACAGAATTTGTAGATAATCTCCGAGTGATTGTACCAAAATACAAAATAGTTCTGATGTTTTTTTTTACAGCCATGTAAAGAGAGTTGTGATGAAGCCGACCCTGTGCTAAGTTATGTGAAAATCTGAAAGTCGAGCAAATGTAACAGTTGGAGTGTCATTTGTTAGGATCGATAGCGGGACGGCATCTTGTCTCGTCACTTCCGGCTGCAGCGAGTGACGTTCACCCCATGTCTGTCTACCCCCGGGGGCAGACCACCCCGGGGGTCAGTGCCCACCCTCTGTCCCCCCCCCCCGGCTGTTTAATATTTCAGTGAGTGGATGACCCACTTCGCAACGGGACATGCGATAACAACAACCATATCGCACACAACTTTATATATGTAGTTACCTGCTACCCTGCCATACACTAAAAGGAAACTCATTATTTAATGTAGTCAATGGGCGTCCACAGAGGAGGGAAACGGAACACGTGACCCTTGCAATCGGGGAAAAACTATATTTTTACTTTATATAAAACAATTACAAAAATCCAAGTTCCCTCCACCCTGGAATATTGATATTAAATATTATTTATACTATTAAAATATTCAACAATGATAATAGGTTTGCAAATAGGACACTTATTCAGCCTGACGGTTCAAACGAACCTATTATCCCTGTCACAGGTATTCATTGCAAGTTATTAATAAAGCAAAAAATCAGCTGTGGCCACCAGAACCGACAGCCACCATGTAACCAATAAGCTACCGTTTAACATGTTTTAAAATTTAGAAACTAAATCAAAAATTTCATTTGCCATTTTATATGCCGAGCGCTCATACGTATGGCAAAATTGGTAAATAAAATATTTCACTAAATTTTTATAGAATGCTTCAAAACAAAACGAAAAACCAACTCAAAAAATTCCATAGTTCGGAAAAATATAAAAAGTTTTCTACCGAGTAATTTTAATGAATAAATTTTGAATTCATTTAAAAAATCATCTGTGGCCACCACAGGACCGACCGCCATAAAGTACTTGTATAAAATACATTCTAGCAGCAGAGTAGAAATAACTTGGGCTAATATTTTCTAACAGAGATATTATTTATCATGACCATGGAAACGTTACATATAAGTATGAAAAACTTTTACAAAAATATTTCGTTTTATCAAAAAACGTCTCAAATAAAAGTTATTAGTTATTGCATTCATAGCAACTTTTGTTCAATAAATTTTTTCGAAATATTTGTCTGTTGCTAATTATTTGCAAAAATCTTAAAATCGATACGAGTAAACTCCCATTTATAGTCAACCGATTATTACCAAAAGTTGATAAACTTGTGCCATTGATGTCAAAAGCTTAAATGTGCAGTTTCATAAAAATCCTTTAAGCCGAATTTGCACTGCACGTGTACACGGACAGACAGACAGACGGACGGACGGACGGACGGACGGACGGACAGACGAACGGACAGACAGACCAACAGACATCATGCTAAAAATTGTCAAAACATTATGTAGAGACCTCAATTCGTGGAGATCTATCAAAATCTCGATATGTCAAAATCGGTATGATCACAATACCTCCTTTATATATGTTGGCGGTCGGTAAAAAGAATAATTAAATAAAAGTTACTAATCATATGTTGTATAGCAAATTTCTTCAAATATTTTTTTTGAAATATTTGTTAAGAAATATTCGTAAAATACTTAAAAATGACACGAGTAAAATTCGGCTTGCTTCATACTGACCAATTTTTACCAATAGTTAACCAAATGGCAGCATTGATTCCAAAAGCTGAAATATGAAGTTTCAGAAAAGACCTTTTAGCCAAATTCGCTCTATACATATCCACGGATCGACAGACAGGCAGACAGACATTATGTTATAAATAGTCAAAACGTTATATAGAGACCTCAATTCAAGAAAATTCATCGAAATCTCGATATTTGAATACCGGTATGATCACAATATCTCCTCTCAGACGTGCACCGAGTACTAATTTTTAGAAGAGACATGGAAGGCAAAAAAAAAATATTTTTTCTTAAATACACCTATAAAAATTTGAAGCTTTCAAGATGAAAAGATAAAAAGCAAATGACTCTTTGGCTTGCTTCCATTTTTAGGGTTTTGTAGGTATGACCAAAAAACCCTTATACCGTCATTTTGTCGTCTGTCTGTCTGTCTGTCTGTCTGTCTGTCTGTTCGGTAAAAATTGTAGCCAAACGGCTAAACCTAGAGAGTTGAAATTTGGCATGCTTATACAACTCTTTGACCCGCACATAGGAAAAATACTAAAACATCTAAAAAACATACCCCCCTAAAAATATAAACAAATATGTGCTCATCGAAAACAAAAATATTTTTTTAAAATTCTGAGTAGGGTATCAAATGAAAGTCCTTGGTACGTGGATTAACGATCAAATTTTAATTTTTGCAAAATAAATTGTTTTGAAGCGATTTTTGCCAAAATTGTGCAAAAAAA
Organism: Liopterus haemorrhoidalis; assembly: GCA_963971575.1. Classification (NCBI taxonomy): domain Eukaryota; kingdom Metazoa; phylum Arthropoda; class Insecta; order Coleoptera; family Dytiscidae; genus Liopterus; species Liopterus haemorrhoidalis. The sequence goes on from OZ020611.1 coordinate 579,019, forward strand.
ATTTTGTCCCACACCCTGTAGCCCAGATGTTTTAAACTAAAAATCTAAAAAAATTCTAAGTAATGTATATTGGTGTGAACCGAAATAGTACAATAGGAATTTTTGATCAGATTATGTTTTCGGAAAATAACGCATTTTTTGTGGTTTTTGGTTCACAAAGTACAAAAGTTATACCAATGTAAGACACTCACATACCAGGCGTGCGATAGCTAAGTGTAAGCTGGAAAACGAAGGGTTTCGAGTTCGAGTACGGAGCGAATTTTATTTTTTGTTTTTTTTTGCATTTTTATTATGTTGAAATTATTTTGTCAAAATTGTAGTTATATTTTGACAAATGTTGTATTTAATTTTTAAGAGCGTAAATTTAGAACCAGTCTTATTATATGATTAACAGACGATAAATTATTTTAAAAATATCGTTCATTTTGCCGTGATTACTACAAAGTAAAATTTGTCCTACACACTCAGCATACCGCCTTCACTTATTATATACCTGCGAAACCCTGAAATGTGTAAATATTCACACTTCACATCAATTTTTGAAAATGGTGGATATTCGTCTTAAGTGAAAATAGTCAATTTTACAAAAAAAAAATAAATAAATGTTTATTGCATTGTTGGAAGGGTGAGGTGGGGTTCTAAGGCCCGTGATCCCCCCCCCCCCCCTCCCTCCTGAATACATGTCTGTCTCCCTTATACGTGTGGCAGTCAATAAAAAGTAATTATAGAAATTGCATTACCTAAGACGGAATTAGAAACCTGGACGTTCGTAACGGAAAACTATGAGAATAATGCGTAACTAGAGACTTGTCGAGCCAGCAATATTTAATGTAGACATTCAATATATATCAGAGGCAATGAGCAGTCTATATATTAGTAGGAGTAGGAGTAGCGGGTAGCGTGGAGCCTGCCATTGATAGCGAACATTAATATAAATCGACCATTCCGGAGTTAATGTAATTGTGTATATAACCGCAGTAGAGCGCGACGGTCGGGGACGGCCCATTAGACTGTGAGATACACCCACCCCCGGAGCCGTTTAAAAATCAGTTGCGGAGTCATTAAGAGGTAATTTGGCGGTGCGGGCGGCGGCACTGATATCGCTATCAGTGACTGCACCGGGGGCGGACGACAGACGAGCGAGCGATGCGATGCGATGGAGCAGTTACCGTGGCTTTAATTAATAATTAATAAGCGAACTTGATTTAGTGTTAGTAATTTCTTTGGCGGGAGTTGGCGCAACTCCGGGGCTAATGTAATCTCAGCGGCAGCGCTAATGGCCGATCGACCTATTAACTGATCTCGGCCTCATCCTCACCTCTTATCTCTGTTACATCATTGCTCTTATAAATCACCTCCATCCATCCCTTCAACCCTTCCTCCCCGTTCATCCCCTCTAATCAAACACAAACACCGTTAATCCCCTAATAAAATATTACCATCAAATTCACACATTTCAGGTTTTTGTATGAATCTACGCAGTGGAGAACACGAGCAGAGTGAATGCTGGATGTCTGAGAAATATTGGGCGCATGTTTTGCCATCATAATGTCAAAATCAGCAATGTTCATTTTTTAGGGTTTTGTAGGTATGACCAAAAAACCCATATACCGTCATTTTGTCGTCTGTCTGTCTGTTCGGTAAAAATTGTAGCCAAACAGCTAAACCTAGAGAGTTGAAATTTGGCATGCTTATACAACTCTTTGACCCGCACATAGGAAAAATACTAAAACATCTAAAAAACATATCCCCCTAAAAATATAAACAAATATGTGCTCATCAAAAAAAAAATATTTTTTTAAAATTCTGAGTAGGGTATCAAATGAAAGCCCTTAGTACGTGGATTAACGATCAAAATTTTATTTTTGCAAAACAAATTATTTTGAGGCGATTTTTGCAAAAATTGTGCAAAAAAAATTTTGTCCCACACCCTGTAGCCCAGATGGTTTAAACTAAAAATCTTGAAAAATTCTAAGTAATGTACATAATAGTACATAGTAAGTAAACAGTAATAGTCTAAACGGAATAGTACAACAGGAATTTTTGACCAGATTATGTTTTTGGAAAAAACCGCATTTTTTGCGTTTTTTGGCTAATAATGTACACAAGTTATAGCTTTGTAACACGTTGCAATGGAACGTGTATGCTGGTGTAGTGGTTTCTGACGCTGGTTTTTCACCCAAGTAACTCGATCCGATAGGGATCGAACCCTGTGAGAAGGGACAATATTATTTTTTTAAATTTTTATATTGTTTAAATTATTTTTTCAAAATTCTAGTTATATTTGGGCAAATGTTGCATTTAATATTTAAAAGCGTAAATTTAATAACCAGTGAAAATAATTTAAATTATAATTTAATTCTGTTTCAATGTACACGAAATCAGAGGGGCGGAACTTATAACAACCAATGGAAGCCATAGGCGCAATTTTTAAAATTCTTAATGAACCTTGCTATATAAAAAAAAAATACTGTACATATTTAGAAACCTAAATAATGGTATTAGGCGTTCAAATTAAAATTAAGAAAAAAAATATTTTAATATAAAATTTGTTTTGGCATCCCAAATAATCATCATTCACTTACTAAATACCTGCAAAACCCAGAAATGTGTGAAAATTCACACTTCACATTTTTTTTTTTTTCTTTTTAGTATTTCCTGTAACCAAGCTACTCTTATATCGTCACACATCTGTTGAAATTTTGGCCAAACTGAATTTTGGTTATTGAAATTTGTATGCATGGCAGGCGCGCATCTAGATTTATTATAATTAATAAATTTGTATTGTTAAAACCAGGAGTTGCCTTTCAGTATAACCACCCACGTGACAATATATTAAGTGGAACGTAAACTAACTGTTTTATTTTTTATCTCAAACTGTCCTATTTTTTAACATGTTCCATCGAGAAGCAGTAATAAAGGTGATCAATTTTCTGAAAATATTATGTTAATTTGTCTGTTTTGGTAGACCATTTTAGGGTCCCCCTGATCTGGGCCCCGGGCCTGTGCCCTTGTAGCCCTTGCCTAGCTACGGCTCTGACTCCTGTATGTAAATTGTCTTTCTTTCACCATTTGTATCATCAGACAGTTGCAGATACTGGGAAATGTTATAAAATTCACACAAAACATTTTCGGGTGATTTTGCTCGCGAGATCTCGAGCTTTATAGTGCAAAGTGGGGCATTAGCAATGTTGATGCGGGGCCGCCCAACACCGGCGCACGGGGCACAGGGCTCTGTCGCCCTTTTCCATGCATTGTCAGTATATGCATTGCCAATGAGTGCAGGGCCGCCCCCTTCTCACCCCTTAACCCGGCCCACAACAAACGCTCACATTATGGAAATAGGAAACTATACTTAGAGCTGAATACCAAGGCCACTGTTATCTTATATTTCACAACAAAATATAAGAAGCAATTCAAAATCTTAAACCCTGGTGGACGAGAATCAATGAATTTCTGGAAGGCCAGTTTTACAGCATTGTCGGAATTAAACTGTTTTCCTATTAAAAAGTTGTCCAAATTGGGGAAGAAGTGGTAGTCAGTGGGGGCTAGGTCAGGTGAGCATGGAGGATGATGTAAAAGTTCCAACTGCAATTCCTGTAATTTTGCCACAGTCATTTGTGCAGTGTGTGGTCTAGCGTTATCATGCAATAAGATAGGAGTCGATCTGTTGACCAATCTAGGCTGTTTTTCTTTAAGTTTTTGCATCATTTCGTCCAGTTGGTTGCAGTATATTTCTGCTGTGATCGATGAGCCGGTCTGCGATGCCGTAGTTCCACGTAAGAACTCATACTTCATAATACTGCGAATTTCCGACCGTTCCATTTTCAACAAAATTAATTTTTTAAAAAAGATTTTGAAATTTTTTAGGGCATACAATGATTTCTTTAAACAGTTGTGTAACTTATCAACAAAAAAAAAAACAGTGGCGAAGGGAAACCTCCGTTAGACTTGCCCTCCCATAAAAAAAAATATTTAAAAAAAAAATGTAAATTTAAAAAAAAAAAAATAAATATTTAGATAAATCTTCAAAAATACATCAAATTATGTTCTATACAAATTTTTGTCCAAGGCTTGCTTTACTAGTTTACGAATTAATTATTATGACCATAGAAACGTTACATATAAGTATGAAAAAATTGAGACTTGGAAAAATTTTAAATAATTTTACAAAATTTTTTCGAAATTTTTCGTTTTACCAAAAAACGTCTCAAATAAAAGTTATTAGTTATTGCATTTATAGTAACTTTTGTTCAATAAATTTTTTCGAAATATTTTTCTGTTGCTAAATATTCGCAAAAATCTTAAAATCGACACGAGTAAACTCCCATTTCTAGTCAACCGATTTTCATAAAAAACAATAGGGTTCTTCCCATTTAATAGGAGAATTTTTTTGTACCAGAACGAACTTTTTAAGTTAAACCGTTTTTGAGTTATCGTGTATACACACAGACACACAGACAGACAGACACACACACACACACACACACACATACACACACACACATACGGACGGCACTTCGAAAATAGGTTTTTTGGATTTCCTGGACCATGACACGTGGTCATCCGTCAAAATCTCGACATTGAAAATTTTCGCGATTACAATACTTGCCCCTTATATATTAAGGTCGGGCAAGTAAAAACAGAACGGTATAATATTAAGGCAATGTCAAATAATAAGCTGTTAAAGTTGGCAATATTATTAAGTACAAATTTCATCCTTGATGACCTGATAATTATTCGATAGGCCACATTCATTCCACAATTGCCCACCGTTCTTTTAACAGACATTTTTTTACGCCCCACGGTTAAATTTAAAAGTGCCTATGATTATGTTATCCAATGGGAAAGACAAGAAATGGAGAAATGAGCTGAAGATCGAACATATATTGTTGTACAAGATTCCTGAAACGATCCGGTAATCAACATAGCAGTTGGAGAATTTGTACGATTACATTTATCAGATAAAACTGTATTCCATCCTAGTTCATCTTTCATATCCCGTACAACAGTGTTTGTTTTTAGTATTGGACGTTAAGTAAAAAGTGTTGTCTCCCTGAACCTGAGCTGAGTGTGTGCAGCCGACCTGACTTGACTGTTCTCTGTTAACGATTCGTGAAAAAATACTCCATGAATCTCCGCTCGCACTGTTGTGAACGGACTCACGATTTCTCCCTTTCATTTTTTATGAGACGTGTTGTGTGAGTGGGAGGGGGGGTCAGGGGGCTCGGACGGGACCTGTTGCTGGTGATGTATGTGCGGTGACGGCCGCCGCCGGGACGCCGACGCTCGGACACTCATGACCGAAGAAATAGTCACCACATTTTCAATAAGAGATTTCTACCATATTTATTTATTTATGTAATAGAGTTGTATACAGGACAAACTAAAAACTACAACTTCGATTGTTATACTGTAGTACATTATAGTAATTTATAGATGATAAATATGAAATAAAATAAAAAATAATAAATATATATACAGAAGAATGATTAATTTTCATTGAAAGTGCTTTGAACACTGAATGTATGATGGTGACGTTTTATAGTGTTTAAACTCAAATAAAATGGATCAGCCTCCAATGATATATTATTAAATGTATAAACTAATCGGTTTAAGGGGGCGTTTTGGGCATAGTTACTCCTAGCAAAAGGTTGTCGAAAAAGGTATTTATTTCTTAAGTTGCGAAGTGGTATATTTAAATCAATATTCATAAGGAGATACGGTGAATCAATTAAGTTTTTAATAATTTTAGTAAGAAAAATTACATCATTGTTCATGCGTCTGCTATGTAAGCAGTGATGGCATCCTACCGGTTCGGACCGGTTCGCGCGAACCGTTTCTTAAAATTATTGAAACCTTAGGGAACCGGTTGTTAGAATCATTAATAATAAATGAATTACTCTGACTTCAGTTTTGAATCGTGCGCCGTGCCCTGCAGTGTTACAAATGTAATATTTATTTTATAGGTTATTAATCAGGGCTTCGAACCGAAACTGAACCGAAAACCGAAAAAAACCGTTATTTTTGTCGGAACGAAAACCGGAACTGAACCGAAAAAAAAAATATCAGTTTATTTCGGTTCAGATAATGGTTATGTGAGTGAATATAAATTACATTTTATTTAACATTATTTTTTAAACTGCATGATGAGCAAGTAATAAAGAAATTGCGATTTTATTATTTCAGGGGACGGGGGAACGCCCAGAACTCCCCCTGGCAGCGGCCTTGATATGATTATTACAAAGAATAAAATGTTCTTCTAAATTATAGTAGAATAGTATATTCTGTAACAAGGTTGGAATGAGAAAATTCGATGCGAGTGGAACATTCCGAGCGCGAGCCGCAGGCGAGCGTGAGGAACCACGAGCATCGAATTTTCTCATTCCAACCGAGTCACAGACCCTACTTTCTCCACGACCACCAGAAAGAAAAAAAAAATTAACAAATAATTATTTTAACAAACATTTTAACTTAACACATAATTTATATTACATAACAAATTAATCAATTAATTAAACTTTTTTTTTATTTATTTATTATTTGTTTAATTTTAATTTAATTTGCCGCACATCGACCACTATTTTAGGTTAGGAAGTTAAGTTGCATTTATTTAATGTAAATGTTGCATATATCTTAATGTAACCCTACAAAAACAAAAGAAAACAAGTATGGAATAGTTATTCCATAACAAGTGATGGAATGAAATACACGCAAAATGCATAAGAAGATAAGTGCTTTAGAATAACATTCCAACTCTTGTGTTAGAATATTAACTTTCTGTAGTCAAAATTGGTTTTAGAATTGGTAAATTCTATAGTGGTCGTGGAGAAAATAAATTTATAATACAAATAAAAGCATTTAAAAATTTATCACTCGAAAACCGAAAAAAAACGTTATTTTTGCCGGAACGAAAACCGGAACCGAACTGATATATATATATTTTTTAATTGAACCGGAAAGAAAACCGAAACGAAAAAAATAACGATTCGAAGCCCTGTAATAAATTTTAAAAAACATTTTTAAATTTTTATATTTAAAAATGCTGTGCACTGTCGGGATCCATTTATTGTTAAGTTAGTTAAAATTTTTGGCGCACAGCAACAAAGGCTATTTGCGCCTAACGCAGCCCATTTAAATGACTAACTATATATTAAAAACAATATATTTGTGCTACCCTGGGTTGTAAATAATACACAATTCTGCTTGGATGAATAACTATTATTTATTATCTATGAACTCTACACTTATATTATTTTCCTACACTAATAGTCCTCACTCTACACTACTGATATCCGTACACGACTGCCCAGTAATGTGATGTTTCTCTCTTATCTAAATCATCTCATTAACGGTGCTTCCCGTTACGTCACACTCATTAATGGGTCTCCACAATATTAGACAATAAATAAATAGATAAAATCATTAAAAATACTCAATAAAAGAAATCTTGCACTGACGAACACAAATAAATAATATAAAAAGTCTGTTCGAAAATTTGAACAGACTCAGGGTGATGGTAAGAGGCTGGAAAGGGGCCAATTACCATCGAATATCACAGTCAATAACTAGAAACACATTAAAATAAGGTGCAAGACTTCACACATAAAACAGTAAGTTCGATTCTCTCTGGAAGAGTATCAGCCTGTCCATGAGTACCCTGTCGTCACCCAAAGCAACTGACAGGTCATAGCACAGGCCTAACCTCTCCCTGATGCCGACCGGCGTAGCGTAGTGGTAACACATGTACTCTGCGTTGCGAAGGTCTCGGGTTCGAATCCCGTTCAGGCATGGAAATTTTCTCGAATAAAAATTGTCCTGGCTAATTGCCACAGTAGCAAAGGCCATTAAATTAAAAAAAAAAAAAAAAAACCTCTCCCTGACATCCTCGAACTGTCTTTTCTTGTTAAAATACAGAACTACGCAAAAGCAATTTAGTTCCGCGTAAACGTTTAGAATAGCCTATAATGCTAATACTGGTTAACAAAATTATTACAAATTTAAAAAATTATTTTTAAATTTTTAAATTAAATTGCTGTGTACTGTCGTGGACCATTTATTGTTTACGCAATACAGAACTACGCAAAAAAAAATCCACATTAAAATTTTCATTAGCGAAACTAATTAAGAGGATTAATTTCTTTACTTAAGCCTTTATTTGATAATATTGGTAGACATTACGTCATTAATCCTTCCAAATATTTCTCGTTCATAATCGTTTATGAAACGTTCAACTTAACGTTCAAGTAACAACACATGTTGACCAGTGCATTTTTTGTATAAAATACCCTTAAATAACTACCTTAAGCGCTAGTAGCCCTAAATGCTGTGTGTACACATTTTTACCAGTTTTATAAAAAGTAAAATTTGAAAAAGTGCAATAGTGATGAAACAAGTTGAGTGTCTATTGAAGGGTTAAGAAGGGACTTCCTATACTGAGTCGACATCCCTTGGGAGCTAATAGCCAAAGATGCTGCATCCCATTTTCTCAAAATTCAAAAATTTTTGTGGATTTTAAATTTTTTGTAAGTATTGTACAGGTAAATTTTATGTTTTTTCGATTGAATATTTTTAATAGCTCTAAGTATGTATGTTCCTTGGGCGCTAATAGCAGAAAATGCTACACACCATTTTCTTAAATTTACAAAAATTCTGTGGATTTTAAATTTTTTGTAAGTATTGTGAATTTTTGGAATGTTTCTACGTCTCAATATTTTTAACAGCTCTAAGTAAGTTTGTATGTTCTTTGGGCGCTAATAGCCTAAACTGCTGTACACCATTATTTCAAATTTCAAAAAATTCTGTGGATTTTAAGATTTTTGTAAATATTGTGCAGAAAAATGGTTTTGAAAATGTTTTTCGATTCAATATTTTTAATAGCTTTAAGTTGTATGTTCTTTGGGTGCTAATAGCCAAAGATGCTGCACACTATTTTTACAAATTTCAAAAAATTATGTTGATTTTTTTGTAAGTAAATTTTTTGATATTTTTTTGATTCTGTAACTCAGATTTTATTTTGTTTTTTTTTTATTTTTATGGCCATTGCTGCTTTGGCAATTAGCCAGGACAATTATTTTTTGAAAAATTCCATGCCTGAACGGGATTCGGACCCGAGACCTTAGCAACGCAGAGCATATGTGTTACCACTACGCTACGCCGGTCGGCTTTTTTGTAATTGACTTGAAAAATTTAAAATTATTTTTCAAAAATATATATTTCTATATTTTTTTGGAATATTTTTCAATTCAATATTTTTAATACAATTAAGTAAATCTATACGTAATTCGGGCGTTAATAGCCTAAATTGCTGTATAAGTTGCTTAGTATGACATGCTCCCTAACAACCTAAAAAGAGGGAACTATGGATGCTGGGCAACACCTTAAAAAACTCAAAATATCCACGATTACATATTGCCAGGGTTGGGGATGCAATCGCGTGTATTCTGCTCCATTGATCCTTAGTATAAAGTGCTGCCTAGGAACGAAAACCGGAGCTGAACCGAAAAAAAATATCAGTTTATTTAGTATAAACCGATTTAAAGTTAAATATCTAATTCGCTATGTAACCAAGTTGATACGTCAGCGCTCATAGCGATCTGCGTTTAATCATTGGTTTTCTAATTTTTCAAACAGGTAACTTGCAAACTAGAGTTCGAATCCTGTCAATTTTAATTTTTTTTGTGTTTTTTTTTTTGCAGTTTTCTTTTGTTTAAATTATTTTGTCAAAATTCTAGTTATATTTTGGTAAATGTTGCATTTAATTTTTAAAAGCGTAAATTTAATAACCAGTGGGAAGTGTTGAAATTATAATTTAATTCTGTTTGATGTATACGAAATCAGAGGGCGGGGCTAATGATTTAAGCAACCAGTAGAAGCCATAGGCGCAATTTTCAAAATCTTAATGAACCTTGCTATGTAAAAAAAATACTGCACATATTTAGAAACTTAAATAATGGTATTAGGCATTCGAATTAAAATTCATAAAAAAATATTTTGACATAAAATTTGTTTTGGCATCCCAAATAATCATAATTCAGTTATTAAATACCTGCAAAACCCTGAAATGTGTGAAAATTCACACTTCACATCCATTTTTTTACATGTTCTAAATATAAATCCTAGATTCTGGTACGCTTTCTTACACACGTGATCAATATGAACATTGATAGCAATTTTTGATCAAAATACATTCCCAAGATACTTCATAACAGATACTTCCTTTAGCAAGTTGGTATCGATGTTATAGTGATTCTGGATTAAATTAATATTTTTATATACAGTGCTTGCATAAAAACAGAATTTGTAATAATCCGTAGCAATTTTTTACGTTTTATCAAACTTTTATTTTTATATAAATATTTCACAGAGGGATTTTTCAATATAATTTTGTCAAATATGTGTTTTTACATTTGATATTTATTTTTATTCTTGGTTTTAATTTGTTTTTTGTAAATAATGTAAGTACTTTTTAAAAGTCCCTCTAGAATTTAACATAATTCCGCATGTTTGTTTTTCCTAAAACACACAACATAATGTAAATGAAGAAAAAAATTCAAAAAAATAATTTTATAACATTCTACAAATACATATACAGCGTATACATTAAATTTATTTACTTCTGACTTTTCGCATACATTTAAATTAGAGATGAACATTTCAGCATTGATGATTTTTTTTAATTGGAGGGTCTGCACTTTGGGGTGAGCATGTATATATTTCAAAATAAAAAATTGTTTAAATACATTCCATGTATAATTGGTAATTTGTGATGTAGGAAACCCAAAAATTCCACCTTTTTGCGGGAATAAGCTGTTGCAGTTTCTTCCTAAACATTTCCAGCTTTAGAAAATAATACTTCTGAATAGACTGTACTTGCCAACGAAAGCTTTTGCTAATGACGCCAACTATGGAAACATATTATAAAGAATTTGCTATTATCGAAAAGGACATGATGTTCTTTTTTAGGGTTTTGTAGGTATGACCAAAAAACCCTTATACCGTCATTTTGTCGTCTGTCTGTCTGTCTGTCTGTCTGTCTGTCTGTCTGTCTGTCTGTCTGTCTGTCTGTCTGTCTGTCTGTCTGTCTGTTCGGTAAAAATTGTAGCCAAACGGCTAAACCTAGAGAGTTGAAATTTGGCATGCTTATACAACTCTTTGACCCGCACATAGGAAAAATACTAAAACATCTAAAAAACATACCCCCCTAAAAATATAAACAAATATGTGCTCCTCGAAAACAAAACTATTTTTTTTAAATTCTGAGTAGGGTATCAAATGAAAGCCCTTAGTACGTGGATTAACGATCAAATTTTTATTTTTGCAAAATAAATTATTTTGATGTGATTTTTGCCAAAAATGTGCAAAAAAAAAAATTTGTCCCACACCCTGTAGCCCAGATGGTTTAAACTAAAAATCTAAAAAAAATTCTAAGTAATGTATATTGGTGTGAACCGAAATAGTACAACAGGAATTTTTGATCAGATTATGTTTTTGGAAAATAACGCATTTTTTGTGGTTTTTGGTTCACAAAGTACAAAAGTTATAACAATGTAAGACACTCACATGCATGGCGTGCGATGGCGACATGCGTTAGGGCACTCTTAAACTGGCTGGAAAACGAAGGGTTTCGAGTTCGAGTACGGAGTGAATTTTATTTTTTCTGTTTTTTTTTTTGCATGTTTATTATGTTGAAATTATTTTGTCAAAATTCTAGTTATATTTTGACAAATGTTGTATTTAATTTTTAAGAGCGTAAATTTAATAACCAGTCTTATTATATGATTAACAGACGATAAATTATTTTAAAAATATCGTTCATTTTGCCGTGATTACTACAAAGTAAAATTTGTCCTACACACTCAGCATACCGCCTTCACTTATTATATACCTGCGAAACCCTGAAATGTGTGAATATTCACACTTCACATCAATTTTTCTAATAGTAATGCCAAATAAGTGTCCAATTGTATCCAAACTGTTTTTTTTTTTTTTTTTTTTTTTAATCGGTCTCTTGTTTGTATTTCAAAAAATCAATTTAAAGAAAATCTTTTCGAGCTTTCTTCTCTTTCAGATTAGAGCATTAATTTCCAAAGTGGTTGCTATAGACCCTCGGAGTCGATATGGCATTGTTAGGGGTCGATTTAGACCCGGGGGCCGATGGAAAATTGATCGGTCTTTGTTGTCCGAGGACCGATGGGCTGTTGTTGAGGCTGTGGTCGGCGTACTTGCTATTCTTTTCGATTTCTTGTCTCTTCTGGTCATCATTTGAAATTTTAAGATTTCCCCAGGTCATAAATTGAAAATTTTGGATGTGGAGTACATCCCCCCTTCCACCGGGTTGCCATATAATTTTTAATAATCCGGCTGTGAGTTTATTACATAGTTTGAGGGGGTCGCGATGTAAGTCTGGTTTAGAGCTATTCTCGAGAATGGGCGTAAGGCTTATAGGTCTGAAATTTGAGAGGTTATTAGAATCTCCCTTTTTAAAAACAGGTACAATTTTTGAATATTTTAAACTTTGTGGAAAGGTTCCTGATCCAAACATATTATTAGTGATATGTGCTGAGGGCTCTGCAATATGGTCGCTAGATAATTTAATTATGTTGGTAGTTAACCCGTACGGGTCGCTACTGTTAGAGTTATTGAGAACCTTTATTATTTCTTTAATTTCCTTAGCATCTGTAGGTTCAAGAAACAGACTATTTATAATAGGTTCTGAATTAGTATTCAATAAGTCCAAGACAGTTACTTTACTATTATCCAACTGATTCCAACAATTTTCCGTAACATGAGCAAAAAAATTGTTAAAATTATCGGCAGTTAGTTTAGTCGTTGCTGAATTTGTTGTTGAAGTCTTACACGTCTCCTGATTTATTATGTTCCACATTGTTTTTGACTTATTGTCAGAAGCTGTAATAAGGTTGCTGTAATATAATTTCTTAGCTTCTTTCAATTTCTTATTATACAATTTTTTGTAATTTATGTATAAAGTACGAATTTTATTATTAATTATACTAAGGTCATACAGCAAAATCAAATATTCTTTTATTTTTTTAAGATTCTTGTCGTACCACGGATATTTGTGTTTTCTATTATTACTGATCTGCTTGTATGGGAAACAGAAATCTGCTGCATTCAAAATTTTACTATTAATTACATTAATTTTTTCACTCTTTTCACTTTTGAACTCTGTCTCGCCCAAAAGATCATTTATAGAATCATTTTCCAAAAAGCACATGCATTTATTTCTTATTCGGTATTTGGCCGAAATTTCGGTAAAAATTTTAACAGTATATTTGATATCTCTCCAAATCGATAATTCAGTAAATGTTCGTTGTACTAAAATTTTATTTCATTAAAATGGAATTCTGTAAATATTTTTTTATTATATTAATTCATTATTTTATGTACTTTCCTTGAATTCGATAAAAAAAATATAGGTTATTCTGATAATTTATGATAGTAAATGGTTCATTTTACTTCGTTTACCGCACTGTACAATATAACAATATACAATAACTGTACAATAAATTATCAATATTGTATTCAATAATAATTTGTAATATTGAAATGAAGTGTACGTGTAGACTGTGGCCTGGTGGCAGTGGCATGGCATACCATGTCATTCTAATCCCATTTCCATTTATTTAAATGCTGGGGATTGTGCCAGACGAGGCGAAGGGTGAGAGGGGGCGCGGGCAACAGAAGGAAAATGTCTCGTTTCCAGTGTTTTACATAGTTTTAATAATTTTATTCTCTGAAACGTAATTCCCGAATGAAATACTCGAGCGGTGCGGCACAGGCCTGTATCCAGGACACATTCAATGCCAGTTGTTTAAACTGGTTCTTTGGTTTGTCCTGGCAGAGTTGTTTAATCTCTCAGGACTTATCACTGCCAGCGACCTCCCATATGCCGAATTTTTCTTTGCAATTTATATGTTCAGTGCTTTATTTATTTATTTTTTCTATTTATTTGATGTAAAGTGACATTTTTGAAAACTGACTAAAGTTTCGAAACGTCACATATATAGTAACTGATTAAGAGATGAAAATTTTTTCGCAACTGTATTGATATCTAACCGAAGTCAACTGCTTATTTCTAACTAATAATAATAATTATTAGGGTTTTGTAGGTATGACCAAAAAACCCTTATACCGTCATTTTGTCGTCTGTCTGTCTGTCTGTCTGTCTGTCTGTCTGTCTGTCTGTCTGTCTGTTCGGTAAAAATTGTAGCCAAACGGCTAAACCTAGAGAGTTGAAATTTGGCATGCTTATACAACTCTTTGACCCGCACATAGGAAAAATACTAAAACATCTAAAAAACAAATCCCTCTAAAAATATAAACAAATATGTGCTCATCTAAAAAAAAAATATTTTTTTTAAATTCTGAGTAGGGTATCAAATGAAAGCCCTTAGTACGTGGATTAACGATCAAAATTTTATTTTTGCAAAATAAATTATTTTAATGCGATTTTTGCCAAAATTGTGCAACAAATTTTTTGTCCCACACCCTGTAGCCCAGATGGTTTAAACTAAAAATCTGAAAAAATTCTAAGTAATGTACATTGGTGTGAACCGGAATAGTACAACAGGAATTTTTGATCAGATTATGTTTTTGGAGAAAAACGCATTTTTTGTGATTTTTGGCTAATAATGTACACAAGTTATAGCTTTGTAACACGCCACACTGGAACGTATATATGCTGGTGTAGTGGTATTTGACGCTGATTTTTCAACCAACTAACCCGATCCGAAAGGGATCGAAACCTGTGAGGAAGAGACTATATTATATTTGTTTTTTTTTTTTTAATTTTTATATTGTTTAAATTATTTTTTCAAAATTCTAGTTATATTTTGGCAAATGTTGCATTTAATTTTTAAAAGCGTAAATTTAATAACCAGTGGAAATTGTTTAAATTATATTTAATTCTGTTTCAATGTACACGAAATCAGAGGGACGGAACTTATAACAACCAATGGAAGCCATAGGCGCAATTTTTAAAGTTCTTAATGAACCTTGCTATATAAAAAAAAAATACTGCACATATTTAGAAACTTAAATAATGGTATTAAGCGTTCGAATTAAAATTAACAAAAAAAATATTTTAATATCAAATTTGTTTTCGCATCCAAAATAATCATCATTCACTTACTAAATACCTGCAAAACCCTGAAATGTGTGAAAATTCACACTTCACATCAATTTTTTTATAAACTAATCAATATGGGATATGTGATCACCGCCTTCATCAATACAGATTCTGATTCTCCTGTTAATTGAAATAAATGATTTAACACGAATTCTTTAAACTGGCTAAATTATTCAAAATAACAGTAATAAACAGTTTTTCTTTCTGATTGTTTATCTCTAACATGCCTATTCTCTTCGGCCGCGCGACATGCTATTTGTAAACTGACTGATGGCTGTCTGGATCAAAGCCAGCGTCAACGCTCATAGTGTAGACGTGCCAACTGTTCCAAGCGGCTTACATATACAACTTCGGCTAACAAAACCTATTTCACAAGATATGCTTAAAAAGCCTGATAACAGACTGATGCGATCTACCCTGAGCAAACACTGTGGACGTCCCTGCCAAATGGCATACTTTGGACAAAATTAGTTGAAAAAAAAAAAACTTTTGTCTTTACACTCTTGCTCTGAAATAATAAGGGAAGAAGGAAATGGTATATATCATGTTTTACATGAAAAATCACCGAAAAAGAGACGAAATAAAATATGAGCAAGTAGAACATTGATTCCGAAAATGTGGTCCGTCAAAAGATTTCATCTAAAAAATTGTTCCGCCAAAATATTTCATTTATAAAAGGGGTCCTTCGGCTTTACAAAGTTTCGGAACTACTCAAGTAGACGAGAATCGTACAGGCAATTGTTTAATTCAGAAATTATGAGGATGACTTTTATTTTGAAACCATATTTTTCGAACTGTCGTTATATTATAAATAATAAAATGGTGGAGATGCGTAAATGTAGTGGTTCCTGGTGCCTGGTGCCTGCCCTGCGACGGCTCCGTGCGGAATATTTTCATAATTTGAATGCGACTAATGCAGTTTTCAGAGTGGCATCTCTGCGAGCGGGACTGCCTGGCTGACTGTGTCTGGCTGGCTGCAATCGTGCCGCACTCCAACTCTTGTTTGAATTTTAAAAAATTGCCTCTCGACTCGAGCACTCATTTCACAATAATCAAAATAAATAACTGGCTGCGCACGGAGAGACAGGGAGGAAGAATGGAGGGAAGAGGGAAGATTTTCTCCAGTCTTCTATTGCGAGTTATTGCGCTGCCCATTTCATGGTTTTACTTGTCTTTTATTTAGCAACAGACCGAGTACACATTTCCACTGGCTAGATAATTTTCATCTATAGAAACAACCAATACACGGCACTGATAGTATGTACCGTAAATATAAAAGACTAACCAGATATTTGGTTGCAATTACTAATGATATTTGTTGGTAGAGGATCATAAGAGACACTTTATTCGAATGACCGTTCTGTTTAAAACCATAACCTCAATATTCTGTGCTTTGGTGTTATGCACATATATTGTGACGAAAATGTTTTGATTTCCGTCATGGGACGCCTATGGTGAAATTTGTGGAATAATCTGAAAGTTCTAGTAAGTCATATCCATGGAAGCCATAGAATAATCTACGAGTCTCTAGAACATTGTAACAATCGAACCGAGTGTACTTGGTAAAGAGATGTTTTTATGTAGTCAATCGGTTTGTAATTCTTGTTCAGAGGAGTATACGACAGTTTGTGCCCCCGGGAAAAAAGTATTATTAGTATTCCATATACTACAAAAATATAAGTGTAATATTTTAAGTGCAAATAAATTTTATTTTCTGCGTTTTTTTTTTTTTTTTATGAACCCGTAAACCAGTTCGTATTACTTACTACAACGAGATACTTTTAACTGGTTCAACGTCGATCGAAAGCAATGATGATGAATTTATCATGGAACATTTAAAAAGAGGACAATTTCGCACCATAATAAAGGGGACGGGATTAAGAAACTGAGAAAAACCAGGAGAAAAAAAATGTCTCATATAAAAGTAATTACATTTAAAGCAACTTTTGTTAAATAAAAGTTTTCGAAATATTTTTCTGTTGCTAAATATTCGCAAAAATCTTAAAATCTACACGAGTAAACTCCCTAGTCAAGCGATTTTTACCAAAAGTTTCATTAAAATACTTTTAGCCGAATTTGCTCTACACGTGTACACAGACATACGGACGGACAGACAGACAGACAGACAGACAGACAGACGGCCTGACGGACAGACAGACAGATCGACAGACATCATGCTAAAAATAGTGAAAACGTTATGTAGGGAGCTCAATTCGTATAGATCCATCGAAATCTCGAAATGTCAAAATCGGTATGATCACAATATCTCCCTTATATATAGGTTTGTTCGTTTGTCTGCTTAGATCACATTAGAGCAAGTAAAGGTAAACTTGCTCGGTCGCAAGAGGTGGAGCAAGTAGAGTAGAGCAGGAAATATAACCTCTAAATACAGAAGTTTTTTGACAAGTGTTATTATAACTATACAAAATACTTATCATTAAAGGTTTTTACGCAATATTCTAAATAATTATTACATTTTAAATGGATTTGGTTAGTGAACAAATAATAAAATAATCAATAAATACAAAAAATATACTGGTCTTCTTTTTAGATAGTATTACCTACGAAATTGCAGTAGGAAACGTATAAGTGGAGAACAACGCATTAAAAAAAATTAACAATAGTTTTTCTTTGGCAAGTAGCCGTTCGTTTGTGACGATCGAACAGCACAGATCAAACTTGCTCTTGCAGTCACGTGATCATGATCTAACTGCTCGACTGATACCCTTTTCACACTAGATCTTTAAGATCGGATGTTAAAGTGAATGTATCTTTAAACGCTAATGTGAAACCGTACGGCCTCGTCTAAACACGACCGATGTTTAAGACAGAGATCTGCGTCTTAAACTTCGCCCGCATTGCCAACTTAATTCCCATTATAAAAAAATACTCCTTGAATTTGTGCTTCTCTTCTTTTATCTATGTTCAGCTGTTATAATTTTATATATCGAGGTTATGAGAAGATTATTTGCGTTATTATTTAAATAAATATAAAAAATAAACTTCTCCTAACCTCGATATACAAAATAATGACAGAATAAATTCAAACGATATGAAATTATGTGGGCAATACATACTAGCTTTACATGGAGAATTCTTCTTCAAATTAAACATCAAGTGTGAAAGCAAACCGATATTAAACATCGATGAAGTTTAAGTTCAATCGTCTTAAAGATCTAGTGTGAAAAGGGTATCAAGCAATCTAGATCACACAAACGAACATACCTTATGTTGGCGGTCGGTAAAAACCTTAAAAGTAATCATCCGTTGAAAAGTTTCTTAAACGGACAAAAAAAAAATCCTATAATTTTATTTTGCTCTATTAAAAGTTAGATGTTTTGACATTTAAAATAAGTAAATGGGTTTTCCGTCAACTTGTTGATGTTGTAAAAGTTAATCTATTCAAAAGCTCGTGAAAACCCGTGACATTTGCTGGTGAAACGGCAGGTAGTTTGAAATGGTGCTGGCTGCTGGTTATTACCGGGACTGGCATTTGTATTTGTTGAGATGTGTTTGCAGAGAGACAGACAGACGTACAGACGTACACACGAGCGGATATTTGATGGAGTGTGACATATGAACAGTCAGTTCAGTTGCTTTTAAAAACAGACTGGCAGGCATGTCGGCCGTAATGACGCGCCTCCCAGCCCAGCCTGTTGATCTTCCGCTCCGTGCAGCTCCGGACCCGGAGCTAAGTAAATACGACCGCGTTACTCCCTCTACACTCCGGCAACCGGTGTTTGACCGGAACTAGCTGCGACACAAATGACACAAATTGCCATCTCCAGATATTAACAGACTACTGTTTATTTCATTCAATAAATCAGCCATTACACGGTAACGTTTTAGTGTCTTTTACACGTAACCAACACACCCTTATTACCAACATACTCATTTCGAGGTATCCATATGTCATCAATTACTTTCAAAGATTTTTACCGACCGCCATCATATATAAGGGAGGTATTGTGATCATACCGATTTTGAAATTTCGAGATTTCGATGGATCTCCACGAATTGAGGTCCCTACATAACGTTTTGACTATTTTTAGCATGATGTCTATCGGTCTGTTTGTCTGTCTGTCTGTCTGTCTGTCTGCCTGTCTGTCTGTCTGTCTGAATTTCGATGGATCTCCACGAATTGAGGTCCCGACATAACGTTTTGACTATTTTTAACATAATGTCTGTCGGTTTGTCTGTCTGCCTATCTGTCTTTCCGTCCGTCTGTCTGTGTACAAGTGCAGAGCGAATTCGGCTAAAAGGATTTTTATGAAACTTCATATTTAAGCTTTTGACATCCATGGCACAAGTTGATAAACTTTTGGTGAAAATCGGTTGACTATAAATGGGAGTTTACTCGTGTCAATTTTAAGATTTTTGTGAATATTTCATAGCACAAAAATATTTCGAAAAAAATTATTTAACAAAAGTTGCTACAAAAGCAATAATAACAACTTTTACTTGAGACATTTTTTTCGAAAAAATTTCGAAATTTTTCCTAATTATTTATTTTTTTCATACTTATATGTAACGTTTCCATGGTCATGATAAATAATATCTCTGTTAGAAAATATTGGGCCAAGTTATTTCTACTCTGCTGCTAGAATGTATTTTATACAAGTACTTTGTGATGGCGGTCTATCTTGTGGTGGCCACAGCTGATTTTTTATATATTATAAATATCCTATTAGATAGATAAAAATTCTTTGTAAATATTTAGAGGTATAGATTGTCAGTAATTTTATTTCAGATTGTTTTTATATAAGAAATTTGTGAAAACAGTTGAACTTTCTTGTGTACTTCTGGCGGAAGATGACTGATGCTTTTTTACAAGTTATCAGTAATTTTGCTGATTGAATTATATTTTATATGTTATGAAAATAAATCCAGAACTTTATCCAACGTATAGCTTATAATAATCAGAAAATGAACCTAGCATCCTGAATAATGGCCATAGATCTAAATTCATTTCGGTCCATTACTTTGAACAAACAGTGGTCATCGCTCGTTCAAAGACTTTTCGACTCCATAAAAACAAGGATTAACACAAAAACGATAAGGCAATGTTTGATTCACGTGATGAACACCCGCCATAACTCACATCTAATCGAAGCAGTGTGGCAGTGTGGCGGTGTGGCAGTGTGGCAGTGTGGCAGCGTGTTCGCCGAGCGCTTTTTGCGGATTACACATTAAGAGGCAGAGCGAGCCAAGCCAGGCCAAGCACTTCGATCAACTTCATTGTTGGCCTCGCTGGCAATGTGCGTGACCGCCGAATCTATAGCTATAGCCCCGTGTTCTTTGTTCTCTTGTTTCACATTATTCGCGATTACAAAGACACGGGGAAACATGTTTATTATTCTTGCTAAATTAATTCGTTTCTTTTCAAATTGAGTTTACGAAACAAGCAATTTTTAATGTTTTATTCTCGGGAAAAAAGAACACTCACCCTCCTTTCCTAAGTATACCTCCTATAGACTATAGGGTGTGCATTCGCTCTTACACATTACTCACCTGAAACAAACAAAAAAACAAATTAGAATTCAGATTTTTTAAAAAATTGTATATATATATTATTCCGTATGAAAAGCTACATTAGGTACTAAAGGGTGTTTTTTTTAGA
Organism: Liopterus haemorrhoidalis; assembly: GCA_963971575.1. NCBI lineage: Eukaryota > Metazoa > Arthropoda > Insecta > Coleoptera > Dytiscidae > Liopterus > Liopterus haemorrhoidalis. The sequence continues at coordinate 599,790 of OZ020611.1, forward strand.
GGTATAGAACTTTAAATTGCAATAAAACAACGATGGATTATTCGATTGACATCAATTTTTTTTTATTCGAAAGATAATCTTGTGGCATTACATTTTAAATATGATTTCTGGCATATGACCGCCACGGCTGGCTCGGATGTAGTCCAATCTGGACGTCCAATTTTCGATGACTTTTTCCAACATTTGTGGCCGTATATCGGCAATAACACGGCGAATGTTGTCTTCCAAATGGTCAAGCGTTTGTGGCTTATCCGCATAGACCAATGACTTTACATAGCCCCACAGAAAGTAGTCCAGCGGTGTTAAATCACAAGATCTTGGAGGCCAATTCACAGGTCCAAAACGTGAAATTAGGCGGTCACCAAACGTGTCTTTCAATAAATCGATTATGGCACGAGCTGTGTGACATGTTGCGCCGTCTTGTTGGAACCACAGCTCCTGGACATCATGGCTGTTCAATTCAGGAATGAAAAAGTTAGTAATCATGGCTCTATACCGATCACCATTGACTGTAACGTTCTGGCCATCATCGTTTTTGAAGAAGTACGGACCAATGATTCCACCAGCCCAAAAAGCGCACCAAACAGTCAGTTTTTCTGGATGTAACGGTGTTTTGACATACACTTGAGGATTAGCTTCACTCCAAATGCAGCAGTTTTGTTTGTTGACGTAGCCATTCAACCAGAAGTGCGCTTCATCGCTAAACAAAATTCGCTTATGAAAATCGGGAACAACGGCAATCTCGTTTTGGGCCCATTCGACGAATCTACGCCTTGCTTGATGATCGTTTGGCTTCAATTCTTGCACGAGTTGGATTTTGTAAGCACGCAAACCAAGATCCTTCCGCAAAATCTTCCATAAAGTGGATGGACACAGATCCAATTCCTGTGCTCGATGGCGGATGGACTCATTCGGGTCTTCCTCAATGCTACGCTCTACAGTACCAATAGCTTCTTCTGTACGCACCGTACGGCGTCTCTGGGGATGCGAGTTATCAATAAGAGTAAACGTGGTGCGAAAACGTTCCATGGTTATTCGAATTAACTGCTCTGATGGACGATTTTGTCGACGATAAAATGGACGTAGTGCGCGATACGTATTCCGCACAGAACCATTATTTTCGAAATAAAATTGCACTATTTGCAAGCGTTGTTCAGGCGTGAGTCTATTCATGATGAATTGCCAAACCAAACTGAGAATAAATCACTTGACAGCTGTTAAATCGGTCGCCATCTTGAACAGTAATGCCAACTTAAAGTTCTATACCTCTAAAAAAAACACCCGTTACAAGGTATTAGTGTGGTAATACATAGTTAAAATAGTTACAAAGATAAAAATTAACTTGATTAGATGAGTTACGTCCGGAAGTTAATATAGTTGTTAGGTAATGGGATTCGGACCAGTCAGAAATAAAACAAAATTTATTAACTTCGCTAACGTTTCGATTTATTTTAAATCTTTATCAGAGCTTGCTAATTTTTTGGTGGTAGAGTTGATTTGATTATGAAAATGATGGTTTGTTGTTTCCAGGTTGTAGATGAATTTGTAGTTTTGTTTAATATGTTTAGGAGTAAGCTGTTGTCTTCGGCAATTTGATAAGAATATCTTTCTATTGATCAGGGATGCCAGTTTCTTATGTGATGAAATTTTGATGTTGATTTTGGTTAGTACCAAAAGAAAGTTCTATGGTGTTGAAAAAACTGATGGTAAAATCTTGATTAGATGAGTTACGTACGTAACTTAGTATTATAGTTGATAGGTAATGGGATTCGGACCTGTATATTATTCTGCTACACATCTGCTCTGCGTTGCTAAGGTCTCGGGTTCGAATCCCGTTCAGGCATGGAATTTTTCACAAATAAAATATTGTCCTGGCTAATTGCCACAGCAGCAAAAGCCATTAAATTTTTTCAAAAAAAATTGCAGTTTCCATAGAAACATGTATTAGTGAGTTTTTGTCTTTGAAAAATAATAATTCATTGTAACGTCATCAATCTAATATATATATTTTTCTACAGTTCATTGTGCCTTATTTGCTTTCGTTAATTACTCGATTTAAGTACTGTGTTATTTCAACAAACATGCAATTGGGCCGACCATATATTCAGAAGAAATGATGACAGATGGACAAAACGAACAATTATTTGGTGCCCCCGTAGTTCAAAAGAAGGAGAGGACGACAGCAGACGAAATGGTCAACGCACATAAAGGGTATACTGGGCCTACATGGGTAAAGCCCCCATACACTATGAGCATCGATTCACGGCATCGATTGCGAAGCATCATGAAACAGGCCTCACTGGCTGTTGAACACACACTACTGATGCATGCCTCAATACAAAACATTGAGTCGACGGTTGATGTTGATCACAGCTTTGTTTAATATACAGCTCGACGTTTATTTCATTGTCACCTGTTTTGAATAAAATATAAACAAAAATAGTGATTTACCATTGCCAGTGATAATTTCCTTAATTGGTGCGCTTAAAAAATCAAAGAAAGTAGCAAAAGTATAAGTGTGAAATAAAGAAATATTAAATATAATAAGAAACAAAAGAAAATGTCTTTTGCCTTAGAGGGATTAGGTACTAGCCTTACATTTTTATAATATGAATTCAACTTCGAATGTTCATCAGTAAGCTCTTTAGCAATGACTTTCATAGATAATAAGTCGCTAATATATAGAAAGCAACGGTACTAGCACTGACCCTTGTGGTGTCCCATCTGTTAAAATGTTGGCTTTAGTGTAGTCGTCATTAATGTGGACTATGGTCTACTTCAAAGTAGAAAAAAGTAGATAGCGCTGCGAACCGAGTACGATTTACACTGATCAAATACAGTATAGCGGGAAATTTAAAATAAGTTACAACTAGGGCATGGGCGTAGCAACTGGGTTAGCAAGTGATTTTTTTTTAATATAAAAAAGGTTAATAAGATATTGAAATAAACAAGGCAGATAATACACGTACGTTATTTATACGACATAAATTCAGTTTAATGGGAAATTTGAAGAAGTTAAAAAAATATTAGTTTTAAAAATTATGTACTATACATAAAAAGAGAGATTTGGCTAAAAGAGTTTAAACAAAGCAATAAAACAAACAATATATCTTCAGAGCTAAAGTTTCTTATTTAAATAATTATTGTAAATAAAAATTAAAAATATATGTATATATGAAGGTCTAAAAATTATATCAATAACTTCTTCTTTGGGCACAATCAGCTGGGTTGTCTTTTGGCCTCACATTAGTCCTCTTTCTTGATCTGTTAATTTTCAACTGTCAAAAAATATTTATATGTCAGATAACCTAAAAAATATATAACTGCGTAAAAACAAATTACATGGAGAATTTTCTTCATAAAATCTACGCCAAGAATATAAATAAAATTCTAAATATGTAAATAATAACAAAATTATGAGAAAAATTAAATAATATAAATAATATATATTTTCAATGTACGACACTGAACATCTGTCAACTTGGACTAAAAACAATATTTTTACAGTGTAATAGGGAAAACAATCTAAACCAATCCGAAGCAAGGACAAACAGCTCCTCTCTTCTTACACACATTTTTCTACTTTGAAATAGACCATAGTTCTACGATTGCCCAGCATATTAGTTGCTATATCTATTTTTAGAGAGTTAAAAAATGACCAAAATAATCCTCATAAACATTAACACTGACTAATAAGTATTTTGTTGTGTCATTGGAATATTAGTTGAAAGTATGTATGAGTCACAGAAATGAATACAGCAACTAAAAGTAACATGCACAAAACTACGGCTTTAGTCGAGCCATTAGCGAGTTTCAAGAATTCATGGACAAAATTGATGGCTGGTTAAATAATGAAAACACTGATAAAAGTGAATACAAAATATTTACACTGGGCAGAAAGTAGGAGCTGTCTCTAGAGGCCCTTAGCGTCGACCCCTAAATACGGGGCTCAGAGATCCAGACCCTTTAACTGAAGCAGAAATCCTTTCATTAAGGATTGAAGACTCCTGTAATTCCCTCCAGAGCGCACCACTGTCCCAGGGCGCGCCCTCCATCAAACATTGACCAGAGCATCTCAACACTCCTGGTCTTAATAACCCTAACAATTTACGAATTTATATAAAGTATATACCTACCTTGTTAAAAAAAATGTATATACCCTTTATCAAAAGCTAGCTACCACGATCGGCTTTGTTATATTTCATGAACGGACGTGATCGTGACACAAAAATCGCTCATGTGTCACGCTCTCCACCAGGATGACACTTTTATGCCATAAAAACCAACAAATATTGCTGAAATTGGCCTGTTGAAGCAGAATATGCTGCAATATGAAAAAAATTCTTAGGGGATGGATGCATTTAATTTTATTGACAATGCCTGGATGAGAATTGTGGACATTTTGAACACTTGCGTTAAGGGGGGGGGGGGAGGAGGATCTGATAACCACATTTTAAGCATATTTATGTGAATTTTTTTCGAATCTATGGTTAAATTTATTCATTTTCAAACTAAGTTCATATATAAAGTATGTTTTGAAGAAGATACAAAAAAATTTTGAAGGCAAAATATGGCGAAATGAGCCAGCTGTGGCAAATCTTCTCAGACTCCGGGAAAAAAATTAGATTTTGGGGTGGCCAGCATAATTCGTCACTGGATCATCTGAAATCAAAAATCCAAAAAGATTTTGTTAGTTTATGAGTTTGCCGAGGTAATGACGTTGAGTTTTTATTTTTAAAATGATTTTTCAGTTTTTAGCTTACTTAGAAGACAAAAAAAATTAATTCCCCCTAAAAAAAAACCTAAAAATGAGTATATTTGTCATTGTTAAATAAAAAAAAAACATGAAAAAGAAAATATATCTCAACGTCGTTACCTCGGCAAACTCATAAACTAACAAAATCTTTTTGGATTTTTGATTTCAGATGATCCAGTGACGAGTTATGCTGGTCACCGCAAAATCTATTTTTTTCCCGGAGTCTGAGAAGATTTGCCACAGCTGGCTCATTTCGCCATATTTTGCCTTCAAAATTTTTTTGTATCTTCTTCAAAACATACTTTATATATGTACTTAGTTTGAAAATGAATAAATTTAACCATAGATTTGAAAAAAAATCACAAAAATATGCTTAAAATGTGGTTATCAGACCCCCCCCCGCTTAAAGCATAATATTTACTTATATTTTTTTCTTCAATATAAAAATGAATTTATGAAAATAAGTAGAGAAATAATTAACAATAAGTGTGGATAGATTTTATTTGGACGGTCTGTATATCTTGAAAATTAGGGCAGAATCGAAGAGAGCTTGTTAGGAGCTCTTGTGTCTCTTGTTAAATATAGTCGATGCGTCTGGCGAGAGAGTAAGGTATGTGGGGTGATGGGGGGGGGGGGTGTCAGCAGGGAGAGAGACAGGCAAGGAGAACAAGGAGATTTGTCTCTGGAAGCAATCCGGAGGCCCGGAGGAAATAAACTAGCGAACTTATTATTGTAGCAAGGTGAGGTGACGGATGAAAGAACCCTCCCCCCAACCTTCCCCGTACCGCCCCACCAATCCCCCCGTTCTCTATTCAAATCAACTCGATCGAAATGATGAGAGGCGACCAGAGAGACAGCCTGTCACATTTTATTTATTTTACTGCTCCAAATTGCACCCGATATGGAAGATTCACCTCTCTTATTTGCGACTCAATTTATTTTTAAAAATTTATAGAGTTTCATATCATTCAGATTTACAGTCAAAGAAAAAAGAAAGTTTTCAAAAATACTACACAGCAAAAAAATCATAAATGTAAAGGTTATTCTCAGGTTGGTTAAAGTTTTAGTGCTAAAATTTTCTTTTAAAAAATTGTAAATCTTCATTTATTCAGATAGTGTTATTTTATGAAATATTACTTTTTTAGTGTATTTTAACACTATTTTAACACTATTTATTTTCTAACACAATAATTTAACCAGTATGTAAGTGTAAAAATTACACTAAATTTAATCAAAAAAGAAGTGTAAACAATTAATACGAAAAGCGAGGTACTTGTTGATTCACTAAACGTTCAATTTTTAGTGTACCATGAAGTCTCTTTAACACTACTTTTTAGAGTGTTTAACGTAGTAACGCTCGTGAAGTGGGCCATCTTCACCACTCTTTCAGTTTCTCGGACAATTCGCCGCGAACAATTCGTCACATTCGGCTCGCACAATTCATCACGGACAATTTGCCGCGGAAGGAATCAGTTGAAGATTGAACGCCAAGTGGCAGATACTCAAAACATGTTCAAACATACGATACATATGTAGTTAGTTTCCTAGCAGATGTAAAAATACGAGTAAAAATCAGCTGTGGCCACCACAGAACCGACCGCCATCATAAAGTACTTGTATAAAATACATTCTAGCAGCAGAGTAGAAATAACTCGACTTAATATTTTCTAACAGAGATATTAATTATCATGACCATGGAAACATTACATATAAGTATGAAAAAATAGATACTTAGAAAAAATTTCGAAAAATATTTCAATTTTTTTTCGTTTTATCATAAAATATCTCAAATAAAAGTTGTTAATTATTGCTGTCATCAACTTTTTTTAAATAATTTTTTTCGAAATATTTTTCTGTTATGAATTATTCGCAAAAATCTTAAAATCGACACGAGTAAACTCCCATTTCTAGTCAACCGATTTTTACCAAAAGTTGATCAACTCGTTTCTTTGATTTTAAAAGCTTAAATATGTTTAAATAAGTTTTTATAAATATTTTTTATAAATAAGTTTCATAAAAATCTTTTTACCCGAATTTGCTTAACATGTGTACACAGACAGACAGATGGACGGGCAGACAGACAGACAGATGGACGGGCAGACAGACAGACAGACATCATGCTAAAAATAGTCAAAACGTTATGTAGGGACCTCAATTCGTGGAGATCCATCGAAATCTCAAAATGTCAAAATCGGTATGATCACAATACCTTCCTTATATATGTTGGCGGTCGGTAAAAAGTAAATATTTCTAATACTGTTGAATCTTCATTTCGTGTTTTGCTCCGAATTGTCTGTCTGTAGATCCATTTTGGTCTAAAAAAACACTGCATATATAAACAATTTTACCCTGTCCGATCGCCGTAGACCTATTTTGGTCTAAAAACACCACTCACATATAGTTTTACCCTGTTAAATCGCTGTAGACCTATCTTGGTCTAAAAATACCACTCGCATCTAATTTTACCCCGGTAGATCGCCGAAGACCCACATTGGTCTAAAAACACCACTCGTATCTAATATTACCTCGGAATTTTCTAGACCGAATTGTTCGCGACGAATTGTCCGGACACTCTCTCTAATTATACTAATTATACTAATTATACTTCATCCATTATCCACAATTTTTACCGTACAGACAGACAGACATACAAACGACTGAGGATGTAAGGATTTCTAGGTAACATCTACAAAATCCTAAAAACAAATATGATAAGCGAGGTAAAAGCACGAGCTGACGGTAACACACGGGGGGGGGGGGTGTGTTCGCCGTCAAGTGTTTGCATCTGCGGTGATTTGCGTGCTGGCCTGGCTCTGCCAGTGACAGGTCTCTCTGAAAAATGTCTCTCTGAGATGAATAATCGCGGCCGTCCCGCAACACACACACACGCCCCCCCCCCCCCCCCCCCCCCGGCCATTTATTTATATGACTCAGTTTTGTGGAAATAATCTAACTATAAGTGGGCTATACATCATGTCGCCGCTACCCTTATTGTATTTTGATTTATTATATTATTTTAAAATTGTTTTCAGTTACAAATCTCATATGTTGCTGCGGACGGAAATAAATAAATGGAATAAATGTGCAAAAAATTACATCTCAACCAGAATTTAAACCCAAGACCTTTACAAAGTTAACAAAGTAAGGTCAAAAGTCGTTTCTTTTAAAATAAGAGATTTATTGACCATTTATTATTTTATAGAAACCCCCTGTACCAGGCGGGCACCCAGGAACGACTCACAGGCTTGAACCTCCCCCCCAACAAGCGCATTTTTTTTTTTATTTCAATTATATGTTTTCACATTACTAAACACGAACATACACCATCTTTCAAAAATGAAAGCGGGCAAAAGAGACATTTACGAACCAATTAACATCTTCAAAAAAATTTCAAATTTTTAAAGATATTAATGTTTTTTTTTTACTTCTGAAACCCCCCCCCCCACTAGAAAAAATCTTGAATCCGCACGTGCCCTGGAGAGTTTCTTGTCCTGCTTGGAAGAAAATATGGAGACTTAAGCCTCATTTATAATAAATCCATAACAAATATGAAAAGACCTGGACGGTGAGAAAACCACAGTATCTGACAGAAAAAGGCAGTAGAGAGAAGAAAAAAGTGATAGCGAGATTTAGATGTGGAAATGAGGAGAGGGACAATAATTTTTGGATGAAAGAGGAAGAAAGAACATGTAGAATGTGCAGGGAAGGTAAGGAGACAATGGAACATTTGTTGGAAGAATGTGAAGAAATACGACACAGAACGGAAACGAGAAAGAAAATTTTGGATGAAACAGGAAAGGGGTATGAATGGATGAAAGAAGTGAAAAACAGAAGGGAGGAAATTAAGGAAAGGAGTCAACGAAGATATTAACTAGAGGAGAAGGAGAGTAGATTTTAAGCCGAAAGGCGAAAATTACAATTATTATTAAGTATAAGTTAATTGTTGTAAGATAAAATGTAGTATATAATATTTAATAATAAAAATATCTATCTATCTATCTAATAAATCCATAGCACAAGCATAACATAACAATCACAGTACTCTGTTTATTAAAACAGAAGATCTCAGAACAGTGACACCCCTTTGTAATCATTGTCATTTTTATGGTGATGTCATGCATTATGTTATGGACAGGAATTGTAGACAACATGTAGTTCTTCTAGATTGGTTTAGAAAATGGTGTCTATAAAGCAAATTGTTTATTTACAATTACATAACATTTTTTTTACATATGGAGGGTTCAGAAGCCAAACAGTGTTAGTCAAATTTTCCCTGAAAAGTAGTTACGTAGTTCAAGAACCTCTTTATTGTTAAAACTTTCAGTTGACAAAGCAATCTAGTACTTAAGTTTATTTGTATGTTATCTATCAATAAAAATATTCTTCTGTATCTGTAATTAATTATCTAATTTTCAATGTTTATTGAATTACATATGTAAAACTGGCATCTGAACCCTCCATATAATAGAGTCCTATTAGACAGATTACAATTCGCTACAAATTTTGATAAACACATTGTTAGTAATTTTATTTCAGATCCTCAACTTAGAAATTTTATTTCAGATTGTTAGTTTTGTATAAGAAACTTAAAGTACTATACTGTTGTGTATCCCCTTAAAAGTGTAGTACTATTTTTGAGGTGAAGTTAATTTTTCAGAATCAAGTAAATATAACGTGGAGTAAGCGGTGTACGGCGAGACTGGGAGGAGGTGGTGAGAGGGGGGGGGGGGTTGATGTTGAAGAGCGTAAGTCGTGGATATGATGTTTGCGGATTCGCGATATTTGTCGATGCGGCAGAAGGACTACAAACACTCCAACTCCTGGGGGAGGTATCTCCCTCAGTCCACGCACACGCACACACACACACACACCAACATTCAGGACTCCCTCAAATAACGAATTCAACGAACCCTTCTTAATGTCTCCATCACGGATGACGAAAAATTGTTCTCCAAACTGAACTCATAACAAGTATATTTCATATCTTAACACGAACTTACAAAAAGGAATGACATGAATATTCCTAACTGTCAGGAATAAAGTTCTAAAACAATAGAGACCCCCCCCCCTCGAAAGCAACAAACCTCCGATACAATATTCTTGCGGCAAGGACTCGTTTCGCTCGTCACAAGAGAAAATGGAAGGACAGAGTTACCTACCTACACATCTGATATAAACCCGGTAAATAGACCAGTGAGTGATTATTTTTATTTATTTATTAATTTATTTATGAATATTAAGTAGTTTTTATACACATTCGCATATTTAATTTAGTAAATTTCGTTTTTTCGATTTTGGAAAAAAATAATTTCAAATACTTTTTGTAATTTGTAATTTGAACTCCTGTAGATAGGGTGACCATCCGTCCCGGTTTTCGGTCAATTGTCCCGCTGTCCCGAAGACTGTCCTCGGGACCGCCCGATTGTCCCGGTTTTTGAATCTTGGAGTTTTTCAATCTTCAGTTTGAATTTGGATAGGTGAGGACCTTTTTTTTTGCTCTTCACTTTGAATTTGGGAGGAAACAAAGACCTTCTTTTTTTTTTTTGTCACCCTACTGTAGATGGTGTCAGAACCAAAATACGTATAGAGTAACATTAAACTTATGTTTGTGAAACTTACCGAGTGCTTTATTTATTTATTAAATACTTTTACATTTTAAATTTTACCTCATTGTAACGTAGCTGTCGCTCGTGGATGTTTCCTCATTAGTATTCGACGTACATTTATTTTCTCACTTTCGAGTGCATGAAGATTCATGCATTCATGTTATCCCTTTCTGTTTATAACATTTTATATTTTGATCTTTAGTTTTATGATAACGATAATGAAAAAATAATGGGTATCACTGACCTCATTTGCGTTCATATTAATCTACACTCTCAACTTCGTCAACAAAGAGCGATATTTGAAACTGCTTAATATTTAATAATTATTAACTTGATTATAGAATAAGATATTTTTTTTCAAGCTTCATAATTTTTTCAGTTTGCTATTGTTAGAGATGCAAATACTAAATTTAATTAACTTAATACCTTGGCCTTTCAGTGTTTCTCTAATAATAATAATAAGTCATCTCTAAGTTCAATGACCGGAGGATATGATGTGTTTTTTATTAATTTAAAATTGTTATTTTATATCGTTCAATAATTAACTAAGCTCTGATGAAGATTTAAATTAAATCGAAACGTTAGCGAAGTTAATAAATTTTGTTTTATTTTCTGACTGGTCCGAATCCCATTATCTATCAATTATGATAATAATAAGGTCAAGAGTGGATTGAGGGTCCAAGTCAATTCGAGGATAAGTATGTATCTCGAAAATCAATTAATCCATTGCCACATTCAAAAATAAAAAAATAAAAAATTCAAAATAAATAAAGAAATTGTCTCTATAAATATGCGTTTTGTATACCATTCATATTAATTACTATTTTTGAAATATGATTTACATGATTAGTATGAAAATCATCTTCCATAAAATTGTAAAAAAATATATTTTTTTTTTGTGGCTGGTTTTGTGGTTGAGTCATTTTTCATTGTTTATCTATAGTAGTAGCCTGTTTCTAGTACTAAGGAAAAATGTTAAAAAAAATTTAATGTAAAACAGGATTTAGTTCATTTGAAAACAAAAGCATCACAGTTCGTACCTCGAGTCTTAGTTTGCATTTATAAAGCAAAATGGGATTTGAAAACAGTTCGTATCTCGAAAGGTTCGTATGTCGAGAGGTTCGTAAGTTGAGGTTTATCCGACCAATTTGGACCATTCAATAATCCAGATAATTTTCACTGAATATCCGATAATCCGGATATTTTTTGAATAAACAAAATATATTTTTTTTCAACAATTTTTTCAATTTACCTGGTACTTTTTTTTATACCTTTTCGCCTTTACTAGAGTTCCTTTAAATCACATGACGAAATATGTAAATGAATTAAAGCTTTCATTTCGTTACTCAATCTATTTTTAGAATTAAAGCTTTAATATATTATTTAATGCACTTCTTACAATAAAACCAACATCTACTGCAACAGAGCGCGTTTTTACTTGCCCGACCTTAATATATAAGGGGCAAGTATTGTAATCGCGAAAATTTTCGATGTTGAGATTTTGACTGATGACCACGTTTCATGGTCCAGGGAATCCAAAAAACCTATTTTCGAAGTGCCGTCCGTATGTGTGTGTGTGTGTCTGTGTGTCTGTGTGTATACACGATAACTCAAAAACGGTTTAACTTAAAGGGTTCGTTCTGGTACTAAAAAATTCTCCTATTAAATGGGAAGAACCCTATTGTTTTTTATGAAAATCGGTTGACTAGAAATGGGAGTTTACTCCTGTCGATTTTAAGATTTTTGCGAATATTTAGCAACAGAAAAATATTTCGAAAAAATTTATTGAACAAAAGTTACTATAAATGCAATAACTAATAACTTTTATTTGAGACGTATTTTGATAAAACGAAAAATTTCGAAAATTTTTTGTAAAATTATTTAAAATTTTTCCAAGTCCCAATTTTTTCATACTTATATGTAACGTTTCCATGGTTATGATAATTAATTCGTAACTAGTAAAGCAAGCCTTGGACAAAAATTTGTATAGAACATAATTTGATGTATTTTTGAAGATTTATCTAAATATTTAAATTTTTTTTTTTTTAGTTTACATTAGTTTTAAAATTTTTTTTTTATGGGAGGGCAAGTCTAGCGGAGGTTTCCTTTCGCCACTGGTTTCAATTGCAGGCCTGACTAGGACAAAAATAAGAACTCGCTTGAATTTTGAAACTTTCAATGCAATTATTTTTTTAAAATACGCATTTTTAAAAATGAAATTAATTTAATAATATAATTTTTTTTATTATTTTGTGAATTATTAATGTATAAAATTAAAATACTTAAATTAAATTAAATAAATGAGCTATAAAACACCATGAATATTGGATTCAATCAATTCTTATTTGTTATCGGGATATCTGGAAGTATCCGAATATTTTGAATTTTCTGTATTTGATATCCGGATACTCATTAATGTCGGATAATTGGAAACCCTCGTTGTGGTACCACTGCATTATTGTACGATATAAAGTTCAGTTCACTGAGGATTCCTTTGATAGGTCAATTCACTTCTGAATAAGGAAGAGACGATAGATAAGGTATTTAATTGTTAAATTAATCGATATTTTAAGCTGGAGTATATTGATGTATTTATGAAAGTTGAATTGTTGAAGTGATTGTGTTGTGGTTGCTCCAGTAATGTATATAATCTGTGGTGTCAGTGATTGGGGGGGGGGGGAGTTCACGCAGTGGATCGTCTGCCGTGCGAGTGAAGAAGACAGTGGAAGGCAATATTGCGAGCGCGGCATCGCATTCTCACAGAGACACTCGATACGCGATACAAGAGGGAGGCTCCATTGAACAGGGCTCCCTCTCCCCGGCTCGCATTTACATACCTACCACCACCGTCATACCTACACCCCACCCAGTCACCCACCAAATAATCAAATCTAAACTGCTCCAGAACGAAACCGCACATTCTCAATAGAATACGACAGCGTACACTGATACCACACAATCACACAGTGCTATGCCATTTTGTAATGTAACTATTCTGATTCAATGTCATTGTCAGTAGACAATGCTTTGAAAGGATAAGCAGCCCTTTATCTTCAGATATCTTCTTCTTCTTATTTTTCAACCCATAAACTTGTCACAGTACTACTGATGCTATCAGTAGCGGCTGTAAAGCGTGTTCTACATTATACAATTCTCATCAAATTTTCATACTTATTTCTTTGACTAGAACTTGTACTAGAAATAAATCAGTGAAATTGTACAGTGTAGAACACGGTATGTAGTCAAGGTAAACTTTATTCAAAACTAGATTTGATCCAACTATTCTTGAAAACACATCCAACTTGGAACTCGGTGCATGCGCAGTAGACAGTTTTAACAATAGTACCAACATTAAAATTACGCTTGTAAATATTTTGTATTACCACGTGTTTAATAGTGTTTTGTTGATCATTGGTTTGAATAAGCGAATATATAAATTGTGTTTTGTACGTAAATCAGTAATTTTACAAATCTAATAGCTAGGTTATAAACATTTGACAAGATATGAATTATATTTTTATGTTGGTACTTTAAATGAACTGAAACACGTGTAAGAATTTCATTCTCTATCAAAAAAATTGATGTGAAGTGTGAATATTCACACATTTCAGGGTTTCGCAGGTATATAATAAGTGAAGGCGGTATGCTGAGTGTGTAGGACAAATTTTACTTTGTAGTAATCATGACAAATGAACGATATTTTTAAAATAATTTATCGTCTGTTAATCATATAATAAGACTGGTTATTAAATTTACGCTCCTAAAAATTAAATACAACATTTGTCAAAATATTATTAGAATTTTGACAAAATAATTTCAACATAATAAAAATGCAAAAAAAAAACAGAAAAAATAAAATTCACTCCGTACTCGAACTCGAAACCCTTCGTTTTCCAGAGAATTTTAGCTTCCGACACCAGCGCTCTAACCCGTTACGCCATCGTACGCCTTGAATGTGAGTGTCTTACATTGGTATAACTTTTGTACTTTGTGAACCAAAAACCACAAAAAATGCGTTATTTTCCGAAAACATAATCTGATCAAAAATTCCTGTTGTATTATTTCGGTTCACACCAATATACATTACTTACAATTTTTTTAGATTTTTAGTTTAAACCATCTGGGCTACAGGGTGTGGGACAAAAATTTTTTTGCATAATTTTGGCAAAAATCGCATCAAAATAATTTATTTTGCAAAAATAAAAATTTGATCGTTAATCCACGTACTAAGGGCTTTCATTTGATACCCTACTCAGAATTATTAAAAAAAAAATTTTTTTTTCGATGAGCACATATTTGTTTATATTTTTAGGGGGATATGTTTTTTAGATGTTTTAGTATTTTTCCTATGTGCGGGTCAAAGAGTTGTATAAGCATGCCAAATTTCAACTCTCTAGGTTTAGCCGTTTGGCTACAATTTTAACCGAACAGACAGACAGACAGACAGACAGACAGACGACAAAATGACGGTATAAGGGTTTTTTGGTCATACCTACAAAATCCTAAAAAGAGTACGTCTGGTCACCCTAATTATACCACACAAACAAAATAATACCGTAAAAAAAATTATAACGTAATCCAGAAGCAGAATCAATTATACCAAATAAACAATAATACCAAATAATACCAAAAGTAATGCCAAAAAGATCAATTAAGGAATAAGATAAAACTATTTGCACGAAACAAAGTTGTGATGCGATTACAGCCAACAGTAGAATGCATATGTTAACAAATTTTTGTGTGCTTGTATCACGTGAGCGCTTTATTCCTATACAGCGTTGTCAATTACACGGTTTTCGATTTTTAGTTATTCATTGTATTAAAAACAAAAAAATTTATAACTATTTATGTACATATAATATATATTATATATCTATAAATTAATTCTAAAAAAAATACATATTTAAAAATTTTCGTGTTAACTGTTAATAAAAATAACAAAAAGATTATTAAGACTTGGCAACATGGCTCCTGCAGCGCTACTATGTAATGCGCCAAGTTATCACACTAAACTAATTTATTACTAAAAACGGAATCCCAGTTACCAGCCAATAAATATTTATTTATTATAAATGCCCTAAATATAACAAAACAATGTATTTTTTCCATTGCATGAATATTTAGAAAGTTAAGGAAGTCCTTATTATTGAATTAACATAAAACATGTGTATAACAGAACATAAAGGAATAAACATTTGTATTTAATACATTTTTAGTTTTATAAAATTCATATTTGTGAGCTATGAGCGATCGCCAAGGTAAATTCGACTA
The DNA here is from genome assembly GCA_963971575.1 of Liopterus haemorrhoidalis. NCBI lineage: Eukaryota > Metazoa > Arthropoda > Insecta > Coleoptera > Dytiscidae > Liopterus > Liopterus haemorrhoidalis. The sequence goes on from OZ020611.1 coordinate 615,423, forward strand.
AATCCCGAAGGAAGTACTAACCTCTGCTAGTACAAACTATGCGCAATAAATTCCTCTTAGATAGATATATAATCTAAAAATATTAAGTGAAGGCGGAATGCTGAGTGTGTAGGACATATTTTGCTTTGTAGTATTCACTGTAAAATGAACAATATTTTAAAAATAATTTATCATCTCTTAATCTAAGAGCTTTAAAAACAAATTTTATGTTAAAATATTTTTATGTTACTTTTAATTCGAGTGCCTAATACCATTATCTAGGTTTCTTAATATGTGCAGTATTTTTTTTATACAGCAAGGTTCATTAAGATTTTGAAAATTGCGCCAAATGGCTTCAAATTGCGCCAAATGGTTTCATTGGTTGTTTCTAGTCAGAGCTCCTCCCTTTGATTTCGTGTACATTCAAACAAAATTAAATTATAATTTCAACAATTTCCACTGGTTATTAAATATACGCTTTTAAAAATTAAATGCAACATTTGCCAAAATATAACTAGAATTTTGAAAAAATAATTTAAACAGAATAAAAATGCAAAAAAAAAAAATAAAAAATAATCTGGTCTCTTCTCGGGGATTTGAACACTCATTTTCTCGGTCAGAATGCTAGTACCGTAACCATTGCACCAACACACAAGTTATAATTTAGTGTGTTATACAACTATAAGTTTTCAACATTATTAGCAAAAAAACACAAAAAATGCTTTTTTTTCCAAAAACATAATCTGATCAAAAATTCCTGTTGTACTATTCCGGTTCACACCAATGTACATTACTTGGAATTTTTTCAGATTTTTAGTTTAAACCATCTGGGCTACAGGGTGTGGGACAAAATTTTTTTTGCACAATTTTGGCAAAAATCGCTTGAAAATAATTTATTTTGCGAAAATAAAAATTTGATCGTTAATCCACGTACCAAGGGCTTTCATTTGATACCCTACTCAGAATTTAAAAAAAATATTTTTTTTTTTCGATGAGCACATATTTGTTTATATTTTTAGGGGGATATGTTTTTTAGATGTTTTAGTATTTTTCCTATGTGCGGGTCAAAGAGTTGTATAAGCATGCCAAATTTCAACTCTCTAGCTTTAGCCGTTTGGCTACAATTTTTACCGAACAGACAGACAGACAGACAGACAGACAGACAGACAGACAGACAGACAGACAGACAGACGACAAAATGACGGTATAAGGGTTTTTTGGTCATACCTACAAAACCCTAAAAATTGAAAAATAAATTGTATTAAAACTTTGACAACTTCTAGTTCAAAGAAAAAAGTTTAGAAAATTGATGAATAAAGTATAATGTAGAACACGCTTAAGGCTAAACAACTGAAGAGTTGTAACAGGCGAGGGGAGGGGAAATTTACCAAAATGTAAAAACAAGGGGAGGGCTGCCACTAACTAGTTTAGATAAAACTAGGAAAATAAGTTGATCTGATTTTACCTGTTTCTCTGTTGATGGTTGTTGAGATTTCATTCTTGCAACTAATAAAGATTAAGGTTTCAAGTAATTAAAGTTAAGTCAGCAAAACAAAAATATAGAGCAACTATTGTTCTATTATACAAACATAATTAGGCTGAGGCTGCATAATAATGTGGTGAGATCTTGGCGTCAAGCTTATAAGATAAAATACTGATGCTGAAGCAGTTCTATTCTGGCTATGATTGAATAAAACCTATATGTGAGTGTTATTTAACAATTTCCAAAAACCCCATATTCCAACAATGGGAATTTCAAAGTGAAACTAGTGGAAACAATTTATAATAATAAATTTATTATGTAAAAAGAAAACAAATCAATAAATGAAAAACAAAATTTAAAGTTATAAATTAATTGCGTAATTATCAAATGAAGTCAAAACATTTTAAAACAGAATGAATATGTAAAATAAAATATAAAACTTACTTGACTTTCAGACTGGATCTGATGCATTATACATACACCAGACCACAGCCAGGACCGAGTCAGCAACTATTCAAGCAATAAAATATAAGATTAAAAAAATAACTTACATGGTCGACCGGACTCAGCTCTTGACTGGATCTGATGCAAAACATATACACCAGACCAAAGCCAGGAACCGAGTCACTTACAATAAATTTTGATTCCTATTTATACCAGACATAATTTGCTAATGTTATTATTTATATTCTGTCTAACCTTCATGATAAAATTGTTAACATAGTAAAATTATGTATTGCATAAACACTCTACGTATTGTTATAAATAATATCTTTATTATCAAAATAAATCTGGTGGTGGAAATATTTGAGAAGGGCACAATTTTTTTATCGGTATTAATACTCATGAAAAAAGAGATGACTAAAAAAAAAGTCCTCACTTTCAAAATACAATTGATAACCTGATCCTCGCTTCTAAAATAAAAGTGATGAACTAAAAAAAAAAGTTCTCTTTTTAAAATACAAGTGCTGACATAAAAAAAAGGTCATTATGTCTATAACATAAGTATTAATAAAAGAATAAACAAATATGCCTACTAAATTTTCTCCAAACATTTCTGGGGAGGCTAGAGCAATTTTCCTATCAAGAAGCACTACATTTTTTTTTAGTTCAATTCAACTGTGTTCTCATCACTACAAACGAACATCCACCATTTTTCAAAAATGCAAATGGGCCAAAGTGTTCATTTTTTAACCATGAAAATTTCGCTTTTTTAACAGTTTTCAAACAGAAAAAAAATCCTTCTGAACCCCCGCTAAAAATACATGCATTCTAATTTTCGTAAATTACCAATCCAATTGAGCGTAAAAATTGAGCAAAAAAATCTAGTTGGGCGTAGCAATTAAAAACAAACAAGCTGTTTGAATTTAAAAATTTTAATTAAATATGTAATAAGTATCTTAACATATTTAAATAAAATTATAAGTTTTAAGAAGAGCAAAAAAATTTTTTTTTCTTGTGCTTGTCAGTAAACTATAAGTTAATAGTTGAACATCAAAGATTGTATGTAGATCCTCTGTACAGTTTGTAGGTCACCCTGTAAATGATGCGAGAGATCGTGATCGGATTCATTTGTTAGAAATTAATTAGGTCTGTGCAAAAAATCCAAGACTGTGGTTTGTTATCTGGAGGGATTCCCTGGCGCGACCAATGATCCGGTAACTAGATCTGGATCAAGTGACAGGAGCACGGCACACCCCCCCCCCCCCCGGCACCGGCTCTCGTTTATTTCAGATTCATTTGTTGGTCCAAGCACGCTACGTCAACACGCAAACATTTCATCTATTTATCTAGGATGTGCTATTTCAACTGACATACACTTTTTCCTTCTAACAAATTGAAAATCTTGAGGTATAGGGATTTGCAGCTAAGCACCCTACCATCTGGTGAGCGTTTCATGAACTTGTGTACATCAGATAACATTTCGTTTTGTGTATTGGTTTTGTATGAAGTTTGTTCTTAAAGTTTTATTATAATCATTGAAAAATGTATAATACATATTGTTATGTGCCTATGTGCAATTCATTGCAAAGAAGAAACCCGGAAATATCGTTTCATTTGTTTCCACTAATATCAGACACCGTACGGTTCGAAACAAAATTGGGAAAGCAAGAGGTTAGGAATCGACGCGATGTTTAGATAAACAATTTAAAAATTGGAAAAAAAAGTGAGCCCTTATATCAAAGTTTGCTCATTACATTTTAATGATAGTGACTACAAAAAATATTTTCAATTTTGTATTTATTATCGCATATCTTGAAAATTCCTGTTATTGTGTGTGGGTTTGTAATGCACAAGTTTGTAGGCATAATGCATAAATCTTTATGAACTCTCTGTTTTTTTCAGTGACTCCACACAATATTATATGCCCAGCATTGTAGATTTCTACCCCTTGGTAAACAACACGGGAATTATTATTTCCCCCAATATAGTTAAAATAATCGACAATGGAAAACCGCCATAACTTAAAACCAGATCACAAAATGTAGTATTTTAGATGTTTACAAGTAATGTCACTTCACAAAATCAGAAAATCCCAAACAATTATTTATTTTTTGTCGTTTTTTGATACACTTTTCGCTCTTATTTACTAGTAAATGTCAAGTGGTATCTGATTTAGAATGGTTTCAAAAAAATCCGCGTGGCGCTACGATCTTAAAATTTTTCCCCTATATTATTCTGTACTAGCTGAAACGCTCGTTGTCTCAAGCTTCATCTCTCCTTTTGCGTCTCTACGTCCTGTGACTATCTACACACTGTCTGCGCTCCGTGACCAATTCACTAATTCACTAATAATGCGAAACTATGCCTGAGTGTTTTCTAATTTTATTCATAAATAATACGAAGTTATAAGGTAGAAAAAAGATGCCTCAGTCTGCAGAAAGACTTTCTAAACACGTTGGTGCAAACCAGACTGTCGTATGATAATTCAATACAGAGTTCAGACCATTAATGTTTTTAAAGTTCTTTTTTCAAAAATTTAAAAAAGCATCCGATCGATTTTACTTATTTTAAAAAATTCAACTGTGAATCTTCAAAACAGGTTTGTTTTATCATAAATGATGCCATGAACATGCTAGTATATATGTCGCAGGGAAATGATGAAAACGGAGATTTGATCAAATCCCTAAGGTAGATGATCAATTCACGGAAGATGTTAAAATTACGACTCTGTGAGGTGATTTCTCTAAAGAAAGTAAGTGACTTGATCAAAACTGTTTTAGTGAAAAGATGAAATAATATTGTTTAGATATTAAAAGTATTTATTTAGTAAACCATGTAGAGTAGCTAATACAACAATATTCCAGTGTGGAAATCTGAAAATTTAAAACGACACCTCAAATGTGAAATACAGTAGAAATAGTAGAAATATAATAAAAAAGAGTAGTTTTGGAGACAGTCGCGCTCTAAAAATCGGTATTTGGTTTTATTTTGTAGATAAATGTGAATATCAATATCTTTTTAGGTATTTTTGAAATTATGATGTTTTACACCCAAAAAAGACTGATTTAAGTTGTACTGAGCAGCAGTAGCGTATTCAGGGGGGGGGGGGTTACTGAAGGCACATCCTCCTGGAGAGAGACATTCTTCTCAGCAGGACTTGAAAATTCAATCACAAACATGTCCGGCTTAGTGTCATTTCAAATAATAATAATAATTATCATTATTATCTTTGGGATTTGTCAGAACTTGCCCAGCGTCCACTAATCGCAAACTTTAACAATGTTAAATTTCGAGATGTCTGCTTTGGTAACGACCTTGCGTAACGTGCCAAAAGTCCCGGATTCGAACCCTGGTCAGGGCATAGATATTTGTATACGTCTTTATCATAGGGTGACCATTCGTCCCGCATTAAGATGCGTCCCGCAAAAGTCCCGCATTTTAACATTTTGTCCCGCATTTGGATTTGGGAGATGAGGACCTTTTTTTTGCTCTTCACTTGGATTTGACAGATGAGGACCTTTTTTTTTTGCTCCGTCCCGCATTGCCTTCTTAAGAAAATGGTCACCCTACTTTATCACCGCATTCTTATTAATTAAATCAATCATAAAAGAAAAAATTCATAACTGGCAAAATATATAAGTAAAGTCAAATTAAGAAAAAAAAATGAGATTTAATAGACTCCACAGTTGATTACTCAGAGTTGGAAGGAACATTTTGAGTCCGGGATTTGAATCCGATTCCCTGAGTTCCTTAGATAAGCATCTTAGCACGGCGCCACCATAACTCTTAAAACATACATTTATACAAGAGACTGGCTACGGTAGTGAATAGCTGTTCGGGGCTTGTTAAGGTCACATGTGTTCTTAGAGAGGAGCGCGAGGTGGTGTTGCTTTTATAAGGTTTTATAGCGGTGGCACGGGCTGATATGTGGCCGTACGTGGCACCGTGCTCCCATAAAACAACCCCCCCCCCCCTCACCCCTCACGCGCCCCTCTGCTCGCCACTGATAAAGCACACAAGATTTGTGAGCGCAGTGATAAGGCTGAAAATAACTGAATTTTAATTATTTAATATATGAATACAGTACAGTCGTGAAAAATATGCTATAAAAAATGCTCAGTTTTTAATTACAGTTGAGATTTAGTGTTATGAAAACGATAAAAGCTGGAAATAGCTGGTGCCGAGGATTTTATTCCGTTTTCTTACATGACGTGTGTTCATTTATCCTTGAGAGGACGTATCTGGGTCGCAACAATCCACATCATATATTCCACATACCTACTAACATACCTATCCATACCTACCTACAAGGTGAATATTCACTACAATACAATAATCTTATTTACTTGAATCATATGTAAGGTGTGAATTTTCACATATTTCACATATTTGTCACGTATTTAATAAGCGAAATTTAAAAAAAAAATCGTATTACCATTTTTCGTCGAGTAATTTAAGTATCAAGAACGTACGTTTAATACCTTGCATTACAATAAAACGTATTTTCTTTAATGACACAAAAAAAAATCCAAAAATCTTTTCTTAACTTACAAAATAGTATCAAAAATTGTGCGCTACTCCTGTTTATACCATTGCCCATTATTAATTTTTTAGCACATTTTTGAAAAAAAAAAAAAAAAAAAAAAAAAAATCGCATCAAAATTAAAATATTAATATTGTTTTTGTTTGTTAATTCTAGATTTTAAGTCTTCATTAAATATTCCAGTACTCAAAATTACATTAAATACTCAAATACAAATTTAATTAAATATATATATATATACACCCCGGAGAATTTCTTTCTTCTGTTGAAATTAAATATACTTAATTTGGTCGGGATAAAGAAGATAGTGTCGTGAATAACCCACATTTATTTCATAAGGCCTATATTTCGCCAACAGTTCGTTAGCTTTATTCAAGGTATCTATAACAACAATGTGCAAATTAGTTAATGGAATTATAACAACAGTTAATTTTTACTCACTGAAATAATTAAGAGGAACACATAGATGTTATCAAAAAACGAACTAAGTCGTTATAAATCCCAAACCAATCAGGCACCATAACTTTTTTACAATAAAAAACTTTAAATTAATAACATTCTATACATTTTTTACAAAACAAACGTGAAGCGGCCATTTTGTTTAATAAGGGAAGAAGAACAGGTGTTGAGGGGTGGAGATAAGGAAAATTGTTCTAGAATGTTCTATTATTCGATTAAAGTAAGAAGAAGTATTCTTTATCCCATGATTCAATATGATGACCTTGGGTATTGTTTGAATTTAAGCGGGCATGTGTATGACTTTAGAATTATATAAAAAACCAATAATAAAATGACAAAATTGTAACATGGGTATTAGAATCATTATTATCACACAATAACCTCTCGAGGATCATTTTTCTTCCTTATTTTTTTAAAAGTAAGGAGGAATGAGTAAATAGAATGTAAATTTTCAATATCCTTTTTCGAATTTAGTGTGTGATCAAAATGATTAATATAACACATCTCTTTAAACATCCTATTAGAAAAGTGGGAGAAACGGTCCAAAACCTCAGGATTATCGAATTCTACTTTATGCTTCGTGTTATGAATATGTTGTCCCAAAGCGCATTTTTTAGGACTTATTCTAGCATCAGAACGATGTTGTATTATTCTATTACTGAGTTTTTGTACCGTACTGCCCACGTAGACTTTGTTACATTCGCATTTCAATTTGTAAATACAGTTTTTACTAGAACCAATGTTATATTTATATTTTAATTTCGTATTTATAGAAGCTAACTTTGATAATGGTTTGTCTGCAAAACATATATATATATATATATATATATATATATATATATATATATATATATATATATATCATCAAACAATTAAAAAAAAAAAAATAAAAAAAAAGGAATATTAATTGGAAGCCGTTACAACAAACTTTAAGGTATTATCCCTGAATGTATTTTATTTAACAAGCATATAATATAAGCTATATTGCACGAGGATGAAGTTTACCACGCGAGTTTACTTAATTTATAAATAATATTCTATGCGGACACCGTTATTTTGGATGTTTGCCATTGCTGATAGTACGTACTAGGCTAGAATAGTACAATATAATGAGTATTAGTATCAAAAAGATATAATACTTCATGAGTATATAAAAAATAAATTGCAAAATAATTTCAAAGATATTAATAATATTCCAGTTATAAAAATGGGCTGTGTAAGATGCAAATGGCCATCGTTGTTGGGCGCCAAATATTTTAAGTATAAAAAAACTTTCATTATCCACGGATAGACACGCATGCGCGTCATTTTTTATACTGAACACAATGACCTGGAAATACATAAAGATGCTTATCTTTATGTATTTTCAGGTCATAGATAAAAGAAGAACTTTAAAATGTGATGAGATTTTAGTCAAAAGTATTTTAAAAAAATATCGTTTACCATCAGTGTTTTAAAAAAAATCATATTGGGAAATAAAAAAAGATTAAACTTGATTACTAACAAAAAGAAATAATAATAATAAAAAAAAAACATATGGTTTATTAAAAAATGGTTTATTCTTATTTGACATCTAATTGATATTAAGAAATTAAAAATTGAAAAATCTTTCAGTAGAGGGTTAACTATTAAATGTTTATAAATGTTAAGAATCGCTAGTTCTTCCTTGAGTTATTTACTAGAGTTAGGTAGGTACTATAAATAAAGCGTGAACGATAGTGTTGGTTGAGTAATGGCGGTGGTGACAGATCAAAGAACTTATCAGAAATAGACAGGCCACGAGATTAGAAATATGAGAGACATAACTGTCCTCGAGAGGCGGCTGTCCTCGAGTGAGCGGAGGTGCTCCGAGCACTTCCACAGCCCCGTTCAATTGTTGGGAGACATTGGGGGGGGGGAGCCCGCGGCTCCTGCAGGGAGTCGAGGATAATCTGATGGAGATACTCCAGGAATTATCTGCAAGTGTGTCTCGCACACCAACAAACACATCAAGAGCATCCATCATCGCACACATCCATCTGCCTCATATCACCTCAACACATAATCATACAAGACATCACACTAACTTACAATTTTTGACTCGTAGTGTACGAGGTGTCAACTACGAGTACAAGAAACAATACAGGACAGTGATGGCGAACGTATGACTCGGGGTCACACAGCTACCCAAATGATGATTTCAAATGACCCGTACAAAAGAAGATATTTGTAGTTCTGAGGAATTTGAAGAGAGATTCTAAAATAAATAAGGCTGGCTTTAAGCGAACGCATTCACGAAACGAGGCACGAATAAAATCGACAAACATGATAATAATAGCGAGATGCAAATATTACCTGTGATATACCTTTATAACCTCAAAATCAAGGCCGCTAGCTTTTGTAGAGTTAACGAGATTAGCAGGGATTCCACACAAATGCTTACACCCTAAAGCGGAAGATTTTTATTTAAACATTATACCATGAGTTCAAAAAGAAATTACATAAGGGTTGGCTGTGGAAAAATAAAATAATGTCTATTGCAAGCTTTATATAACAATTGACTAACGTTTAGGCACAGCCTTTGTAATCATTAAAATCGGAAATTATTTTTAATTTTATTTTAAATTATATTGTTTTATAACCATATTAGCCAGCTAAATACAAATTTATACATTATATACAATAATTACAAATTTATAAATTATATACAATGTACAGAAAAATAAACATAAAAAATCAGTTGTGGCCACCACAGGACCGACCCCCATCATAAAGTACTTGAATAAAATACATGCTAGCAGCAGAGTAGAAATAACTTGGCCTAATATTTTCTAACAGAGATATTATTTATCATGACCATGGAAACGTTACATATAAGTAAGAAAAAATTGAGACTTAGAAAAACGTCTTGAATAAAACTTATTAGTTGCATTTATAGCAACTTTTGTTAAATAAATTTTTTCGAAATATTTTTCTGTTGCTAAATATTCGCAAAAATCTTAAAATCGACACGAGTAAACTCCCATTTCTAGTCAACCGATTTTTACCAAAAGTTGATCAACTCGTGCCATTGATGGCAGAAGCTTAAATATGAAGTTTCATAAAAATCCTTTTAGCCAAATTTGCTCTTCACGTGTACACAGACGGACAAACAGACGGACGGACGGATAGATAGACCGACAGACATCATGCTAAAAATAGTCAAAACTTTATGTAGGGACCTCAATTCGTGGAGATCCCTCGAAATCTTGAAATGTCAAAATCGGTATGATCACAATACCTTTCTTATATATGTTGGCGGTCGGTAAACTAAACTAAAGAAACTGTTCAAAATGACCACCGTTTTCCTGCAGACACAAATTTACTCGTCTTTTCATTCTATTAAAAGCATTTATAAGAATTTGAGGAGTTATATTGGCTATTGCACTGTTCGGTAATACTGTTTTGCAGTTCCTCGATATTGTTAATAGAAGTCTTGTATTCATTTATTTTTCAGATAAGGGAATATAAAGTAATAAAAAATAGTCAAGTCTGGTGATCTAGGTGGAAATTCTGGATTTGAACGTAAACTAATTATTCGCTCGTCAAAAAATTCATGGTTATTGATGGTCTCTTGAGCGGTATGGGCAGTCGCGCCATCCTGTTGGAAGTAGCCTTGCTGGAGCTCATCCTCATGAAGCTGATTAATAAATTCACGTACAATATTCCGGTATCTCTGAGCAGGAACAGTTTCGTGAAAAAATATGGGCCCGGTAATAGGTCTTTGAGACACAACAATCCAAACACCAACTTTTAACGGGTGAAAGGGAATTTCACGAAAAGTAAAAATTTAGATTTTCTTGCTGATATTGATAGTATTGACATATTGATAGTATACACTGCGGCCAAAGCATTCAGTCATATTTGATTATATATGTCAAACTGACTTATGATATTATTTATTCTTAAAGCTACGTAAAGCTACAAAGTATTGTGTTGGCTACGTTGGATAAGAAAAGTAAACATTATATTTTCTTATTGGTGGATCGCATAAAATTATTCGGCATGCCTCATTCATCCTACAGGCAGCCAGTTGCCAATTCCTTCCTTAAAACATTTTAAAGTTTCCTACCTTTCAAAATATCAGTTTTAAGGAAATAAAGAGAACATACTTTCATAAATTTACTAACTTCTTACAAGGGGGGGGGGGTGTACCTTTGCACCCTCCCCTATGACCGACTCAGGACACAGGTACCCACTGGTGTACCCGAACTTTATTTTGGAGACCAGTGATCTAGTAAATAGTTTTGTAAATAAACAGACTAAAGCAAATTGTACAGGTAAAAAACAGCTGTCATATAAATTGTAAATCAGATTAATTCCATGATCAGTGAACGGCAAGGACAAATCAAAGGGAATTAGGGATTTGATTAAAATGTTAAAGTTATCGATTAATATCGGTCAGTTGAGCAGCGATAGCCATGTCGGTGCAGGCCCCGTCATTACAATAAATATGTACGTTCATGTCTGTGTGCCGGAGGGGGGGGGGGGGCAGGAAGGGCTGGTGTATTTTTATGTAGATGAATGCAGATGGCGCTGTTTTAATAACCATGCCGGGGTAACAATAATAAAACTTTAAACAGGTTACATAAACATAACGGCCACTTTTAAAAACATACTTTTTATAACCAAATTGAATTGTTAATTTTTGCACTAGGTACCTACTTACCGCCTTTATAGCTAGGCATATCTGTCAGTAATAGCACTGCAGTGCCTCTCAAACTCTACTATGTTTTTACCGACCGCCAACATATATAAGGGAGGTATTGTGATCATACCGATTTTGACATTTCGAGATTTCTATGGATCTCCACGAATTGAGCTCCCTACATAAAGTTTTGACTATTTTTAGCATGATGTCTGTCGGTCTGTCTGTCCGTCCGTCCGTCTGTCTATCTGTATGTCCGTCTGTCCGTCCGTCCGTCTGTCTGTGTACACGTGCAGAGCAAATTAGGCTAAAAGGATTTTTATTATGAAATTACATATTTAAGCTTCTGCCATCAATGGCACAAGTTGATCAACTTTCGGTAACAATCAGTTGACTAAAAATGGGAGTTTACTCGTATCGATTTTAAGATTTTTGTGAATATTTCACAACAGAAAAATATTTCGAAAAAGTTTATTGAACAAAAGTTGCTATAAAAGCAATAACTAATAACTTTTATTTGAGACGTCTTTTGATAAAACGAAAAATTTCGAATAATTTTTTCTAAGTCTCAATATTTTCATACTTATATGTAACGTTTCCATGGTCATGATAAATAATATCTCTGTTAGAAAATATTAGGCCTTCTACTCTGCTGCTATAATGTATTTTATACAAGTACTTTACGATGGCGGTCGGTCCTGTGGTGGTCACAGCTGATTTTTTCATACTTATATGTAACGTTTCCATGGTCATGATAAATAATATCTTTGTTAGAAAATATTAGGCCAAGTTATTTCTACTCTGCTGCTAGAATGTATTTTATACAAGTACTTTATGATGGCGGTCGGTTCTGTGGTGGCCACAGCTGATTTTTTTTCCTGTATTTGCTATTGTCATTATTTTTATTAATATTAGAGAAAATTCTGAAATTTCCCACCATTTTTAGATTTTTTATTTTTTTTCCCACAAGACAAGAAATAGTGCCTATTTTTCCCTCGTGATGGGAAATTTCCCCCGAGTCGGCAACACAGGTCCCAGTCACTCAGAGAATTACTACCGCTCTATACAATATTCTGTTTATTTCTCATTGGCTGTCCATGTCATATTTATAAATTAGAGTGGTTTTTGGTGGCAGAGCTACCACAAAAAACATCTTATTTGTTATGGTTTGTAATTTTAATGTCACTAAAATTTCGCGGTTAAATATGGTGTAATAAAAATATTCTCGAATTAGTATTTTACGAAGATTTATTAATAGTCTTAACCCTTTACCGCATAGTGTGCCATATATGGCACATTCCGATTTTTATTTTACTTTTAAAACTGAATCAGAACGTTACTTCATGAATGTTCATATATGCCACATACACAGCAATGGATCCTTCAGTATCTCAAGTAATGGGCTGCAATAGATTTGAGGATATCAAGCGGAATTCGTACTTCAACGATAAATCTGAATTTATTGAGAAAGGACAACTAGAAGATACGACCTTTTCTTTCAAAAATTCGAGGGCGACTGCTTTTAATCCCTAATGAAGAACACCTAGCAATTGACGAGCAAATAATACGAAATCATTTTCTTTTGTAAGATAATGTAGAATCATAATGTTTAATGTATGGCACAAACCCTAAATTATTGTTTTAATTATTATTTTTTCATAAAAATAATAATTGTAACAGAGTACGCCCCTGACGCGATAGACACTTGCGCAGAGTGCAGTGCGCGGAGTGAATATATACGTGACTGACGCTAAGTACAGTTCGGAAAAACATTATTGTTGTGATTGTATTCCTTTGTTTTATGTACACGTTTTCTTGTATTAGTTCATAATCTTGTGTAGTTGTCTCCTTAATAACCTGATTAATTGTTTAATAAAGTGATTTTACCAACACTGTTCCTCTTGAATTACCTAAGAAACCCCTGAGATTAAAAGTCGTGTCAAACTGGCTACCAACTTGTGGCCAAGAGTGAAGTGTTGTGTAAATCAGTTAAAACTAAATAATAATCAGTGTGTAACAAAAACAATCGGACATTATTGGTAAAACACATGTGATTGCGTACTTTATCGCAGTGTGCGGTACGTTAGTGTGTTCATGTCGCGACTTGTTTACGATCGGTGTATCGTCAGGTGTTACAAAGCACAGGACAGGCTTCAGGAAGATTTAAATTTTGAACTTTAAGCGTGTACAATTGAAAAACAATCATGCCGCCGAAAAAGGTTACGGAACCTACGGAAAGTGAAACGCATACGGTAACATTTAGTAACGAACAATTTTCGCAGTTCTTAGCGGAAATGCGTAGTTCATTTAACGCAAGTGCGAGTGAAACGGGTTCAACTGTTTCTCAAAACGTTGTTACAGTACAAAATAGTAGTTTTGCTAAGTGCTCTGCGCGTTTCAACGGCAGTGATAGTGCTGATGTTGAGGCATTCATAGACAATATAGAGACATTTAAAGAATGTACAGGTGTAACAAATCAAAATGCGTTGAGAGGACTATCAATGTTGTTCGAAGGCGTCGCCGCTACGTGGTGGCAAGGTGTTAAGACGTCTATTACAGACTGGGAAACCGCTGTGAATGTTTTGCGTGACGCGTTTTCGAAAAAACTACCGGCTCCGCTCGTATACCGAGAAATATTCGCGCGTGAACAAACAATGAGTGAAAATACTGACTTGTTCGTGTGTCGGATTAGGGCGTTGTTCGCACAGTTGCCCTATACGTTGCCGCTAGAGGCACAATTGGACATTGCGTATGGACTGTTAAATCGAAAGGTGCGCAAACGGTTAACGCGAACCGATGTGAAAGACTTTAAGACATTGTTAACTCGTGCACGTGATATCGAGAGAACAATCAACGAACCTCATACTGATGCTACAAAGGAACCGAGTGTTGATTCCAAAACCAAGTTAGACAAATCGAAGGCACAATGCAAATACTGCCGACGATATGGTCATGAAACCTCATCATGCACGCGCCTGAAGAATAAGTCTGATCCTTCCAAGAAAGACAGCAACAATGCAACAGCTGGTACGAGTTCAACAACACCATCGCAGAAAGAACCAATAAAATGTTATGGCTGTGGAGCCCCAGGTATTATCCGCCAAAAATGTAAAACATGTACGCCAACAACCAGCTCATCGCAGAACGCACAGTTTGCTGAATTTTGTCATGTTGATGAAGAACTGGAACTGAAACCATTAATTCAAATAGAAATCGAAGGACTGAAAGGTACAGTTTGCGCAGACACTGGAGCCAGCCGCAGCATAGCAAGTACGTGTCTATACAACAAATTAAAAGACAAATGCCAGTTCAAGACTGAAATGGTAAGCGTTAAATTGGCAGATGGAAGTAGGACATCTAAAAGTATGAAAACTGTAGATGTTAGCATCAAATTAGAAGGTAGAACCTTCCGTGCCAACCTGTTAGTACTACCAGGTGAGAAAGACAATAGCACTCTGTTAGGGTTTGATTTCCTAAAGAGGGCCGATGTTGTATTGGACCTGGGAAAAGGCCAATGGTACTATGGCGATCAACCAGAAAAGAAATATGGGTTGCAGTCAAAGCGACCTACTGAAAAGCAGTCAGCTGATGCCAGTGTTAGAGCAGAAGCTGCTGAAAACACATGCGATACAGACGTGTTAAGTGCAGTCGAAGACAAGGCCGTACTTCTACGAGAGGACGAAGGAGTAGACCTCAACGGGCAAGAGCGCGCAAGACTCAACGAGCTGTTGATGGCGAACGCCTCAATCTTCGCTCCAGGGGGAGCACCGACTACATTCGCACAACATCGTATTGACACTAAACCAGATGTCGAACCAATATCCAGTCCGCCATATAGAATGGCTGGTCAGAAGCTAGAAGCCCTACAGCAGGAACTAGAAGAGCTAATAGCTAATGACATCATAGAAGAATGCGAGTCACCATGGGGGGCACCCGTGGTTATGGTCCCTAAAAAGGACGGTGCAATGAGAATGTGCGTCGACTACCGTGGCTTGAATGCTGTGACTGTGGGAGTGTCGTATCCAATGCCAAGAATCGATCAACTCCTGCATTCGGCCAAAAGAACGAATTACATGACGACATTAGACCTAAAATCTGGCTATTACCAGATCGAGGTAAGGGAAAGCGACAGAGATAAAACGGCTTTCGTTACCCCATTCGGAAATTTCCGTTTCAAGCGAATGAGCTTTGGGTTAACAAACGCGCCAATGACTTTCCAAAAGATGATAGATCGTTTTAAATCAGCATTACGAGACGTACTGATATTCGCATATCTAGATGATATGATTATCCTGTCTGAGACGTACGAGAAACATCTCAAGGATTTGGAAGCAGTGTTTAAGAGGCTTAAACAATACAACTTGCGAGTGAACCGGAAGAAAAGCGTTTTCGTCCGAAGGTCAGTAAACTACTTGGGACATGTCATCACGCCCGATGGCATTGCTACGAATCCCGAAAAAGTAACTGCAATAGCAAGCCTGCCTCCACCAAAAAATGTCAAGCAAGTACAAACATTTTTACAATCTGCCTCATGGTACAGGAGGTTCGTGCCGGAATTTTCGTCAGTAGCACGACCTCTGAGTGATCTCACGAAGAAAAGAACTGCCTGGGTTTGGGAAGAGCCCCAACAAAAGGCTTACGAAAAGTTGAAGGAGTTGCTGACGACAGCCCCAGTGCTAAGACAAGCAGACGAAAAGATACCGTTCATAATAAGGACTGATGCTAGTGACTATGCTTTGGGAGCAGTACTAATGCAGGGGGAGACCCCAGAAGATCAGCATCCAGTCGAATATGCAAGCAGATTACTTCTGCCAGCTGAGAGAAACTACTCAACGACTGAACGTGAAGCCCTAGCCGTCGTGTGGGCTACTCAGAAATTTAGAGGCTACATTGAATGTTCTGAGGTGAGAATCGAGACTGATCACCAGCCGCTGAAATGGCTGCTAACATTGAAGACCCCAACTGGACGTCTTGCGAGATGGGCCTTACAACTGCAGGCCTTCAATATCAAAATCAATTATATACCCGGAAAGATCAACGTCGTGGCGGATACCTTGTCCAGACCGCCAGCAATTGATCTCAACCTAGTGGTCGCAGACCTACCAAAACCTTCTGCAAAGGGGATGCGGGTGGAACAGCTGTCAGACCCAGATATTAAGAGAATAATCGATGCATTTGAAAATGCCGACTATCAAGATGACATCCAAAGGTGGACAAAGCAAGGATATATGATATCTGACGGACTGCTATACAGGTACTCCCCCGAAGCAGAAGAAGATGAAGCACAAATCGTAGTACCTGAGTGCGCCAGGATGCGCATACTCCATGAATATCACGATGCGCCAACCGCAGGCCATCAAGGTGTGGAGAGAACGGTACAAAGGATTTCGCGACTATACTATTGGCCAGGGCTACGAGCCCAAGTCGCTCAACATGTAAAAGGCTGTGTAGAATGCCAGAAATATAAGCCGAGTAACTTGAAACCGGCAGGACTGCTGAAAACTCCTGCCTACCAAAGAAGGTTTGAGGTTTTGGCCATAGATTTATTCGGGCCACTGCCTGAAACTGATGAAGGGAATAGATGGATTTTCATCGTGGAAGACGTCGCCAGCCGATGGGTGGAGCTGTTCGCCCTGAAGCAGGCCACTGCGGAGGCATGTGCCAAAACGCTGATCGAGGAGGTATTCCTGCGTTACGGACTGCCAAGGCGGATCATCAGTGACAACGGCACTCAGTTTGTCAGCGGGATAATGCAACAGGTATGCTATGTCTTGCAGATTGACCAGTCACTCATAGCCGCCTACCATCCACAAGCCAATCCCGTCGAGAGAAAAAACAGAGATCTAAAGCCGCAACTAGCTATTCAGGTAAAGGATAACCATAAAACCTGGGACAAAGGTTTGCCAATCATTCGATTCGCGATGAACAGTGCTGTGTGCCAAGCAACAGGCTGCTCTCCAAGCTTCTTAACTTACGCTCGAGAAATGAGGAGCGTCGATGAAGCGACGCATGATATTCGCGAAATTGTAGAAAATGATAATTACATACCCCAAATAACAACCTACCTGAAACAATTTGGTAAAGTATTGAGCGATGCGAGAGACATCCACGAAAAGGAACAGCGTAGACAAAAGAAATACGCTGATGAACAACGACGAGCAGCGCCGATCTACGAACCAGGGGCGCTGGTGCTATTAAAAACCCACGCACTAAGTAGTGCTGATAAGGAGTTCACTATAAAATTGGCTCCACGACGAGACGGCCCATATGTCATAAAAAGAAATGTGGCCGGAGATGTGTATGACATCGCCGCTCCACGTGAACCAGATAAAATTGTTGCACAAGTTCACGCGGAAGACCTCACACCATATATTGGGAAAGAAGAGGAGGCTCCTGACCCAATCGTCCCGAGACGAAGAAGAGGACGACCGCGAAAGCAAGTGTAAAGGCAACACCACTCGCGAGGACGCAATGAGTGATGTTGAGGGGGAGGATGTAACAGAGTACGCCCCTGACGCGATAGACACTTGCGCAGAGTGCAGTGCGCGGAGTGAATATATACGTGACTGACGCTAAGTACAGTTCGGAAAAACATTATTGTTGTGATTGTATTCCTTTGTTTTATGTACACGTTTTCTTGTATTAGTTCATAATCTTGTGTAGTTGTCTCCTTAATAACCTGATTAATTGTTTAATAAAGTGATTTTACCAACACTGTTCCTCTTGAATTACCTAAGAAACCCCTGAGATTAAAAGTCGTGTCAAATAATTAATATTTTAAATATATTTTTTTAATTAATTTTTCTATCAATAAGAAGCAATTCCTAATACCCATGAATTATTTCAGCCAAAAATAAAAATTCATGCAGTAAAGGGTTAATAATTATATTAATAAACCGATTTTTAAAAACCGAAAAACACTACTAGATACTCTGGTTTTCCTTATCTAATTTGTTATTTACTAGGTTGTGTTTCAAGCAGAGCAGAGCTGAGGATATTACAAATAAAGTATTTGAAAAAGTATTTCAATTACTCTCTAGTATTTGAAATATTGAATATCAAATACTTCAAAAAAATGTTCTTGGTATTTGGATTTACAAATACTTTCACTGTGGCATTTGCATTTGATATTTGTTCTCTGAAAATATCAGTATTTGAAATACTTTGGAAGTATTTCAAATATTTCCTAGTATTTCAAATATTTCTCTTGTACTTCAAATATTTTCCTAGTATTTCAAATATTTCCATATTATTTCAAATTATACTGTTTTTTAATTAAAATTGAAATATTAACACATTTTGCGAACTTGTTTTTGGTTATATGTCACTTTATTAAGCACTTCATGTTGCCTATAAGTTATTAGACAAATAAACCTATTTATTATCAACCTAATAACTATTTCGAGGTGGAACTCTCGGGAAAAAAATTATGTTGCTAATAAATTTATTGCGGGTGTATTCTGTAAGAAATGCGTTAAAATTAGCTTGGTTAATATTTTTATTTTAACTCCATGTCTAACGTCATTATCCAAAAATGCTATTCTGTAAGAGCATTTGTTAAGGGAAGCGTTAATACAATATTTGTTAACGCGAGGCGCTAACTCACCCTGTAGAGAGGTTAATATTAACTGCACGCGCATGCGCTGTTACGTTGAATTTTAACACGAGTATTTATTTAGTCAGATGCCAAGAGAATCTTAACCTAATATTTCGGTGTTGGATTAAATATTCAGTGGCGAAATTTATTTTAAAAATGGAACAGAAATTTTTGGTCCTGTGATTGGTCCTGTGTCTCAACAAAAACCAAAACTGCTCTCCAATACTCCATTTACTTCCTTTCTATACAATTACTTGAACTTGCGTCTGGGTTACTTGTATAACAAAAATTATGAAGCGTCATTCTTATCTCTACTGTTAAGAATTCACTTTAAAAAGTAATAGAAAGTTGATTAATATTCCTACCATCTTGTGTTTTATTCATTTTTTAGGGTTTTGTAGGTATGACCAAAAAACCCTTATACCGTCATTTTGTCGTCTGTCTGTCTGTCTGTCTGTCTGTCTGTCTGTCTGTCTGTCTGTCTGTTCGGTAAAAATTGTAGCCAAACGGCTAAAGCTAGAGAGTTGAAATTTGGCATGCTTATACAACTCTTTGACCCGCACATAGGAAAAATACTAAAACATCTAAAAAACATATCCCCCTAAAAATATAAACAAATATGTGCTCATCGAAAAAAAAAATATTTTTTTTAAATTCTGAGTAGGGTATCAAATGAAAGCCCTTGGTACGTGGATTAACGATCAAATTTTTATTTTCGCAAAATAAATTATTTTGAAGCGATTTTTGCCAAAATTGTGCAAAAAAAATTTTGTCCCACACCCTGTAGCCCAGATGGTTTAAACTAAAAATCTGAAAAAATTCTAAGTAATGTACATTGGTGTGAACCGGAATAGTACAACAGGAATTTTTGATCAGATTATGTTTTTGGAAAAAAAAGCATTTTTTGTGTTTTTTTGCTAATAATGTTGAAAACTTATAGTTATATAACACACTAAAGTATAACGTGTTTCTTAGTCCAATGGTTACGGTACTAGCGTTCTGACCGAGAAAATGAGTGTTCAAATCCCCGAGAAGAGACAAGATTATTTTTAATTTTTTTTTTTGCATTGTTATTTTGTTTAAATTATTTTTTCAAAATTCAAGTTATATTTTGGCAAATGTTGCATTTAATTTTTAAAAGCGTAAATTTAATAACCAGTGGAAATTGTTGAAATTATAATTTAATTTTGTTTGAATGTACACGAAATCAAAGGGAGGAGCTATGACTAGAAACAACCAATGAAACCATTTGGCGCAATTTGAAGCCATTTGGCGCAATTTTCAAAATCTTAATGAACCTTGCTATATAAAAAAAATACTGCACATATTAAGAAACCTAAATAATGGTATTAGGCACTCGAATTAAAAGTAACATAAAAATATTTTAACATAAAATTTGTTTTTAAAGCTCTTAGATTAAGAGATGATAAATTATTTTTAAAATATTGTTCATTTTACAGTGAATACTACAAAGCAAAATATGTCCTACACACTCAGCATTCCGCCTTCACTTAATATTTTTAGATTATATATCTATCTAAGAGGAATTTATGGCGCATAGTTTGTACTAGCAGAGGTTCCGGTACTTCCTTCGGGATTTAGTCGAATTTACCTTGGGCGATCGCTCATAGCTCACAAATATGAATTTTATAAAACTAAAAATGTATTAAAAACAAATGTTTATTCCTTTATGGTCTGTTATACACATGTTTTATGTTAATTCAATAATAAGGACTTCCTTAACTTTCTAAATATTCATGCAATGGAAAAAATACATTGTTTTGTTATATTTAGGGCATTTATAATAAATAAATATTTATTGGCTGGTAACTGGGATTCCGTTTTTAGTAATAAATTAGTTTAGTGTGATAACTTGGCGCATTACATAGTAGCGCTGCAGGAGCCATGTTGCCAAGTCTTAATAATCTTTTTGTTATTTTTATTAACAATTAACACGAAAATTTTTAAATATGTATTTTTTTTAGAATTAATTTATAGATATATAATAAATATTATATGTACATAAATAGTTATAAATTTTTTTGTTTTTAATACAATGAATAACTAAAAATCGAAAACCGTTAAATTGACAACGCTGTATAGGAATAAAGCGCTCACGTGATACAAGCACACAAAAATTTGTTAACATATGCAGTCTACTGTTGGCTGTAATCACATCACAACTTTGTTTCGTGCAAATAGTTTTATCTTATTCCTTAATTGATCTTTTTGGCATTACTTTTGGTATTATTTGGTATTATTGTTTATTTGGTATCATTGATTCTGCTTCTGGATTACGTTATAATTTTTTTTACGATATTATTTTGTTTGTGTGGTATAATTAGGGTGACCAGACGTACTCTTTTTAGGGTTTTGTAGGTATGACCAAAAAACCCTTATACCGTCATTTTGTCGTCTGTCTGTCTGTCTGTCTGTCTGTCTGTCTGTCTGTCTGTCTGTTCGGTAAAAATTGTAGCCAAACGGCTAAACCTAGAGAGTTGAAATTTGGCATGCTTATACAACTCTTTGACCCGCACATAGGAAAAATACTAAAACATCTAAAAAACATACCCCCCTAAAAATATAAACAAATATGTGCTCATCGAAAACAAAAATATTTTTTTTAAATTCTGAGTAGGGTATCAAATGAAAGCCCTTAGTACGTGGATTAACGATCAAATTTTTATTTTTGCAAAATAAATTATTTTGATGCGATTTTTGCCAAAAATGTGCAAAAAAAATTTTGTCCCACACCCTGTAGCCCAGATGGTTTAAACTAAAAATCTAAAAAAATTCTAAGTAATGTATATTGGTGTGAACCGAAATAGTACAACAGGAATTTCTGATCAGATTATGTTTTTGGAAAATAACGCATTTTTTGTGGTTTTTGGTTCACAAAGTACAAAAGTTATACCAATGTAAGACACTCACATTCATATGTGCGATGGCTACATGCGTTAGCGCGCTCTTAAACTGGTTGGAAAACGAAGGGTTTCGAGTTCGAGTACGGAGTGATTTTTATTTTTTTTGTTTTTTTTTGAATTTTTATTATGTTGAAATTATTTTGTCAAAATTCTAGTTATATTTTGACAAATGTTGTATTTAATTTTTTTATTTTATATTGTCTAATTATATGATTAACAGACGATAAATTATTTTAAAAATATCGTTCATTTTACCGTGATTACTACAAAGTAAAATTTGTCCTACACACTCAGCATACCGCCTTCACTTATTATATACCTGCGAAACCCTGAAATGTGTGAATATTCACACTTCACATCAATTTTTTTAAAATAACATGACATTTACTTAAATAGGATCAGCCATTTTTGCAAACTTAACACTAGCGTTAACTTTTAAAGCCACCGTTTCGGTAGGCGCTTATTGTAGAACGTTAACTGGCTATTTTAACTCCGCCGCGCTATAATATTAACACATATATGTTTAGCGAATAGCATTTAGGTTAAAAATGGTGTTAAAATTAACGTCAGTTTCTAACGCTAAGATTTTAACATCGTGCTTATATACTGGGAGCTCATGACATTTTTGGTCTCCGATTTCATACAGAATGCCTTTTGGAGGAGAGAATATTTACCCTGTGTCAACAAAAAAGGGATGGTACTAAACCCCTGCACGCTTTCCGGTCATAGGGAAAATTGCATTTCCACTTGCACAAAATTTTTGTGTTTTTCTCTGATTTAATATTGCTTGCCCTTTTCTCAAAAGAAAGTTATAACAAATTTAAAGTCTTTTAATTATAGGCATGCTGTATGAAAACGCGGAAAATCATATTTTTTATTACAAGATCACATGACCGTTTGACCCTTTGGGACCCTCCGAATCGCATGCATATATTTAAAAGACTTTAAATTTGTTATAACTTTTTTTTGACAAAAGGGCAAGCAATATTAAATCAGAGAAAAGCACAAAAATTTTGTGTTTAAGTGGAAATGCAATTTTCCCTATGACCGGAAAGCGTGCAGGGGTTTAGTACCATCCCTTTTTTGTTGTCACAGGGTAAATATTCTCTCCTCCAAAAGGCATGCTGTATGAAATCGAAGACCAAAAACTGTCATGAGCTCCCGGTCTATTAGAGAATAGACCAGTTGGACAGTTTATTAGTAACTGGAACTCTCGGCCCTTAGTTATACTTATTTATAAAATATTTATTTGAAAATGTCTTGATATAATTAGTTTAATTAGGGCGTAGAATTGTGCGGTGGTTTGTTATTAATGAAGTGGTAAGGTAGCGAGCGAGGTGGCGGGAGCGCGGTTTCTCTTTGCAACTTTATACATTTTCTTGGGCCTTAATTATATATTTTTGTATAAAGTTATGCGTGTATATACTCGCACCAACTTGTACATTTGGGAGTTGTGAAGTTTATACCGCGAGGCGGTCTGTAGGGAGGCGGGTGCGGGGGTTGTTGGGGCGGAGGGCAAATGGGTTGACGGAGGCGATAACGATGTTGGAAATATTAATTTGGCGGAGACAATGGTCCCGGTTCATAACTTTAACTTTCATTGAGAGCGAGTGACGGGCCAGCAGTCAACAGTCCCAGCCAACCACACTCGACCAGGTGTACACGACCGCCAGTATTTTTAGCACTTCCAAACTCAACAAATAAATAACTTACACTTAAATGCGCCGCTCTATAAATTATACTACTAAAATAATACCTATACCTATTATTTTATCTGAAGCAACAGTTCGAAAAGTTTCACACTTAATAAACCATTTAACTATTGACAATAATTTATTGATTTCAACATTTTTATCACAAGTTATATCTCTGTTCAAACCGAGAGTCGAGTTTATAAATACGCCAATTTAGGATTTCGTAGGTATGACGAATCAGAGCCGCAGTAGGGGGGGCGGAGGGGGCGACTAAGGGGCGCCATTGCGAAGACGAGGACCTTTTTTTTTGCTCATCACATGAATTTTGAGAGGTGCGAACCTTTTCTTTTTTAAAGTAACCTCAAATATTACATTTTTTTTTAATATTAGCTGGAGTGGAGCATTCATCAACCTAATATTAAATATGATTTGTTGGGTGCTACAATAAATAACTTCCAAAAGACGCGTCATATAGTCGGTTTGCTGATAGGTGACTATTACATGTATGTATCAAGTAGTGCATTCATATAATAATCTAGTTACCATTTTTCAGCGATTTTAAAAATGTATTTTGTTATTTGTCTTAGCTGTCAGTGTCTGTTAATAATATTAATTAATAGACCTTGCGGCCAATTATTAAATTTACAAACTTTAATTTTAAATCTGCTGGAATATTTTAATTCCGAAAAAGATAACAATGGGTCACTTATTTCTCTATCTTGTGTCCGTCAAAGAGTAGCAGCTGCCTTAAAGATTTCAGAATCAACAATTCGTAAAATTATAAAATGTAATAAATCTGAACTTCTCACTAACAAAATCACTAGAAAACGAAGGAAATTAAAATCTGAACCAGTTTATTTTATTGATACATTGGTAGAAACGTATGGTCATGAAGTACTAAGATTACATCCTTATCACTGCCAGTTTAACACCATTAAACTAATTTGGGGTATAACAAAAAATTTTTATGATAGACATATTGGTTAAAACGGATATAGTGATAACGAAGTTTTGAAAATGTGGCAAGTAGCCTGTGATCAAATTAGTTGTGAAACTTGGGCAAAATCGGTTAAAAAAAATCGAAAATTTAATAAATGAATGGTGGGAAAGGGAAAGGATTGTTGATGATATTAATCCAATAATAATAAATACAAGAAATGACAGCGATAGTTCAGATGACGACGATATCATACATTACAGTGACTAATTTTTTTTTAAATAAACATTCAAATACAACTTGTAGTAATATATTATATGAATAAATATATTTTTACTTAATATTTTATTACTTAGTATTTAGGGGAAACATAAAAATTTAATTTGATTAAACAACAAATTATAATCCAAAATTTACGTATGAGTATAAATTTTTCCTTCTTTATAATTATAACCTTAAAATTAATAATTTTGTTTGTTTGAGTACTGCTGTAAATTTATTTTCATGCTCAAATTAGTAAAGATATCTACGAATCATTCCGTTTCTTTCTAATGCTTTGTTTTTTATTAAAATAATTTGGAAGGTTAGTTGTCAACTTGCGTCACTATACGTTACTATGGGTATACAAATAATTATAATGATATAGACAGAGAAAGCATATAGTATTGTACATCGATACTTGTAGCAACGAACAGTCACCTATCAGAAATCCGACTATATGTTTAAAACCAATACAAGTGAATTATACAGAGCTCACTAAACAAGTTATTTTAGTACACAGCGTTATGAATATAAAGTATTGGTAAGGAGAAATGGGACAGTGTGCACTAAGATAATCGCGCAGCCAAGTCACTGTTGCAATCCAGATTTAATAGTCAATGAGCTAAAATATAGGAACAGCATGACAATACTTTCCTCTCTGGAGTGATTGTGAGGAGGAATAGAGGATAAAAATGGTCGGCCTTCCTTATTGTTGGGAGGAGAGGAGTTGCAGTGAATGTTTGATGAGCTGCCTCTTCCTCTTCCTCTGCATCTGCCTCTGCCGCCTCCAGACCAGACCGGAGAGAAGATACTCGAATCAGTTGGATAAATACAGGCCACGATTGTTGTATAAATAGTTGAAGAGCCCGACACAATAACTTCCAGTTAACATTCACCCCCTCCCCCTCCCGCGCCACAACTGTACACAGTCGCAAAGACATACATTTAATTATTCATTAAACTTCCATTCGTTATATTCAGATATAGGAGCAATGAGAAACGACGTTTTTAAACATCCATCTGTCCGTCCTTCTATGATAGTGCATGCTATGGATGGGAAAAAAACATCGATGTATCGAAAACATCAATGTTTGTTTTAAAAAGATCGATGTTTTTACCATCGATGGTCAGCTGGCGATAGTATCGATAAAACATCGATGTCTACTACCGATGTCGATGTTTAAACTTTGAAATTCAGAAACTACTGCTAAAGGCGCTGGTATCTTAAAAATTTAATTTTTATTAAAATTAGTACACAAAATATAAGCGCCATCAATTGTGATATAACAATACTAATAGTATTAGTTCTTATTCTTCTTAGCAGTTAGCAGAATATGAAAAAATAAGAAGAAACTTCTAATTTTTGCAAACAATGCGAACGACCAACGACGCCAACACACTTTTTCTTTTTGAGTCTTGTTGACACTTTCCCAGTTGTTATTCCTCCAACCCTGGATTTTAGTAAGTTGTCATTAGCTATTTTTTTATGTATTGAAGTTGGCTTTTCCTGAACAAAATGATCAAAAACTTCAATTAATCGGTAAAAATAACTAGAATTGAAAATCTAGTTCCGCCTAAGCCAAAGGAACAGACTTTATTTCAATTTAAAAAAGTATAAAAATAATTGTGTATGACAGTGTTATTTTTATGTTAAATAATATAAAATTAACATTAAGATTACTATATAAGTATTGTAATAAAATCCAATATTTCATTTTAGAAATGTAAAAATAGTAAGGTCTGTTCCTTTGGTTTAGGCGGAACTAGATTTTCAATTCTAGTTACTTTTACCGATTGATTGAAGCTTTTGATCATTTTGTTCAGGAAAAGTCAACTTCAATATATAAAAAAATATCTAATGACAAATTACAAAAAAGAAAATTGCGGTTAGTTCCACCTAATCGTTTGGAATAGACTGTAGGTACAAATTAGGATTATTATATTGGGTATAATAATGTTAATGTGAAATTAATTACTATTAAAAAGGATTATTTCTATTTCAAAATGTAATAAATGCTTTTTGTGTATTATGTGTTACTTTTTTCGTATTTTATCTTTACATTATTAAATAAAACCTATATCATATAAATAAATAGCTTTTTTTAATATTAAAAAAAGATCGATGTTTCCGATACATCGATGTTTTTCCTTCGATGTTTTTTCAATATCGATAGTAAGCACGTTAACATCGATGTTTTGCTTTCGATGTACAACCCTAATGCAGAGTTGATTCACATGTTTTTGTCAGCATGCAGTTCCATTAAATGGAGACACAACGGTATAGTTCTTAAAAGTTACTTGACTAAAATAAAATTAGCAATGGCGGCCGTGGAAACCTCTAAAACAGGTGCTGCAACCAGAAGTGTAATTGGGATTTTTTTTCCAGGAAAGAAAATCATTTTTAAGATGGACACAAATTAAGACAAAACATAGCTAAAGTTGCCAGTAAATAACATCGAAAATATTTTTGACAGATGAACAGTTGTTCGCTACGGTCACGTGACTATGCGCATCCTACTGCGCTGTTATCGGTTCATTCTATCCAATATTTTAGGTCCAAATAATAAAAATTGGTTGGTTATCATACAAGATTTCGTACGAAGATCCTATAGTACAGGGTTTCTTAAACTTTTTCATATAGCGACCCCCTTCAAGCCTAGGAAATTTTAAACGACCCACCATGTAATGAAATTAATATTGACCGTAGATGTAGGTGTAATATCGCGACATTGTAGAATCTATCTTGCAGATTCTAAAAATTTATTTATTATCACCCAAAAGTAGCAGATCTTTGCGACCCCCCTTCAGTAACCTCGCGACCCCACGGGGGGTCGGGCCCACAGTTTAAGAAGCCCTGCTATAGCATAAGACAAAATAATTCTCGTAAAATAAACCATACAAGATTAAAACGAGAAATTGCATCCGTGTACTACATTCGTTTGAAATGGCTCTACAAACAGAGCTTTTGTCTCTAATGCATACAATAGAAATGACTACATCTTATATAGAAAAATCAATTTCTGTTTGTTTGTTTGTCTGTTTTTTTTTCTAACCAATTTTCACCAAATTTAGTACAGGGGAGTAAAATAATCCGAGAAAGGTTTTAGTGAGGGTTCAAACTTCGTCCACTAGGGGACGTTATGGGGGGCAAACCATCAGTTTCGCACTCTCCATGCAATTTTAATTGAATACGTAGGCTAAACCTTAGGAGATATATCGACATAATGTAGATAAAAAATGTAGATCTTAACTAGATCTTAAAATAAATACCTATCATACCGATATCGTGTATTGGGCAATTTTCTGTTTTTAAACGTAATAGTTTTTGTATTATAAAGTTTTGGGTGCATAACATCGGAGTTTTATAGTGACGGATCAATTATTTTAGAATAATAAATTGGAACATTTCACGTAGAATCATAAAGTATTATAAACTATACATCAAAGATTGATAATAACGGAGTTATAACAGTGTAAAGTGTACCCATGCTCAAAAATGTTGAAAGTTGTACTATTCACTATTTGGTGCGGAAGTTACCAATAGATGGACTGCTTGGGGAATTCTTTATTTCCCATCGTCAAAGTTAATTTCAAATTATATTATCGTTTTATATATTTAACTTTAACGTTATAAGCGTTATGTTCTACTTTTTAGGGTTTTGTAGGTATGACCAAAAAACCCTTATACCGTCATTTTGTCGTCTGTCTGTCTGTCTGTCTGTCTGTCTGTCTGTCTGTCTGTCTGTCTGTCTGTCTGTCTGTCTGTCTGTCTGTCTTTCTGTCTGTCTGTCTGTCTGTCTGTCTGTCTGTCTGTCTGTCTGTCTGTCTGTCTGTCTGTCTGTCTGTCTGTCTGTCTGTCTGTCTGTCTGTCTGTCTGTCTGTCTGTCTGTCTGTCTGTCTGTCTGTTCGGTAAAAATTGTAGCCAAACGGCTAAACCTAGAGAGTTGAAATTTGGCATGCTTATACAACTCTTTGACCCGCACATAGGAAAAATACTAAAACATCTAAAAAACATATCCCCCTAAAAATATTAACAAATATGTGCTCATCGAAAAAAAAAAATATTTTTTTATAATTCTGAGTAGGGTATCAAATGAAAGCCCTTGGTACGTGAATTAACGATCAAATTTTTATTTTTGCAAAATAAATTATTTTTGCCAAAATTGTGCAAAAAATTTGTTGTCCCACACCCTGTAGCCCAGATGGTTTAAACTAAAAATCTAAAAAAATTCTAAGTAATGTACATTGGTGTGAACCGGAATAGTTCAACAGGAATTTTTGATCAGATTAGGTTTTTGGAAAAAAACGCATTTTTTGTGATTTTTTGCTAATAATGTACACAAGTTATAGCTTTGTAACAAGCAACACTCTAGCGTGTGTGCTGGTCTAGTGGTATTTGACGCTGACTTTTCACCCATGTAACCCGATCCGATAGGGATCGAACCCTGGAGAAGAGACTATATATATATATATATATTTTTAATTTCTATATTGTTTAAATTATTTTTTCAAAATTCTAATTATATTTTGGCAAATGTTGCATTTAATTTTTAAAAACATAAATTTAATAGCCAGTGGAAATTGTTTAAATTATAATTTAATTCTGTTTCAATGTACACGAAATCAGAGGGGCGGAACTTATAACAACCAATGGAAGCCATAGGCACAATTTTGAAATTCTTAATGAACCTTGCTATATAAAAAAAAATACTGCACATATTTAGAAGCCTAAATAATGGTATTAGGCGTTCGAATTAAAATTAACAAAAAAAATATTTTAATATAAAATTTGTTTTCGCATCCAAAATAATCATCATTCACTTACTAAATACCTGCAAAACCCTGAAATGTGTGAAAATTCACACTTCACATCAATTTTTTGGATTTAAAGTAGTTAAATGTCGTAGCAAAGCACGGGTACACCAGCTAGTTGCTGATAAAAATGTATAGCAATTACGTGAGTGAGACCATTTTCTTTAGACACTTCTTTTCACTACTTTCTCATATTTTATGTAATTATTATCTCCTATATTAGATAACATAATTTTTAATTTTCGAAATGTTTTATTAAACTTTTATAATTTTTTATTAAATAGGGAGATAACTAATAGTGCATGTTGTGGCAAGCACATAGCAGTAAAACTATCTTAGGGCTTCCTTCACTTACTAGATACTTATGAAACCCTGAAATGTGTGCGAATGCACACTCCACATAAATTTGCGACCATACCTCCATAATTTCTGCATATTAATTAAGCAATTAAACAACATATGTGTATACTTATGCTATTATATAGTTAACATAGTCTACATTGTATTATTTTTGTTCGATAAGCAAAACATAAATATTCAGTTGAAGTGGTCTGTAATGTGAGCTGTAATTTAGTTTTTCCTCCTCTGTAAAACACACAACAAAATGTTAAAAACTAATAATTACCGGCTGCCGAGTTAAAGCTCATGCATGGTCTGTAACAAGCGTAATTAGTGTTAGTGCTGAGAGATAAGACAAGTGGTCGGGCTGTTCCCATGTCCACGCAGCGAGGGACGGAAATGGTAAAAAATGCAACAAACCACGGTATTAATGTTAATATGTTTATCAGGGTGGAGTGATCGGTTTACATGGTGGAGAGGACATGCGGGAGGGGGGGGGGCAGATCACTGGGGCTGATATGCTTACAGGGCCGTATCCGGCGACCTTCAGGGCTCTCCTTATCCTGGCGGCCTGCGCCTCCATACTTCCATCCTTCGACATCCTTCCTTCTTCAATCACCAAACACCACTTGTATTAGCACTGTTCAAGTCATTTTCAGCACTTTCATTATTGTTCCAAAACCAGTTCGTTGTTCTGATATCTCTCGATAACGCTAGTATTTTTAATACATGTTGGGGACATATGTGCTGTCTTGGCAACCAGCCTAAACCGTATAGAATGCCACAATATTGCCAAACTTGCCAAATAAAATAAAAATACCAATTAATATGTCTGCGATACACAAATATTTATTATTGCTTATATTTAAGGGTTATTTTATCTATTTTTAGAATTTTGTAGGTATGACCAAAAAAACCCTTATACCGTCATTTTGTCGTCTGTCTGTCTGTCTGTCTGTCTGTCTGTCTGTTCGGTAAAAATTGTAGCCAAACGGCTAAACCTAGAGAGTTAAAATTTGGCATGCTTATACAACTCTTTAACCCGCACATAGGAAAAATACTAAAACATCTAAAAAACATATCCCACTAAATATATAAACAAATATATTCTCATTAGTACAGGAAATGAAGCTCAAAAAATGACAAAACCTCGCAATTTTTTCGTCCAGCATCGATTTGGATAAAAATTTGGAATTAGGCTCATTTCACCCTATAATTCATTTTCTACATTGTGCCGTTGTACGCTTTTTGTTTTTTAAGGGTGAAAACTACCCCTAATTGTAAAAAATTATAAAATAACATTTTAAACCTTAATATGGGTAAAATTTGGTTTGGATTAGCTAAATATGGATCGTTTTATGCTTTAGAATACAATTTCATAATGTTTCAACCCTTAAAATTCAACCCTTGTTGGAGCTTAATGTAAAAAAAAAGTATTTATCTTAAAAAATGATTTCACCTTGCATCGATTTGCACCAAAATTTGAAATTAGGTTCGTCTCACCCTCTACTTCAAATTTTATATCATGCTCATGGGCACTGTTTAT
The DNA here is from genome assembly GCA_963971575.1 of Liopterus haemorrhoidalis. Taxonomy (NCBI): domain Eukaryota; kingdom Metazoa; phylum Arthropoda; class Insecta; order Coleoptera; family Dytiscidae; genus Liopterus; species Liopterus haemorrhoidalis. The sequence goes on from OZ020611.1 coordinate 647,107, forward strand.
TTTTTAAGGGTGAAAACTACCCCTAATTGTCAAAAATTATAAAATAACGTTGTAAACCTTAAGATGGGTAAAATTTGGTTTGGATTAGTTGAATAATGATTGTTTCATGCTTTGGAATACAATTTCTAATGTTTCAACCCTTAAAAACCCAGCCTTGTTAGAGCTTGATATAAAAAAAATTATTTATCTAAAAAATTTTATCTAAAAAAATGAAAAATTTTATTGGTTTTTTAAACATAGCTCCTTCATTTTTAGTGATAGAAAGTTTTTTCAAAAACGATATTGTAGGGCTTTTCAAGAGCTATAAGACTATGTAAATTAAATTCCTTAAGATCCCTTAGTTTTTAAATGGGGTGAGTTTGAAGGGCTCGAATAAGGTGGTGTTCGCTTGTAAATAGAGGTTTTAAACGGCTATATCTCGCCAAATATTCACTGTACAGAAAATATATGCACAGGGAAATTTAAGTCATTAAAAAAGCTACAATTTAGTGCTCTATCATTTTTTTCGCATCTCCAGTAATTTCGGAGATATTTTGAAGAAAAGGGTGAAAATACGAAATCGCAAAAAATCGTTTTTTCTTTAAACTCCAATTTTTCTAAAATTAGGCATTTTAAATTGGTCAAACTTCTTGGGTGTACTGAAAATACATATAAGAAGAGAACCACAGAAGGGTGAGGATCAATTTTAATTAGGGGGGGTAAATAGGAGGTTGGTTTCAATGATTTTTTCGTAAAAAAAAGTAGGTACCGACCTTATTTTGATCATAAGTCGCTTAATTTTTATGCTAGAGACTTTTTTGTTTTTTTGTTTGAAGGGTCTAATCAAATACTTTAAAAAAGATTCAATGAGTTTTCCTCGAAAAATGCAAATTTTTCCTGTTATTTGACTTTGAATCTTTCAAATTATGCATTTGGCGAAAAAAAGTTAACCATTAATATGCCGTATCTCGGTTCGTATTGGTCGTAGAAAAATAATAAAAAAAGAATTTTGTTTGTTTTTTTAAAAGCTACAATTTTGCTTTCTACAGTTTTTTTGATAAAATGCATATTTTTCGAGTTATTCGCAAAAAACTTTTTAAAAACATCGATTTTTTCGTCGAACAACTGTTACTTTCAACCACGAATAACTCAAAAAATATTAGTTTTACGAAGAAAACGTAAAGAACATTTTTTTTTAGAATTACTTTTCCCATCGATTCCTATAGTTAAAATGTAGTAAAAAATTTCCACCCCCGAGATGAGGCGGCAACCACCCCCAAGGTTTTAGCGTACACCGGCATGATGTAGAAAATGATCCTTGGGCTATTCCCTACCTTCTGTGAAAATATCACGTAATTCCATGCTGGACGAAAAAATTGCGAGCCAAAATGCTTCATTTCCTGTACTACATCGAAAAAAAAAAAATTGTTTTACAAATCTGTGTAGGGTATCAAATGAAAGTCCTTGGTACGTGGATTAATGATCAACATTTTATTTTTGCAAAATAAATAATTTTGAGGCGGTTTTTGTCAAAATTGTGCAAATTTTTTTTGTCCCACACCCTGTAGCCCAGATGGTTTGAACTAAAAATCTGAAAAAATTCTAAGTAATGTACATTTGTGTGAACCGGAATAGTACAACAGGAATTTTTGATCAGATTATGTTTTCGGAAAATAACGCATCTTTTGTGTTTTTAACTAAAATATGTAAAATATTTATTCCGCTATTTAACACAGTAAACAAGTGAACGTCCGTAGTCCAGTGATAACGTTCTCGCTTCGTAAGTTGCAAATTACTGTTCGATTCCCGTCAATTTTTATTTTTTCTGTTTTTTTTTTTGCATTTTTATTTTGTTTAAATTATTTTGTCAAAATTCTAGTTACATTTTGGTAAATGTTGCATTTAATTTTTAAAAGCGTAAATTTAATAACCAGTGGGAAGTGTTGAAATTAAAAATTAATTCTATGTTTGAATGTATACGAAATCAGAGGGGCGGAGTTTATGACTTAAACAACCAATGGAAGCTGTAGGCGCAATTTTCAAAATATTAATGAACCTTGCTATATAAAAAAAAAAATACTGCAAATATTTAGAAACCCAAATAATTCTATTAGGCATTCGAATTAAAATTAATAAAAAATATTTTAACATAAAATTTGTTTTAGCATCCCAAATAATCATCATTCACTTACTAAATACCTGCGAAACCCTGAAATGTGTGAAAATTCACATTTCACATAAATTTTTTCATACTTATATGTAACGTTTCCATTGTCATGATAAATAATATATGTTAGAAAATATTAGGCCAAGTTATTCCTACTCTGCTGCTAGAATGTATTTTATACAAGTACTTATGATGGCGGTCGGTCCTGTGGTGGCTACAGCTGATTTTTTTTATATCCTCACAGCCATAACCGTCGCGTGAGGATGTTCAGTTTGTGGGTCGCACTCGGGTAGTTCCACAAAGGACGGGATTTTGTCAATTCTATACTCTATCTCCGAAAGATTGATAGTAATAAAATTTATTATTTGTAAAAAGTTATTGTATTATCACACAGAAGCAGCAAAACAAAAGCAACAAAATATGAATAGTTCGAAACGAAATATTGTTAAAAAAAACCGAGTGTGCCGCACACATTATATGGGAATACGAACTAAGGTTAAACACAATAGATCATAAAAATTTGACCCTAAAATTTTGAAGAAAAATATGGTCACAGGGGTGTGTTTAATGATATGATAAATAGTAATATAGAAATACACAAAACCAATTTAAACGTGTTTAAAATGTGCACGCCACTGGTAACTGCCTGACAAAATGATTTATTACTATCAGTCTTTCAGAGATAGAGTATAGTTTAATCCTACTAGTAGAGAGCGGCTTATGAAAATTTAAATACGAACAGAATTTGATTTTAGTTCAAAACGGTCTTATATATGTTTGCACACGGGCGGCTGAAACCCACTCTGTGGACCTGTACACATTCCAGAGTTTTATGTGTTTCTCACTTTACATCACTATGTTTTTTAATTCATCTTTAACGTATACATTTACTTTGACTTTGAAAACTAATCGTGGTTTTTAGATCGGGCTCAACTATGATGGGCCGTTGAATATCTCCTCGGAGAGACCCGGCTTCAGACAAAACTCTTTGTGTAAATTTATTAATAATTCAATTGCGAAATAGTGATTAGCGCTGTTCGGGGAGAATTTAATTACAATCTTAATGAGTTTGTGAGGAGGATATGGCGGCCTGGAGGGGGGGAGGGGGTTGTCAAGAGACCACTCTTATTTATAAACACCTCGGAGCACGTCTTCATGGCTCGCGGGAGGTGGGGGGGGGGCAATATATGGAAGGTTATAAATACACTCACTCATAGAAAAACTGTCTCGTCTGACACGATGAGATATGACTTGACATCCACTGTCTACTTTTACATTTGCCTATGATGTTTCTATTAGTGCAGGGCTGTTGCGGTTCCCTAGTAGATGGTTGTTGAAGAGCACAGGAATACGGGTTCAATTCCTGCCTGCTTCACTGGCTCACCATAAAACAGGCAGCAGTAGCCAGGCATGGGACAGCTCAAACTCTTTGCTTGTAATATTACTCTGAATTTCTTCAGAGCGTCTACTGAACCGATTTTAAATATTCTTTCAATTCTGATTACACTGCCCAACAAAATAATTTTTTTATCTTGGTGCCGGAAAAGTAAGAAGTGATTTTGGATATTTTTGATGTGCTGATTCCAAAAATACCTGACTCTTTTTCGTAGCAGTTCTAGTTTTTGAGATACAGACTAATTGATTTTAGTTTTTTATCTAAACCAGTGGCGAAGGGAAACCTCCGCTAGACTTGCTCTCCGTTAAAAAAAAATAAATAAAATTAAATTTAATTTTTTTTTTCAAATATATAGATAAATTTTCAAAAATACATCAAATTATATTCTATACAAATTTTTGTCCAAGGCTTGGTTTACTAGTTACGAATTAATTATCATGACCATGGAAACGTTACATATAAGTATGAAAAAATTGAGACTTTTTAAATAATTTTACAAACATTATTCGAAATTTTTCGTTTTATCAAAAAACGTCTGAAATAAAAGTTATTAGTTATTGCATTTATAGTAACTTTTGTTCAATAAATTTTTTCGAAATATTTTTCTGTTGCTAAATATTCGCAAAAATCTTAAAATCGACACGAGTAAACTCCCATTTCTAGTCAACCGATCTTCATAAAAAACAATAGGGTTTTTCCCATTTAATAGGAGAATGTTTTAGTACCAGAACGAATTCTCTAAGTTGAACCGTTCTTGAGTTATCGTATATACACACACACAGACACACACACAGACACACACACACAGACACAAACACACACACATACGGACGGCACTTCGAAAATAGGTTTTTTGGATTCCCTGGACCATGAAACGTGGTCATCAGTCAAAATCTCGACATCGAAAATTTTCGCGATTACAATACTTGCCCCTTATATATTAAGGTCGGGCAAGTAAAAACGGTAAACTTCCTCCTTGGACAACAAAATAGATATACAAAATATCCTTGTTTTTTATGTCTTTGGGACAGCAGAGATAAAGATCAGCACTGGGTTAACAGAAATTGGGTGATTTCCATTAAATGTCATAATTCAAGAAAAACAAAAAGTTGTCAACGAACCTTTGGTTGCGAGAGAGAAAATTATATTTCCACCCTTGCATATCAAGTTTGGGCTTATATAGCAATTTTCGACGGCTTTAAATCGAGATGGACTTTGTGTAGGATACTTGACACGTAAATTTCCCTGGGATTAACTCTGGATTAACTTGGGATTAACTCTGAAAAACTGAAAGCCAGAATATTTGATGGTCCTAAGATAAGGCAACCTACTGAAGATCCACAATCCAATCCAACCGCATCAATGAAGTTTTCTTTCGAGTTTTAATGATGAGTGGAGCGGTTGTTGTGGTAACGGAGAGTTTCGGAACAAACTATACCGGAATATTCATCATGTTGACATGGGATATATTAAAGTAAAACAGGACAAACTTTTAATTAAAAATAACAAAAATTACATCGCGGCTGTTTATTTAATAACTTTGCATTCTCTGTCCGTCCATCCGCCCGCTCATGGGCTTCATAAAAGTGAACCGTCCCCCCCCCCCTTTCCTCCTCCCGGCTCGGCCAGGTGACACAGTGATCATTGCAAGGCCACATGCACAGCCCCGTAAGATATATCACTGTCACGGACAAGGACCTGTAATGGAACAATCGTGACCATATCGACTCACTTTAAAACTTTAATATCTATTTTTAAAATTGCATTTTTCCCTCGTTGCATTTTTATTAAATATCGGAAAATTATTGGCTAATTTCACGAGAACTAATTTTTCTGTTAAACCCAGTGATTTGGAGATTACTCTGATTCTAACAACTATCCGACTTATACAGTTAAGATTATACTTTTTCAAAAAATTACTGTGAAGAATGATTTTTCGTACATTTTAGGGTTTAGAGCCACAGAAGTTGAGATCGACTGAAACTACACTTTTTGGGCATTGACTGTATAACAGTGGCGTACCTAGAACTTTTGCCGCCCGGGGCGGTCTCCAATTTGCCGCCCTTTCTAAGTCAATCAAATGGTGGTTTTTATAAATTAATAAACATAAATAAATAATTGTAATTGAGACAAACTATAGGTGGGGAACTTTTTTACCATTCGATGTCATATTTAAATTAGGCAGTAATAAAGGAGGCCGCATAAGTTGATATACCTATAAATATAACGTTTATAAAAATACAAGATACTTTTTTAAAAGCCACAAGGAACTTACGGAGGCCGCAGGTTCCCCACCTATGAGACAAAACATATACCTAATTTACAAAAAAAATTACCATTAATTTTTTTAAATTTTATATTTATAAATAAAATATTCATTTCTTTTGGTTAAACAAACAAATTGTACACATAATATATGTATGTAAACATATTTATGTATTTACTCTTCTAACTTTCATAGTAAAACAATCGTGTATAATGCTCTCAAAATTTATATTATTTAAAATTTCTTGTTCTATGGATAATATTGCAAGATTTTGTAGTTTTAAATCACTCAGTGGAACGAAGATAATTTTTTTATAAACTTCAATTTGGAGGCCATCATCGATGTCTGTATCCGAGCAAAATTTTTAGAGATAATATTTTGTACCCTAAATGACGACGAGGAAAAATATTCGAAATCATATAGTAATTCATAATTTGTGGAAATCGAATAGTAAACTTATGAAGTGAACAAGTTGTTTTTTACAACTATAACTAAATATAAAAAATGCCGCCCCAAAATATGTGCCGTCCGGTGCGGACCGCAATAAATCAGCACCGGAAACAATCGTTCTACGTGTTCGTACCCGAAGATATTACAGACGATCTTGAAGTTTCAGAAGACACCAACATTTCATCCCGCGTAACTATGCACCATAAACAACCGTCCAATAACGAAAAATATACATTTGAAAAATGTTATTTACATTGTGGAAAAGTTTGGTAGTCACTGTAACAAACAATTTAGCAACCAATTTTGCCCAATCAAATATTTTCACGTTAAAAAATCAATATAAATATTTAGGTGGTTCGATTAAAACAAATGTCCGGCAGCAGCGATAAAGCCGGGACCGGGATGCCGGGAACAGGCCCGGTGAAATATTGTCGCGGACAGAAATATCGAGAGATTTTTCGGGCGCGAGTAATTAAAACTAAGCGCTTTATACGAGCTCGCTGCGAACAATGTTCGATGAGAGCTGCTAATTCGCTTATGAAATATTTTAATCAAAACAAATTGAATAAACGCCCCACATATTATATTACCAGCAGTGTCGTACACCTCGAAAAAATATCGCATTTCAATGTAGAATTTTACCCACACAACTTTCAACAAGTGCTACAGTTTTTGATGAAATTGCGTTAAAATGAATAATATTTTGAAAAACTTGTATTGTCTGGTAGGTGCTCTGGGCCTGTCATATTGGCTCGAATATTTGAAATCATTATCCCACCTTTCAAAATTCAGATATTTCAAAATAAAAAGAATGATATGGATTCTTAGATCCCTTAATGATATGTGATGTATATATATCATGTATATAACGGGTGTTTTTTTTAGAGGTATAGAACTTTAAATTGCAATAAAACAACGATGGATTATTCGATTGACATGAATTTTTTTTTATTCGAAAGATAATCTTGTGGCATTACATTAAATCATACCAACAAGACGGCGCAACATGTCACACAGCTCGTGCCACAATCGATTTATTGAAAGACACGTTTGGTGACCGCCTAATTTCACGTTTTGGACCTGTGAATTGGCCTCCAAGATCTTGTGATTTAACACCGCTGGACTACTTTCTGTGGGGCTATGTAAAGTCATTGGTCTATGCGGATAAGCCACAAACGCTTGACCATTTGGAAGACAACATTCGCCGTGTTATTGCCGATATACGGCCACAAATGTTGGAAAAAGTCATCGAAAATTGGACGTCCAGATTGGACTACATCCGAGCCAGCCGTGGCGGTCATATGCCAGAAATCATATTTAAAATGTAATGCCACAAGATTATCTTTCGAATAAAAAAAAAATCATGTCAATCGAATAATCCATCGTTGTTTTATTGCAATTTAAAGTTCTATACCTCTAAAAAAAACACCCATTATATATATAGTAACGGATTGTCTGTCCGATACAACATGTCGAACCACCACGTATTTCCAGTGGTCTAGTTTTGGCAATGTTGAAGTTTTTTATTTTTTTTTATAGTTCAATTTACTTTAGACTGAAGGTGACTGGATTTCACAGTCGAAACGTCTCTTAGTATATTTTAATTAATAAATTTTGACGAGTAAATAAAATTTTTTATTTCTCCTTATACGATTTTCGTCAAGAACTACATTCATATATATATATATATATATATATATATATATATATATATATATATATATATATATATATATATATATATATATATAAGCCCACATTTCTTTCTGAACGTAACGATAAGTTCCTGGGTGCGAGTAGGTCTTGCGGCATGCGGTCGGTCCCGAACTGAGTGGTGGGAACGACGTCCCCCGACAAAGCAGCCAGAGCTCTCATGTCAGTACATACCTTGGCTTGATCAAAGAATGTTGTGTAAATTGATTTTATGCCCGCCAACCGTTTCCGGTCCGATACTAATTTTTAAATGACACGCATTGAGCGTATCCGGCCCGATACTAATTTTTAAAGGACACGCATTAACGAGCTTTTTTAGGATTTCCTAGGTATAATCAAGAAACGTTTTTGTTTTGTTAATATCGTCAGAATCATGCATATTAATAATTGATTCCTGCTTATATTGATTTTTATTCGATATCAGTTTGCCAACGTTGCTGGCAACGGGTCTGCTAGTATATTTATAAGCAACACAAAAATAAAGAAAAGTCAAATTGAACTGAAAAAAAGTGCTTTTTCTGGGGAAGGGGGGGGGTCTCAAAGCTTTGAAAGAAGCCATGGAAAATCAATTCATAGGTTTCTTGAGGGACCTGAAGCAATATCAAATCTAAAGATATATATTCAGCCATATTAGTTGTATACTTAAGCCACAATTTGTACCGAGAGACATTATTGAACTGCTATTACTAGTATATATATACTATTGTTGCTTGTTTTTTATTTTATATATTTGTGGATCAAAGTATTTTATATGTAACATCCATACAGGATGTTTCTTTATCTGATAAGGCCATGTTAAGCTGGCAGTTTTGTTGGTAGCAAAGAATATAAATAGACAAGTGAGAAAAAAAAATTATAAAAAATAAAAAAATCTAATAATTTTAATTCTAAAATTCATGTGACATTCTGTAAGAAATATTCATTCGGCAAAACTGGCAATATATTTAATTGATTAAATTTTTTTAATAACCAACTTAATAATAAATTATCATGGTCCAGATGAGAAAACATAGTGCATGTATTATATGTCAAATTTCAGTTCTGTAGGTCTGGTCGATCGTCTACAATTTCTAACAGACAGACAGACAGACACACACATGTGTGGCATAAAGGCAAAGATAGGTAAACGGTCAATTGTAGATATTTCAATGGTCGATCACGTGACTGGGATTTTTTTTGTTGCTTCTCTTTTGAAAATTTAGAATGCCTTTTTTGTTACTAAATCTCGCAATGGCCGTTTTATTGTTTTTGTCGCTTGAGTTTTCGGAATGATTTTTTGTCAATAGCTCACGATGAGGTGACGAAGTAAAAAAGTAGATGTTGCTACTTTTAAGTTCTTACACCTCAGGCTATACCTACAAAACCCTGTTACTATTATATACTGCTGTTGACTATTTATTTTTATATTATTTTACACTTCTTTATGTCTTTCTCTTAAACTCACACTTGACACACAATTTAAAAATACGCACTATGTTTTAATGTGGCACTTGTGTGGAGATCATCTCCGTGGGCGCACCGGGTGCGAACTAAGACAAGATAGTGACGGCGAGCGGCGAGTGGCGAGACTGGCATCTCTCGGTGGTGTATATTTAGCCGAGTCACGTGGTGCCGGCCACTCCATCAATGACTTGCACGGCACTCCACAGCGGCAGTGCCGCCACTTCACCTCCGTGCCACCGACACCCACCGCCACCATGCAGTCAAGGGTCATCAGGCGGAGGCACAAGTACAGACAACAAAATAACATTGCAAAAACATCACAAACACAACCAACACCATTGTATGTCATAGCTCCTGGCTACTGGCTGCTGGTTAGTGCAATGCTCCTTACACACTGGCACTTGTTTAAATTCATTTCGACGAATCAAGAGTCAGATATTGAGAAAAGTCAAAGAATTTAAGATAAAAAATTTTCAAAAGCTAGGCTGAGATAGTTTTGCAGTTGAAAATTTAGTTTAGTTTAGTGCAGCGCTGCGTAAATTTGATTTGAAGAGGGCCAGTTTGCACATATTGTGTAACTAAAAGAGCCGCAAAAAAAATAAAATAAAATAATAACTATAATATAATACCCCAACCTGTGTCCTTGGCTGCGTGGGTGCGTGGAATTTGTCTGAAACAATTGAGCGAGGTACCGAAATGTAACGATTATTATATATTGGACAGTAGTGTGCTGTGAATTTTTGTTTTAAGTGTTGACAATAAATTAGTAAAAATGACAGTTGTGTTTTTCATTAAAAAATCACTTCACAATTATTAATTTAGTTGTGAAATACATGAATCGGTTTTTTACGAAACACAGAAAAACGTTATCCTTTTGATATTCGACATTTTTTATTAAAATTATTATTAGCAGAAAAATAATTATTTAAAAAAATATTTGGTTTGATGAAAGTAAGAAAAATGTGACTTTTTTTTCTTTATTATTATTTTTTTATTCCTACGCAGTGCCGGCTGTAGGTTTTGCGGGGCCTCGGCAAAATAATGCATTTGGTGTCAAAAACTTGCCCTAGCTACTAATAATTGTTATCCCCCTTTAAGGGCGGGGCCTCGGGAAAAATCCCCGAAGTCCCGATTTCTGAGCCGGCCCTGTTTCTACGATTTCTAGGACAAGATTTAGAATATCCCACTGAAAACTCTATACAGATGGCAGCACATAACGAGTACACTAAATACAGTCTGTTCCAAACGGTTAAGCGGAACTAGATTTTGCAATCTAGTTACTTTCATCGTTTAAATCGTTCCTTTTGGCCGTTTTTTTTAAGCTTTGTAAATCATACTTACAATAAACATTTTTTGGTTAAGGTTAATATCATTTTAAAATGTCATTTTCTTTATATTTTGATTTTTTGTGTCATTCTTAATACAAATTTCCCATTTATTTATTTTTTTGTCATTAAAATATAAAAAAAAATATTTAATTTTGACATATGTCATTCGTTTCCATGGTTTCATTGTTGGAATTTAAAATTTTGACATCCCAACGTGACAAAATGAAATAACCCAAGCAAGGTCCCTTCTCGTGACAACTTAAAAGAACTAAATTCCCATTTAGTTCCGCTTAACCGTTTGGAACAGACTGTAATTAAATAATTATCAGTGGCTCTAAAACAATGGTTTCTGTTTATTTCAGTGGGATATTGTAAATCTACCCCCAATTTGAATTGGATGAAGTTAGGCGTATGGCTAGAGAAAGAAGTCTGAGGTGTCGAGCAAGTTCCACAGTAAGGTAATGATTTGTTTGCCAACACAGTTTGCAACGGGTGCACTAGTTAATAATAATCGCTCCAGCTATTACAAGGTAGTACTGTTGAGTTGCTACAATCTGATACTCATAAACAGATCAATTGTTCCCCCGAAATCAATGATAGTATAATAAAGTCACTTGAGTACGTTGCGTAGAATGTTTTTTTATTGGCGACATAAGTGTTTACTAATATAATAATTGATGGAGGGCCGCATGCAGCCCGTGAACCGCGGTTTGCCTACCGCTGGTTTAGTGCGTTACGGCTTCTCAGGAAGGACGGTTCTACATGGAAACTAATGAAATTTAAGAGCATAGCAATATACGAATATTGAAAAAAAAAAATGCGTTGTACAATAAATAATAATAATTAAATAATTGGTTATTGACCATTTTGGTAATTAATTGGTATCGGCTTCTTGGCCGGTTAATCGGTTTTGGGGTGCATTCGATTTGACGCTCCGAGCGTTCCGAGCACGTTCTGTACACTCAAACGTGTTCGATTTGACGCTCGGAGTACACTCAATTGCATTCGTTTTGCGATCGAGCGAGCATTTAGAGTGCGCTCTATGTGTTCGGGGTTTTAAGACCGAGCATATGGAGTATGACAGGGAACGGGGGAAAATGGGGGAACGGCGGGAAAGAAATGAAAGTTTAAAATTAAATTATAAATAAAATAAAAATAATAGCCTTAAACAAATAACAATAGACAAATAATATTGTTATTTGTCTATGGCTACAGAGTACGGCCATTTTATGTATTTGTGACGTTCTGTAAACAGCAAAAAAATTATTAAAATACACCGTGCATAAAATTAAAATGGAAAAAATTCATTAATTATTATTTAATTTTTAATTAATTTTATTTCTTCATCATTGAAAAAGAAATCAAGGAAAAACCGAGGTACATAATTTTGATTCATGACTGACGTGAACTAATCTGACAGTAAAAACGCCGCCTAAAATTGCAGGGTTAGATTTTATAAACATTACGTCACAAGAACGCTCGCTCCGTTAGTGCTCTATTCATGACGTCACCATCAACTGTTCGCTCAGCGCTCGCTCTACTCTGTATACTCGAATGCACCCTTGATAATTGGCCATTATTATTTTTATTATTAATATCAAACATGGATTTTTGAGCAAGAAAACCATGGGTAACAAAGAAATTTGAAAAACATTTGATCAACATGTGATAATAAAGGACATTTTGAATTACGTAATTTCATTTAGAAATACACTAAAAAGACAAAACAAATTTTTTCGGATATTATATCTTATATATTGGTCATGTAAAAACTAAATAAAATGATGGGCCGCCTTTTAAAGAGATCCTTTATCTTGAATCCTTCTGCCTGTACACATGTGACATTAAACGAGTTTAGTAATTTACTCACATTACCCAAAATATGCACAGATTATTTAATTTGCCATTTTTGTTAAGAAATCCGATTCTTTGGGCAAACTCTAGTTATCAATTTTTTTTTTCAACCTGCTCTCACCTCTCATTTTCTAGAAATGTCTTCCCTCTTTTGAGACCTTGTATATTATATATTTTTAGGGTTTTGTAGGTATGATCAAAAAACCCTTATACCGTCATTTTATCGTCTATCTGTCTGTCTGTTCGGTATAAATTGTAGCCAAACGGCTAAACCTAGAGAGTTGAAATTTGACATGCTTATACAACTCTTTGACCCGCACATAGGAAAAATACTAAAACATCTAAAAAACATATCCCCCTAAAAATATAAACAAATATGTACCAGGTAAAAGTCATTTAGAGGTTCGATGGGCCCGAAAGCGACGTGCCCGAGGATAGCGGGCGGGCCCTTAGTTACTTGTATTTTACTTTTTTAATCAAGTCTAAAGTAATAATTTTTTTAATGCTGGCTTTAGACCCACAGGGTCTTAGTGATTTATTTAAAAATACATTTTATGTGCAATAGATTTATAAAATATAAGGGATTCTGTGTCAAAAAATATATATTTTGTAAGTAATCATTAATTTATTCTTTTATTTTGTGAGCAAAATATTTCAGTTTTCTTAATTTAACTTCCTTCGTATGTCTTGTAATAAGTGTCTTTCAAATTAACATTTCTTGTAACAGTGACTGCTGACGATTGTCCCTCTCCTCAAAACACATCACTGATCGCACTGCCTCTTCCTCTTCCTCTTCCTCTGACAATAACGAAGCTCTGCTTCCATCCTCGTGCAACAGAGAGGTGTTCCTCGGAGTGCAGTGTGGAGCGATGGCGAACTAAGAAACGTATTGAATCAAAGACGGAGGGCAATATTTGCATATGGTGTGATTGAGAGAGCATTCCTTATTGATTGTGCGAGGGAGGGACAAGCCGGACAATGTCAGGAATCCAATAATAATACCCCCTTACCCCACCGCCACCCTGTCCGCCTTCCCCCGTCCGACACACTCGCATTTACATACATTCTCTGCTAAATATACAACAGTCACATATCTTAAAAATAATAACAGAATTTTATTCTACATCATAGTTAAGGAGCGTGATGACGCATGGGGGAATTATGGCCAGCAGCGGCGCGGGGGAGGGGCGGAAAGCCGATCACGTCAGGATAAATGTTAAGAGAACCGGCAAGTTTTGCTTCTACGTATATAAAAAAAAAATCTGCTGTGGCCACCACATGACGGACCGCCATCACAAAGTGCTTGTATAAAATACATTCTAGCACCAGAGATGAAAAAATAGATACTTAGAAAAAATTTCGAAACATGTTTAAAAAAATATTCGTTTTATCAAAAAATGTCTCAAATAAAAGTTGTTAGTTATTGCTTTTGTATACTCTATCTCCGAAAGACTGATAGTAATAAAATTTATTATTTGTAAAAAGTTATTGTATTATCACACAGAAGCGGTAAAACAAAAGCGACAAAATATGAATAGTTCGAAACGAAATATTGTTAAAAACAACCGAGTGTGCCGCACATATTATATGGTAATACGAACTAGGGTTAAACACAATAGACCATAAAAATATGACCCTAAAATTTTGAGAACAAATATGGTCACAGGCGTGTGTTTAATGATATGATAAATATGGTCACAGGCGTGTGTTTAATAAAATGATAAATAGTAATATAGAAATACACAAAACCAATTTAAACGTGTTTAAAATGTGCACGCCACTGGTAACTGCCTGACAAAATGATTTATTACTATCAGTCTTTCAGAGATAGAGTATAGCAACTTTTGTTTAATAAATTTTTTCGAAATATTTTTCTGTGAAATATTCGCAAAAATGTGTGTGACTGTGTGTGTGTGTGTCTATGTGTGTGTCTGTGTGTGTATACACAATAACTCAAGAACGGTTTAATTTAGAACGTTCGTTTAGGTTTTAAAAAATTCTCTTAATAATTGGGAAGAACTGTATTGTTTTTTAAAAAAATCCGAAACCGAAAACGAAGTTATTAAACTTTTAAATTTAAAAAAAATCATAACTATGGTCTGTTTCAAAGTAGAAAAAAGTAGATAGCGCTGCGAACCGAGTACGATTTACACTGATCAAATACAGTATAGCGGGAAATTTAAAATTAGTTACAACTAAGGCATGGGCGTAGCAACTGGGTTAGCAAGTGATTTTTTTTTAATATAAAAAAGGTTAATAAGATATTGAAATAAACAAGGCAGATAATACACTTGCGTTATTTATACGACATAAATTCAGTTTAATGTGAAATTTGAAAAAGTTAAAACAATATTAATTTTAAAAATTATATTAAGGTCTAAAAATTATATCAATAACTTCTTCTTTGGGCACAATCAGCTGGGCTGTCTTTTGGTCTCACATTAGTCCTCTCTCTTGATCTGTTAAATGTCAAGTGTCAAAAAATATTTATATGTCAGATAACCTAAAAAATATGTAACTACGTAAAAACAAATTACATGGAGAATTTTCTCCATAAAATCTACGCCAAGAATATAAATAAAAGTCTAAATATGTAAATAATAACAAAATATATGAGAAAAATTAAATAATATAAATAATATATATTTCCAATGTACGACACTGAACATCTGTCAACTTGAACTGAAAACAATATTTGTACAGTGTAATAGGGATGACGATCTAAACCAATCCGAAGCAAGGACAAACAGCTCCTATGTTCTTATACACATTTTTCTACTTTGAAATAGACCATAGTAAATCAAGCCTTGGACAAAAATTTGTATAACACATAATTTGATGTATTAAAGGTTTATCTAAATTGTTAAAAAAATTATTTTTTTTATTTTTTTTTATGGGAGAGCAAGTCTAGTGGAGGCCCCCCTTCGCTACTGGTTTAACATTTCAAGTGAATATCTTTAAAAAATCGAACGGACGAGCAGATGTAATTTTAGGTTCATATAGGTTCATATCTGTGATAGGCAACGTGCAATACACAGGTGTATGTGTGGAAATCAGCGCGCTCCTTTTTTTTCCAAGTAGAATTTCTACAACTGTACAATTTAATAATACCATTTTAATAAATAAATATTAAAAGTGAATGAAAGTGAGTGACGAGGCATTTTACAAAATGAATAAATGTGAAATTGAATTTGGTTGAAAGGCGTACGTTTTCTACAGAGATAGAGACGTATTCATTTCCCCGGACAATAACAACTGTTATTTTAGTTTTGCATTAATTTCCTTTTTGGTCCGCTTATCTGATTGTCCGGCGGGTGCGGGAGGGGGGGGGGGAGTACAGGGCGGCTGACATGAAGGTCTCTCGGTTTAATTAATGAAGATATTGTGGAGTTGCGGGTGCCTGTGTGTCAGCGACTGTGTGAGCGAGTGAAGCGAGTCACAGTGCCCGCACTTCGCTCGTCAGCTGGCGGCGGCGGCGGCGGCGGCGGCCACCACTGCAACACTCTTCACTTCACTTCACTTCACTTCACTTCACTCCATCCATGCACTCACTCATACTGATATCTCTATCACAAGCTCAGCTTACGTTATACAATAATTTTAATAAGTAATATGAAATTTAAATTACATAGATTTAACCAAGAATTCCTTATACCATCATTCATGTGTCTGTCTGTTCCAAAGGAATTATTGACAGAGATGGACCAGCCAGGGGCGGACTGGGATTTTTATTTTCCTCGGGCTCTCAGACAACCGGCCATCACTACCGGCCCATTTTAAATATTTATTTTTCCGCAAAGCTTTAGTTAACATTATTTGGAAAAATAATAATATAAATGGCATTATTCTTGTAATTATGATTATATTAATTGAAAAATTAAATACATAATATTTAATTATTTTATTGTATTTTGTTTATAAATATATTTAAAGGAATCAAAACAAAATAAACAGGTTTTTTAACTATAGTGCGTTCGAAGGTGAGTTTGCAGTACAGGGCATATGGAGTAGTTCTTTTTCATACTCTCTAATGGGTTTACAAAATGACGCTATCCTTTTCTTGCTAGTCGACGTTGCCAGCTCTAAAACGCGCTGATCTGTGAAGACGCAGTATTCTACAAATGGCCATTTGTTTTTGTTGAGTGTTATTTTGAGTTTTATAAGAGTTGATTTTTGTAAATAATACGAGTTTTTCATATTATTATAATTGACACATTTGACACTTTTACAACATTTGGCAACACCGCTCCCATTTTCCATAAGAGCTATACTGCAAACTCACCTTCGAACGCACTATAGCTGTATCTTATTCCTATTGCGTTAATAATTGAATCAGAACTTATTTCTTATAGTCATCTTCTGCCCCAGTAAGGCATTTTTTTCTGTTCATTTTTTTCAGATATTTCATTAACTACTAACTTTTCTATATTTTCAGCTTCAATAGTGGAATTCAGGGAAGATGTCTCCTTTTTTAAGGTTTTGTAGGTATGACCAAAAAACCCTTATACCGTCATTTTGTCGTCTGTCTGTCTGTCTGTCTGTCTGTCTGTCTGTCTGTCTGTCTGTTCGGTAAAAATTGTAGCCAAACGGCTAAACCTAGAGAGTTGAAATTTGGCATGCTTATACAACTCTTTGACCCGCACATAGGAAAAATACTAAAAATCTAAAAAACATATCCCCCTAAAAATATAAACAAATATGTGCTCATCGAAAAAAAAAAATATTTTTTTATAATTCTGAGTAGGGTATCAAATGAAAGCCCTTGGTACCTGAAAAAATTCTAAGTAATGTACATTGGTGTGAATCGGAATAGTACAACAGGAATTTTTGATCAGATTACATTTTTGGAAAAAAACGCAATTTTTGTGATTTTTTGCTAATAATGTACACAAGTTATAGCTTTGTAACACGCTACAATGGAACTTGTATGCTGGTATAGTGGTTTTGACCCTGGCGTTTCACCCAAGTAACTCGATCCGAATGAGATCGAACCCTGCGAGAAGAGACAATATTATTTTTTGTTTTTTTTTTTTTAATTTTTATATTGTTTAAATTATTTTTTCAAAATTCTAGTTATATTTTGGCAAATGTTGCATTTAATTTTTAAAAGCGAAAATTTAATAACCAGTGGAAATAGTTGAAATTATAATTTAATTCTGTTTCAATGTACACGAAATCAGAGGGGCGGAACTTATAACAACCAATGGAAGCCATAGGCGCAAATTTTAAAATTCTTAATGAACCTTGCTATATAAAAAAAATATACTGCATATATTTAGAAACCTAAATAATGGTATTCGGCGTTCGAATTAAAATTAACAAAAAAAAATTAAAAATTAATATAAAATTTGTTTTGGCATCCCAAATAATCATCATTCACTTACTAAATATCTGCAAAACCCTGAAATGTATGAAAATTCACACTTCTCATCAATTTTTCATCAGATGTTTCAACATCTGATGGTCTTCACTTCTAAATTTCAAGTGAAAACCTAAAAAAAAAGGTCCTCACTATTAAATTTCAAGTGAAGACCAAAAAAAAAAAAAAGATCCTCACTTTAACCTTGGCGCATTATCTTGTATTACCTGCAGACTGCGTTCCTCCGGCCCGGCCTCTGCTTTGCAGTCACTTCTACTTCCGTTTTTGTTTTTACACGAGGTTCATCCGAACTGTGGCTCCTTCTTAACCAATTTAGCACTATCGGATTCTAATCTATTAAAGGCAAACCATTCAAAGTAATAACCATTATATTACTTATATTTGAAAAGATCAGTCTGTTGAACAGTTGATCAGTCTCTTTCAGCTTCTGTTGAACTGACGGCTATAGTCATTCACTGTATCTGAGGTATTTTAACAAGTGGTTCGCCGAACTTAAAATTTCTTAACAAACGGTTCAAGTGAACCGGTGCGAACCGGGTGAATCCCATCACTGCCTCTATTTTATTTGTACTTCTTGCATTGATTTCTAATATACAATTCTGTTCTATATATATAATTATGATCTTTTGAACAATAAAAATTGTTAAAATCATAATTATACATATACATATGTTGTATTTCATTATTTCGTTGTTACTGCATTCGTATATTTTATAATTTATTTTATTGTATTGTTTTATTTTAAAATTCAGGCATGTGTAACAAGTTAACATTGATTAATTTAATTCTCTTCAGTTAGTTAGTTTTTTTTTTTTATACTCATGTACCAATTACCTCATTTTATTTTATTTTATTCTAGTGACAATTTGTTAATTAATGTTTTCTTTTCTTTTATGTGTTTATGACTGCAATAAGAATTTTTTATAGGAATTTTGGACCTATATTTTAAGTTACTGACGTGTCATATGTTATTGTATTGATCAACTGAGTTAAATAAATTATTATTATTATTATTATTATTATTATAACAATCTCAAAATTTTCATTATCTTCAATAGTATTTTCTGGCGAAGATACTTGTGCATATTTTTCAATTTTTTAAACAATTTCGATATTTTTCAAATTTAATTTACTGATAAAAAATAATTTTCAAATTTTTTTTATTACCTACAGTAAAATGTTCTACGAAACCCTGATATTTGTGAGAACGCAGACTTTCCAGTAAATTTTCTCAGACTGTGAGTCCTTCGTTAATATAAAAAATAAAAGTAATGTAAGTAAAGTAAGTAAGTAAGTAGTATTGATGTGCGGTTTGCGTGCGGAGTTGGAGACTTTCAATCAGCAGCCAATTGGCGAGTCTTTAGTTTCACATCTCCTCGCCGGCCGGCCGCTCTCTGGGAACTCCTGCAAAAAACTTATTTCCCGACTTCCCAGACCTTTGTTTTTCATCAACTAAACACTATAATTTTCTCCTCAGATAAAACAGCTGAATGATGCGCTCTGTCAACAGAGACAAATGACTTGGCGCTCATAAACAATTGAAAAACTGCAACTGCAACTCCTTTCATAACTGCGAGAAATGAGCCGGTGCGATAACGCTATTTGTCTCTCCAATGAACACTAATACAAGAGAAAGGCGGAAAACAAACTGTTATTTATAAATAGATTACTGGAAAAATTGTATATCTTTAGTAGTCATGGAAATAAAACAACTCGGTGGTTAGTAGCTAAATCTTTAGAAGTATTTGTAGATTTAACACATTGGCTTTTGTAATAAATTCAATAATCTCTTATTCTGGTTCAGTTTAATATTACGAGAATCATTAGATATTTCAAAAACACTACTAAGAAAGGCACTTAATCGGCCTCAAAACTTAAGAATAAGCACATCTGACCAAAAAATCTTGTTGAACTATTCTAGTTCCCATCAACGTACATGTTGAGAAATTTTTCTCATATTTCGGCCACCCCAATTTACTTATTTTAACACGATTTTTGCCAAAAACACGCTTAAAGACTTTTTTCTGCGACTATATATATAAAAACTATACTATATTTCACTGGTTTTTATGTATAAAATGTGTTTTTATAGTGAAAAGAAATGGAAAGTGTTAAAAAAGTAATTTTATTTTAGTTTCCATAAGCAAAGTACATCGGCTAATGGGGTCTACACAATCATGAGCTTATGGGGGCGACAGAACCATCTCCAAGGACTAGAGGCGTGACAGTGCAATCCGAAAAATAATTAGAGAGTGTATTCAAAACAATTTCGTGAACCCAAGTTCAAAAATCTCAAAGACATTTTTTTTTTTAATTAGAAATTGCATTAAACTAAATCAGCTGTGGTCACCACAGGACCAACCGCCATCACAAAGTACTTGCATAAAATACATTCTAGCAGCAGAGTACAAATAACTTGGCCTAATATTTTCTAACAGAGATATTATTTATCATAACCATGGAAACGTTACATATAAGTATGAAAAAATACATACTTATCAAAAAATGTCTCAAATAAAAGTTGTTAGTTATTGCTTTTACAGCAACTTTTATTAAATAAATTTTTTCGAAGTATTTTTCTGTTGTCAAATATTCGCAAAAATCGACACGAGTAAACTCCCATTTCTAGTCAACCGATTTTTACCAAAAGTTGACCAACTCGTGCCATTGATGTCAAAAGCTTAAATATGAAGTTTCATAAAAATCCTTTTAGCCGAATTTGCTCTGTACGTGTACACATCAAGACAGACAGACAGACAAACAGACCACCAGACATCATGCTAAAAATATTGAAAACTTTATGTAGGAACCTCAATTGGTGGAGATCCATCGAAATCTCGAAATGTCAAAATTGGTATGATCACAATACCTCCCTTATATATGTTGGCGGTCGGTAAAAATATAACTTTGTAATCTAGCTAGAGAACCACTGGATTAAAATCATATTTCCTTCTATAAACCGATGTCCGCTTGGTCTCTTACAACTTTGTTATTTAGTCTTTTTGTATCTCGAATAATAAAGAAAATAATGGGGGGTTGTCCAGTTTCGCTGTTACACCCTGTTCATAAATAATTCATTAATGTGCATTGCTTTGAACTGTATTCGATTATTTTGTTTCGTTTTATGTCGTGTTAGACAGCTGCTGAATGATTTGATATGGATGTAAATCGCTGGTGAACAAGAAGTGGCTGATTAGCCGGACATTTGTGAAGTGAGAGAGCGATGTTAGCACGTGCTGCTGATAACACCAGATTACCCAATGACGCCCGACACGAACTTGCACTCGCCTGTTATTAAATCAACTCTACCCCCTGTTCTCTGCCCTCTACCAACTACCCACCACCTGCTGCCTGACTACTCACTAAATCGAAATACATTTAATGCCATCCGATGACCAATTATAGCAAATTCTGATAATACAGTCATACCTCGCTTTACGGCCTAGATACGTTCCGGAAAAGTTGGCCGCAAAGCGAAAAGCCGTATAACGAATCAATTCCGAATTCTCAAAACCAAGATCATTTGCTAGGTTCAATATGGTTTGTCGAAGTTCAGAAATAGAATCAACTTAAGGATCATTAGTTTTTATTCTTTCTGGTCATATTTTTTTCACATTTATTATTTTTTTGGCCGTTTAACGAAACATTTTGGGCCATATATCGAAAAAGTGCCATAATTAAAGAAGGCCGTTATAGCGAAAAGCCGTATAAAGAGCGGCCGTATAGCGAGGTATGAATGTATACTGTTTGCTCGAAAAATGCTGCTGTCTTTGTATCTTAAAGAGTTAGTATAAGAATCTGAGAAAAGCTATGCATATTGACCTCAATGGATAGGAGATACTTATAGGGCAATCGAATTTTTTAATTTTTGTTAAAATGTGTATTTTAATTTTTACCGACCGCGAATATATAAGGGAGGTATTGTGATCATACCGATTTTGACTTTCAAGATTTCGATGGATCTCCACGAATTGAGTTCCCTACATAACGTTTTGACTATTTTTAGCATGATGTCCGTCTGTCCGTCTGTCCGTCTGTCCGTCTGTCCGTCTGTCCGTCTGTCCGTCTGTCCGTCTGTCCGTCTGTCCGTCTGTCCGTCTGTCCGTCTGTCCGTCTGTCCGTCTGTCCGTCTGTCCGTCTGTCCGTCTGTCCGTCTGTCCGTCTGTCTGTCTGTCCGTCTGTCCGTCTGTTCGTCTGTCCGTCCGTCCGTCCGTCCGTCCGTCCGTCTGTCCGTCCGTCCGTCCGTCCGTCTGTCTGTCTGTGTACATGTGCAGAGCAAATTCTGCTAAAAGGATTTTTATGAAAATGCATATTTAAGCTTTTGACATCAATGGCACGAGTTGATCAACTTTTGGTAAAAATCGGTTGACTAGAAATGAGAGTTTACTCGTGTCGATTTTAAGATTTTTGCAAATATTTAATAACAGAAAAATATTTCGAAAAAAATTATTTAACAAAAGTTGCTATAAAAGCAATAACTAACAACTTTTATTTGAGACATTTTTATTAAAAAGAAACATTTTTGAAACATTTTTCGATTTTTTTCAACAAAAGTATCTATTTTTTCATACTTATATGTAACGTTTCCATGGTCATGATAAATAATATCTCTGTTAGAAAATATTGGGCCAAGTTATTTCTACTCTGGTGCTAGAATATATTTTATACAAGTACTTTGTAATGACGGTCGGTCCTGTGGTGGCCATAGCTGATTTTTTATTTAAACTCTGATTGCCCCTTCAGTTGCTTAATCCTATTGCCGCCACTGAAGGTGAATTTTTCGCTGGTCATGTTGTACATTAGCGGGGTGCGGAGGGTGCGGGGGAGGTATTGTCGTGAAAGTGAGTGAGTTTAATCTAGTTGAAGAGTGGAGAGGAGAGGGATGTTATTCGAGCATTACCGGGCGGGCAGGTCCGGGCCGGGCCGGGCCGTCAGTAAGTGATTCGCAGCCCGTGAACGGCCCAGTTAGCGCTTCATTGTTCTTCTCCTTCCTCACGTCTCTCCACCTCCTCCTCCTCCTGCACTCGCTCTCTCAACGCGACAATCACACGCGGAATTTCAAATGAACCATCTCACCTTCCCACACCTCCGTTCAGCGCTTTAATCAGTTAGTTAAAATACGTTTTAAGATCGTCAGCACGTTACACACCAACTAGGATAGGAGATAGGGTGGGACAAGCTGGATTTTAACGTCCCTCTAACACCTTTATAGCCAAATTATACCATTTAAAACTTCTATGTAGGCTGTTGATTACATAAGCACGAATTATAACCTTTTGTATTAAAAAAACCATCTTAACGAATCTTTATCAATTTGTCATTTATGGACAGGACGATTTAATACCTTTAACCGACCAAATATTGATATTTAATCTGCAGCAAAATGCAAAAACAGATACATATATGCAGGGCTTCGAACCGGAACTGAAACGAAAACCGTAAACTGAAAAAAACTGTTATTTTTTTCGGAACGAAAACCGGAGCTGAACCGAAAAAAAATATCGGTTTATTTCGGTTCAGATAATGTTTATGGGAGTGAACCAAAATATAAAATACATTTTATTTAAGATTAAACTGATGAACAGAAAAAAATCGCAATTTTTTTAACTGATATGTAAAAAAAAATCGCTTCTATTATTTTTGAGAGAGGGGGTGAACGCCCAGAACCGCCCCCCTCTGGCAGCGGCCTTGATATGATTATTACAAAATAGAGAATAAAATGTTCTTCTGAATTATAGTAAAAAATAAATTTCTAATACAAATAACAGCATTTAAAAATTTATCACTCGGAACTGAACCAAAAACCGAAAACCGAAAAAAACCGGAACCGAACTGATATATATATTTTTTAAATTGAACCGTAACAGAAACCTAAACGAAAAAAATAACGGTTCGAAGCCCTGCATATATGCGATTTCCTGAGTCTTCATTGGTTATACAGAAAAAAATTAAATATTAAAATTGTTCAGAATTTTATTTTGAATTTAATAAATTCATAAAAACTTAATTTAATACTCATTTACAGTAAATATTTTAATATAAACCTACACTTTTTTCTGCTAAATTTTGATGTGCCATGACATTGCAGCTCTTGTTTATCAACTGTAACCAGGTGACCAGATTCCAGTTGAGGTAAACCATAGAATTAAAAAAAAAAAAAAAATGGATATTCACTATACAGAGCCGGCGCAAGGGTCTGTGGCGCCCGTAGGCAAGATTTAATTGAGCGCCCCTAAGTAGGGCGCAACTACCTTTTTTCTAGATCTTCCCTTCTAAATTTCAAGAGAAAATCTAAAGGTCCAAAAAAGGTCCTCGCTTTTACATTTTAAGTGAAGACCTAAAAAACAAAGGTCCTCACTTCTAAATTGCCAGTGAAGACCTGTACATGAGTATTAAATTTTGTTTTCATGATTTCATTAAATTCAAAATAAAATTCTGAACAATTTTAATACTTTTTATTTGTTTTTTTTTTTTGTGTAACCAACTAGGAAGCAGGAAATCACATATACCTGTTTTTATATATGTTGAGTCTTTATATTAATTTGTTCACTATTGCTATCTCGAGAAATAGAAGAGCTACGAGCAGTGTTAAATTAGATAATTGCCATTTAACAAAAGAATATCAATAAGTTTGACCCAGGAGCGACCCACCGAACCACTAAATATATTTTTTTTTTTTGTTGGTTGGCCTCTTTAGATAAAGTTGACAACCCCATTAGACAGCCCAAAATAAAATAATACCTGTTCTTTGCAGAATATTGAAAAATTCAGCACTTACCCTTGCTTCTATATAGGTATATGTAGGTTATTAGAGTGTGTGCATGCAGCACTGTTGGAGTTCACTCACCTGAAACAAACAAGAACTCAAATTACATTTATGATAAATTTTAAATTAATTATTAACAAACTACAATCAATACATATTAACTCGGAACACTAACATCCCCTTCAACAACACTAAACCCTTTTTCCACAAAATACCTAAAAATTACTTATAAAAAGACGTCTCTCTGAAGAGGAGATCAGTCAGTATTCGGTCTGCATAGCATTAACATCTAATTTATTAAAATCTTAGAGGCACCGTGTCGGCATTCTGGTGGACTACTCGATTCTGTTTCTTTTGTTATATTCATTAATTTAATTACATTTTAATCATTTTAATTAGTTGGTAAGTACTAAAACATATAATTTAATTCACATATCGTAATAATGAATCCTGGGTAACACTCAGGCCTAATACCCGAACTCCTTTAGTCAGAAATCTCATTTCAGTTTGAGATTAGACTTTATATGTATATCACAGGCTCGGTACCTAATGGACAATAAATTGTACGTTGTAAAGTAACATACCGGGTTCACTACACATATTTAAGCAGACAAGTTACGAGTTAAAAGTTTTTTTTACATTTCGTGAAAAACAGTTTTTCACAAAAATTGTTTATGGACATTGTCCCTTTTTGCATGAATGCTCCTCATATATAATTTTCGCGACACATTACTAAATCCAGTCCGTGTTTCAAGCGAATCTACGCGTATTAGTAGGTGATGTAATGTTGCGGGACGGGCGAGGGTGAGAGGGTGAGGGGGGGGGTCTTGAGTGGATTCGTGGAGAGAGGCCTCAGGAAATGAATATGAAACCAAAGTAGTTAGGAATAAGCGAGTGTTCGTTCAGTTCAGTTCATTGTTAATGTAGTTATATTATAAGAGGCCTGGGGGGTTGGAGGGGGGGGCGGCTGTTGGCGGTTTCCGCATAAGCGGTGCTCGCTGTTGGCTGCTGGCGCATGCAACTCATTGCATAAAACACCTCAACGACGTAATTGAAATTTAAATCACAGTCGACTCTGAGGCGAACAAAACAAAGCACCGCCAAAACAAATCAAAGTAGAATATCATATTGTACTCTAAAGGCTTCTCTCCCTCCTTCCACCTCCCGTCACCCGTCCCCAGTCTCCCGTCTCCCACCGCAACAAACTTCACCGAACAAACAAAATGAAAAAAAAAATGAGGTGTGAATTTTCACATATTACAGGACTTTATAGGTGTTCAATAAGTGGTAACAAATTTTGGGTACATATTAAGAATCATAAATCGATAACTTTTGAAAGAATAATCCATGTGCTTCCATCTATAGACTTACAACACTACTTGAGATGCGCTCACATCTAGAACCAGCTATAAGCTATCAATTCTCACTCAGTCAGATAATTATTTTGGCACGGTGTTGCAAAAAAAATCAGCTGTGGCCACCACAGGACCGACCGCCATCACAAAGTAATTGTATAAAATACATTCTAGCAGCAGAGTAGAAATAACTTGGCTTAACAGTTTTTAACAGAGATATTATTTATCATGACCATGGAAACGTTACACATAAGTATGAAAAAATTGAGAAAAATTTAGAAAAATTTTACAAATATGTTTCTAAATTTATTTTCTAAAGTTATTAATTATTGCATTTATAGCAAATTTTTTCTAAATATTGGCGGTCGGTAAAAATATATACTTAAAAAAAATTTTTCAAAAATGTTTCGTTTTATCTCAAATAAAAGTTGTTAGTTAATATAATATTTTTTTTCCAAATATTTTTTGTAATGAAATATTTGCAAAAATCTTAAAATCGACACGAGTAAACTCTCATTTTTAGTCAACCGATGTTTACCAAAAGTTGATCAACTCGTGCTATTGATGTCAAAAGCTTAAATATGCAGTTTCATAAAAATCCAGACAGACAGACAGACAGACAGACAGACAGACAGACAGACAGACAGACAGACAGACAGACAGACAGACAGACAGACAGACAGACAGACAGACAGACAGACAGACAGACAGACAGACAGACAGACAGACAGACAGACAGACAGACAGACAGACAGACAGACAGACATACAGACAGACAGACAGACAGACAGACAGACAGACAGACAGACAGACAGACAGACAGACAGACAGACAGACAGACAGACAGACAGACATCATATTAAAAATTGTCAAAACGTTATACTCCTAAAATAATTCTAAAATACAAGTGATGACCAAAAAAAAAACAAAAGGTCCTCACCTCCAAAATACAAGTGATGACGAAAAGAAGGTCCTTACCTCTGTGTTTAAATATAAAACAAAACATATAAAAAAGATTTTCCTCTTTCTTGGGGGGAAGGGCAAGCCCCCCCCCCCCTTAGCTGCGCCACTGCAGAAATGTATACACACAGACACAGAGAGAGACAGACAAATGGTGACAAATGGTAAAAAAGTGGTAACCTATAAACTATTCAAAAATAAGATTAAAACATTTTGGGAACATCTGCTCTAAGAGCTATTTTTTATTGTTTAATTTTTGTAGAATATCATGTTACATCCTAAAGATCAAATTTAAAGTCATCACTTTATATTTTTTTATTTTGAAACTGGTCAAATTTCAAACATCAGTCAATGCAAACAAGTGACTTTGTATCGGAGACCTATCGATCAACGGTTGAAAAATGACACCTCGCCGCCTCCATTAGACCTCCCCCGGGCCCACCGCCCCCGGCTCTGATACGCCAACACTCAGCCACATCAAAGATATCGCAGAAAAAAAAACATTTGTCGCTGTCGCTTGTGTTGTCGGTGTGAACAATCGTGGGTTGGATGTGTGTGTTTATCATAAGCATTTGATGTTATGTGAAGGCATTGAAGGGTGTAATGGGCTCGTTTCGCTTCTCGCCATTCAATATTATCTGTTGCTCCTCAATCAATCACTTCCTCGCTCACTTCTCTGAAGGTCACCTTACAGTAATAACGAAAACCCCTCTAAAGGAGAGTGATTTAAATCTTTTAATGTCAATTAATTTAATGTACCAAGTATTATTGAATAAAAATCTTATAGCTGGCATACCCTTTGTCTCGCACAACCTGTATTCCTTTCTTTTACCTGTAAAAAATTTGGCAGGCGACCCAAAGGTGGAAAATTTTGGAATAATTTTGGGTGATTAACCCTTTACAGCAGGGATGAGCAACCTTTTTTTACTACGGGCCAACTAGAAATTTAAAAATTTCCTGCGGGCCGCATACAAAATTTATTAAAATATGAACACAAGATGATAAACACAAATAATCTATTTATTAACAAAATAACAAAATTATTTTAAAAACAATACACAAATAAAACATATAATAGAAATGCTAGGTATAAAAAAACAGTCAAAGATAATTATTATGGGGAAAAAATCATAAACAAATTTTAATGAGAAGTTTGGCATTGCTTCTTTGCAACCAATTGCTCTATATTGCTCTTATTTATGCTTTAAAATATATCTATGTATCTTCTGTAATTTAATGGCCTTTTTTGAAATTTGACAGACAAAAGCTTTGACGGGCCGCACGAAAAAGTACTACGGGCCGCATGCGGCCCGCGGACCGCGGGTTGCTCATCCCTGCTTTACAGCATAGTGTGCCATATATGGCACATTCCAATTTTTATTTTTTATTTTACTTTTAAAACTGAACCAGAACGTTACTTCATGAATGTTCATACATGCCACATACACAGCAATGGATCCTGCAGTATCTCAAGTAAAGGGCTGCAATAGATTTGAGGATATCAAGCGGAATTTGTACTTCAACGATAACTCTGAATTTAATGATAACAAGGACAACCAGAATATACGACCTTTTCTTTCAAAAATTCGACTGCTTTTAATCCTTAAGGGGGGGGGGTATGGTCAGAGCACCACATTTTATACCCATTTTCAAGATTTTTTTTAGAAAACTGTTAATAGTAACTTGATTGGGATTATACCTACAGTAAAGAACAACCTTTGAAGAGTATCCAAAAAAAAATTTATTGAAAAATATCGAAAATTAAGCTCGTGACATGAATTTGAAATTTTCGTTCAGGACAAAGAGTTGATTTACGGTGAGACACATAACTAATGACTGGATCATCTAAAACAAAAAAACCAAAAATATTTCGTTAGTTTATGAGTTTCTTGAGGTAACGCTGTCGAGTTTTTTCAAATATCTAGATTATTTAATTTTTGGTATAAGTTTGAAGTCAAAAAAATGAAAAAAACGGATTTTTTTTTTTCGAAATTTCTGTTTTCAGTTGTAAAAAATTCTATAAAAAAAAAAAGCAAGAAAAAAAAATATCTCGACAGCGTTACCTCAAAAAACTCATAAACTTACGAAATATTTTTGGTTTTTTTGTTTTAGATGATCCAGTCATTAGTTATGTGTCTCACCGCAAATCAACTCTTTGTCCTGAACGAAAATTTCAAATTCATGTCACGAGCTTAATTTTCGATATTTTTCAATAAAAAATTTTTTGGATACTCTTCAAAGGTTGTTCTTTACTGTAGGTATTATCCCAATCAAGTTACTATTAACAGTTTTCTAAAAAAAAATCTTGAAAATGGGTATAAAATGTGCTGCTGTGACCATACACTCCCCTTAATGAAGAACACCTAGCAATTGACGAGTAAATAATACGGAATCATGTTCTTTTGTAAACGCGGAACATCATATTTTTTTTATTACAAGATCACGTGACCGTTTGAGCCCTTTGGGACCCTACGAATCGCAGGCTAAAAGGATTTTTATGAAACATATTTAAGCTACAATTTTTAAGCATTTAAATTTTTTTTAGCTTTCTTTTGATAAAAGGGCAAGCATTATTAAATCAGAGAAAAACACAAAAAAGTGGAAATGCAATTTTCTATACAACCGGAAAGCGTGCATGGGTTTAGTACCCTCTTTTCTGTGTTGTCCCAGGGTAAATATTGTCTCCTCCAAAAGGCATGCTGTATGAAATCGGAGACCATAAACTGTCATGAGCTCCCGGTCTATTACTATGTCATTGTACACTCAATCAAGTATAAATTGATTGAAGTTATTATGTTAAGCGAGATTGCTGTATCGTACAACTTGATATTCAGTATAAATATATCATTTTTGAAGGTGTAGGAGGGAGAGTGTTTAGTCCGTGCGTGCCGGATTGCTTCCATTAAAATCGCATTAGAATGATTTTAGCATTATTCAAAGATGATATCGATTGTATGTGAGAGAGGTGAAGAGCGGGAGGGGGGGGGGGGGGGCGGCGACCGGTGACTGTTCATTTGTGTACGTCAAAAATAGGAGACCGTGCGAAGCCGTCTGTCCTAGTGGCGGACGAGCGGGACGGTGAACTGGGCCGCAACACACCCGTGTACTGCCCGGTCACATAACCTACACCGTCCTCTTCACTCCACATTATCGCAATATTTTATATCGAGTGATTATTTGAAAAAATTGATGTGAAGTGTGAATTTTCACACATTGCAGGGTTTCGCAGGTATATAATAAGTGAAGGCGGCATGCTGAGTGTGTAGGACAAATTTTGCTTTGTAGTAACCACGGCAAAATGAACGATCTTTTTAAAATAATTTATCGTCTGTTAATCTCAGAGCTTTAAAAACATATTTTATGTTAAAATATTTTTTTGTTAATTTTAATTCGAATACCTAATGTCATTATTTAGGTTTCTAAATAAGTGCAGTATTTTTTTTATATAACAAGGTTCATTAAGATTTTGAAAATTGGGCCTATGACTTTCATTGGTTGTCTTAAATCATACGCTCCGCCCCTCTGGCTTCGTATAAATGACACAGAATGAAAATATAATTCCAATTGGTTATTAAATTTACGCTCTTGAAAATTAAATTCAAAATGTGCTAAAATATAACAAGAATTTTAACAAATTAATTTAAACATAATAAATATGAAAAAAAAAAACAAAAAATAAAATTGACTCCACAAGCCAGGAACGAACCTGTGTAGTGAATAACGATCCTGTGTGGTTGTCGAGCAACTGAGCCACTAGACCACCAAACGCTTATCAGCTTAGTGTGTTATAAGAGTATAACATGTATGCATCGTCAACCAAAAAACACAAAAAATGCGTTATTTTCCGAAAACATAATCTGATCAAAAATTCCTGTTGTACTATTCCGGTTCACACCATTATACATTACTTAGAATTTTTTCACATTTTTAGTTTAAACCATCTGGGCTACAGGGTGTGGGACAAAAATTTTTTTGCACAATTTTGGCAAAAATCGCCTCAAAATAATTTATTTTGCAAAAATTAAATTTTGATCGTTAATCCACGTACTAAGGGCTTTCATTTGATACCCTACTCAGAATTTTAAAAAAATATTTTTTTTTTCGATGAGCACATATTTGTTTATATTTTTAGGGGGATATGTTTTTTAGATGTTTTAGTATTTTTCCTATGTGCGGGTCAAAAAGTTGTACAAGTTGCATACCAATAAAATAAATTATTTACACCTACTAAATCCTAAAATTCATAAGAATTCCCAGGGACAATTTTTTGCGAGATTTAAAAAAATTTCATTGTTATGTAATCAGTGTAGAAGGAGTAGAACACGCAATATATCATGACTTATTAAGGAATATAATTTAATTAAAGTGAAGGCCCGGGGGCATTGTTGTAGCGGGACGGGGGACAGCGCGGTACATTATGTCCTGAGAAGCCCAGCCCAAAAAACCACATTCCAACAATTTCCGAGAGTCGTGTGTCGCCGGTCGACAGTCACGCGGTGTCTGTTTGTTTTCCCGACACCATTGTTTCAGCGAACTTATTCATAGTTCACCCAGCGTCTACCCCCCCCCCCCCCGCGCCCACTCATATGTGTTTTATGGCCGGACAATTGTTTGCCTCAACAATTCCCCACAAATATGTTTTATGGTAATGGCATTTTTATTTTACTCTTCTGACACACAACTCAAGCTTTTATTTCAGGAAAAAAATATAGAAAATAAAATTCAAACTCAAATAAATTACTGTTTTATCGTATAATAACGAAATATTATTTTAACCCTTAATCGGCTAACGTATCTCGTGAGATACATCAACATTTGAAATTTTTTATACAAATCCGGTGCAAGTAAAATGAAAGTGGGCTACGTATCCTGCAAAACACATAAGCATAGAAGCGTGGTGTACTAGTGGCGACGCTTTTATCGGTCTGGGAAGTTATAGAACGGGTATTTACTTATTGTGCGCAATGGCGGTGTCTACATATGCAGACGATGTAAGTTCTAAAGTGGTAAAATACCACAGTTTTAAATGTATGGTATTTGGGGATATTTAGCCAACTCATTGACATTGGCGTGAATAATGCTTGGCTACTATACAGAAGAGACATGGAAGCTTTCGGAAATAGAAATTATGAAAACTTGAAAACATTTCGGACACATTTAGCTTTGTCGCTTATAAAAGCTGAAAATGTTACAAAGACCAGAAAATCCGATTTTGCAACAGAGCAGCCAGCCAAAAAAGTCAGAGTTCCTACAAGTGCCAGACCCACTGATGACATCAGATATGACCAATAAGGACATTTTTTTTTTT
This sequence comes from Liopterus haemorrhoidalis, assembly GCA_963971575.1. Lineage (NCBI taxonomy): Eukaryota > Metazoa > Arthropoda > Insecta > Coleoptera > Dytiscidae > Liopterus > Liopterus haemorrhoidalis. The sequence continues at coordinate 679,472 of OZ020611.1, forward strand.
TTTTTTACTAAATGAGAAAAAAAAATTTCTTTTTTTTTGTAACCTTTAATATATATTAAATAAAGAAGTTATGAAATTTCCTGTTTTTCATTACAAATAAATATTTGCCTGTTTAAGGGTTAAAAGAAATATGACTTGTAAGGACTCAAATATGAGAGACCAGCTTTTCATCACTACTGTGCATTCAGCCCTGCCCTATCAAAAGGAATACAAATAAAATTGATGTAAAATTTGATTTAACACTAATTTCTGGGTTTTGTTGGTATTTAGTAGGGATTGTATTGCCGGGTTATCGGCAAATTGTCAAATTAACGTTCAAAATAACCGGTAATTTTTTGTAATTTACCGGTAATTCGATGAATAAAAAATCTAAATTGGAAGTTTTTGTATACAAAATATTGTGTTTATGGAAATTTAAAATGAAACTAGGTAAGTAACAATGTATATGTTTAACACATTTTTAAGCATTGAACTAAAAAATATATGTGAAGTGTGAATTTTCACACATTTCAGGGTTTCACAGGTATTAAGTAAGTGAATGATGATTATTTGTGATGCCAAAACAAATTTTATGTTAAAATATTTTTTTATTAATTTTAATTCCAATGCCTAATACCATTATTTGGGTTTCTAAACATTTGCAGTATTTTTTTTTATATAGCAAGGTTCATTAATATTTTGAAAATTGCGCCTACGGCTTCCATTGGTTGTTTAAGTCATAATACCCCTCTGATTTCGTATGCATTCAAACATAGATTTAAATTATAATTTCAACACTTCCCACTGGTTATTAAATTTACGCTTTCAAAATAATTTAAATAAAATAAAAATGCAAAAAAACAAAAAATAAAAATTTACGGGAATCGAACAGTGGTTTGCAATTTACGAAGCGAGAACGTTACCACTGGACTACGACGGTTCGTTTACTGTGTTAAATAGCGGATTAAATATTTTACATATTTTAGTTAAAAACACAAAAAATGCGTTATTTTCCGAAAACATAATCTGATCAAAAATACCTGTTGTACTATTCCGGTTCACACCAATGAACTTAGAATTTTTTCAGATTTTTAGTTTAAACCATCTGGGTTACAGGGTGTGGGACATTTTTTTCTTGCACAGTTTTGGCCAAAATTGCGTCAAAATAATTTATTTTGCAAAAATAAAATTTTGATCGTTAATCCACGTACCAAGGGCTTTCATTTGATACCCTACTCAGAATTTTAAAAAAATATATATTTTTTTAATGAGGAAATATTTGTTTATATTTTTAGGGGGATACGTTTTTTAGATGTTTTGGTATTTTTCCTATGTGCGGGTCAACAAGTTGTATAAGCATGCCAAATTTCAACTCTCTAGGTTTAGCCGTTTGGCTACCATTTTTACCGAACAGACAGACAGACAGACAGACGACAAAATGACGGTATAAGGGTTTTTTGGTCATACCTACAAAACCCTAAAAATAATTTAAGGAAATCTTCAAAAATACATCAAATTAAGTTCTATACAAATTTTTGTTCAAGGCTTGGTTTACTAGTTATGAATTTTTTTAGATTTTAATGATTAATAATCCTTTTCCAGTTTCGGATTTTCATAAAAAATAAGGTTTATACCAATTAATAGGAGAATTTACCAGAACGAACTCAAAATTGAACCCCATACGGGTCCTTTGAAAATAGGTTTATTGGATTCCCTGGATCATGATACGTTTTTTAAATGTTTTGGTATTTTCCCTATGTGCGGGTCAACAAGTTGTATAAGCATGCCAAATTTCAACTCTCTAGGTTTAGCCGTTTGGCTACCATTTTTACCGAACAGACAGACAGACGACAAAATGATGGTATAAGGGTTTTTTGGACATACCTACAAAACCCTAATAACGAAGAACGTATGTTTTGAGTCATTGTTTCCCTTTAAGATTTAACTTGTATTTATTATTGCTAAGGTTTTATAAAAGTGTAATAAAATAAAAGTGTTTTAATTCCAGAAGTCGTGAACATGTATCGAGGTGAGAGCGCTGATTAACTTTTCACGGCAGAGCGCGCGGCGAGTGTTCGCCTCACGCTGCTATTGAAATTACCTCCAGCTCTCGGCGCCCCCCCCCCCATCCCTCACACACACCTCGCCAACGATCAACTCTAATACATATTTTAATTATTCCTCGATGAAATAATTAGTTGCCTCAAAAAGATTTTCACTTAAATTTCAATTTATTCTCAAAGTGATTCGGTCGACGCCACCCTTTGATATTTTATGTATAATGGCTTTCATTACACATACCATTTTAAGCGAACCGCACTGTACAATTATTCATTGGCTTTTTTACACCAAATATTTTTAAAGTTTCAGTTAATTGAACTGTTTTTCAAGGCTAGTATCTATATACACGTTACTATATTCGACAAAATAGACTGTAATGGAAATAATGTACTATTAAGGCTCAACACTGGACAAGTTTATTTGCTACTCGCTGCCCATCTTTATAACTACACCTTTTCCAGTTGTATTTCAGAAAAGATCAATTGTAATTCAGATTAGTCAATTTGATTTCAGAAAATATCCAATGTATTTCAGATTAGTCAGTTTAATTTCAGAAAGCGTCAATTGTATTTCAGATTAGTCAATTGTAATTCAGAAAATGTCAATTGAAATTCAGAAAATGTCAAATGTATTTCAGAAATTTTCAAATGTATTTCAGAAATAGTCAATTGTATTTCAAAAAGATACTGATTTATATTAGACAGTTCTTATTATCAAGTAGCTGTGACAAAGGTAGCGTTTATGACATTATGACAATATGTTACACAGTTCTATTTACTGAAGGCTCTACATGGCAGCAAGTCAAGGCGTCTGCCGAATGGGATTTAAAAGTAATTAAAGGCTGGCTAGACGATAATCTTTTGTCATTAAATTATAAAAAAACTGAATTTATGCCTTTCACTATCTATAATAATACTCAACCAGACTATAATCACATAATATTGCATAGCTGTTGTGACCAAAATTGTGCCTGTGATATAAAAATTAATAAAGTAGACAATACCAGATACCTAGGCGTGATAATTGATAAATATCTGCGGTGGAATCTACATATTAATAAGATAACTTCCAGTGTAAGAAAAATGTTTTATATATTTAAAAAATTGAGGGGGAATACTACCTGTCAAAAACCTCTATCAATTTTATTATGCACTTGTACAATCTTTGTTGTCATATGGGTTAATTGCTTGGGGAGGAGCATCAGACATTTATATAAAACAGGTTAAAACTGTGCAAAACGGAATCTTGAAAATTATAACTAAAAAGCCTAGACGTTACCCTACAGAACTATTATATAACGATGCAGATGTTCTAAATGTATCACAACTTTATATTATGTCCATATTGATATATATTAAAAAATATGAGAATACAATAACAACGCTACCGCATCTCTATGATACTAGAAATAAAAATAAAGCATTATCTCACAGAGTTAATAAAGCCATTGGGCAGCGTTGTTTTTGTTACCATATGCCTCAAGTTTTTAATAATTTTCAAGAATTCCTAGAAGAACAAAATAATAAGCATATGTATAATATCTCAACATGGTCTAAGAAATTCTGTAAACAATTAAGTCAGGTAAAACTTACAAAAATGCTAAATTTATGCACAAATTGAATTAAATTAAACAAAAAGTGTCGTCATTATTTTTAAATTAAATAATGATAAAATATGTATTTTATAAAAATAAAAATTTTTGTTCACATTTATTTTGTTTACTGTGTGGTATAATTTAATTATTAAGAAAGCCAGATACAGGCTGTTCACAGCCTCTGTGGTGTAGTTTTATATATTTACTTACTGTAAAATCATGAACGAAATTATTTACCTATGTAATTATGTATGTATAATATGAAGGAAGTAAATATATTGTTATTATTATTATTATTATTATTATTATTATTATTATGTTGTTATAACAAAAAACTGCAATAATCGAACAGCGCTGGTGGGTTGCGTCCCACTGTTTGAGAAATACAATAAAGGGGCAAAAGTGACAAAATATTTTATTGTCACCGGAAATTTACATGTGTGCAAAAATGTAAGAAAATTTGTTCGGTAAAAGTGAATAAAAAATTGATTACAAGATTTGATCCAGACACAGACAAACATGAAACCAAGCTAAATAAAACCGTGTTTATGTTCATTTTAAGAAATCTCAAAATTCTATGTATAATAGGTATAATATACTCCAAATTTTACCCTAAATACTTTTATAATATTTCTACATAAACTCATAAAAATAAAATTTCTTAATTCGTTCCTGTAATTTTGAAAAAAAAAAAAAAATACAATCTTAATATATAGCACAGAAACAGACTAGATCTGGTTATTTTGGATACTTTTATGGTGTGCTACTGACTTTAAATGTCAATTAAAAATATTCCTTACGCTGTAAAACCGACTTAAGATTGATAAGTTTATGATCATTATAATTAAGATATAATTTTTCATTATGACATATGTCAAATGGATCGTCATTTTAAAAAAGTGACATTTTTTAATACCAACATGACATACAGCTTCAAAGGTGCAAACTATTGAAAACAAAATTCCCTCTTAGTTTGTTCTTACAAAAGTGAACAGCTTATAACCATTTCTGAATTACAATTGACATTTTCCGAAATACATTTGACATTTTCTGAATTTCAATTGCCATTTTCTGAATTACAATTGACTAATCTGAAATACAATTGACGCTTTCTGAAATTAGACTGACTAATTTGAAATACATTTGATATTTTCTGAAATCAAATTGACTAATCTGAATTACAATAGATCTTTTCTGAAATAAACTTTTTTTTCTTCTGAAATACAACTAGAAAAGGTGTAGTTTGCCCCAAGCGTCAAATTTTCTGGGACCAGTCCTGTTTATACCCTTCGCACAATTTTAAACTTGTCAGATCAACTGTTCTGAAATTGACAAGTAGACCAAAGTGGAGATTTTAACTTTAAATTCGTAAAAGATATTCGAGTGTCCTGTTGACAGTATCCTCCGTGTCCTCCGGGTGAGAAGGATGTGACAGGAGTGTTTGCGATCCTAAACATCGGGCAATGTATCTGTCTGTCCGACACCGACACCGACTCCCGCATTTAACAAATCGCCGCCCTTCAAAATCACAACATTAATAAAAGGTGCGGAGAAGGAGGGTCGCGTTTGACCTTGTACCTAGTTCGATACTGTGTCGGTCGCGTGCCCACTACATCACGTCACCCCCCCCCCCCCCCCGCCTTCACCCTTCAACACGCATTAACATACATACACGCATGCCACTCATGGACAATATTAATACACCCGCTACATTAGAACACTCTAGTATTTCAAATGTATTAGGAACTGGATTACTATAATTTGTATCAATCAGTTGATTTTTAGGAAACGTCTATGGCTAAACTCCATTCACAATAAATATGAGATGACGTCACACATGGTTATTTTAAGTAATAATAATAATAACAATAATAATATGTTTATTGACAAAAATTACACGTACAGAGCATATTTTTCGTCAGTCAGGTACAATATATAAATAGTAACTTATAGCTAGTGAAATTAGAGCAATGTAAAATATTATAAAATAATAATAAAAAAAAAAAAAAAAAAAAATACATAAAATGAAAAATATAAAATACTTGGAGTCAACAGTTCCAATTCACACTATTTATATCAAAATTTAAAAACTCCTCAAATGTATAAAATGAACTAGATTCCAAGAAATCCTTGACTTTAGCCTGAAAATTATTTAAGGTTAGAGATTTAACATATATTCTAGATGTTTAACCAAGCAACTTTTACAAACTATAAAAACATTATTTTAAAATTAGTAATACACAGTGAGCATGAGTTTGTAAACAAACTTACAAGTATGTAAGCATTCAGTCACTGTCGTTGCATCTACAAGATACCCCCTACATATTTTGCATGTAATGTGGCTATTTAATGTCTTTAACTTAATTCGCCTCTCCATTATCATAGTTTATAACTGTTTCATCTAATTATTAAAAGGCTGTCAAAAATATGTTATCTTGTTGTACACTAATGTTTAACTTAACCAAACTTTCTATACAAACAATTTTTATTGCTATTTTATCACTGTTTTTATATTAGGTATACGCGGTTTTTCTTTGAAAATAATCTTATTAACCACACAATCATGTATTTTAAGAAAAGAAAAAATGAATATCCTCATACAGGATTAAAAAAAATATATAAAATCTTTCAAATGACGGCTTCTTATTCACCAGGTTACAGGGCTCAACGCTCTACACAGGGGTGTTTCAATGGATAGGGGAAAGGAGAAACACGAGTAAGTGGCGCCTGCAGAAAAAAAAATTTAATTGCAAAGAAGTTACAATTTCTGGTTTTCGTCAATCTTGTAAAACCTAAATAGAAATTAGTTTTATTACGAGTGTCATACGTATGTACTGCTTCCACAGTTTTGAAATGTTCCTTATTTTTGTGTCCGAAAATTAAACACTGAAAAATATAAAGCGATGGTAAAGTCATAATTTTTAAATCTCGGAAAGCATGCTTACAATCCGCTCTGTAAGTTGTCCCAGAAATGATTCTAACAACTCGTCTTTGTAAGGCAAAAATTCGTTTTGCTGAGGCACTAGTACCAACGTTATGATATGTTTTAATCAACATCAATCCATAACTCAGTACATTTATTTATTTAATTTTAGTACATTTTTTGAATGTTGCCAGTTTGAAATTGGATTGTTCAATTGTTATTTGTCAGGTTCACATTTTGGTGTTCTAGTGAGGTTAAATTTTATTTTTTTAAAATTTTATTGTAATAAAAATGCCCAAAGCTCTTAGTAGCCGTGCTCAAAGGATGGTTTTCCATGTTGGGTGATATTTCTATAACGTACTTTTATCTGTATATTGTGCTTGTATATTTTAAAAGGTTTTATAATTTGTAATTTAAGTGAACAAAAACAATATTTAATTTTATATCTTGGTCGATAAATAAATATTATATATGATTAATAAAATATGTTCTATTTACATTTGTTACGTTCTTTTTTTGTAATTTTAACATACAGGTCTGTTACGTAGAACGGTTTATTATCATCAGATGCAAACGAAAAGTAATTTTAGCGTACTCATGAAATTTACACTTGCAGCTAGCGGCAATAAACTGTTCGACTGGAAATAATATTTGAATATTCATTATTCGAAAAAAATTGTGTCTAACATCTGAAATTCAAAAATTTCTATTCGAATAATAAAAAATTTGACTCTTTATCATTGCTTTCCGATATCATTTAGTGAGTTCAGGAAGCAAGTTCGGAGCGTTCGAGAAAAGGTCTAAACGCGTTTATTCGAGCGGTCTGGAGTTAAACAGTGTGACTCGGAACACTAGTTTGCTTCCCGAACCCGCTGTGTCAATGTGACACCAGGCGAAAAATTAAAGTAAATTGTATAAAGAGTATTAAAAGAATACGACACATTTCTAAAAACAAATATTTCTGATGATTCTTATACACTGAAATTTATTTATTTATTTTTTTTTAATACTACATTACACATTTAATATAATATAAACCATAAATTTCGCGCCAAATTGGTTAGAAAGAACTGCTGTGTATCACAATTTACATTATTTGACAGTTTACTTTTTGGCAACAAGGTGAGTTTTTCAACTGTGACGTCATTTCATAGTTACGGTAAATGGACTTTATTAGAGTATGTTTTAATAGAAAAAATGCCAGTGACGTAATATGTGCAGAAACGCACAGAATGATATTTGAATGAGATGTCACAATTGAATGAATGGCAGAATGAAAATGAATATTGTAAGAGGATTATTTGGTGAGATTACCGGATGACGATATGCGGAGTGAGTTGTGTGATGGTAGAGGTGGGTGGGGTGGGGTGTGGGGGGTCAGGAGGGTAATGCGTGTGAGTAGGTGACCCGCTGACCCTGATACCCGGCACCAGCGGGCACCGTACAGGCAGAGCCCAGTGCAGTGCAGTGCGTACATCAACAACACCTGTGCCCCTGCACATATATCTGGCACACCGCCTCATTCACGCACAGGGAGAGAGGAGGAGAGGAGAGGAGAGGGGGAGGCACTGGAAAAAGTGGAATGTTCATGACTATTCATTCTCATTCTGAATACAAGTAACCTGGAGAAAATACTCCCGTATACAGTTATAATAATGAATTATAATATCTACAACTATTATACAGTTGTTGCGCCGCTCTTGGAAGACAGTAGTCTGCAACAACAATAACATGAACTGATAACCTACTCATAATTTACAAACATTTTTTTTATAAGTTCTTCAGACATCTTTGCTGGCAAAGATGGACGCTAGAACAGGGAATTTGAGATCATGAAACTTCATGAAATGCATACGAATTTTGAAAGATGGAAGAAGCCCAACGGGCCACTTCGGTCCGCTTACATCATTTTATCTTTATAATTAACCCTTTACTGCATGAATTTTTATTTTTGGCTGAAATAATTCATGGGCATTAGGAATTGGTTCTTATTGATAGAAAAATTAATTTAAGGGGGGGGGGTATGGTCAGAGCAGCACATTTAATACCCATTTTCAAGATTTTTTTTTAGAAAAATGTTACTAGTAACTTGATTGGGATAATACCTACAGTAAAGAACAACCTTTGAAGAGTATCCAAAAAAAAATTATTGAAAAATATCGAAAATTAAGCTCGTGACATGAATTTGAAATTTTCGTTCAGGACAAAGAGTTGATTTGCGGTGAGACACATAACTAATGACTGGATCATCTAAAACAAAAAAACCAAAAATATTTTCTGTTAGTTTATGAGTTTCTTGAGGTAACACTGTCGAGATATTTTTTTTTTCTTGCGTTTTTTGTTTTTTATGGAATTTTTTACAACTGAAAACAGAAATTTCGAAAAAAAAATTTCCGTTTTTTTCGTTTTTTTGACTTCAAACTTATACCAAAAATTAAATAATCTAGATATTTGAAAAAACTCGACAGCGTTACCTCAAGAAACTCATAAACTAACGAAATATTTTTGGTTTTTTTGTTTTAGATGATCCAGTCATTAGTTATGTGTCTCACCGCAAATCAACTCTTTGTCCTGAACGAAAATTTCAAATTCATGTCATGAGCTTAATTTTCGATATTTTTCAATAAAATTTTTTTTGGATTCTCTTCAAAGGTTGTTCTTTACTGTAGGTATTATCCCAATCAAGTTACTATTAACAGTTTTCTAAAAAAAAAATCTTGAAAATGGGTATAAAATGTGCTGCTCTGACCATACCCCCCCCCCTTAAAAAATATATTCAAAATATTAATCATTATTTTTATGAAAATAGGGTTTGTGCATTTATGAAAATTATGATTCTACATAAAAGAAAATGACTCCGTATTATTTGCTCGTCAATTGGTAAGTGTTCTTCATTAGGGATTAAAAGCAGTCGCTCTCGAATTTTTGAAAGAAAATGTCATATCTTCTAGTTGTCCTTTCTCAATAAATTCTCGTTAAATTAGAATTATCGTTGAAGTGCAAATTCCGCTTGATATCCTCAAATCTATTGCAGCCCATTACTTGAGATACTGCAGGATCCATTGCTGTGTATGTGGCATATATGGACATTCATGAAGTAACGTTCTGATTCAGCTTTAAAAGTAAAATAAAAAATAAAAATCGGAATGTGCCATATATGGCACACTATGCGGTAAAGGGTTAAGACAGTTATTCAATTTTTACTTGTCTGAACTTAATATATAAGGGGCAAGTATTGTATCGCTAAAATTTTCGATGTCGAGATTTTGACTGATGACCACGTTTCATGGTCTAGGGCAGTGTTTCTGAACCTTTTGTGGCATGGAACCCCCCAAAATAACGTAAATATTGTCTGCGGGCCCCCCTATATATATATATATATATATATATATATATATATATATAGAGAGAGAGAGAGAGAGAGAGAGAGAGAGAGAAAGAGAGAGGGAGGGATCACAAGGTGTATCAAGATAGAGGAAACACGATTTTTCTCGAAATATGAGTGAGCAAGTTGGGAAAAAAATTTGGTGACCAGAGTTTACCCAAATAATTGGATGGTAGTATTTAATTTTTCCGGAATAAACCGGAAGTACAGGATATCAAGGACAACTTCGATTTTTTATACAGGAACGTATGGCCTGTTGGGTATATTTGGATAAAGGTTTTGAAAAAAAACAACTTTTACATAAACATGTTTTTAATATCTGTTACGGTTACCTATAATGGCTTGCAAGTATTTTTATTTACAAGTGTTCAAAGTTGCTTTCCATTTTGAACACTCATCCTTACTTTTTAGTTAATAGTATTTCGGAGCATAACAAAAAATATTGCACGTTCAAGTCGTACCTACTTGAAAGTACTTGAAGTACCTCCAACGCGAACCGTTTTAATTAGTTTAAATTAGTTGTCAAAATAAATATAATTTATTTTATTAATGTTTAAAAGGTATATTTTAATGAACATTAATGTCACATATTTATGAATATATCTTACAAAATTGAGCGTTTTTAGGGTTTTGTAGGTATGACCAAAAAACCCTTATACCGTCATTTTGTCGTCTGTCTGTCTGTCTGTCTGTTCGGTAAAAATTGTAGCCAAACGGCTAAACCTAGAGAGTTGAAATTTGGCATGCTTATACAACTCTTTGACCCGCATATAGGAAAAATACTAAAACATCTAAAAAACATATCCCCCTAAAAATATAAACAAATATGTGCTTATCGAAAAAAAAAATTTTTTTTTATAATTCTGACTAGGGTATCAAATGAAAGCCCTTGGTACGTGGATTAACGAACAAATTTTTATTTTTGCAAAATAAATTATTTTGAAGCGATTTTTGCCAAAATTGTGCAAAATTTTTTTTGTCCCACACCCTGTAGCCCTGATGGTTTAAACTAAAAATCTGAAAAAATTCTAAGTAATGTACATTGGTGTGAACCGAAATAGTTCAACAGGAATTTTTGATCAGATTAGGTTTTTGGAAAAAAACGCATTTTTTGTGATTTTTGGCTAATAATGTACACAAGTTATAGCTTTGTAACACGCCACACTGTAACATGTGTGCTGGTCTAGTGGTATTAGACGCTGATTTTTCACGCAAGTAACCTGATCCGAAAGGGATCTCGAACCCTGTGAGAAGAGACTATATTATTTTTTGTTTTTTTTTTTAATTTTTATATTGTTTAAATTATTTTTTCAAAATTCTTATAGTTATATTTTATTTTATTATTAGTTATATTTTGGCAAATGTTGCATTTAATTTTTAAAAGCGTAAATTTAATAGCCAGTGGAAATTGTTTAAATTATAATTTAATTCTGTTTCAATGTACACGAAATCATAGGGGCGGAACTTATAACAACCAATGGAAGCCATAGGCGCAATTTTTATAATTCTTAATGAACCTTGCTATATATATATAAAAAAATACTGCACATATTTAGAAACCTAAATAATGGTATTAGGCGTTCGAATTAAAATTAACAAAAAAAATATTTTAATATAAAATTTGTTTTCGCATCCAAAATAATCATCATTCACTTACTAAATACCTGCAAAACCCTGAAATGTGTGAAAATTCACACTTCACATCAATTTTTCTATTATAATTTCATGCTTCGATCTTATATGACTTCGCAGCCCCCCGACGAAGCTTTCACGGCCCCCCGGTTGAGAAACGCTGGTCTAGGGAATCCAAAAAACTATTTTCGAAGTGCTGTCCGGAAGTTATTAACTTGATTTAAATTAAAATTTGTATAAAACATGATTTAATATTTTTGAAAATTTACCTAAATATATATTTTTTTTATTTTAACTTTTTTTATTATTATTCTTGTTATTTATTTATTTATTTTTTTATGGGAGGGCAAGTCTAGCGGAGATCTCTCTTCGCCACTGGTTTATCTTTCACTTACTAAATACCTACTAATCCTGAAAAGTGTGAAAAATCACACTACGATCAATTTTTTCATGTATACTGATTTAAGCAAAAAGTGAACAAGTGATTTGTGAATTGAATATTTTGGCAAGTGTGTCAGGGCGGTTGAATGGGATGTATTGTCAGTGCTGTGGGCCGCTTATCGTGTTCCAGCGCCGGGACGCGGCAGGCGACATGCCGATACCGCCGCCCTTTGTCCGGTGACACGGTGTTTATTTATCTACTGGGGCCGGAGCCGAGGGTGTGATGTTACATAATTGGCGGACAGTGCGTGTTACAAAAACATTAGAAGCAGGTAGCAGCTGGGGAATAGTGTGTGTGTGTGTACCATATACCACCACGCTACACCGCAATGCTGGACGTTATTAATATGTAGGCAGTGTTGACATGTTTATTTAATAGCTCATATATTGATCACCTGCCCGAATATACACGCTCCAACCCAATATATAGGTAATATCATTTCATTCTGCTAGTTATATACAGGAGTAGATCTGTAGAAGAAGTCGCAATCAAAAACTATTGAAGTAGGTTGTTCCACCAGAATATACGAAGTGGACCAAATCCTTGTCGGCCTTGTCCTTTACCTTATCTTGCAATATCAATTGCGGCAAGCCATATCTATCATTGTTGCTCATTATATTGTCACAATTATGGTATTTCTTTTTATTTGCAAACAAAAAGAATGCTTCGACTTCTTGGTCATTAGCACCCGGTACATTGATGTATACATTAATTTATACAGTTATATAATATAAGATCAGTAATATTTAACATTTGTATTTAAGTAATAGTAACATTTTGAAGGAATTAAAAGTATATTATATTAGGTAGGGCATGTAATTTAGTTTGTGTCATATAAATTGGTTTCTTTTCATGAATGTGATAACATCATTCAGATCCACAGTAAGGAAAACTTGCGCTAGGTGCAAAACTGCGTTTTGGCGCCCTTGGCAAATAAATGTAAGTGAAAAGCAAATTCCCAGTGAAGAGCAAAAAAAAGGTCCTCACCTACCAAGTTCGAAGTAAAGAGCAAAAAAACAAGGTCCTCACCTCCCAAATTCCAAGTGAAGAGTAAAAAAAAGTCCTCACTTTCGCAATGTGGCGCCCCTTATTCAAGTTCATCGGCGCCCTTTTCCTTAGTGCGCTAGGGGTCGTCTTATGTTTTTGCTGATGTATGCTTCGTGTAGATATTCCTTTATTTTTACTAGTTCTTTTTTTTTAGGGAAAATTTGTTTAAGACTTTGCATTGCGCTTAAGGAATCGGTGGAGATGATATAAGTTTTATTTGTTTGTCCTTGGTTTTTGATATACTCTGCCGCTTTGTATATTGCGTAGAGTTCTGCCGAATAGATGGTATTTCGTCTCGTAGATGGTATTTTTCTATGGTTTCTCCACTGACCATAGCTGCCCCCGTACCAATTATTATATAATTGTGTTCTAATGTCCCAATTCCTTCAGCGGCCTTTAAGCCGTGTTGGTCAAGGTTGCTGACGTACGGTTTTGGGAATTAAAGAATGTGCAGAGTGTTGCGTGTTTGTCAACATAAGTTTTGAACTACATTCTAATGTGTTGATAAACATTATTCAATTGTGCCGACTATGGTCTTTAATTGCTGCCAACAATTAAACAAATGAATAATGTTTCCAAAACAATTGAGGTAGGACCTGACGTCATAGTGTTCTGGTTAACAGTTATAAAATGGTCTTAGGGAATAGAGTCATGGTTAGTCATTCTTGATAGTTAAATAGTAGTCATTCTGGTGACCAGTCATCAGTCCACATCACGCTGCCCAAGGACCAGCCCAGCTGTTGAAGTCACCTAGACGAGATGTGAGTGCCGTCTACAGGGCTTCTCCACGTGTTCGCCTCGTGCGGATACCTGGGGTGGTTCGACGATCCCGCAGAAGCCGGGGCAAGAACGAGACTTACATCAGCTTCTAACGGACAACATCAGCAGCCATTTTGACCAACAATTGTATTCTGATGTAAATTAATATTATATAATCAATTTATATAAAAAAGGATAAAACTAGTGTTACATACACATTATTTCTAGAATTTTATCCATTTAGACTGAAGATGATCCAGCTGTTGGATCGAAACATCTCTACCTCTTTTAAATATATTTAATAAAGTTGTACACGTTGATGCAGAGAAAAAGAAAAAAATTTTACTATCCTAAATTATGTTTTAAACTGATGAGCAAAAAAACGTATTTTTTTAACTGATAAGTAAAAAAAAATTGCGCTTCTATTATTTCGGGGGGTGGGGGGGGGGGGCAGACGTGATAATCGATATTTTTGCCGGAACGAAAACCGGAACCGAACTGATTTTTTTTTTTTTAATTGAACCGGAACTAAAATCTAAACGAAAAAAATAACAGTTCCAAACCCTGTATTTAAATCAGGCTCCAAATTTTCTTTTATTTCTTTACTTATTTGAAAAGGAAGTTCTTTTAATGAACTCTTCAAATTTGAAAATGTTACTGATTAAATTTTATATTGGTCATGCTATGTAAGTTTTGTGGCTATCAGCGCACTTCTCGTTATGAATGTGAAACCGTCCGATAAGGACCTGTTTCCACCTGATCTAACAGCAGTATAGCAGCGGCGGTGGCGGTGGTAGTGGCCTCAGAGTAGTTTGTACATAAATGAATTTAGTGCTCGAGCAGGATATTCAAACATCGCTTTCATGTCGCCCTAAACACTGGTTAAAGCGAGGAGCGCTCGAGAGCTCTGGCTCGGCCCCTACGCCCTAATTGAGACCTCTCCTCTCTCGAGGAACACACACTCGGACAGTAGCCGGGGATTAACAGTCGCTTTCACAACTATAAACTATTTACTAACACAATATCCCGGGACAAGTTGCCATGTCACAGCTTCAATTGATTTTAGAATTAACTGTTTCATATTCTATCTACATTTTCCTTGTAGATATATATGTTGCTCTACTCAAGACATTATGTTTTAACAATATAGCAATAGCGTCATCCAACATCTACGCTGACCAAACGAATATTATATTTTAATTTTATATATAATTTTTAACATTTACGTTAACGATCTCCCCAAGATTCTTGATGCTCTTCCATTTCGGGTGGAATTAATATCCTACGCCGATGATAACAATTTTTTGATGAAAATTAAAAAATCCCTCAATTTAAACTTAAATGATCAAGTCAACAACTTTATAATACTCTTCTTGTATGGACTCAGAAAATAGATTAACAATAAACGACTCTAAGTCAGCAGTAATAATTTTGAAAACTAGTCGTTCAAAAATTGATTATGATTCAATAGAAATTCTTCCTGAAGCTTCATCAACAAGTATTCTCGGCGTGCATTGGTTGTCATCTTCAATGGTCGGTGCATATTAATGAGCTTTGTATAAAGCTAAATAGGATACTCTATGGAATGAGGGTGATGAACGCTAAATGTAATAAATTTGTTCTCAGAACTCTTTACTTCTCCAATTTCCACTCGTTACTACGATATGGAATTATATACTGGGGAAGATCGCCCGAATTCCAGAGAGTATTCATATTACAAAAAAGAGCTATAAGCATCTTGGCCAATCTAAAGAATAGAGACTCTTACCGGCCAGCTTTTAAATATTTGGAAGTGCTAACTGCTCCAAGTATTTATATTTTTGAAATTTTAATTTTCACTTTTAAAAATTTGCACTTACTGACTTTAAATAATTCTTCGCACATTCATAACACTAGACAAAAAAATCATATTAGAGCAGATCAACAGCATACCGCCTTATTTGAAAAAAGCATTAGCTACAATGCCTGTAAATTTTATAATCAATTACCTTTTGCAGTAAAACAAATAAGCAATATTTCCTCATTTAGGAAAGAAATAAAATCAATATTGCTGATATATATATTAAAATAGATTTTTTTCAATGTAGTTATTAAAGTTTTCCAAATATTTATCAAATATTTCATATAAAAACATAAGCCTCTTGTCTAATTCTATAGTTTAATTTATAATTTATACCATATTTTAAGTAAATTCTGTTACAATCGTTCTTAAATTTTATAATTTGTGATTAATCAATATTTATTTGTTTTTATAATTAAAATGTACCTTCTCTGTAGAACTTATCTCCACTGTGACTTTGTCTATACATGTACGGAGGTTTAAGACACAATAAAGCATTATTATTATTACTATATAGAGCAGTGGTTCTCAATCATTGTGCCGCGGCACTTTTGTGTGCCACGAGATGTTTGTTACTGTGCCGCCAGATTTTTTAGAATAACTAAAATACTCGTTGGCAAAACGGTAACTTAAAAAAATTTGAATCTATTGAAAAACATTGCTATGAGAAATATAAACCAACAATTATTGCGCATTTGAATTAATTCGAGCAATATATTGAAAAATATTTCCCAACTTTACAAATGGAAAAATTTGACTGGGTCAGAAATTCATTTTTCACGTACGATACATCGTACGTCAATTTTCGAATTGACAATGACTGAAGAGAAATAACTTATTTTTGTCTCTAGAGACAGAAATCTGAAATTATAATAAAACATTCAGAAATATCGTTGAATACTTTTTGGATTTCTCTTCAAGAAGATTTTCCAGCCATATCAATAAAATCATTAAATGTCTTAATACAATCTGCAACGTCGTATTTATGTGAATTTAAATTTTCACCTTTAACCAATATAAAATCAAAAAAAAGGTCAAGACTTGTAAATGTGGAACATGACATGAGAGTTGCATTGACCGAGGGGTCAATGATCACAATAATCACATCCGACCAAATACAAGTGAAATTGTTCAAAAGCATCAAGCTCATATTGCCCATTGATATGCAATTAGTTTGCTGTGCTATTATGAAATTTATACAGTGAATACTTTCAACTTCTAAAACAATTTCTAATTTATTTTCTTCAGTCAGTATAGTTGATGTTCGTTTCCTTCTTGTATGATTCAAATTAAGGCATCCATGGCGTTTAAATTTGGTAACAATTCTCGATATTGTAGAGGGATTCGTTATATAATGATTATGTATTGTATGTGGACAATAAATAAATAAATATTATTATTAAAAAAAATAAATAAATAAATAAATAAAATAAATATTATTATTATGGGGTTTGTCAGGTCTTGACAAGCGTCCACTAATCTCAAACTTCAGCAACCTTTTGAGCCGCGTCATACTAGAGACTAGTGGAGCTAAATACACACGACTGCATCCCAAACCCTGGCGATATGCATTATTATTATTATTATTATTATTATTATAGGACAATTTGAAACAAATAAATCTATCATTTACTTTGTGTTGTCTTTTATTGTACAACTTCTTCAATTACACTGGTTAAAATAATTTAACCACAAGCTACATAAATTCAACTGAAATTGATACAATTGCTATGAAATTTTTTGTAAAAAATAATAACGGTTTGATCCTTTGCAGTAAATTTAGAAAACATCCCATATATATATATATTGGAGCTTTATTTCAATTTATCGGGTGCAGCTTTGATGTTACACATACCGGCAACCCGGCCTAGCTCGCAAACATAACGAGATCTCGCCGCCTCTTTAAATTTTAAATAAATCCACACACATATCACCTGGCAGGCCGCCTCCAGCCCGCCCCCAACCCCTCTGTGTGCTCGCAGCACGCGCCTCTGCCCCTCGGATCAATTTCACCCAGACAAATCCGACATACGATATTTTCTTGTTATGTCTGCCTTTATCAATTTTATCCTCAATGGATTCTTCAAACATCACTTCAAACTCGAATAACAGTGAAATAAGAAAATAACGGTTACAGTCCAATAAATGGACCACAATAGTGCACCGAAAAATTTTGCTGATGGCTCTGCGAAAAATATTTTTGCCACGGAGTTACGGTAAACCTGAAGCTTCCTGTCCGCTTGCTAGCAGGTTGCAATAGTTCTTGTAGACATTGCCTGTCTACATATTCTTCAAATTTTACGCAAATTTATTCTAAAAACTACTCTAGCAAGCGGTTTTAAATATAATGAGTTAATTGCTTTAAGGTGTACACAGAAATTATTTTGTTCGCAAAATGGCACTTCAAAAAATTGATGTGAAGTGTGCATATTCACACATTTCAGGGTTTCGCAGGTATATAATAAGTGAAGGCGGTATGCTGATTGTGTAGGACAAATTTTACTTTGTAGTAATCACGGCAAATAGAACGATATTTTTAAAATAATTTATCGTCTGTTAATCATATAATAAGACTGGTTATTAAATTTACGCTCTTAAAAATTAAATACAACATTTGTCAAAATATAACTAGAATTTTGACAAAATAATTTCAACATAATAAAAATGCAAAAAAAAACAGAAAAAATAAAATTCACTCCGTACTCGAACTCGAAACCCTTCGTTTTCTAGCGCATTTTAGCTTACGACACCAGTGCTCTAACCCATTACGCTATCGCACGTCTTGCATGTACTTTTACACAACTTTTGTACTTTGTGAACCAAAAACCACAAAAAATGCGTTATTTTCCGAAAACATAATCTGATCAAAAATTCCTGTTGTACTATTTCGGTTCACACCAATATACATTACTTAGAATTTTTTTAGATTTTTAGTTTAAACCATCTGGGCTACAGGGTGTGGGACAAAATTTTTTTTGCACAATTTTGGCAAAAATCGCATCAAAATAATTTATTTTGCAAAAATAAAAATTTGATCGTTAATCCACGTACTAAGGGCTTTCATTTGATACCCTACTCAGAATTTAAAAAAAATATTTTTGTTTTCGATGAGCACATATTTGTTTATATTTTTATGGGGGTATGTTTTTTAGATGTTTTAGTATTTTTCCTATGTGCGGGTCAAAGAGTTGTATAAGCATGCCAATTTTCAACTCTCTAGGTTTAGCCGTTTGGCTACAATTTTTACCGAACAGACAGACAGACAGACAGACAGACAGACAGACAGACAGACAGACAGACAGACAGACAGACAGACAGACAGACAGACAGACAGACAGACAGACAGACAGACAGACAGACAGACAGACAGACAGACAGACAGACAGACAGACAGACAGACAGACAGACAGACAGACAGACGACAAAATGATGGTATAAGGGTTTTTTGGTCATACCTACAAAACCCTAAAAATTATTGCTGCTGTAATTATGGTATAGCAAAGGAGAATTTACTTGACAGATTGATCGATTGAGAACCGATAAAGAAATATATATCTATTTCACACAGTTTTATGTAAGATGTTAAGAACGTATTTCTGCTTCTTACTGTAACGTACGTTCATAGTTTTTGTCTTTTTTTGTTATATTATAATATGGTAACTCAACGTATGTCCCTTTGTATACACGCGCGCACTTTAGACCTCCTACCACTAGATGGAAGACAGGCGTGTCAAGTGAAACAAATTGTATCTCTTTCTCTATTTCTAGCTTTGTCTATGAACAATTGATATGGCTCTATTCAAAAATGGAAATTTTATTGCTATAGTTCTCTCCCATTGAACCATGTGTTTTGAATAACCGTCATCTGTTAACTAAAGTCTCCTTTACTATATCCATTTTCGTATAAAGACTATCAGAAACGGGTGAAAAACATGAAAAGAAAAAAAAAAAAATAGAAAAATATTGGTAAGAAAGAGTATTCAGCGCAAATGTACTCTAGGTATGCATGAAGGACAATAGAATGAAATGAGCGGAAGATCAAAATCCTCAAAAGTTAAAAAAAATTCTTCAAATGACTGCTGAAGATTTCGATTATTTATTGTATTTGGTGTCTATTGAAGTCTATGTAACATTTGTACTATCAGATTTATTTTGATGATAAAGATATTATTCATAACAATACGAAGAGTGTTTATGCAATACATAATTTTCTCTAACTTTCATAATTTTCTCATAATTTTATTTTTTATAACACTCAGAGAGTAAGTTTTGCAACTTTTACTCGCAAACAGGAAGCTGAACAATTAACATGATAAAACTTCATTCTCCATTGAGAATTGACACGCTCGAATACGCTGTCTGGTGGTCAAATATTGTACTAGACACTCTAATACTCTTTGAACTTATTACGTATGTTTTAATGTTGGATTTTTGTTAGAATGTCTAATAAAGCAGAATATACTATAGTGTTTTTGGCTGTCATTCAAGACAGGACAAAGCAAACTACTACATCCAACTGCCATATTGCCTTGGATCACAGCATCGCCACCGGTAATATCACTTCTCAATAATGTTTTAAAACTGGAGTAGGTATAGTATGGAAATGATTATCGAGAAAATGTGAAACGATGCCAAGATTGTTCCATGTTTTGCTGATGTAGATCTGGCCGTGTTATAACGACAATGCGTAGATATGGGTGTGTGTGTGTGTGTGTGTGTGTGTGTGGCGGTGTTGGTGGCAGTGATGCTGCGTGACCTTGGGCTGGAGGTGCTCGGCCTTAGCGGCGGGCTGACCTTGAGCTCGCGGCCCCGTGGAATCCTGGCTCCGGCCCGCTCAGGCCGCCCGCCGGCCTTTCCCGCCAAATCAGTGGAATGTGCGCGGGAAACCACATACCAGCGTGCGTGCCTGCCTGCCTGACTGCCTGGCTGCCTGGCTGCCTCCTCTGCACACCACAATTACCGCTAGCGAGCTCTCACTCACCTGTCTCTACACGCATTGCCATCGCCAGCCCAGCCTGTCCACACCACCGCACCGCTAGTTGTGTGGAACTAGCTACCTCTAGATATCACAATATATAGTTGTGGCGAACTAGTTAAGAACGATCTTGTCATATGCATGTATTCATATATTTTGATTGGTTAAAAGGGCACCGTACATATTTTTTTCCATCTGACTCCAATCGATTAACCTTCGTTTCATCGCTCCAAAGGATATGCTTCCATTGGGAAATAGTCCAATCTTTATGTTTCTTGGCAAAAGCTAGCCTGTCCTTCCTGTTTTTTGATGAAAGTAGTGGCTTCTTTCTTACAGCTCTTCCAAATAGTTGGTTCTCATTCAATCTTTCTCTGATAGAACGAGCTGATAGTGCATTAGGTTCTTCAGCAAATATCTCCTTTTGGATTTCTTTGGAGCTAAGAAAGGGATTAGTTTTTGCTAATCGAACTATTCGTCGATCCACCGCTTCTGAAGTTTTTCGAGGTCGTTGACGTCTAACTACATTTTCTGTGGTGTGATTTAAATGCAGTTTTACTATGGCATCCCTCATGCCTGTTGCGCAACATTTTTTTCTACCCATAATAAAAACAAAAAACTTAACCTACAACACAAAAATCGAAATTGATTTTACCACTATAACCCTTGTATTAATAATTCTTACCAGTGTTTTATTTGTTGACATAGCTCAGACTTCACAAAATAATGTTTTGCAATGTCGTTCCTAATTATATCGCCAATTGAAACATGCACATGTACGCTTGAACTGAACTAAACAAATTTTACGACCGAAGATTTTTGAATGATGCAATATTTACTTTGTGGTATAGTATAAGGCATATAAAAATTAGTACATATTTGGCGATTTATTGACTATAGTTAAAACTAGAGAACATTGTAATTTCACCTGCCGTTCTTAATTAGTTCGCCACAACTGTACACTCCACGATCAACGGAACACAGATCTAAATGACAAATTATCAATACTCACATACAGGGCCAAACTTAAGTACTGGTACGCCCTAAGAAACACTATTTTACAACCCTTTACTACCATTCAGAGTCGTGACAAGCCAATTTGGCGCCTGATGTTGGAAATTTGAATGCTTTTTGGTAGTGTTCTATAAAACCTTTGATCTGACTATTACATGAAATATCCATCGTGGCCAGATGAAGAGGAACATCGTTGGACCTGCGATCGTCGAAATTAAGTATGGTTGGTTTAGTTCATAAGTTGAATGGGGGATCGCTGGGAATTTGTACATTCTGCTGTACAATTGACTGGGTTGTGGGAAATTGAATATGTGCTCTAGGCTAGCTGTCTATAACGTCATAGACTAGCTAAGATTAACCTGCAAAGCAAAAGACTTTGCAGTTATATAAACTCTCTCTGATTAATTTAAACCCAGGACAAAAGACCCTTGCACTTAAACAAACACTTACAATTTATAATAAAAGAAAACCAAATTGAAACCGCATATCCGATTTTTCCTTTTTAACTTTAAATTTAAATTATTTATTTGTTTATTTATTTTTATAAACTAACAAATAATAACTACGTTTTATTTTTATGCCATATCATCATTATCATCAATAGTCTCTTTCCTTCATGTAGCGCTTCCATCTCGTCAAACAGAGCCGCAGTAAGGAAAACTTGCGCTAGGGGCCAAACTGCGTTTTGGCGCCCTTGGCAAATAAATGTAAGTGATAAACAAAAACAAGATTCTCATCTCCCAAAATATAGATAATGAGCAAAAAAAAAGGTCCTCACCTCCTAAATTCCAAGTGATGAACAAAAAAAAAAGGTCCTCACTTCCCAAAACTCAAGTGAAGAGCAAAAAAAAAGGTCCTCACCTCCCAAAATCCAAGTGAAGAGAAAAAAAAAAGGTCCTCACCTCCCAAAATCCAAATGAAGAGTAACAAAAAAAAAGGTCCTAACTTTCGCAATGTGGCGCCCCTTAGTCAAGCTTATCGGTGCCCTTTTCCTTAGTGCGCTAAGGGCCATCGCCCCTTCCGCCCCCCTTACTGCGGCCCTGTCGTCAAATGATATTTAATACTTTTTCTCCACGACCACTATAGTATTTACCAGTTCTAAAACCAATTTTGACTACAGAAAGTTAATATTCTAACACAAGAGTTGGAATGTTATTCTAAAGCACTTATCTTCTTATGCATTTTGCGTGTATTTCATTCCATCACTTGTTATGGAATAACTATTCCATGCTTGTTGTCTTTTGTTTTTGTAGGGTTACATTAAGATATATGCTACGTTTACATTAAATAAATGCAACATAACTTCCTAACCTAAAATAGTGGCCGATGTGCGGCAAATTAAATTAAAATTAAACAAATAATAAATAAAATAAATTAGTTTAATTAATTGATTAATTTGTTATGTAATATAAATTATTTGTTAAGATAAAATGTTTGTTAAAATAATTATTTGTTATTTTTTTTCTTTCTGGTGGTCGTGGAGAAAGTAGGGTCTGTGACTCGGTTGGAATGAGAAAATTCGATGCTCGTGGTTCCTCACGCTCGCCTGCGGCTCGCGCTCGGAATATTCCACTCGCATCGAATTTTCTCATTCCAACCTTGTTACAGAATATACTATTCTATAATGCTATTCAGACGTAGCGTAGTTTACACGTTCCAGCCTCAGACAAATAACCTTCAAAATGAGTCCAAATATTCTTTAAGACCTCGGGATAACAAACATTTTAACCGCAGTTTTTTATCATTTAATCTTATCTTAAATATGCCAATATAATATAATATTGTTTAAAAGCGTTAAGCCTGGTTTGTAATAACTCCATAGCATAGCGAAATACGTAATAGAACAATGGTTTGGCTCTTCAAAACATCTGTTTGTAATAAACAGAACAAAGAAAACAGTGTAATTTTTATGCTTATGTTCCATAACATATCTATTATAAACCGGGCTTTATGCCTTTCGAATTCACATACAAGTGCATACTGCACTTCAGTGAAGTATCAAGCC
Organism: Liopterus haemorrhoidalis; assembly: GCA_963971575.1. Lineage (NCBI taxonomy): Eukaryota > Metazoa > Arthropoda > Insecta > Coleoptera > Dytiscidae > Liopterus > Liopterus haemorrhoidalis. The sequence continues at coordinate 703,125 of OZ020611.1, forward strand.
TTAATCCTAAATACTTCTCATATGTAATATGTCAATAAATATCATTATTATATTATTATTATTATTAATATTCTCCCACATCTTCTTTATCCCAGAGGGGTTAAACTAAAATTCTGAAATAATTTCTAAAGAAATGTAATTTTTGATCTGATTTTTTCGAAAGATATCGATTTTTTGCTACAGCGTTCTAGTTTTTAATTAGTATTTATTGGTCTTAGTTGGACTGACTACTAACCAACCGTTTAAGTTGATAACTGTAGACCTTGGTTACTAGATTGATGCGCACGCATCTTATAATTAAGTATGCTTGTTTGTCTTAGGATAGTGTTTCTCAACCAAAAACGCACCGGGGACCAATATAATATATAATTTTCTAACGCGGACCACTAATAATAATTGTTGGTTAATTTTTTGCAAGAAAATAAATATATTTAAAGTGCTACTAAATACATTTATTTTATTTTATAGAAAATCACAGAAAGTTTACATAAAGTAAACAAAATATAAATTATTTACATAAAAAATGTGCATAAAAGATAAAAGAAAAAAACTGCAAAAAACACATATAAAAACTTTCGCGGACCACTACAATTTTTCTGGGGACCACTGGTGGTCTACGGACCACCTGTTGAGAAACACTGTCCTTGGATTAATGCACGTGGGACTATTATTTCGAAAGTTGAAATTTATAATTTTAAATATGTATCCACGATTTGGTTAAATGTGTGAAAATTTATACTTCACAATATTTATTTGGAAGATTAATATATATATATATATATATATCTAAAAGCCTTCTACCATAGTATGGTGTAGGCTGTATTTCTTTGTTTTCTCCTTTCTTTTCTATATTATGGCAGTACGGGTTCATGTACGAATTTTGCCCAGTCTTTTTTGTTTCTTGTCATTCTTTTAGCTTCTATAATCGTTTTCCTCTTTTCTCTAGTATCCCTTTTACTGTTCTGTCCCATGTATTTCTTGGTCTTCCTATTCTTTGCTTTCTGTACGTTCTGGTCTCCCAGATCTGCTTCACTTGTCTTGTGTCTTGCAGTCTTTGCATGTGTCCCCACCAGACCAGTGGTCTGTTCTATAAATTGTTCTATCGGTTCTATATTGAGTTCTTTTCTTATATCTGTATTTCTGATTTTGTCCATATTAGTCACACCCTTTACTCTTCTTAAATACTTCATCTCCGAAGCTTGTATTTGACTCTTTTCTCTTCTTGAAAGCGTCCAGGTCTCACAGCTAAAAGTCAGTACGGGTCTGTATATAGCTTTGAATACGTTTATTTTTGTGGTTCTTGTTATTTCTTTCCTATTGATGAGTGTATTCTTTATATGAAAGTAAAGTTTTGTTGTCTTCTCTATTCTTGTATTTATCTCCATTTCTTATTTTCCATCCTCTCTTATCTCTATTTCCAATTTTTAACCTGTTCAATATTAATGTCATCTATTTTTAGGGTTTTGTAGGTATGACCAAAAAACCCTTATACCGTCATTTTGTTGTCTGTCTGTCTGTCTGTCTGTCTGTCTGTCTGTCTGTCTGTCTGTTCGGTAAAAATTGTAGCCAAACGGCTAAACCTAGAGAGTTGAAATTTGGCATGCTTATACAACTTTTTGACCCGCACATAGGAAAAATACTAAAACATCTAAAAAACATACCCCCCTAAAAATATAAACAAATATGTGCTCATCGAAAACAAAAATATTTTTTTTAAATTCTGAGTAGGGTATCAAATGAAAGCCCTTAGTACGTGGATTAACGATCAAATTTTTATTTTTGCAAAATAAATTATTTTGATGCAATTTTTGCCAAAAATGTGCAAAAAAAATTTTGTCCCACACCCTGTAGCCCAGATGGTTTAAACTAAAAATCTAAAAAAATTCTAAGTAATGTATATTGGTGTGAACCGAAATAGTACAACAGGAATTTTTGATCAGATTATGTTTTTGGAAAATAACGCATTATTTGTGGTTTTTGGTTCACAAAGTACAAAAGTTATACCAATGTAAGACACTCACATGCATGGCGTGCGATGGCTACATGCGTTAGAGCACTCTTAAACTGGCTGGAAAACGAAGGGTTTCGAGTTCGAGTACGGAGTGAATTTTATTTTTTCTGTTTTTTTTTTTTTTTATTATGTTGAAATTGTTTTGTCAAAATTGTAGTTATATTTTGACAAATGTTGTATTTAATTTTTATGAGCGTAAATTTAATAACCAGTCTTATTATATGATTAACAGACGATAAATTATTTTAAAAATATCGTTCATTTTGCCGTGATTACTACAAAGTAAAATTTGTCCTACACACTCAGCATACCGCCTTCACTTATTATATACCTGCGAAACCCTGAAATGTGTGAATATTCACACTTCACATCAATTTTTATATTTATGATTTCTGTTCCTAATACAATAACTTTCGTTTTATTTTTATTCGTTGTCATACCGTATTCTTTTAATATTCTATTCCATATATTTAAATTTTCCTGTAATTCGTTTCGTCCTTTTGCTATTATAACAACGTCATCAGCAAACACTCCTTTCGATATTTCAGTTATTTGCATATTCCTATATCCAACCTTGAACCTTGTTGTTTCATTTTTACATTTTTTTATAATTTCATCCATAAATGTTATAAAAAGCGTTGGACTTAATCCTCCACCCTGTCTTAATGGAAAATTAATACCCATCATAGAACGCTCCATGGCTCTTTGAGTAGCTCTCAGTTTTGTCATTGCATGTTTGGTGAGTGAGCAAGTTTTAGACATTACTGGCAACATAGTGAGATAGTTGTTATCGTTAAGAGTGCACTGCTGTTGTAGTACGGAGCAATGTTATCGCGGTCCATTTGGCGAGGGGGCGGCAGGTGACAGGTGGCGGGTGGGCAGATGGCGGGTTGCACATGTCTCCCTCGGACACTTTTGTAAAAGTTGCAATTTTATAAATATTGTATGAGACAAGTTGAAATTGTCTTATAGCAGAGCGTGTGCTAAACAATGTTTAACATATTCATGCGCAGCTCCATCAAACATTCCCTCTCCCACTCCCTCCTCTCCCACCTCTCCCACCATCACACAATTGCTTTCTAGTGTCATGCTAATGTCCCGCCATTCATATGTTTATCGCGCGCTCAGCGCCGAGACGCTGGTTTGTTTAAAGTTTTGAGCGTCGTTAACGCCTGCCAACTGTTTAGAAAATAAACACCGTTGCCAACTTTACAAACAAATCGTTCCCAGTATCCTCAAGGGATATCTGCGGCCCGTCTTACTACCTCACCCCCCCCCCTCCAACACAACACAACGACATCTTCCAAACAGATTTATGTAAACCCAATTTACGCACAATTTTACAGAGGGTGTTACATAAATATTAAATACTTCCTAACAAGGACGTTTTGGAATATTCCGTATTTTAAATATTACTGACATGAGTAAATAACTTACATTCTTTATGCTAGAGCAGAACTGGGCAAGCAGAGGCCTGCGGGACGCATAAAGCCCACCGAATAATTTCATGCGTCAATAAGAAAATACACACCGGCAAATTTAAAGAAACAGTCATAAAAATCTAATTATTTTCCTTGTAGTGTACATATTGTTGATATCTCTCGGGTAATCTTCTAGTACGATGTTTTTTGCAGGGATGGGGAGTCGGAGTTGGAGTCGGGAGTCGGGAGTCGAGGAGTCGAAGCTTTTTGGAGGAGTCGGAGTCGGAGTCGGGAGTCGGAAAAAGTTATCGACTCCCGACTCTTTGACTACATATTTATCAAGGATGAGAACAATCCGAAAGTGAAAGCAAAATACCATACTACCAGAATTTGTTAAAGAATGGGAACAGAAACGACATTTTTTCTCTGTGCATGAACGAAAATGAAATTAAAAATATTCAATTCCGGTTTCCTTCATGCTTTTCAGTTAAAAATTTAGTTAATTTTTAGTAATATCTAATTTTTTTTTTTTGTATACTTTGTTTATTATGTTAAAACGAAACTAAACTGGATTTTTATTTTCTCAAGTTGTAACGGGCTTTGTGATTATTTTATGTTTCATGTTGGCAGCTAAAATCTATATGTCAAAAGAAAAAAGTGACATGTTATGAAAAATAAAGTACAGTCTGTTCCAAACGATTAAGCGGAACTAACTGGAATTTTCATTTTTGTAAGTTGTCATTAGCTATTTTTTTATATATTGAAGTTGGCTTTTCCTGAACAAAATGATCAAAAGCTTCAATCAAACGGTAAAAGTAACTAGTATTGAAAATGTAGTTCCGCCTAAACCAAAGGAACAGACTTTATATAAAATACAAAACAATTTTTTTTTAAACTAATATATTTGAAAACTTGTATTAAAAATGACTCAATAGTCAAGATGAAATGAAAATGACATTTTATAGAAACAGCTCGCCCCAACCCAAGATATTTAACGTAAGTATAGTCTGTTTCTTTGGTTTAAGCGGAATTAGATATCGAAATCTACTAACTTTTAAGGATTGAATGAAGCTTTGTATCATTTTGTTTAACAAAAGCCCACTTTGATAGTTAAAAAGTAAACTCGTGATAATTTGAGAAAATAAAAATTCCATTTAGTTCCGCTTAAACATTTGGAATAGACTTTACAATTTACCAGTGAAAGGAGTCGGGAGTCGGAGTCGGAGTCGGAGTCGATGTCGATTTTCAAAAATACCGACTCCTGAGTCGAGAGTCGGGAGTCGATAATTTTTCTGTCGACTCCCCATCCCTGGTTTTTTGGAATAATGTTCAATCGGGTTGAGGTCAGGGGAGCTGGTCAACCCATTGTTGTTATACCCATTTGATTTAAAATGTCTGTTACACAGTAGGTGACGTGTGGCCGCACATTACCCTGCATTACGGTGGAATTTTCTCGGATATATGAGACAAAATTATATAAAAAAATTATATTTTTATAAATTTGACCCCACATGCATAAATCTTATAAAGTCGTATCTTACCAACAGACAGAAATTTATAAACGTTGGTATTGCGAATAATGACATAAATCATGGAGTTCCCCAAGGATCTGTTCTGGGTCCCATTTTATTCCTGATTTATATCAATGATTTGCCCCATGTAAATATTAAATCAAACACCATCCTCTTTGCCGACGTCACTACGGCCCTCCTGAGCAATAGTTCACTACTGTCACTTTTGGACCAAAGAGATTTATCTTTGACTTATTTAAACAGCTGGTTTTTGGCTAATGAGCTAACATTGAATATCAGTAAATCTCAGCATATGATATTCTCAACAAGAAACCTACAGCCAAACAAAAAGGCTATTTGCTTTGCAACGCAGAGCAATAAGGATCTTGAGTAATATACAATACCGATCCAGCTGCAAAGAAAATTTTGTAGAATTGGGCATTTTAACCTTGCCGTCCCTATACATCCATCATTGCCTCCTGTATGTACATAACAACCTCTCTACGTACTCTGTCCAAAGTTCTCTCCACGTACACGACACGAGAAACCATAATGATATTCGTCCTGAATTTACCAGACTCAGGAAATCAAGGTATAGCGCAAATTATCATGCAATTAAATTCTATAATGTTCTACCATCCGCCACCAAGAGCCTTAACTTCGTAAGATTCAAAAAAGTAACTAAACAATATCTAATTGCCAAGGCTTTCTACTCTACTGAGGAATACCTACGAAATGATTTTGGTGACTTAAATGAGGTTCTGTGATCAGGCTTTACGTTCAGATTATGTTCTATCAACTTGAAGTGTCTCTGTTTATTTTCTGATTAGATTTCTTAAAATTATATTTTTATATTATTGTAATGCTTATGATTCAATTTGTAATTTGTGTAATACATTATGGACCTTTGTAAAAATGTACAACATTTAATACAATAAATATATATTATTATTAAAAGGTACAACATGGTCTTGAAGAATATCTCTGATGTACCTATCTGCAGTTAACGCTTCGCCATCAATCACCACTAACTCTGTGCGAGCTCCCAAACATATTCCACCCCACACCATAATTGAACCTCCACCAAAAGATACAGTAGTAACAAAATTAAATGGTGCATTTTGTTCTCCTTGACGTAGAATCTTTCTCTACGGTTTAGTAGTGCATTTAAAGTCATCTAGATATAGGCTACAAGACAGTAAAATTTAAAAAAAACATAATTTTCAATCTGTTCCTTTAAATTTGCCGGTGTGTGTATAATGTTTACTTTTTTATCCAGCGAAATCAACAAAATCCTTAGCAAAATAATGACAAAGCAAAGATTATAAAAAAGGCCAAAAGACCATAAATTGCTCCTTGAAGTACTCCCAAATATATCACCAATTCTGGTCAGGTTCTCAGACCATTATTACCGACCGTCAACATATATAAGGGAGGTATTGTGATCATACCGATTTTGACATTTCGAGATTTCGATGGATCTCCATGAATTGAGGTCCCTACATAACGTTTTGACTATTTTTAGCATGATGTCTGTCGGTCTGTCTGTCCGTCTGTCTGTCTGTGTACACGTGTAGAGCAAATTCGGCTGAAAGGATTTTTATGAATCTTCATATTTAAGCTTCTGCCATCAATGGCACGAGTTGATCAACTTTTGGCAAAAATCGGTTGACTAAAAATGGGAGTTTACTCGTGTCGATTTTAAGATTTTTGTGAATATTTCACAACAGAAAAATATTTCGAAAAAAATTATTGAACAAAAGTTGCTATGAAAGCAATAACTAATACCTTTTATTTGATACGATTTTTGATAAAACGAAAAATTTCGAATAATTTCTGTAAAATTTTCTCGTCTCAATTTTTTCATACTTATATGTAACGTTTCCATGGTCATGATAAATAATATTTCTGTTAGAAAATATTAGGCCAAGTTATTTCTACTGTGCTGCTAGAATGTATTTTAAATAAGTACTTTACGATGGCGGTCGGTCCTGTGGTGGCCACAGCTGATTTTTTTTCATTGTTTTTAACATCTAAATTTCTTATAGGGTATTATATAAATTTATTCGGGGTACGTAGAATTTATTTTTACTGGTTCAGGATTATGTAACATCAAAAGTTTGAAGACCACTGACCTAGGTAATAGCAGTCGAGTTGATGAGGAATTAGAATTCATGGAAGCAAGTTGTAAGTAAGTAGGCTGGTCGAGCAGCTACATAACTACATTTATAACAAGCTCTGCCACTTTATTAATAGCAACTTAAATTAATGCTCTTAAAAAATTACCAGTCATTTCACTTTACAACTTTTTATGCATTTTTTGCATGGTTGCCTGCTCGACCAGAAAAAAAGTAGAAAACGCCATTCAGAATAAAACTAAGTATCGTTACTCTTCACTTTCATTCACACTTCATTACCGTACTGACACGAAACTAGGAAAATAAAACTAATATATAAGAAATGCATTGATTAGATCGACTTGATTAGATTTTTTCGTACTGATGTACATATGATTTTAAAATATTGTTATCATATAAAAGGAAATCGCTCAAAATTAATGACAGCTTTTAAAAATTGTAATCTAAATCAAGTACGCAACCAATGGAGTACCCCCACTGACTACCTTTCATTTAGCTTCCCCATTAAGGCTCTAAGAAGAAATAATTTTTTTTTTCTTTTTTCACATCATTTTTAGGGTTTTGTAGGTAGGACCAAAAAACCCTTATACCGTCATTTTGTCGTCTGTCTGTCTGTCTGTCTGTTCGGTAAAAATTGTAGCCAAACGGCTAAACCTAGAGAGTTGAAATTTGGCATGCTTATACAACTCTTTGACCCGCACATAGGAAAAATACTAAAACATCTAAAAACATATCCCTCTAAAAATATAAACAAATATGTGCTCATCGAAAAAAAAATATTTTTTTTAAATTCTGAGTAGGGTATCAAATGAAAGCCCTTAGTACGTGGATTAACGATCAAAATTTTATTTTTGCAAAATAAATTATTTTGATGCGATTTTTGCCAAAATTGTGCAAAAAAATTTTTGTCCCACACCCTGTAGCCCAGATGGTTTAAACTAAAAATCTGAAAAAATTCTAAGTAATATACATTGGTGTGAACCGGAATAGTACAACAGGAATTTTTGATAAGATTATGTTTTCAGAAAATAACGCATTTTTTGTGTTTTTAACTAAAATATTTTAACTATTTTATACGTTGTGTACCACACCAGATAAGTAGCTCTCGTGGCGTGGTTGGATTTGTCGTACGCTTAATAATATAAGAAACTTGCAAACTAGGGTTCGAATCCTGTTGATTTTATTTTTTGTTTTTTTTTTTGCATTTTTATTTTGTTTAAATTATTTTGTTAAAATTCTAGTTATATTTGGTAAAATTTAATAACCAGTGGAAAGTGTTTAAATTATAATTTAATTCTATGTTTGACAAAATCAAAGGGCGGGACTTATGATATAAGCAACCAATGGAAGCCATAGGTGCAATTTTCAAAATCTTAATGAACCTTGCTGTATAAAAAAAATACTACATATATTTAGAAACTTAAATAATGGTATTAGGCATTCGAATTAAAATTCATAAAAAAATATTTTGACATAAAATTTGTTTTGGCATCCCAAATAATCATCGTTCAGTTACTAAATACCTGCAAAACCCAGAAATGTGTGAAAATTCACACTTCACATCAATTTTTTCGAGATGAAATGTGTTTATTTCATCTTGAAAATGTTTAAAGGTGTTTTTAAGCAAAAATATAATTTACTTTTGCTTTCTGAGCCCCCACTCAGTATATTTATACGGGAAGCGCCTGGTCAAAATTACACGACGCTAACGAAACGCTACAACCATCTACGCATAAAAACTAAAAATAAACTATCAAACTTATTCCAAATTATTGTTTTAAAAAATCCATATTTAGTACCCAATGACAAAAATTATGTTAGTTGTGAATTTTCATATACTTCAGGATTTTATAGGTATTTAGCAAGTAACGACAAATTGTGAATACATATTAAAACTCGTATAATACCACAACTATTGACATAATATCCACGTGCTTCCATCTAGAGATTTAAAGCGCTTTTAATTACTACATGTGCGCTTATCAGCACAACTTCCAGTTCTCCAGTTAATCAGTTAAATATTGCTAGCACTGCAACAATTTTTGAGAAAACGAACATCAAAAATTTCTTTTGAATTAATCTAGTTCACATTAATGTGTATATCTCAGACTTTTTTTACTAGCCCACGTTAACCCTTAGATTTTTATGTTAACCCCCCTGGGTTTTAGGGTGTGATATAATTTTTTTCTTTTTACACTTTAGAACATGTTTGTTAAAAATCGTGTTAAAATAAAGAAGCTGTAAAAAAACTGCTACCCGCTCTTTAATCTACGTTTTAAAAGCTTTCTTTTAGTACCACATAATAATTTATTTTGTAAATAATTATTTTTTCAATGACACAAAAAATATTTTTCACATCAACTGTTATATTTCAAATAGTTTAACTTGAAAAATACTGAAAAAATGCCTGCGTGTGCATATTTACTAGGTCTACAAGTATGAAATGCGGATTTTTTTCAAACTTGCCGCGCAAACAGAGTGTATAGTTCAAAGTTTCAACACAGATGGCGTTTTGTTAAGTTATCATTAAGTGTCAAATGCGTATAGGTTATAATTTGAAAAGTGATCATATAGTTTGGTTTTACTGTGTTAAAAATGTCAAATTTTGTGCCAAATAAAGAACATTCGTGGACAGTACTACTGATTTGTTTTCATTTGAAAAAAACTGCTGCTGAATCATACCGACTGCTTCGAGAAGCTTATGGTGAATATGCTCCATCGCAAGATACGTGTGAGCGATGGTTTCGGCGTTTCAAAAGTGGTGACTTTGATCTTACAGACAAAGAACATGGAAAACCTCCAAAAAAATATGAAGATACAAAACTGGAAACATTGCTACAGGAAGACGATAGTCAATCACATATACAACTAGCAGAGCAGTTAGGCGTTAGTCAACAAGCTGTTTCCAATCGCCTACGAGAGATGGGTAAGATCCAGAAAGTCGGCAGATGGGTTCCACATGCATTGAATGAGAAGCAGATGGAAAAACACAAAAACACTTGTGAAATTTTGCTTGCACGATACAAAATAAAGTTTTTTTTGTATCGTATCATTACTGGTGATGAAAAATGGATTTATTTTGAGAAACCCAAACGCAAAAAATCATGGGTGAACCCAGGCTCACTATCCACTTCAACTGCAAGACCGAATCGCTTTGGTAAAAAGACAAGGCTCTGTACTTGGTGGGACCAAAAGGGTGCGGTCTATTATGAATTTTTAAAACCTGGTGAAACAGTTAATACCCAACGCTACCAACAACAACTGATCGAATTGAACCATTCGCTGCTCATAAAACGACCAGAATACGAAAGAAGACAGCACAAGGTAATCTTTCTTCACGATAACGGTCCATCACATAAGGCAAAAGCAGTTTGCAACGCATTGGAGGCACTCAAGTGGGAAGTGCTACCCCATGCCGCTTACTCACCAGACTTGGCCCCTTCAGATTACCACTTGTTCGCATCGATGGGTCACGCACTTGCCGACCAGCACTTTTGTTCATATGAAAATGTGAAAGAATGGGTAGATGAATGGTTTGCGGGGAAAGGGGAAGAGTTCTACTGGCGAGGTATTCACAAATTGCCTGAAAGATGTAAAAAATGTATAACTTCTAATGGAGCATACTTTGAATAAATAAACTTTTACTGTTCTTTTGAGTTTAATGTATTTTATTTTTAAAAAAAATCCGCATTTCATACTTGTAGACCTATGTATTTCTTATAAAGCCTGGAACAGAATGCACAGCGCGCTACGCCGTCAGCGCGGCGTCATTTGCGACAGCGTTGCGTAGCGCCGTTGAGAATTTTCGCCTGCACACAATGCAATAATTTTTAACGCCGTCAAGTGTCACTTGACAACCTATATCTGTGTTTATACGTGCGCTCTCTTTTATTAAAAGTATAATGGATGATGAAGACTTGTGTGTGATGTTATTTATGTTGTATGCAAGTTATTTATACATACAAACACTTTACCATTCAGTAAAAACTGAGGTTAGGTGTTCTGCGTCAACGTTCAACGGCGTCAAAAGTTGGAAGTTGACGAACATTCAGTATCAACGGCGTTCGAACGCCGGAGGACGTTGTTCATTCTGTGCACTTGCGTACGACAGCTTGGTTTTAACTTTCTTCTGACAGATGGCGCCGTACGTACGCCGTTAACGCGTCGTAGAACTCGGTGCATTCTGTTTCCCACTTAACCTCTTACAATGACAACCCACAAAAAATTAGCCTATACGGCCCACAATATCTAAAAGGTTGTCAACCTCTGCTTTATGGAGTGAAAAAGTTTAAAATACATTCAGTTGAAATGAATCTAGTGGAAGGAAGTGGAAGTTTGTATATTGTTTTGAAAATAGCCTCGAATGAAAATATAATATCAATAAGATGATGTTGCGGGAAGGTTTTACGATGTCCAATATTTGCGGTCGGTGCGTGCCGCTGTGTGGTGTGCGAGGGTGTTATACGGACATAAAGGGGCTTGTTTGTGTTTATAAAAACAAGCCTGAACACGTCGTAACTTTCCCTTATCGGCGTAATGTGAGCTGCGGCACGATAACACGTCCCGGCGTCCCTACGTCCTGCGTCCTTCGCCCCGCGCTGACAGCCAAGGCCTGCGATTGCCCGAACAACAATCATCCCAAATATAACCCACATGACCGCCATCAAATATGGAGATTCAGGGAAATTCAGGAAACTAGAATTGATTCTTCCTAGTTTCACACTGGTTAAACACATTAAATTCTATAAAATTATTACATTACCGCACACAACAGACTTGTCCAGGAGTCCAGGAAATTGGTTTTCAAAACAGCGGTTTTGGAAAAAGTTTTGCGGGATTTTTGGAAATTGATGGGATAAATAGGTCTTAAGGCTGCGTATAACCCCCGGAGGTTACTAGTTTCTTATACAAAACTAACAATCTGGAATAAAATTAGTGTCAACCTATACATCAAATTTTGCACCGAATTTTTATCTATCTAATATGATAGTTTTAATTGTAGAAATATTTATTGTAAAAATATTATCGCTCAATAACTTGAAAATAGACATCAGCGATATTGTTCTGTAATTTTTTAAATCTATTTGTGGGTTTTGAATAACTTTTATATTTACATAGTTTTGTGTAGAAATGTTCAAATAATACGTCAATTTTTTTTTCGACTTGATTACTTATAGTTTGAAGCCTTCGTCGAAAAATATTATACTTAAAGATAATAGAATGCCACTTGGTACACGTATTCTTCACGAAAAATAAATCATTTTTATATGTAACACCAATTTTTAAAACCGTGGCAGATTCAAAAGGGCGGCAAAAATAGATTACCAAGTACAATAACTATAAGTAATTTTCACAATACAACAAAATAGCTACAATCATATTTGTAGAATGAAGCTTTAGGTACAATTTGCCACATCGTACGCAAACATGCGTCGATTGGTTTACAAGATGGCGTCTATAATGCAATTTGCTTATCTGCAACTACCTGACAGTTTTTTCTACAATTAAAAACATGCTATTAGGTAGATAAAAATTCTCTGCAAATTTTGATATATAGATTGTTATTTATTTTATTTCCGATTACTAGTTTTGCTTTAGAAACTATTGAGGACTATAGGGTTGTGCACCGCCTTAAGATAAAAAACCTTGAAAAACATTTTTAAAAAAATCTGCTGTGGCCACCACAGAACCGACCGCCATCACAATTATTACCAAATTACAATTTCAAAATTACACTCCCTAAGGATTCATGGTAACCTTCTTCGATGAATTGAATCCTACATTGCAAATCGTAGCCAAGCAGTTGCAATCAACAATTGCGTATTTAGCTTTGTTGGTATAACTTCCGGTGTGCCACAGGGTTCTCATCTTGGCCCGGTACTTTTTATTATCTTTATTAATGACGTAATTTCATGTTTTCAGTATTCTAATTTTGTCTTATATGCCGATGACCTAAAAATTTATAAAAATATTGTCAATATCCAAGACTACCATGAACTTAATTCGGATTTAGATAAATTTCAGTTGTACTGTATGTACAACAAACTTTATTTGAATCTGGATAAATGTAATTTTATTAGCTTCACCAGAAAATTTAATGCCATTAAATATAATTACTGCATTGGAGGTGCAAATCTTAATCAGCTGCAAGTTGTTAAAGATCTTTGTGTTTACTTTGATAATAAGTTAAAATGTAACGTTCATGTAGACAAAACGAAATCTGCCTTTAAAACCCTCGGTTTCATATTCCGATCCTGCGAAGAATTTCACCAACCCGCTAGCCTCATTCAATTCTTCAAAACTCTCGTCATTCCCCGTTTGGAATATGCGAGTACAATATGGTGTCCTTAATATCGTATTCACATTGACAGACTAGAATCAGTGCAGAGACGATTCACTAAATATTAGGACTTTAAATATTTTAAAAACAATGTCACTTACGTATGTTGCTCTTCTTGCCCGCTATGATTTAGTTTGACAAAACGGCGTGTACAAATCGATATGTACTGTGTCTATAAAATAGTCAGTCAGATTATCTATTGCACCAATATTATGCAGTTGATCAATTTCAATATACCCCAAAAGAGTACTAGGCAAAACCATACATATATCAATAATAGAACAACAAATGCAGAAATGAATTCACCCCTCAACAGAATCATGTCGTTATTTGATCAGTACTTTAACAGGTGTGATATTTTCTTCATCACCTTTGCTCAGTTTAAGTCAGAAGTAAAACAAATTGTAATTTAGCATTTAAGGTTTATTTATTTATTTTTTTTATTTTGATGTAAATATGTATACATTATAATATCATTTGTAACCTGTGGAAATTTTTAAGGAGACTCACGTCTCTGTTTATTTCCCATTTAAATGAATAAATAAATAAATAAATAAATAAATAAATAAATAAATAAATAGTTCAGAACTTTTGTTAAAAAATTCTATACTTGATGAAAATGAAAAACCACTTGGTACACGTGTTGCTTGTACACGTGGTTACCGTCAGAATCATCGATTTAACTTCAATCGATGAGGCCATGTTCATTTTATCCTTGTAAATGTGTGCCGCGGAAAAGGAGCCCGAGCTGGACTGTTGGTCTAGTGTACTAGTGGCATGTAGTGCGGCGAACAAGCGTTGCCCGTTGCCCTGACACGCTCGTCACCCGGGACCTGACACGCGGCACGCGAGCAACGATCAAACATTTTATTAACCTTCCGCTCTAATAACATTCATTCACTCCCAGCGCACCTCTCCAATTAAACACTATTATTAACATACGCAGACATACATAATACTCATTGACAGATAAATGATACCCAGCCTGTTAATGCACATGTATATACATAGATGAAAAAGAAGACACTTTTATGTGCGTGTTCTAAACGACGTTCTTCAATAAAACAATGAGTTTGACTCTAGGACTAAGCAACTGGAGAGACAATCAAAGTTTTAATCAAAAAATACAAACGCTTACTAGTTGATAGTGTTTTATTTTTATACTGCAGATTGTTCAGATCAACTGCGTGATATTAAAGCGCAAATAGTTTTTGATACAGTGCGTCAAAAATGTCTACTAATTTTACAATTTTGTGACGAAATTGGTTATAATGTTAAAATTAACACCGGCAGTGGCACTGATTCTTTAATTTTACACCACACTTACCTTTTGAGTATAAACAAAGGCTCGTGTCATAGTGTATCTAATTGGCAGCTATAGGCAGTGTCCCAATGTGTTCTTACGGACAGTGCAGAACAATGGCCACCGTTAGAGTGCGACGCAAGGAGAAGTTTACATATAGATAGGTATATGCAGTTTCTGGGACACAATAGTTGTGTGCCCTGAAAGCATTTGATACATAGAATCATCAGTTATACATATTAATAATTATACATATAATAATACATTGAATCATCAATTGTTGCTCCGAAAACTGAAATTATACGGTATTAGAGTCATACCTCTAAACTTACTTGAAAGCTATCTCATAGACAGAGAACAGCATATATCAGTGAATGATGAGCGAAGTAAAAAAAATAAAGAATCATGACATGTGGAGTGCCTCAAGGTGCAGTTTTAGGACAATTGATTTTTTAATTTATGTGAATGATCTTCATGAACTTCCATTCAAGGATTATCTCTTAAGCCGGTGATACTGCTTTATATTTAGATGGCCTGTCTTGGTCACAAGTTTATAAATCAACTTCACTCGATTTGAAAGTAATTAAACAATGGCTAGATTTCAATAAATTATACCTTAATATTGATAAATCACATTTTATGACATTTTCTTGTAATAGTTGTAATCAACCTAATGAGGATTTAATTACATTGCACGAGTGTAATGATGACAATAACTGTAATTGTAGATAGGAAATCTTAACTAGAAAAGTAAAAATAAGATATCTCAGAGTAATAATTAATAATTGATCAACACCTCTGATGGTATCATCGTTTTATTATTATTATTTATAAGAGTGTACTTAATAATACTGAAATAAATATTATTATTATGCCTGAAAAGAGAGAGCGTTGCGGTATAAACAATCGAGCGGAATCAAATTAAGCGCAGGTATTACACAAACAAGCTATTAGAATATAAAGATTTAGAAAAAATAATCTTTAAATCTTTATATAAAATTAAAAATATAAAAAAATTATTTCCTTGGGGGGGGGAGGGGTGTGCCCCGTTGTCCTTACATAAAAGCAGCCCTTGCTATAGCACTATGGATGCTTCTTTATATAGCATTTTGAGGATTGCGTCCATCTTAATAATGCTCTCAATAAAAAGAATATTTTTGTTACATATCCGTTTGCAGCCATTAAGAATTCTTACAAAAATGCCACCAGGTCCATTTGTAATAATTTCCAATTGTTTATAATAATCATATTCTTGGCTAATGTCTGTATTAAAGTATGGAGCACATTTTTTTTTTTTTTTTTTAATGGCCTTTGCTTCTGTGGCAATTAGCCAGGACAATTTTTATTTTGAGAAAATTTCCATGCCTGAACAGGATTCGAACCCGAGACCTTCGCATCGCAGACCACATGTGTTACCACTACGCTACGCCGGTCGGCGAGCACAAATTTGGACATTGACGAAGAAACATAAAAACACATGATTGTCAGCGGAACATGGAAAGAAAAATGCTATCCATCTCCAGAAATCAAAGAATAAAGATCTGCGACACAACAACAAAACAGCAAATGAAAGGCGCAGTATAATTTATCAAAAACATTAAAATTGAAATGAAAAGTAAGGTACATATGAAGGGGACCAAAGATGATCAATGGAGTAAGAGAAATACCTAATGGACCCACAGAAAAAAGTAACAGAGGGCGTCACATGACAAGATGAAGATTTGAAATCCTTCAAGAAACGGTGGCCAACTACAGAGAGTCATCGTGAGAGATAAACGACAGAAAGGAAGGTCTTTCCACAGCAGTGGGATGCTTAGGCTAATTTAAATTACGTTAGATTATTGTCAACCTATCGCACATTTTTGTAAAATTGCGTTAAAATTATTCTGCGCTTGCGTCTGATAATAATAAACACTTGGAAATGACTCGACGATCACACCTATTATTTATTTAGACAAATACCCAAGCAACAACAGTAAAATATTTGCCATAAAACTTTCCCAAGCAACAAGATTCTATGAAACACATAAATTATAATAAAATTCACGCTAGACGTTAATTTTTATATGGTAATTGGAATACATATATTTTTTGTTATAAATATCATAAAACACGGTCTTGTATTAGTGGCGCAGCATTTTCCTTAATTAGAACAATGTAAGTAATGAAAGGGGTACCTAACAGTTATTGGCGAAGCTCCAAGTATGGAATAAAAAGCCGGAGCACGGTGTGGGATGTAGGATGCAGGGTGCAGGGTGCACGGGGCGGGGTGCCCTGCCGTCATATATCGCGGGAAATACCGCAATAAACATACGGTGCATCTGCAACAACATGGACGCTGCCCGTCTCACCGCCCCTCGTCCACAACATCCACAAATGAATCCGGAAACAGTGGAAACAAGCACGCAACACAACACTTCCCACTGACCAACACATCGCTTCCTTCCTTAAACGATATACAGTGAATTTATTTTTTAATACAACATGTACTATGTCATTACCATGGATACAGTTTGTGACAGCAATATAAATCGTGTTCATTTTCATTTGCAACATAGGACCATAAACCATATTTACTAGTAAAATTAAAATATTTTATTGAAAATAAAAATTTAAAAAAAAAAAAAAAAATAACTAATAAAAACTTATAATAAATGTTGCAAAGTTTCTCCGTTTACTTGCATACAAAATGTTAAGCGATCATAAAAATGATTCAAAACATTCAGCAATTGTTCAGCAACATCCCTAAGTTCTCCATTATATACTTTGGCCTTTAAATATCCCCAATAAAAAAATCATTGGGTGCCAAATCCGGAGATCTCGCTGGCCAATTCATCGACCCTCCTCTTCCAATCCAGCTATTTGGGAAAGTTCTATGAAAATATTCTTTAACTATTCTAGAATAATGGACTTGTGCGCCATCATGTTGAAACCATACTTGTCGATTAATATTCAGGTTTCGCAACGCAGGTTATATTTGGCTTTGCAAAAGGGCTAGATATTTTGCGGCATTAAGGTTACCGTCAATAAAAAAAGGCCTTATAATATTGGTTCCTATTATCCCTGCCCAAACATGTAATTTTTGCGGCCTTTGAGTTCGGGAGGAATGAAACAAATGTAAATTTTCTCAACCAGTACCTAAAATTTTGTCTGTGCACTTCACCATATAGAGTAAACGTTTTTTTTTTTTTTTTTTTTTTAATTTAATGACCTTTGCTACTGTGGCAATTAGCCAGGACGATTTTTATGTGAGAAAATTTCCATGCCTTAACGGGATTCGAACCCGAGACCTTTGCAACGCAGAGCACATGTGTTACCACTACGCTACGCCGGCCGGCCAGAGTTAACGTCGCTTTGTCAGTAAATAAAATTATTTGAAACATTGTTGGGTCGGAATTAATTTTTTCAAACATTTCAAAACAAAAATCCATACGTACTGCTGCGTCCCTTTCTAACAATTCTTGATGATTTTGAAATTTGTATGATCGAAACTTATTTTTTTAAGAAGTTAAAAACAGATCCAATACTGCCACCAACGGTTTGTGCAATTGATCTTAAAGTATTTTGATTGTTTTCTTCCACTTGCAATAATATTTCCAAATGCTTCTCTTCTGTAAGTACGTGGAACGTTGTTCTTTTTTTATTATGTTTTGACTTAAGACATCCTTCGCGATGAAATTTATTAACTAATCTTGAAATTGTAGAGGGATTTGGTATTGGCCGATTTGGATAAGTTGCACTAAATACAGCAGAAACTTCTCTTAAACTCATTTGGGAGTTATACCAAGTTATCATCATTATTTTTTCTTCATCTGTATACATGTTGATTAATTTTTAAACCAGCAATGAGCAAAAGTATGCATACTAATTGTCTATGTTGCAAATGAAAATGAACACGATTTATATTGCTGTCAAAAACTGTATCCATGGTAATGACATGTACATGTTGCATTAAAAAATAAATTCACTGTATACGTATTCATACACTGATGTGTTGGTAAATAGTTAAAATATAAATAAATAATTCGGGTAGGGATACGTACTGGGCTTCCTGCTCTACTAGAGGGCAAGTTTGCTAATTTTGGGAAAGTACACACCGCGATATTTTGGAAGATGGGTTTGCATATTAGTATAGCTTTTTTATTAAAGGAAGAAAAAGAGGATGAAATTATGTCTATCGTCAACAACTCTCAAATAAAATATTTGAAAATTGGGAAAACGAAGAATTTTTGTCAACTAAAAATTCACTTGCGAAACGACGATATGTTCTGGAAATTCTTCTTCCTTAACCCATCGCAGTGTCATTTAATTTGGAGTATGGTGAGAGATGATGTGTCACGGAAAGCAACCAACGGAGTGCAACGCGATTAGTTGTTCATCGTCATAATCACTGAACCCTTTTCTCAACATTATGAAAGAATCAATTTAACCCTTTAAGTACGGGTCACATCAATAAGCGTTTTTGCGTAACTTCCGCGACAGCCGAGTAGCATCAATAAGAGTTCTGATAAATTTACTTGTTTTAATATTGAGGCTGCAGATATGTTGAGTATGCGTTGTTTATTTATGTTAGCGCTTGGTTATATACAGTATGGTTAGATATTTTATATTTGTTTATGTTACGTCTACTTATGTTGCGATATTGCGAAATATACCCGTACCGAAAGGGTTAACAAACATTAGTAAAAATAAATTACCCAAGGTTTCTTCTTGGCCGTCGACTGCTGACTATTGGACTTTTTCTAGAGCGGTCGAGATGCGGCAATCGGGATTGGACTGTCATTACGCAACAGCCGCTGACTGTGGAGCAGTTACAGTGAAATAGTTCTCGTTCAAAATCTCAAAAACTCTTGGAAACTGCCAGCCGTTACTTCCAACAGCTACGGTGGGCAGTTCCATCGAAATGGTGCCGTTGGAAGACCACTAGCTTAGACGACGCTTCATTTCACACTAGATGCGTTCACAAGTGAAAAACCCAAGACAGCTAAAGGATTCCACACACCAAAGCGGCCGCGGTGGCGGCCACGGTGGCGATAATGGAGCGGCCTAACGCAACCTATACAATACAATGAGACCACGCACATACAAGCGTTCCGCTATCTGAGAACGGCGCCGAATGCAGCGTTCAGTCTGGCGATCACCAAACACTGGCGGCCAAACTCGACAAGTTGTTTAGGCCGCGCGATATTCATTGTTTATATACCACAGAGTGAATATATTTAAGAAAATAATGTCGAAAATAGATAATTTAACAGAAAAAATCATAGATCAGTAAAGGATCATTTAATTTTGTATGACTTAGCACATCCTGATTACAAGAATATTAGGAAAATAAATAAAGTGTGGGACGAAATAGGAAAAGTTTTGGAAATTGATAGTAAAGTCTGTTCCAAACGATTAGGCGGAACTAGATTTTGCAATCTAGTTACTTTCATCGTTTAAATAATGCTTTTCAGCCGTTTTGTTTAATCTTTGTAAATCATACTTGCAACAAACATTTTTTGGTTAAGGTTAATATCATTTTAAAATGTCATTTTCTTTATATTTTGATTTTTTGTGTCATTCTTAATACAAATATCCCATTTATTTATTTTTTGTCATTAAAATATGTAAGAAAATTAATTTAAGTTTGACATATGTCATTCGTTTCCATGGTTTCATTGTTGGAATTTTAAATTTTAACATTCCAAAGGGGAATAATGAAATAACCCAAGCAAGGTCCAATATTATCATACAACTATATACCGTGATTCACTAACTGATCGCTACCGCTACCGCCACTCCCACCGCGTTAGTGTAAGGAGACCTGATCACTACCGTGGCCGCCACCGTGGCCGCCACCGTGGCCGCCACCGCGGCCGCTTTGGTGTGTGGAATCCTTAATAGTACAACGCAGAATAGAAAAGGCCGATCTGGTCATCATGGTACGCCAGTCAGTTAGAATCCTTTAATTATTATAATATGTAAACAAAAATGTATCAACATTTTGTTAAAAAACCCTTGAATAAGTCTGTCTGTAATTATAAGAAAGTTTTTTCGGGGTGTGTTATCCGGTAGTTGAGTTTTTCCATCAATTTGTTAATTGAATGATATTGTTTTTGTTTGGAAGTCTCCGCAAAGTGGGGATTAGAAGCTTTACTGCAATCCAATCCCATCTGGAGGTCGTTAAAGAAGGTCCCCGCGCACCCCGGGAGCAGAGGGGGGGCGGCGGCAGGACGGGGGCGGCCGAGAAAGCCAGGACAACAAATTCATAATTAGGTATCGTGAAAGAAGCCCCTGAAGGAGTCTAAGCCTCTTAACGGCTTCCAGCCAAATTGAATTAAAAATAATTACTTAAACTTTTAGATGTATTTCCGTATTGGATAATGGAACTGATGCGACACTAACTCACTCGCTCGACCTAAACTTACAAGGTCGGACCAAGGAAGAAATAGCTTTTTATTTTCAATTACTACCCGTTATGCGGCATTGACAGTGTCAAAATTATAAATTTAAATTAATGTTAAATTGGTATGTGGAAATTAAATAGCACGCACAATGTAAATTGAGAAATTATAATTAAGGCCGGACACTTAGGGCCGGTTTCTGAAAGCTTAGCCGAGTTTAACCAGTTAGTTAAACTCGTAATCAGTATAACAATCCCATACGTAACCATAGCAACCATGTTCTGACCATTTGGTTATAGTTAACTAAGCTTTCAGAAACCGGCCATTAGCGTTGTATCGGTAAACTTCTACCAATTTTTACTTTATCGATCGATATTTGTTTACATTTGCAAAAAGGTTTCGAGTGTTAATAGTTTTGAAAAAAATTACATGGAGGAGTAATTTATACAGTGAATTTATTTTTTAATGCAACATATACTATGTCATTACCATGGATACAGTTTTTGACAGCAATATAAATCGTGTTCATTTTCATTTGCAACATAGATAATTAGTGTGTATACTTTTCCTCATTGCTGATTTAAAAATTAATCAACATGTATACAGATGAAGAAAAAATAATGATGGTAACTTGGTATAACTCCCAAATGAGTTTAAGAGAAGTTTCTGTTGTATTTAGTGCAACTTATCCAAATTCCTCTACAATTTCAAGACTAGTTAATAAATTTCATCGCGAAAGATGTCTTAAGTTAAAACATAATAAAAAAAAGAACAACATCCCACGTGCTTACAGAAGAGAAGCAGTTAGAAATATTATTACAAGTGGAAGAAAACAATCAAAATACTTTAAGATCAATTGCACAAACCGTTGGGGTCAGTATCAGATCTGCTTTTATCTTCTTAAAAAAAGAAAAGTTTCGATCATATAAATTTCAAAATCATCAAGAATTGTTAGAAAGGGACGCAGCAGTACGTATGGATTTTTGTTTTGAAATGTTTGAAAAAATTCCGAGCCAACAATGCTTCAAAGAATTTTATTTACTGACGAAGCAACGTTTACTCTAAATGGTGAAGTGCACAAAATTTTAAGTACTGGAGTCGAGAAAATTTACATTTGTTTCATTCCACCCGAACTCAAAGGCCGCAAGAATTAAATGTTTGGGCAGGGATAATACGAACCAATATTATAGGGCCTTTTTTATTGACGGTAACCTTAATGCCGCAAAATATCTAGCCCTTTTAAAAACCAAATATTACCTGCGTTGCGAAACCTGAATATTAATGGACAAGTATGGTTTCAAGAATATTTACATAAAATTTTCCCAAATAGCTGGATTAGAAGAGGAGGGTCGATGAATTGGCCAGCGAGATCTCCGGATTTGGCACCCAATGATTTTTTTGATTGGGGATATTTAAAGGCCAAAGTATATAATGGAGAACTTAGGGATGTTGCTGAACTGCAAGACAAAATTGTTCAAGCATCCAACAATATTCAAGAGCAATTGCTGAATGTTTTGGATCATTTTTATGATCGCTTAACATTTTGTATGCAAGTAAACGGAGAAACTTTTGAACATTTATTATAAGTTTTTATTAGTTATTTATTTATTATTATTATTTTTTTTTAAATTTGTATTTTCAATCAAATATTTTATTTTTGCTAGTAAATATGGTTTTTCTGTTGCAAATGAAAATGAACACGATTTATATTGCTGTTAAAAACTGTATCCATGGTAATGACATAGTACATGTTGCATTAAAAAATATATTCACTGTATGTTTTAGGCCCGGTCTTTCCACCTTCAGATAAAGTTCCAGGTAACTATCTGACAGATAAGGTTATTTATAACTTCATCTGCTGAATAAATGTCAATACCATTCAATGAATCCAATACGTCAGTCTCATTATCTGTTAGATACCTATCCGATAGATACATTTGTATAGAAAGAAGGGATGACATTTACTCAGCAGATGAAGTTATAAATATCCTTATCTGTCAGATAGTTACCTGGAACTTTATCTGAAGGTGGAAAAACCGGACCTTAGTAAAATAAATTAGTTTATAATTCAAATGAAAAAAATATATATATTTAGTTATTTTTGCACCGGTAAATTTGTCATTGAAGTTATGACGCAAAATGACGAAGTGCATTGACTGGGCAATTTGAGTATAATGAGACTTACCGTTTCGTCAAAGTGTCCTGGTTCCTTCATACCATTTCTCTCATGTGTGCGGACCCCTGTAACAAACATAACACGTCAGTCCACAGCCCTCAGACAATCATTCAATCGACAGAACAGTTTAATAAATAGATTTAATTGTACGTCGGCAGAGAACAGTTGTTCTAGTTGTTGTAATTTCAACCCCGTCGCCAGAAACCCCAGTGTTATAGTTGTGAGTACAAATGTTACAATATGTAAGTGCAATTAGAGCGGAATGGAGCAGAGTGGAGGAAAAAGAAGAAATGCTGCAAGTGTGGCAAGTGTTCGAGCAACAATGCAAGTGTCTCGTCCGCATGTAGGACAAGTGAGAGGGCGTCGCGGCGCCCGCAGATACGGCACGGAGCGTCTCTCCAACCGGAGCGGTCAAGGAGTTCTCGCGCGACATCTGCTCTTGTTCCGCGCCACTTCAAACTCACTCACTCGCTCGCCTCGCTCTTCAAACTATTCTCCACCAAAGGCCAGGAGGTCAACACGTCACATACACTCCTGCTAATTACAGCCTACCTACTTATAAAAGGAGATTTGAAAAAATCACCAAAAACTTTTATCCCACACCCTATTTCCCAGAACGGTTGGTTCAAAAATCTGATAGAAATCAAAGTAATGCACAATCATGTTAATCAGAATCGTCATTGCAATTTTCAAATTATAAAAATGTTTGTATTGTTCAAATAATTATTTATTTATTAAGAAACACGCCTCATATTTATTACACTCATTTTTTTTAAAAATTACTTTTTGCCATCAAATATGAGTTTATGTAGCGTGGATTAAAAATTAGCTGTAGCCACATGGGCCGACCTTCACCACAAAGTACTTAAGCGAAATACTTTCTAACAGGAAAATAATTATTAAAAAATCAGCTGTGGCCACCACAGGATCGACCGCCATCACAAAGTACTTGTATAAAATACATTCTAGCAGCAGAGTAGAAATAACTTGGCCCAATATTTTCTAACAGAGATAGTATTTATCATTACCATGGAAACGTTACATATAAGTATGAAAAAAAAATATACTTTGAGATTTTTCCAAAAGAAAAAACAATGTTTTTCAATTTTTTTTCGTTTTATCAAAAAATGTCTCAAATAAAAGTTGTTAGTTATTGCATTTATAGCAACTTTTGTTAGATAAATTTTTTCGAAATATCCGATTTTTACCTAAAGTTGATCAACTCGTGCCATTGATGTCAAAAGCTTAAATATGAAGTTTCATAAAAATCCTTTTAGCCGAATTTGCTCTGCACGCGTACACAGACAGACGGACAGACGGACAGACAGACGGACGGACACACAGACCGACAGACATCATGCTAAAAATAGTCAAAACGTTATGTAGAGATCTCAATTCGCGGAGATCCATCGAAATCTCGAAATGTCAAAATCGGTATGATCACAATACCTCCCTTATATATGTTGACGGTCGATAATAATTCTTAACATCACGGAATTAGTCGACTTTCCTTTACTCATCACGGGATCCAGGGATCCCTTTTTGAAAAATGTTCACAAAATAAATTAAATATAACATAATTTATTTGGCGAAAATATAAAAAATTATTGTTTGACTATAGTTTTGTAGAAAAATAAAATATTATTTTCTTAGGAACGTACAGAGAAGAGGGGTTATAAAAATGTATATATTCCTTTTCAAGTTATACCCCCCCCCCCTGCAAATCTGTTAATTCCTCCCACGCTATAACTAATATGTGATGTGATTGCAGCATGCAGAGGCAGAGAGGTTAATGGAATGTGCGAGTCCATTATTAATCGGCGGCGAAGCATCGTCCGTACGCACTGTACAGTTAACATGGGTAATGATGGGCGTCAGCCAGTCAGTTACAGGTGTTTAACGCTACCTGCTTCCGCTACGTACACTTCCTTCCGTCACCGGAAATGTCCTACCACCCCCACACCCACACCCCGCGTCACCTCACTTGTTATCGTTACGTCACTCCGCACTACATCTCTATTTTTCACTGGGCCGAGTCGTGAGGTGAGCGCTCTGCCAGTGCGTTCTCCGCTGTCCTTGCACTTGATTATCTTGGATTATATGTTTGTTGTCTGATGTGACGGTATTTGGATATTACAAGTAATTAGAACACGAAACGTTTTATTATTTCAACGAATTAATAAGCACTGTCCCCTCTGTCTAACCTTAATTGTGTTCTAAGTCAAAAACGTGACATGGCGAGATATTTCGTGACTTTACTCACGGAAATAATGACTCGAGGAAATAATTAGAAAAAATTGCCATTATTAACCTTCAATATTTTTGAAAACATGTTTTTTCGGTTTAATTGTTTCAACTAATAATTGGTTATTAAAAACAAGATATTACACCGAATCATTTTAATTAATGGTAATTGGACAATTTTAAAAAATTAAAATATCTGAGATATATACTTAATAAATGTTTAAGACTCCCCCCTCCAGAGCTCCAAAAACACGTGCTTTTTACGTGATTTCATCAAAATGTAAGTAAAGAGCAAATTCTTTATTAACACGCACAAATATGTTTGAACAGTTTAGAACTTAATTGAGAAAGAACAAACAATTTTTTTTGCGACGAATTGATGATAAATTTCAAACTACTACAAGAAAAATATAGTACGGATTTAACAAACGCATTTCCTCAACAGGTATTATGTTTTCGATCAGCATTGTTGGACAAAATTAAATAATGTTCCAGTACAAGAGAACTTGCCAAAATATTTTTAAAATACTAATTTTATCCAGTTACGACGATATATACACAACTTTTATGTTGTTTTTAATACTTGCTATAACATCTGCGTCAGTTGAGAGGTCATTTCCAAAGTTCAAAATTTTAATAAATTATCTAAGAAGTAATAGGACTATAGGACAACAGCGGTTAAGTGAATTAACATGAATTAGCGTTGAAAACGATCATGCAAGATCAATGAATTATGAAGATTTAATAGACATTTTTGCGGAATCTAAAAGTTGAAAAAAAACTGTTTTAAACACTAAATGTATACCTATAAATCTCTTGGTAAGTTTTACCCACCGCCAACATATATATATGATGTATATGATGTCTCTCGGTCTATCTGTCCGTCTGTCCGTCTATCTGTCTGTCTGCCCGTCTGTCTGTGCGTCCGTCTGTGCGTCCGTCTGTCTGTGTACACGTGCAGAGCAAATTCGGCTAAAAGGCTTTTTATGAAACTTCATATTGAAGCTTTTGACATCAATGGCACGAGTTGATCAACTTTTGGTAAAATTCGGTTGACTAGAAATGGGAGTTTACTCGTGTCGATTTTAAGATTTTTGCGAATATTTAACAACAGAAAAATATTACAATAATATAAATATATAAAAATATAAAAAATGTATTTAATAAAGTTGCTATAAAAGCAATAACTAACCATTTTTTTTGAAATATTTTTTTATAAAACGAAACATTTTTGAAATTTTTTTCGAAGTATCTGTTTTTTCATACTTATATGTAATGTTTCCATAGTCATGATAAATAATATCTCTGTTAGAAATATTAGGGCAAGTTATTTCTACTCTGCTGCTAGAATGTATTTTATACTTTGTACTTTGTGATGGTGGTCGGACCTGTGGTGGCCACAGCTGATTTTTTAAAAAAATTTGGTTCACCGTTAAGATCGCTGCTTTACAATACTCTACAAAACCATTACCAGTAATAATTATAACTGATACCGTAAAAAAAGTAACCATACCAGTAAAAAATTATTGATACCAGTAAAGTATCGAAACATAAGGTATCGAGTACTATAATATTAGTATCGGAAGAAAAGTATCAATACCTTATCAGTATCAATAATATCGTTCCATCCCTGCACAGTATCGCTGGATAAAAATGAATGTTCGTAATTTGAAAGCGCGTTTTTGTGTTCCTTACACAATCGTCTTATCACGATAATCGTTCCGCGATAAATTAGTTTGTAGTTTGATATTATATGTGTAGTGTGACAGTTGTTTGATGAGTTTTATGGAGGAATGCGAACGGAAGTACATATAATGAAAGTACGTCCACGGATGATCGCATCTGCTGGTGGTGATGCAGAGCGGGATGGAGAGAGGCACGTACAATTGTCTCGGAATGACGGGAAATCTCTCTGATTATGAAATGAGATGGAGTGCCACGCGATTTCACAAGCCTGCTCACAACTAGATCTAGGACACTTTCAAATACACCTTTCTTACAAACTACTACAAATATACACTACTGATATAGCCACCAAAACAAAACACTGCTCTATCATACTATCTAAATTAAGTAAAAACTGAGCTGAATAAAATATGCATAAGATCTTTAATATCATTATTAGGGGCATCATAATATACAAACATTGAAGTCTAACCACGAAATATAGAATTGTCCTGGCTAATTAGAGAAATATCAGGTGATTGCAAAAATTTGTGCCCGATTTGA
Organism: Liopterus haemorrhoidalis; assembly: GCA_963971575.1. Classification (NCBI taxonomy): domain Eukaryota; kingdom Metazoa; phylum Arthropoda; class Insecta; order Coleoptera; family Dytiscidae; genus Liopterus; species Liopterus haemorrhoidalis. Next base: position 730,884 of record OZ020611.1, read on the forward strand.
AATAAAATTAAATAAAACACGTTTTCGTGGAAAAACATTTTTATTAATCAATAATGTACTCCCCATCATTTTCTATAACTGTCTCCTAACGTTTTACAAGTTTTTGAATTCCTTTTTTGTAGAAACTGGGTGGTTTATCTTCAAAGATAATAGTAAGGTAGTTTTTGACTTCTTCCACAGAAACAATTTTTTTGCCATTCAAATTATTTTGAAGAGAACGAAACAGATGAAAATCTGAAGGGGCAAGGTCAGGGGAATACGGCGGGTGCTGGAGGATTTCCCATTTTAACTCCCTAAGTTTTTACAGTGTCTGTTGAGCGACATGTGGTCTAGCGTTGTCGTGGTAAAAGATGATTCCTTTTCGAATAACCAAACTTGGACGTTTTGCTTGGATTACCACATTGAGTTGGGTGAGTTGCTCACAGTACTTCTCCGCAGTTATTGATTTGCCACGTGGAAGAAGCTCGAAATAAAGTATTCCTCTGCAGTCCCACCAGACACATAACAACACTTTCATTGGATGCAATTCAGCTTTTGCGAAAGACTCTGCTCGTTCACTCACATGCTTCCAGTTTCTTTTTATATTGTGATAGATAATCCATTTTTCATCTCCAGTTATTACTCGATCCAAGAAAGGTTCATTTAGTTGACGAGCAAGGAGAGAAACGGCAGTGGAAACACGTTTCAGTTTGTTCCGTTCTGTCAAAATGTGCGGAACCCATATATCGAGTTTCGAAGTATTGCCAAGTTTTTTTAAATGGCGAAATGCTGTCGATTTGTCAACATTTAACTTCTCAGCAATCTCTTCAGTCGAAATCCGTGGATTACTATTCACCAAATCACGGATACAGTCATTATTACACGGGCAAAAACTTTTGCAATCACCTGATAGTAAAGGCCATAAAATAAAAATATGTCTGGCTACTGGAAACAAAAAATAATAATAAAGTAAAATTTAAAACAATGTTCGAAGGCAGAGAAATGGACTTTTGGAGAAAAGAGTATCAACAAGGCCGATTTATTCATTAAGTTCTTAGGCACAGTGCGGGGGGGGGGGGGGAGTTTGCAAAGATATTATTTATCATAACCATGGAAACATTACATATAAGAATGAAAAAATAGATACAAAAAATTTCAAATTTTTTTCGTTTTATCAAATTGTGTCTCAAATAAAAGTTGTTAGTTATTGCTTTTATAGCAATGCTATGTATTTCTGGTATAAAAAATACACTACTCTCTTTGCTCTTTCTTTACAAACAAATTTTCTGAACGGTCAAAATCTTTGTTCTATATTTATGTATTCCGGACAACACAGGCCATGGAGGTGCAGCAGTTATAATCAATAACAAAATAAAACACTACGCACTTCCGGAGTACAAGGAAGAACATCTGCAAGCAGCGAGCGTAATGGTACAGAGTAACAGAGGCCAACTAGCTATTTCGGCAATATATTGTCCACCTAAATTTCGAATAAAACAACACCAATTTGAACACTTTTTTGGAAAACTAGGTAATAAATTTATTGCAGGTGGAGATTACAATGCGAAACATGTAGCATGGGGTTCGAGATTAATAACTACAAGAGGCAGAGAATTGCTAAATACAATTAAGGAAGCGAAAATGCAAACTGTCTCTACAGGCGAACCAACCTACTGGCCATCTGACAGGAATAAAATCCCTGATTTGCTAGATTTTTGTATCACCAAAGGAATAGCACCGGCATACATAACAGCAAAATCTTCTCTAGATTTATCTTCTGACCACACTCCAGTACTTGTGAATGTCCTGTACAGCATAAACTTATAAAAATATATTGGTTAATCGGTAAAAAATCCAAATTACCCCTAGAAAACAAACTTCTGCTCTATAAAATTATTCTTAAACCAATTTGGACTTACGGAATACAACTATGGGGCACGGCCAGTAAATCAAGTATTAATATACTACAGAGGTTTCAATCTAAAACCCTACGAACTATAACGGAAGCGCCATGGTATGTTAATAACAACATTTTACACGCAGACCTCAATATTCCCTCAGTGCAAGAAGAAATCAAAAGATACAGTGAAAAATATTTAATAAAACTGAACGTACACCCAAATCACCTGGCAGTAAATTTACTAGACAATAGTGCGGAAACTAGACGATTGAAACGCCACACCCCACTCGAACTACCCCAGAGATTCAGTGATAGTTAAATTAGTGTAGGGACTATTATGTTGTTCATTCCTTATTTTATGTATTTAGTTCCATAACACCTGTCATTTTGTTTAATTGGAAGCTGCCACTGGGCAGTTTCCGATCATGTTAATTTAATCACGTTAACACATTTGCTTATTGTTTCTCGAAACAGATTGTAAATATGCAAAGAAATAAAAAAAAAAAAAAAAAATATTTATGTATTATGTTATGTGTTTATTTTAAATGTGGTTTTAGGCATACTCTCTATACTTCTAAGGGTTTGCGTCTTGTTTAAAGAAGTATTTATTAATTTATCTATCAATATTACAGTTTAATTGATATAAGTGCATTCACTATTATAGACAATATTTAGTTGGTATTGTTTATAAAACGGTTTTACTATCTTGGAATATGTATGTTGTAGGAGAGAGATGCAAAGAGCAGAGAGTAGAGAGTAGAAAGCAGGTATTTGCTTCCGATTGCGGTGGCCGAGTTGTGCTGTATATATGCGATAGGACTCCGGTGATGCGGCGGTGAACCGGAGCGGAACCGATACTGATGCAGGACAACCGGAGAGAGCTGTTTATATACTCTCCACAAACAGACAGACAGACACAGACACAGACACAGAGAAACACAGATAGTATATTCGCTGCTGAACTATTTCCATATCTCTGATTCAATCACAACCGGATCTATGATTTCTGCTGCTCCATATCCCCCCCCCCCTCCCCTACTCATTTGACAATACTTCAAAGGACATATCGATATCGAATTATTAAAATACAGGACTATAGCTCCTTTGTGTAATGCTATATGTTTTTATTTTTTATTTTAATATGGAATATAGTAGATATATTTTATAGGGAAGTTAATTCTGAAAATATTTCTACGTTTATTTTTCATAAGAACGAATTATAATATATAAAGATAGAGATTTTATCGATATGATTAAAAAGAGAATATAGTAAATAAGATCAGGGAAATGAAATTAAACACCCGTATTTTTGTAATTTTGCAAATTCTCCCAATTTTGTCGCTAGATGCAGGAGAAAAGTCACACCCAAATTTTTACCGACCGCCAACATATATAAGGGAGGTATATTGTGATCATACCGATTTTGACATTTCGAGATTTCGATGGATCTCCACGAATTGAGGTCCCTACATAATATTCTTCGACTATTTTTAGCATGAAGTCTGTTGGTCTGTCTGTCTGTCTGTCCGTCTGTCTGTCTCTCTGTCTGTCTGTCCGTCCATCTGTCTGTGTACACGTGCAGAGCAAATTCAGCTAAAGGATAGGAAACTGCATATTTAAGCTTTTGACATCAATGGCACGAGTTGATCAACTTTTGGTAAAAATCGGTTGACTAGAAATGGGAGTTTACCCGTGTCGATTTTTAGATTTTTGCGAATATTTAGCAACAGAAAAATATTTCGAAAAAATTTATTTAATAAAAGTTGCAATAAATGCAATATCTAATAACTTTTATTTGAGACGTTCTCTGATAAAACGAAAAATTTTACAAGTCTCAATTTTTTCATACTTATATGTAACGTTTCCATGGTCATGATAAATAATATCTCTGTTAGAAAATATAAGGCCAAGTTATTTCTACACTGCTGATACAATGTATTTTATACAAGTACTTTATGATGGTGGTCGGAATAATCAGCTGATTTTTTTTCATACTTATATGTATGTTTCCATGGTCATGATAAATAATACAGTCTGTTCCAAACGGTTAAGCGGAACTAGATTTTGCAATCTAGTTACTTTCATCGTTTAAATCGTGCCTTTCGGCCGTTTTGTTTAAGCTTTGTAAATCATACTTACAGTAAACATTTTTTGGTTAAGGTTAATATCATTTTAAAATGTCATTTTCTTTATATTTTGATTCATTTGAGTCATTCTTATACAAATTTTCCATTTATTTATTTTTTTGTCATTAAAATATCTAAAAAAAATATTTAATTTTGACATATGTCATTCGTTTCCATGGTTTCATTGTTGGAATTTTAAATTTTGACATTCCAACGTGAAAAATGAAATAACCCAAGAAAGGTCCCTTTTTGTGACAACCTAAAAGAACTAAATTCCCATTTAGTTCCGATTAACCGTTTGGAACAGTCTGTTCCACTAGTTGACAAGAAATGGGAGTTTACTCGTGTCGATTTTAAGATTTTAGCGGATATTTCACAACAGAAATATTTCGAAAAAATTTATTTAACAAAAGTTGCTATAAAAGCAATAACTAACAACTTTTATTTGAGAAATTTTTTGGTAAAGTATTTTTTCATACTTATATGTAACGTTTCCATGACCATGATAAATAATATCTCTGTAACAAAATATTAGGCCAAGTTGTTTCTACTCTGCTGCTAGAATGTATTTTATGCAAGTACTTTATGATGGCGGTCGGTCCTGTGGTGGCCACAGCTGATTTTTTATCTATGTAAAAATTATTATGAATCAAACAGACCAAGCCCTTACTTGGTCAGGGCGGGACAAAAGTTTTAGATGTTACCCTTTTTCGGCGTTCCTGGTGTAAGGGTTTACTGGTGTTGCCTGCGAAATCCTTAAAATTATTTCATTTTCCAGCAATTTATACTTTTTGACGAGTATCGGAAACCAAGCCCGTCATATGAGTGTTCTGCTACTGTACAAGTCAAGTCATTTTGCGTCGGAATTTTTTTCTAATTCGCAAAATAGAATGAGACACGAGGCGATCTGGAGAGGAAGAGATGTTTCCCACAGTGAGAGAGTGTCTGGGAACGAGAGTTGGCCTGCGAGAGACTGCGTGTATCCGCTCCACATATATCTCGCGATCGCAGCCAGGAATGCTGCTGCACTGTTGCTACATAACCGATTATTAGTGCTGATGTGAGAACTGAACTGAGGCGGTGGCCAGGAAGGAAACCAGATACATGTATTAATTACATGAAAAAATTGTTAAATTATATAAATTGTAGGTTTTTACAGGTTTATTAAATTAATACAGTCATTATGTAAGTACATCTTGTTGCTACCGTGCATCAACAGGAAATAGCCAATTCTCGAACACGACAAAGAAAAAACAAATTGCAAAAATGGGTTTCATGACCCTAGTGAAATACCTTACTTCCTTACTCTGCTGCCAGAAAAATAATAACAAAATGTTAAGTACCATGTACATAACTTTCACAGGCCGGTAAATACAATACACTCTAAAAAAATCAGTTGTGGCCACCACAGGACCGACCGCTATCATAAAGTACTTGTATAAAATATATTCTAGCAGCAGAGTAGAAATAACTTAGCCTAATATTTTCTAACAGAGATATTATTTATCATGACCATGGAAATGTTACATATAAATATGAAAAAATCAGCTGTGGCCACCACAGGACCGACCGCTATCATAAAGTACTTATATAAATTACATTCTAGCTGTAGAGTACAACTAATTTGACCTAATATTTTCTAACAGAGATATTATTTATCATGACCATCGAAACGTTACATATAAATATGAAAAAATTGAGACATGGAAAAAATTTCGAAAAATTTTACAGAAATTATTCGAAATTTTTCGTTTTATCAAAAAACGTCTCAAATAAAAGTAATTAGTTATTGCATTTATAGCAACTTTTGCTCAATAAATTTTTTCGAAATATTTTTCTTTTGCTAAATATTCGCAAAAATCTTAAAATCGACACGAGTAAACTCCCATTTCTAGTCAACCGATTTTTACCAAAAGTTGATCTACTCGTGTCATTGAAGTCAAAATCTTAAATATGCAGTTTCATAAAAATCCTTTTAGCCGAATTTGCTCTGCACGTGTACATAGACAGACAGACAGACAGACAGACAGACAGACGGACAGACGGACGGACGGACGGACAGACAGACAGACAGACATCATGCTAAAAATAGTCAAAATGTTATGTGCGGACCTCAATTCGTGGAGATTCATCGAAATCTCAAAATGTTAAAATCGGTATGATCACAATACCTCCCTTATGTTGGCGGTCGGTAAAAATAGTGTTAAAGGGACTTCATAGTACACTAAAAAAAAATTATGTGAAGTGTGAATTTTCACACATTTCAGGGTTTTGCAGGTATTTAGTAAGTGAATGATGATTATTTTGGATGCGAAAACAAATTTTATATTAAAATATTTTTTTTGTTAATTTTAATTCGAACGCCTAATACCATTATTTAAGTTTCTAAATATGTGCAGTATTTTTTTTTTTATATAGCAAGGTTCATTAAGAATTTTAAAAATTGCGCCTATGGCTTCCATTGGTTGTTATAAGTTACGTCCCTCTGATTTCGTGTACATTGAAACAGAATTAAATTATAATTTAAACAATTTCCACTGGTTATTAAATTTACGCTTTTAAAAATTAAATGCAACATTTGCCAAAATATAACTAGAATTTTGAAAAAATAATTTAAACAATTTAAAAATTAAAAAAAAAACAAAAAATAATATAGTCTCTTCTCACAGGGTTCGATCCCTTTCGGATCGGGTTACTTGGGTGATAAATCAGCGACTAATACCACTACACCAGCATGCACGTTTCAGTGTGGCGTGTTACAAAGCTATAACTTGTGTACATTATTAGCAAATAATCACAAAAAATGCGTTTTTCTCCAAAAACATAATCTGATCAAAAATTCCTGTTGTACTATTCCGGTTCACACCAATGTACATTACTTAGAATTTTTTCAGATTTTTAGTTTAAACCATCTGGGCTACAGGGTGTGGGACAAAAATATTTTTGCACAATTTTGGCAAAAATCACTACAAAATAATTTATTTCGCAAAAATAAAAATTTGATCGTTAATCCACGTACCAAGGGCTGTCATTTGATACCCTACTCAGAATTATAAAAAAATATTTTTTTTTTCGATGAGCACATATTTGTTTATATTTTTAGGGGGATATGTTTTTTAGATGTTTTAGTATTTTTCCTATGTGCGGGTCAAAGAGTTGTATAAGCATGCCAAATTTCAACTCTCTAGGTTTAGCCGTTTGGCTACAATTTTTACCGAACAGACAGACAGACAGACAGACAGACAGACAGACAGACAGACAGACGACAAAATGACGGTATAAGGGTTTTTTGGTCATACCTACAAAACCCTAAAAATGAACTTTTAGTATACCATGAAGTCCCACAGACTGCACGGGCTGCAGATGGCTTAACAGCTCGGAGCGTCATAAAAACAATAATAACATTTTATAAGTAGATGTTTTATAGATGCTGCACTGCACATGGGAGTAATCGCAGAGAGTTCTGTAGATATAGGTGTAGGTATATAGACTGGTGAATTTTTATGAAATCATTACGGGAGTGAAATGAGTGTAGCATCGATTTTGTTAGTTAATTTAACAGAGTAATAAAGAGAGCGCTCGTAAATCGCTAACGGCCGCACGGTATCATATCAGCCACTCCATCATTCATCAAAAATATATTTACAAAAATACTCTCCTTTCCCCTCACCTCCTCCCTCTACAAATTACCTCCTCCCCCAGCCCCTCCTCCCGCCGGTCAAACAACTAAGGTAATCATTCGCTAAAACATCATTTACAACTTTTATACTTTACTAGGGCTGGGAGCGTTTCAAACGCTACTTAAACTTCAATGTAAAACTACGACCCATTACTTAAATACTTGCAAAAAACATAAAATTAGTACAGCTTTTAAACTAAATTAAGAAAATAAATTTAAAAACATTAGTGGACTATAATTTTTCATATATTTTATATATAGGTGTGGAGGGTAAACTGAGGGCGGAATCGTGAACGTCTAAACGAGGGATCAGCAACAGACAGGGCAGGCGCCATGGTAAGGGGGCGTCATAAGGTCATTATGAAATTATGACTTTTATGTACTTATGTGTAGCATGTAAAAAAAATCAGCTGTGGCCACGACAAGATCGACCGCCATCACAATGTACTTGTATAAAATACATTCTAGCAGCAAAGTAAAAATAAGTTAGCCCAATATTTTCTAACAGAGATATTATTTATCATGACCATGGAAACGTTACATGTAAATATGAAAAAATACTTACAAAAAATTACAAAAAATTTTTCAAATTTTTTTCGTTTTATATAAATCATTTTTCGTAATATCTCAAATAAAAGTTGTTAGTTATTGCTCTTATAGCAAATTTTGTTAAATACATTTTTTCGAAATATTTGTCTGTTATGAAATATTCGCAAAAATCTTAAAATCGACGCGAGTAAACTCCAATTTCTAGTCAACCGATTTTTACCAAAAGTTGATCAACTCGTGCCATTGATGTCAAAAGCTTAAATATGCAGTTTCATAAAAATCATTTTAGCCGAATTTTCTCTGCACGTGTACACAGACAGACAGACGGACGGACAGACGGACGGACGGACGGACGGACGGACGGACGGACGGACGGACGGACAGACAGACCGACAGACATCATGCTAAAAACAGTCAAAACGTTATGTAAGGAGCTCAATTCGTGGAGATCCATCGAAATCTCGAAATGTCAAAATCGGTATGATCACAATACCTCCCTTATATATGTTGGCGGTCGGTAAAAAAAACGCAGAACTACTTTAAAGCTACGTTAAGAGATTTCATTTGATACCATACAATAATTTTTTTTAAATTATATATTTTTTTTCAACTATATTTTAACGGTTAAATACAAACCGCTTACAAAAACAATGATAAGATTTATAATTTAGTCAGTTTTGCAGAAAATATCCTGTCCTTATAATAAGTAATAAATGTTCATTAGGTAAATGTTATGAAAATATCAATGTTCATAATGAACACCTTGTGAGTTTCCAGCGAGCAGAAAATTTTCAGAAAATCATTTTTTTTTTACTACTTATAATTTTTGATGTACCTATAAGAAACTCTAAAAGAACAACATCAGTAATATTTCTTTTGGTCTTGTAAGTAATTCGTATCCGCATGGCATATAGGGATCAGGGCCTGATCATAAAACTGCTTTTAATGGCAGTAATTAAATTTGTGGAATGGAGTGACTGCGAGCGAGTCCTTTCACTCCAGTTTCCGATTCAACTTAAAGTGGAAACTTTTAATTGAAAGGCCTGGGCCTGTAGCGGCCCTTGCGGGGTTGTGCAGAGTGCACGTAAGACGGTAACGGTCTCCTGCCATCGGTCACCGGTCCCCGATGTAAGACGGCGGGGTAATTAGACTCGCCTTCAACTCCAAACGTAAATTGGCGTGCCGGGCATTTTGTAGTCCGCTGGACGGGAAAATTGCCGCTCACTTCAACACTCTTAACATTTCAACCCAACTGACCGACCAGCCGGACCTTGACTCTCGCCCGCAAGAGGGGGGGGGGGCGCCACCGCTGAACTTTCAAATATTCGTTATTAAATGTCAGCAACATTCAATATAAGGTATTTACGAGTAATTGATAATTGGTATTTATTTATAAGTTCAAAAAAAGAAAAGGTTAGCGATTAGTTTTTAGCGCCAGCTAGATTAAAAAAACTGATATGAAAGTGTTAATTTTCACATATTCCAGAGTTTCGCAAGGCAAGCAGTGGCGGCACTGGCTCTTAAAATCAGGAGGGGCCAGGAAATATTTGAGAAGGGCATAATATTTTATCGTTATTAATAAACAAGTGTGAAAATATAAGTGAAAAAAAGTCCTAATCTCTATAATACAAGTGAGGAGCAGCCGATCGGCGTAGCGTAGTGGTAACACATGTGCTCTGCGTTGCGAAGGTCTCTGGTTCGAATCCCGTTCAGGCATGGACATTTTCTCGGATAAAAAATTGTCCTGGCTAATTGCCACAGCAGCAAAGGCCATTAAATTAATAAAAAAAAAGTGAAGAGCAAAAAAAATCCTCATCTCTATGATACAAGTGATGAGTAAAAAAAAAGATCTTCACTTCAAAAATACAAGTGAAAACAAAAAAAAGTTCTCATCTCTATAATACAGGTAATGAGCAAAACAAAAAAAAGGTCCTCACCTGAAAAATGACTTCATTAAAAAACAGAACAGATCCTTGTTACATTACACACATTTTTTCCGAGCAATTCTCGGGGGAGGGGGGGCAAACCCTTCTTTTTTTCAAATATTTCTCTGTTGTGAAATATTCGTGAAAGACACAAAAGTGACATTAGTAAACTATGCATTCCGGTGAACGGATTTGTACCAAAAGTTTATCAAATTGAGATATCTACGTCCAAACTTATGAAATTTCTTAAAAATTCATTCAATTGAATTTATTCTACACGTGACCACAGACGGACATCACGCTAAAAATAGTGATTCGTGTCACAAATAGCCTAATTTATGCTTATCTGTAAAAACATCAAAAAGTGGTATGAGTACAATTCTCTGTATGTGACGGTCGGAAAAAAAATGATATGATTATTATCTTCAATTGCTTATATGTAATTTTACACGCGGGGGAGGAGGGCGAGGACTCTTTCTTGTGTGAGCTCTTGATTTGAAACTCTGCGTACACACAAAACCTCAAAAACTTATATCTAGAATCGTCAGTTGCCAGTTATTTTGTATCGTGTTATTACGGGCCGTTTACAAGGTTCATTGGTCGTTCAATCCTGATGTTATTGGAGACAATAAGTGGAGCGGTGGACGACGTGCCCTAGATGCCCATATTGCCCATCTCATCACAAGACATTATCCAATAAAACAAATCAAATGGAATGACCGCTACGTGCACTATCGATATACTGGCCCTGCTGTCCCAATAAAATCATCCACCACAAACACACAATCACATCATGGATCAGAGCTCCCGCCTCTCTGCCCCCCCCCCTCCACCAACCAGCTTACTGACGTTAACAACATACAACATGTTCGATTTATGGCTGAGACCGATATGTTCGACTGCCATGCTAAAGCTCTGGCAAATTCTGCTAAGAAAGCAAATTGCATTTAAGAGGAAAATTTGATGTGATTTTGTTGTAGCGTATTCTCATAATAAACATCATCAACTAGATTTTAACTCTATTTTTTCTGTTTCGTCAACCGTTCTGCACAGCCAGATAAATCTAAGTAAATAAAATACACCAGCTTCAATTTAGAACAGACACAGTAGATCAAAAATGACAATATATGAAAATAAAAATGGTGAAGTGTGAATTTTTATACATTTCAGGGTTTTGTAGGAATTTAATAAGTATAAGAAGCCAACAGAATGCTGGATGTCTAGGAGTATTTTTTCTATTATCACATCTAAATTAACAATTTTTCATAATTTTAATTCGTTCGAGTACTAAGAGCTTTCATTTAGTTTTTCTAAACTCATTTTAATTAATTTGCGATAATTTCGTTAAATTTAAATTTAAAAATACCAGCAATTTTTCCATTTGCTTCGTATTTAAATTTTTATTAAATTAATAAGAAATATTTTAATTAATGGCTTTCTATTTTTTTATTTCAGAAACGTCATTCTTACTATTAAAAATGCTATTTGATTTGTATTTCACTACTATAATCCGTCTCAATTTGTAATACGCAACTAGACTTTGGCGTATCCGTGTGAACCAATACTATAATAATATTATTATATATATATATATTTTTTTAGTCAAGTCATTTAAATGGGCTGCGTTAAGCGCAAATAGCCTTTGTTGCTGTGCGCCAAAAACTTTAACTAACTAACTAACTGTATTTTTTTTTTTTTATTATATTTTTAATTTTAAAAGAAGACATACTTAGCCATACACTACCTTAGCCATAAATATAAAAAATCCATAACATTACTGCTAGCCATAATTTAGCCATGAATTAAAATAATTATTAATTTTTTTAAAAACACAAAATCAAATCATTCATTTTTCAGATTTTTAGTTGAACCACTTTGGTACAGTAATTTGTTTAGCACGTTTTTGGAAAAAAAAATATTAACATAAAAAAAATCAGCTGTGGCTACCATAGGACCGACCGTCATCACAAAGTACTTGTTTAATTTATACTGTTTTATCAAAAGATTTCTCAAATAAAACTGGTTAGTTATTGCTTTTCTAGCAACTTTTGTAAAATATATTATTCGAAATATTTATCTGTTAAATATTCGCAAAAATCTTAAAACCGACACGAGTAAACTCCCATTTATAGTCAACCGATTTTTACCAAAAGTTCAACAACTTGTGCCAATGATGTCAGAAGCTTAAATATGAAGTTTCATAAAAATCCTTGCAGCCGAATTTGCTCTGCACGTATACACAGACCGACAGACAGACAGACGGACGGGCAGATAGACAGACAGAGCGACAGACAACATGCTAAAAACAGTCAAACCGTTATGTAGGGACCTCAATTCGTGAAGATCCATCGAAATCCTTACTTATATATCCATAAAATTAACCTGTTCTGGGTTTACCTGGTTTCGAAGAGCAGACCCGAGAGCCGAGTATCTGGAACTAGGTATTCGGTACCGATTTAATCTGGAACTGGTGAACCAAGTGTGCATTTCCACACATTTCAGGGCATTATAGATATCTAGTAAATTTTTTAACATCATTTTAGCTAAAATCGTGTTAAAATAAATGAATTTAAAAAATCTATTTTTCGTTCCATAATCTACGTCTTAAGATCTTTCTTTAGATATGACCTAATAAATTTATAAAAATGTATAATAGTAATTTTTTTTTAAAATAATATTTTTGTTCAACACAAAAAATCGATATTTTTAGAAAACCCAATCTGTTCAAAAAATGCTGTTGAACTATTTCGGTTCCCATCATTGTACGAAATTTTTCAGATTTGGCTGCCGGTAAAAAAAAGGAGAAGATCTTTAAAGCTACGTCTTAAGAGCTTTCATTTGATACCAGACAATAATTTATTACATTTTTTTTTTTTTTGAACTATATTATAACGGTTAAATACAAACCACTTACAAAAACAATGATAAGATTTATAATTTAGTCAGTTTTGCATAAAATATCCTGTCCTTATAATAAGTAATAAATATTCATTAGTGAAATGTTATGAAAATATCAATGTTCATAATGAACACCTTGTGAGTTTGGAGCGAGCAGGCTGCAGGCAGAGGCAGACAGGGAGACCGGCTTAGTTTCGCGTTATAACCGTGATACAATTCGCGTTTCCTTTTAATGGGGCATATCCTCCTCAAATTGGAGGATTATTTTTTATTTAACTTTTGCTGTGACGGCCGTATTTCACCATGAACAGTTCAGATAAAATTCATAAATATATTTCTGGAAGAGATGAGATGTTTGAATTGAATTTCCTGTATCACTACAGACCTGCCTGATACCCCCCTCCCCCCAATCGTCTCTAAACACGCCACCATTATAAGAAAAACATCCTGCCTCTATATTATTCATTATTTATAAACAAATATATTCAGTTTCAAGTAAAAAAGTAAAACATCTCTTTGCGAGTTTTGTTAATAAACAAGCAATTTATGTGAAATTAGAACTGTCACAGATTTCAGCTTTTATAGATATCTAGTAATTCTGGAAACCAAAATCGGTTTATAGGGGAACCGGTTCCAATTTTGCGGGTAAAGCCAGATACATAACTTTTGAGTGCCTTGATTCTGGACGCCCTGATGGGAACCGAAATAGTTCAACAGCATTTTTTGAACAGATTGGTTTTTCTAAAAATATCGATTTTTTGTGTTGTTGAACAAAATTATTATTAAAAAAAAATATATATTATTATACATTTTTATAAATTTATTAGGTCATATCTAAAGAAAGCTCTCAAGGTGTAGATAGTGGAACAAAAATCAGTTTTTTTAAATTTGTTTATTTTAACACGATTTTCGCTAAAATGATGTTAAAAAACTTACTAGATATCTACAATGCCCTGAAATGTGTGAAATTCACACTTGGTTCACCAGTTCCAGATTAAATCGGTAAATCCAGAACAGTTTATAAGGGAGGTATTGTGATCATACCGATTTTGATATTTCGAGATTTCGATGGATTTCCACGAATTGAGGTCCCTACATAACGTTTTGACTGTTTTTAGCATGATGTCTGTCGGTCTGTCTATCTGTCTGTCTGTCTGTCTGTTTGTCTGTCTATCGGTCCGTGTACACGTGCAGAGCAAATTCGGCTAAAAGGATTTTTATGAAACTTCATATTTAAGCTTTTGATCAATAGCACGAGTTGATTAACTCGTGTCGGTTTTTGCGAATAATTCACAACGGAGAAATATTTCGAAAAAAAAAATGTATTTAACAAAAGTTGCTATAAAAGCAATATCTAACAACTTTTATTTGCGACATTTTGTAATAAAGCAGAATAAATTAAACAAGTACTTTGTGATGGCTGTCGGTTTTGTGGTGGCCACAGCTGATTTTTTTTTTAAATCGAATCTAGTGCCGGCTTTGCTGTTTTAGAACAGTACTATTGTGGTATCTAGTAAGTGAAGAAGGCCCACTGAAATACCTGTGTGTCTGTTACGAGATTATGAAATATGAAAATGCTGTGCAGAGACCCAAAAATTGAAGTTACGCCACATCACATCAATATTTTAAAGGTTTGCAATTTGTAAAATAATAGTGATGTACTTTCGATCAGTAACAAGGTAGACAGGTGTACTTCAACTGTCTTATTTCTTTTATTTCTGAATACGTAACAGAGCAACAGTGCCAGTTCATTATTCCGAGAAAGGACAGCGGGTGTGTGGGGGGGGGGAGTAAGCGTTAGAGAGTGTTTTTAATTAATTGTTTGAGTTGAGGGGGTTTGTTTGTCTTAGTATCGCGGCGGGGGACGGGAGGGCGAGAGAATCATCTGCCCCATTCATTAATATTAACTAGCCCCTTTATTTTGTCGCACTTTTTACCATACTTTTTGTTTAGACGTTTATCTCGCAAAAACTGCTGCGGCAACTAACAAAAAAACTGATCAAATTAAGACTAAATAACGTCTTTTGTCAACAGACATAAACTTCTCTTTAAATTAGTTTAAATTGTCTACAGTCGGATTTATTTAATTAACAGATTTTAATTTACTTCAAATTAATACGTTTGATATGTGTAAACAGAATAGGCAATTATTTGTGACGTCGTTCTCTTTAAAAATTGATGTGAAGTGTGAATTTTCACACATTTCAGGGTTTTGCAGGTATTTAGTAAGTGAATGATGATTATTTTGGATGCGAAAACAAATTTTATATTAAAATATGTTTTTTGTTAATTTAAATTCGAACGCCTAATACCATTATTTAGGTTTCTAAATATGTGCAGTATTTTTTTTTATATAGCAAGGTTCATTAAGAATTTTAAAAATTGCGCCTATGGCTTCCATTGGTTGTTATAAGTTCCGCCCCTCTGATTTCGTGTACATTGAAACAGAATTAAATTATAATTTAAACAATATCCACTGGCTATTAAATTTACGCTTTTGAAAATTAAATGCAACATTTGCCAAAATATAACTAGAATTTTGAAATAATAATTTAAACAATATAAAAATTAAAAAAAAAAAAAAAAAACAAAAAATAATATAGTCTCTTCTCACAGGGTTCGATCCCTTTCGGATCGGGTTACTTGGGTGAAAATTCAGCGTCTAATACCACTAGACCAGCATACACGTTACACTGTGCCGTGTTACGAAGCTATAACTTGTGTACATTATTAGCCAAAAATCACAAAAAATGCATCTGATCAAAAATTCCTGTTGAACTATTCCGGTTCACACCAATGTACATTACTTAGAATTTTTTCAGATTTTTAGTTTAAACCATCTGGGCTACAGGGTGTGGGACAAAAAAATTTTTGCACAATTTTGGCAAAAATCGCTTCAAAATAATTTATTTCGCAAAAATAAAAATTTGATCGTTAATCCACGTACCAAGGGCTTTCATTTGATACCCTACTCAGAATTATAAAAAAAAAAATTTTTTCTCGATGAGCACATATTTGTTTATATTTTTAGGGGGATATGTTTTTTAGATGTTTTAGTATTTTTCCTATGTGCGGGTCAAAGAGTTGTATAAGCATGCCAAATTTCAACTCTCTAGGTTTAGCCGTTTGGCTACAATTTTTACCGAACAGACAGACACAGACAGACAGACAGACAGACGACAAAATGACGGTATAAGGGTTTTTTGGTCATACCTACAAAACCTTAAAAATGCAACTAAATTTAGATAAAACTGGCTGACTATTCCTGCTTTAAACACTGTAACTGTTTTATTTATGCGAAGTTGCCGGAGTGGAACAACAGCGGGACAATCTGCGAGATCTTCCCCGGAATGAGCTCGTTATGAAAACTGAATAAATGTTATCAAGTTGATTCAGTTAAAGATGTATAATTTAAAATAAATATTATTAACATGTTAAAAATACAGTTAGCTTCTGTCTGGCAATTCACCAGTCACCAGTCACTTCGACCGCTCTCTCCTATCTGCCCAGAGCATTGCATGCATATTCATACTCGAACTTTATAACATTTCCAACGTCTTCCTGCTGATTCAAGTCTCCGCAACACAACACTAAACAACTCTACGATCAACAACTTGCAAATCAACAACACTCATAGACGAACCTCAATTTAAATAACACGAATTTTGAAAAGATGAAAAAGGTGCTATTTAAATATTTAAGGGCAATAATTTATTTCTTAGTTTACATTGGCGATACAAAATAGTTATTTGTGTACCATGGTCAAAAAGAGGATCTTTTTAGTCCGCATCTGAACTTGATGGCCGGGGTTCAAACAGATGAGGACGGCAAAGAAGTGCACATTATATTTTTTTGACTACCAAACAAATTTTAATTAGAAAAATTAAACTTATTTATTTTAATTAGTTACGTCTGACATTGCAGGAGGTATACAAGGGCTACCTTTTAGTTTATACAAAAACTAAGAGATAGAAATGTTTGTTTTATTGCTTTTCAAAATATTCGCTTTTAAGATTTATATACTTTTGCATGCGTTCAAACCAATTCTCGAAACATTTTTTCCACTCTGAAGTTGGTATCTCAAAAACATGGTTTCCGAAGGCATCACCAACTTTTTGAGGTGATGAAAATCGCTGTCCACGTATTTTTTGTTTGAAATTAGGGAACAAAAAAAAAATCGTTAGGGGATAAATCAAGTGAATACGGGCAATGATACATTAATTCCATGTTTTTCTTCTTCAAATAATCAATTGTTTGACTTGCTGTGTGTGAGCTTGCATTGTCATGATAAAGAATGATTTTACCAACGTTTTTTGTTGTTTTTCCTGATTTTGTCGATGATCTGGCAAACTACTGTTGCATACCATTCAGCATTAATTGTTCTCCGATCCTCTAAAGGTATGGTTGGAAGATATGCAGTACAACCGAAGAAACAAGCCATCATTTTCTTGAAAGTACTTCGTGAACGAACAAATTTTGTGGGTTTTGGTTCATCTCGGTAGACCCAAACAGTGGATTATTGATTAAACTCATATGAATAAATCCAAGTTTCGTCACCTGTAACGATGTTGTATATGGATTTTGCTAGGCACTGCAAAATCCATATACATTGGTCATTGGTTGATTTTGTTTAGCATTCCCTTACACCAATCAACACGAGCCTTTTTTGTGTTTTGGTCAAATTATGCGGAATCCATCGGGAACAAATCTTTTTCACAACTAAATGTTCATGCAAAATCGATTGTACTGCAGTCTGTGATATGCCAAAGGATGCCTCTATCTCACGGTAAGTCACATGCCGATCTTCTTCAATTATTTTACGCACAGCATCGATGTTTTTTTGAATCACAACCTATTTTAGTCGACCTTCACGAGATTCATCACTGACGGACGCACGACCACGAAGTTAATCCCGTGAGTCCTCCTTGTGGACCTGGTGGACCAAATTCATGGACTAGTGTGCCACATGAGTTGACAAGCTTATTTTGTCGGTGCTTGAATAATTTGTCTCACATATATTTTCTGTGTCGTTAACCCGTAGTTGACCAAAATATACACATCCAACCAAGTGGGGTGTAGTATACCCCAGGCTTTTCTCAATTAATATCAATTAAAATAAGGTAAAATTTATACAGTTAGATGCTGTCAAGCCTATAAAACAATATTACAAAAAAAAATGTTTTTCAAAGTAATTATTTAATGCTTTTTTAATAATTTTTTCAATAAAAGTCAAAATCACGCCAATTTCTTTCCTAAATTGCATCATACTTCAAGTAGCGTCTCGAGTTGACTGACAACATTGCATCTCACGTTCAAACCAACTCTCACACACTAGCTCTCTGATTGGTCTATGTATTTTGGTGGGGGAGACAATTTCTTTCTCATTTCTCAAGCAACGCTTGAATTTTGAACGTTTATTTATTTATAATTCGTTCGAAATGCGCTGTTGCCAAATATAATTTAGACATATTTTTTTGTAAATGGTGTTTTTGATTTTTTTGTCTATTAATAATTAAATTATTGTTAAATACTAACTAATTCATAAATATTGTCAATAGATACATCATTTCCATTATTAATATACTGGGGTGTGACACACCCCATTTGGTCAAGCCTGGGTTAATAAAACTTATTTTGTCAGGACGTAAAATGGAATCCATTGAGAAAACATAAACCAAAAATATGAAGAAAATTTGTCCAAAAGTCATTGATTTATAATATCCCAACAAGATAAACAATATTTAACGTAATGCTATAATTATCGTACGAGATTCAAAACGAGGAACTGCATCGTGTACTAGAGGCATTAGTGTTAGTGTCTAGGAGTGACTAGGAGTGGTTGGCTGCAAATAATACAAAGCTGCAAGGAGAGTATTGTAACCGGGAGCTGCGAGTGTGTTCGATAGAAAATCCCTGGTGCACATCCCCAGGGACTCCATGTAATCATATAATCCCGTTAAGACACGTCATTACAGATGGAGACTAATATCCTGGCTCGTGTCGCCTCCCGTCACAGAGGCTAACTCTTACCACCCACCCCCGTCCTCCCGTCACCCCGGGACACTTGATCATTCTTTTTAATTACCGAGGATGCGACAGTGTACTCCCTCCCGCCTACTCGCCTCCCCGCTCGGAGCACTCCCGTAATACCGCGGATCTCATTTAGAGGATAATTAAACTGATCTAAGTAAGTAGTGAGCTTAGAAATGCAGTCACGGCCAGGACCGTAATGCAACAAACATTTGGAAAATACGTTGTAAGGCGAACAAATTTAATGTAATGCACATTAATATGGACCGGAGTAGTACAAACCAAAACTGGAAATTCCTGAATTTTTGAAGGGTTCCGTTCTGGGTTCAGTATAAAGTTTTTAAAAGGGTTCGGTTAGAGCAGGGATTCCCAACCTTTTTTTCTTTTAGACCCCCCTAGCAACTTTTTTTATTCAATAGACCCCCTAATTTTTTTTATTATAATGCATAAATATGTAGCGCCATGTACTAAGTTGAAATTGTAAGGACAATCCAGTAACTAACATAACAAATATCCTATAATATAATACGCCTGTTTGTATGTTCGTATGTTCGGTATGTTCGACCGGTCGTTTCTTCATTCCCCGATAGAGGCGCGCATATGTTAATTATTTATGTCAAAATTGTTTAAAATATATTGTTGATGCAATAATAGTGAATTTTCTACGAACACTTTTTATAATTATTATAAGATGCAATAATAGTGAATATTCTACGAACACTTTTTATAATAATTGATAGAATTGTAAGAAATTATTGTTTATGTATTGGACAGTAGTGTGCTGTGAATTTTTGTTTTGAGTGTTGACATTAAATTAGTAAAAATGACAGTTGTGTTTTTCATTAAAAAATCACTTCACAATTATTAATTTAGTTGTGAAATACACGGATCGGTTTTTTTACGAAACAAAACACAGAAAAACGTTATCCTTCCGTGATATTCGACATTTTTGATTAAAATTATTATTAGCAGAAAAATAATTATTTTAAAAAAAATATTTGGTTTTGATGAAATTAAGAAAAATGTGACTTTTTTTTTCTTTATTATTATTTTTTCAATGCTTTATTATTTTTTTATTTCTACGATTTATAGGACAAGATTTACAATATCCCACTGCAAACTCTATACAGATGGCAGCACATAACGATTACACTAATAATTCAAGAATTATCAGTGGCTCTAAAACAATGGTTTCTGTTTATTTATCACATTAAAATATCATTTACCTTTTAGTTTAGGTTAGATTCACCTTAAAATAGGCCAGATTTCAGTGAAGGGAAACCGGGACACAGGAAAAAAAAGAAGGTCTTTGTTTCCTCCCAGATCCAAGTGAAGAGCAAAAAAAAAAGGTCCTCACCTCCCAAATTCAAAGTGAAGAGCAAAAAAAAGGTCTTCTCACCTCCACAAATTTAAAGTGAAGAGCAAAAAAAAAAAAAGGTCCTCACCTCTCAGTGAAGACAGAATAATGCTCATTATTTGTCCAGTTTTTAATAATGGGCGAAGAGTTGATTCAATTTGAATTGGATGAAGTTAGGCGTATGGCTAGAGAAAGAAGTCTGAGGTGTCGAGCAAGTTCCACATTAAGGTAATGATTTGTTTGCCAACACAGTTGGCAACAGGTGCACTAGTAAATAAATAAATAAATAAATAATATATATATATATATATATATATATATATATATATATATTATTAAACAATTTTTCAATTACGTAACTAATTATAATATATATATTTTTAAATTTAATGCGATAGTTCTGGTTGATGCATTTCCATAATACTTTTTACGTTATGTGTAGAATTAGTTAATAATAATCGTATTTAACGGATAAAATTTTTCCTTATCTTCTACAAGTTGACGTATAACTTAACGATGTCGCAACCTGTAGAAGATAAGGAAAAAAAAAATTATCCGTTTAATTAATAAAAATTTTAATATGTTTCAAATTTTTTTGTAATTTTAATTCCGAATTTTTATAAATGTTTTTGCAAGCTTTGAGAATTGTTCAGATAGAACCGAAACTGGTTAGCAAATAATAAAATCTTTTTAAATATTTGACTAAATTTGCTTTTACTTATCGACCGAAACCCAAGAAAATACCTATATATTTATCTATAAAATACGGTCAAGAATTCTTTTTATCAAACATAATAATCTATTATTTTTTTTCCGTATATATTTTGACTGATTTTTAGGGTTTTGTAGGTATGACCAAAAAACCCTTATACCGTCATTTTGTCGTCTGTCTGTCTGTCTGTCTGTCTGTCTGTCTGTCTGTCTGTCTGTTCGGTAAAAATTGTAGCCAAACGGCTAAACCTAGAGAGTTAAAATTTGGCATGCTTATACAAATCTTTGACCCGCACATAGGAAAAATACTAAAACATCTCAAAAACATATCACCCTAAAAATATAAACAAATATGTGCTCATCGAAAAAAAAAAATATTTTTTTATAATTATGAGTAGGGTATCAAATGAAAGCCCTTGGTACGTGGATTAACGATCAAATTTTTATTTTTGCAAAATAAATTATTTTGATGCGATTTTTTCCAAAAATGTGCAAAAAAAATTTTCTCCCACACCCTGTAGCTCAGATGGTTTAAACTAAAAATCTAAAAAATTCTAAGTAATGTATATTGGTGTGAACCGAAATAGTACAACAGGAATTTTTGATCAGATTATGTTTTTGGAAAATAACGCATTTTTTGTGGTTTTTGGTTCACAAAGTACAAAAGTTATACCAATGTAAGACACTCACATGCATGGCGTTCGATGGCTACATGCGTTAGAGCACTCTTAAACTGGCTGGAAAACGAAGGGTTTCGAGTTCGAGTACGGAGTGTGAATTTTATTTTTTCTGTTTTTTTTTTGCATTTTTATTATGTTGAAATTATTTTGTCAAAATTCTAGTTATATTTTGACAAATGTTGTATTTAATTTTTATGAGCGTAAATTTAATAACCAGTCTTATTATATGATTAACAGACGATAAATTATTTTAAAAATATCGTTCATTTTGCCGTGATTACTACAAAGTAAAATTTGTCCTACACACTCAGCATACCGCCTTCACTTATTATATACCTGCGAAACCCTGAAATGTGTGAATATTCACACTTCACATCAATTTTATTTATATTTATTTTTAATTTTTTTATTTCTGATCAGAATAAGATATTTATTGAAATTTATCACTAGTTAACAATCATCGAAATACATTTAAAATAAGAAGAAAAAGATTAAGAACACAAAAAAATAGAGTCTTCTTCTTCTTGTTTGGGTACTGTCAGTCAGGTTGACTTTTGGCCTCACTCACATAACTCCTCCTTTATATCTGTTAATTGTGAGGTTTTTCCATGTGCCCTGTATACGTACAGTGAGTTCTATGGTTATTATCTCGTGAAGAGTCAACGGAAACATTCAATAAAGGCTATAGCGGGATAAGATAGTGAAAACTGCACCGCTACAGAATTCCATTTTTATTTGACCATTCGAAAGTACTTGGTCGAAAACCCCCTCAAAAAAATGTTCAGCTCCCGAAACCCACTAGGGTGTTCTCTATGCGAAAAACAACGTTTTTTCGACTTTTATTTTTCCTGGGCGCTTCTTTCATCCAAAAAATCTGAAAAAAATCACAGACGTGTGTTTCAGCACTACAAATAACCATGAATTTTTTTCAGATTTTTTCGACTGAAACTAAGCTCAGGAAAAATCTTTGAAATTTTCAACGATTTTTTAGGTTATGTAAATAATGTTTGGCCAACTTTTAAGTACATACATTTTGTGTATTTTTTTTCCCTCTTTCGAATGGCGGTGTTAGAATTGTCAGTTTCACGCCGGAACAAGCTCAAAAATCGAAAAAACTGTTTTTTTTTTAACTTTTTTCCCATTTTTTTCGCACATAACCTCAAAAAAACAATGGAGAAATGATTTTTCACACTTCTTTTTGGTACTGTCAAGTTCAAAAATTCAAAAACCACCATTTTTGAATCACAGTGTACGCATAATTACGATAAAAACGTTTTTTTCCAACATTTTTCCCATTTTTTTAGCACATAACCTCAAAAATCAACGGCAAAATGATTTTTCATGGTTTTTGAATTTTGGAACTTGACAGTACCAAAAAAAAGTGTGAAAATCATTTCTCCATTGTTTTTTTGAGGTTATGTGCGAAAAAAATTGGAAAAAAGTAAAAAAAAAAAACAGTTTTTTCGATTTTTGAGCTTGTTCCGGCGTGAAACTGACAATTCTAACACCGCCATTCGAAAGAGGGGGAAAAAAAATACAAAAAATTTATGTACTTAAAAGTTGGCCAAACATTATTTACATAACCTAAAAAATCGTTGAAAATTTCAAAGATTTTTCCTGAGCTTAGTTTCAGTCGAAAAAATCTGGTTAAAAATCTGGTTATTTGTAGTGCTGAAACACACGTCTGTGAATTTTTTCAGATTTTTTGGATGAAAGAAGCGCCCAGGAAAAATAAAAGTCGAAAAAACGTTGTTTTTCGCATAGAGAACACCCTAGTGGGTTTCGGGGGCTGAAAATTTTTTTGAGGGGGTTTTCGACCAAGTACTTTCGAATGGTCAAATAAAAATGGAATTCTAGAGCGGTGCAGTTTTCACTATCTTATCCCGCTATAGCCTTTGTTATTGTTACATAGGTACATTACATTTTTTATGATTAGTTGCATTAGCATCTAATCCACAGAAGCTGTGCGCCCATAATTTGAAGTAAGAAGCAATTGCAGCGAGTCCGAGACTGCTCGGAGCAATTTAGTTTTTGCGCAGTGTGGTGCTCTGCACTAAAGCCTCTAAGCTCACTATTTATTTCTTAAATTAAAACTGAAGCTCACTACTATATTTCTTTAAAAGTTTACTTTTTAAGAAAATGGTAGAGATTCGCACAGCATTACACCACTATACTCTACTTAGATATCTGTGAAAAATGTCTATTTGAAAAATCTCTAGTTGTTTTAGGGAATATAATTTATTATACAGTGAGTGGCCAAATTATTAGGGACAGCACTCCTCCCCTGTAATTTTCAAGTTTAAATGCATTTTGTGAGAAAATAAATTATTTTTAAATCATTTTTCTTCTATATTCTTGTTGCTGGTATCAATATTATTTTAAAAACGGGAGATCGCCAAAGAAATCATCACCACCAAGCGGTAATTTATAGAAACTCTTATCAGAGAGTGGCATCACAACCCCAATCTCCGACACAACGCAAAAGTCTGCATAGAAAGCATGCCCAAACGCCTGGAAGCCGCAATCGCAGCAAAGGGTGGCATTACAAAATATTAAGATTTTACTTAATTTGTTAAATTAACACTTTTTATACAAAAATAAATGGTTATGAATAAGCAATTATGTCGTTTTATATTCTAAATAAAGCACTCTAATGAATGAAAATAAATACGAGACCCAAAGCCACTTATTTCCTCATTAAATTCATTTGAAAATTACAGAAAATCTGCACTGTCCCTAATAATTTGGCCACCCACTGTAACTTACTACCCTGCACTTTTTTATGGCACGAAACTGTTCTCTATTCAGATAAATTCAAATAATCCATGATACATATAATGTAAAATAAATAAAAAATAAAAAATGTACGGCTTTTGAATTTCCTTTCGATAATAATAATAATAATAATAATAATCTTTATTAAACTTCAAAAAGGTACAAGTTATGTCGACAGAGTGTAATTAGTACACAGAAAAAAATTGAAAAGTATTACATATAATATAAATTAAATAGTGTATACAATTTTGTCATTGAAGAATTCTTGCAGTGAATAGTATGTCTTTTCAAGTAGAATGTTTTTAAACTTCTTCTTAAATATAGAGGTTCTTTCTTGTCTGAGACCTTCTGGGAGATGATTATAGATGCGGATTCCTATGTTCTGTCTTGATGAGGGCTGTAATCTGACTTTAGGAACTGTAAGATTTTTCTTAGACCGAATGTTGTGGTTATGAGATTGTTCTCTAGTACTTAGGGTTGAACACATTTTCTTAATTTCCAGAGCTTGAATTAATTAGAAATACACTATGTATAGTTATAATTTATCCTAATTTAACAGAAGTCTATTCCTTGAATTTTTTGACGTTTGTGATTATGTATATATATATGTGTATCTTTATTGGGCATATATATATACTTTAATTATCTACAGTAGTGGTTTCCAAACTTATTTTGTCACGGAACCCCTATGTGTTGTTCAAAAAAAATTTTTATTGGAAACCTTCTTGATACAAATTTTTTTAAAAATCATGAAATAAGCGAGATAGATTTGCCTTTATTGTATATTTATATTTTTCATATAAACTGTGAGACTCTTTGATAATACAACTAAGTTTAATGAGAAGTAGAGTTTTACTTTTTGGATTCTAATATACTTTAAAATTTTTGTATAATATTGGAAAATCGAATTCGCATATCTGGTGCAGCATTTAGTTTGCTGCGATATTTCGATTTTGTATTTTGAAAATCCAGATTCACACATGTACGTAGTTACAATTGGTAACAAAAACTGAATAACCCTTTTTGATAAATGGGGATATTCGTCATATATATCAGACCAGAAAGTTGTTTTTTCTGGGTCTTTGTATTATTATTTTTTTTTATTTATTATTTTTCTTGAATACATTTTTTAACTATATCTTAAATTCTTTTTATTTATTTTTTTTATATACAATTTTATGAAACAAGAACTATATAAAAAGCACCTTGTCCTACGGAACCCCTGAATTTTATCGCGGAACCCTGGGGTTCCTCGAAACACACTTTGGGAAACGCTGATCTGCAGTATAAATTTTTATCTTGTAGACTTTTAATTCAGAAACATTTAACATTTTTTATTGCTCATTTAATTAGTTAAATAACTTTAGTTAGCTCGTTCCACTCGTTTCTACTAACCTGTCACTTTCCTAACCTAAGATAACGTTTTGTCATTAAACTAGAAAGTAGATAGCTCGCTCCACTCGCATTCTATAACCTAACCGAACCTAGCGCTGCGATAAACGTCAAATTTACGCTGATATATGGGGAAATATAATCTAAAATTGCAAGTTATAAAAGTGAAAAATAATGAAAACTGTGTAAAAAACTAACAATTTCCGTACCTAATATAATTTATTATTATCTAAGAAAGATGTCTCTACACAAAAAATCATGAAAATAATGAAAATTGAGTGTGAATATATATGACTCCGAAGCCTAATCTTAATTATAATAAATATTAATTCATATTTATTTACCTGCTTAACTGCATGTACAGTTAACAAAGGTCCACTGTTTTACTTGCTCTCATAGGAAATATTCGTATAGATTATAAACAAATTAATGAGACTGCTTTCTTAACATTTTGCCATTTACACACATATTGTTTTAAATAAAAGAAAACAATTATTTAAAATACAAATATTGTCCTGAAAAGGGCAGATTTAATGAAAAACTTGATGAATTAAATAACAAAACAGAGTTTTAGACCCCACTGGTTCAGTACAAATGACACTAGATAGCATTAGTAATCTCAGACAAGCCCCGAGGTGGGATAACACGTTTGTATGTGTAAGTACGTTTGTCGTAGCTATACCTAAACAACAAACAAAACTGATTGACAAACTTCATATCTATTTCTCTTAGTATTTTGCCAATGTGAGTGAGAGAGAAACACATTAGTACGTTAATTATTATTTTATTCATATGACTTTTACTAAACTTCTTTAGATCAGTGGTCTCCAAAGTGGAGTACGCGTGCCCCGAAGGGTACGCCGTTAATTATAGGGGGTATAAAATTCAAAAATAGCGCTTACTGCAAGAAGTAGGTTTACGACCACTTTTTTTCATCACTTTCTACATTCTTGTCGTTCATTTCCTGAAAAAAGTCATTTTTGACACACACAAATACAAAAATATATATATTAGGCCCTAATATATATATTTACCCCCTAATAACTAAGGGGTACAATTAATGATAATTTTCGTCATAAGGTACGCGGTCAAAAAAATTTGGAGACCACTCCCAGCAAACATTTTTATACGGGCCAGTACTGGTAAAGCACATACTCCCCGGCATTGAAAGTAATGGGCCAGTACCCCGGTGTCCCCGGGGCCGTTACTGGCCCATTGATGTATCAGTTGCCGGCCCAGCAACGGTAAAGTGCAAAATAATCGCATTAGTTGCAAGATTTATTTCTGATAGTTTTAAGTAAAAAGTATGAGTGAAGAAGAGTGCTTATAAAATGCTGGTAAAGTACTTCGTACAGGCGGAATGCGAAATACAAAGGTGAAGTACATTATTAATACTGGCGTTGCACTTACTTTTGGTGCCAGTAATTTACCAGCATAAAAGCAGTTAGCCGGCATTCGGCCGTTAGTTGAATGTTTGCTGGGCTGCTTTAGATAATCAAAGAATACTTATATATGTGGAAGTGTGAGTATCTTGAGAGGGAAAATATGGACTACTATTATTTATCATCTTCTTTGGGCACTGTCAGTCGTTGGGCAAGTCCTCATAATTTATCATACAAGGAAAATATCTGAACTCTTCTAACATGAAGGCAGACAAATATATGACTGACAATATAACGATTTTTTTATATTCGCAGGAAAATCTTAAAATGTGTTTTATTTTCCGGTGATTTTCCGACAGGTGCCTGGAGTGCAATCCGCCGCCTGGTTGTGACCTTGCCTTACTTTAAAAGTGCTAATGCTAACCTACCTTAACTAAAGTTCAAGTAGTTGTTTACGATATAATGCTGCATAAAGAGAGCGAGCGATACATAATTAATGTCGCCTCCTTGCAACTTATAAAATAATATAATAAAGCCGCCCGGAGTCAAATGAATAAATAATGTATTGGAAGTGGTCGGTAGTAGAGAGGGAGGAGGGTTTGGGTTCCTATCATTTACATGGAGAATAGTTTTATCGAGTGGCGGTGGTCGGGAATCGATGCCGCGACCTTGCAACCAAGAAATGTAGTTCAGAAATAGCGTGCAACGGAATAAACATCAATATACACAAGGACGAATCGTAATTACAACACGGAATATCCGATTACCTATTATTAATAGACGACGGAAAAATAACAACGAATCGTTATAACGACAACTCACGACTCTCTTTAATGTCACAAGACGGTGTATAAAAACCATTTTATAAGGCCCATTTTTAGGGTTTTGTAGGTATGACCAAAAAACACTTATACCGTCATTTTGTCGTCTGTCTGTCTGTCTGTCTGTCTGTCTGTCTGTCTGTTCGGTAAAAATTGTAGCCAAACTGCTAAACCTAGAGAGTTGAAATTTGGCATGCTTATACAATTCGTTGACCCACACATAGGAAAAATACCAAAACATCTAAAAAACATACCCCCCTTAAAATAAAAACAAATATGTGCTCACCGAAAAAAAAACATATTTTTTTAAAATTATGAGTAGGGTATCAAATGAAAGCCCTTAGTACATAGATTAACGATCAAAATTTTATTTTTGCAAAATAAATTATTTTGACGCGATTTTTGCTAAAATTGTGCAAAAAAAATTTTGTCCCACACTTTGTAGCCCAGATGGTTTAAACTAAAAATCTGAAAAAATTCTAAGTAATGTATATTTGTGTGAACCGGAATAATACAACAGGAATTTTTGATCAGATTATGTTTTCGGAAAATATCACATTTTTTGTGTTTTTTGCTTGACCATGTAAAATACAAGGTGTCTCAAAAGAAATTTTATATTTATTTAGCTTACTGCGTGAACGCAACGTATCAGAGGGGCGCGAGGGTTATGTCAATCGGTAGCCTGGCTCTTGGGAATTTAGTCGCTATGGAGCGTTTCTCGGGAGCAGACCGCGCGTTATGCGTGCGAGAGTTTTACAAAAACGGTGATTCGGCGACTGTGGCACGTAGAAAATTCTGCAGTATTAGAGGTTTTCGCCACTTAAATGATGCGCCAAGCATTCCTCTCATTCGACATTGGGTTAAAAAGTTTGAAGAGACTGGTACAACGCTGGATAAATCAAAATCCGGGCGACCTAGGTCATCAAGAACGGTAGAAAACGTGGAGAATGTTAATCAGTCTGTTCGTGACGACCCGAACCTTTCAATTTGGAAGCGCGCAAGTGCTTTAAATGTGCATAGATCATCATTACATCGCATTATGCACAAAGACCTAAAGCTGCACCCCTACAAAATTCATTTGGTGCAAGAATTAAAGCCCCAAGATGCCAGTCAGAGGCTTAATTCTCAGGCAAATTGATCTCCCGGAGAGGTGACATAAATTGGCCTCCACGCAGTCCAGATTTAACCCCTATGGACTTTTTACTATGGGGTTATCTTAAATCTAAAGTTTACGCCAATAAACCGACTTCACTGGCGCATTTGAAAGAAAATATCCGTCACGAAATGGCATCCATCCCTGAGTCCACCTGCCGAGACGTCATAAGTAATTTTACTGTTCGATTAAATGAGTGCCGAGAACGCGAGGGTCTACATTTAGACGATATTATTTTTAAGAAATAAATCCCCAAAAAGTGTATTTTAATAATTAATAAACATTTTTTCTATATACGGCTTTTTTTTTAATCGATCCACTAAATATAAAATTTCTTTTGAGACACCTTGTATAAGATTCATCGGACCCAAAATCTACAATGTACTACCCGGAAAAATTCGTCAAATTACAAATAGAAAGAAGTACGTAAAGGAAATAAAACTGTTCGTTCAAATCAATAGTAATAAAATGAAGGAATTAGTTACAATCTAAATAAACAATTTCAATATGCAATACTGTGAATTTGCTCATACACATACACATACACACACACACACACACACCCACACGCACACACATACTTATTCATATTTACAAATTTACTTATATTTATTAAATTAATTTTTTTTATTATTGTTGTATTTTCTGATTCTTTTTTTACATAAATCAATTGTTCTACTATTATTTTTGTTTATTTTTTCTAAATACTTAATATGTATATTTAATTGCCATGCAGCATATTTATACTTATATTACAAAAACACTATATAAGATACAAACCTATCTAGTTTCGATAAGTTTAGTTTATGTAGTTATTAAGAAATGTTTGTACTTATCCAATGTAATTTTAAATGGGAATAAATTAAAATTTAAAAAAATTAAATTAAAATTAAATAACCACTATTGAACCATCTTTGAACGCAAAATTCTATGGAAAATTTTCGGTCCTGTCCAAGAGGATGGAATATGGAGAATCCGAAGAAACGATGAGCTGCGCGACCTTTATAATAAACGGGATGTTATTGGCTTCATAAAAAGTCCCAGAATATATGTAACCATTTATGATACGGCCAATAAAAATCTTAATCCGGCACAGGATAGTTTGACGACCACTGTTCTAGATTAATAATTTCTTATTCTCAATTTGCTCGTACAAGAACGTTTTCATGAAAATCTGAACAAGCATTTATCATATTCCTGAATTCTGTAAGAACAATTCGGCAACTGGAGAAATTTGTGTAATATTTCATGCGATCGACAATAGTTTTGCTACGGGGCATTATTTGGAAGTGCGCTGGATGCTGGATGCTGGTGTGTGTGTGGGGGGGGGGCGGGTAGAAGCGGGTAGAGAGGGGGCAGAGGTGATATTTCTATTTCTCGTTAGGGGAATTTATGTGGCAATTCGCGCTCTCATTGTTTAAAACTGGCGTATCTGAACAAATGTGCAATAATGCGACAGTGAACTGTCTTTAGCGTTACCGTTATTTCCCACCGCGCCGCATCTACAAAAAACAAAACCAGGAAACAATAGAACTCTTCTATATAGACAGAGATGGAGCAACAGTAGGACTATGGAGACAAACGTAACACGTCAATCTGAACTTTCAATATCTAAATATACAGTGAATATATTTTTTAATGCAACATGTACTATGTACCATTACCATGGATACAGTTTTTGACAGCAATATAAATCGTGTTCATTTTCATTTGCAACATAGAAAAAACCATATTTACTAGCAAAATCAAAATATTTTATTGAAAATACAAATAAAATAAAAAATAATAAATAAATAACTAATAAAACTTATAATAAATGTTCAAACGTTTCTCCGTTTACTTGCATATAAAATGTTAAGTGATCATAAAAATGATTCAAACATTCAGCAATTGCTCTTGAGGTATATTGTTGGATGCTTGAACAATTTTGTCTTGCAGTTCAGCAACATCCCTAAGTTCTACATTATATACTTTGGCCTTTAAATATCCCCAATAAAAAAATCATTGGGTGCCAAATCCGGAGATCTCGCTGGCCAATTCATCGACCCTCCTCTTCCAATCCAGCTATTTGGGAAAGTTCTATGTAAATATTCTTTAACTATTCTAGAATAATGGACTTGTGCGCCATCATGTTGAAACCATACTTGTCTATTAATATTCAGGTTTCGCAACGCAGGTAATATTTGGTTTTGCAAATGAGCTAGATATTTTGCAGCATTAAGGTTACCGTCAATAAAAAAGGCCCTATAATATTGGTTCCTATTATCCCTGCCCAAACATTTAATTTTTGCGGCCTTTGAGTTCGGGAGGAATGAAACAAATGTAGATTTTCTCGACTCCAGTACCTAAAATTTTGTCTGTGCACTTCACCATTTAGAGTAAACGTTGCTTCGTCAGTAAATAAAATTCTTTGAAGCATTGTTGGGTCGGAATTTTTTCAAACATTTCAAAACAAAAATCCATATGTACTGCTGTGTCCCTTTCTAACAATTCTTGATGATTTTGATATTTGTATGATCGAAACATTTTTTAAGAAATTAAAAACAGATCCAATACTGACACCAACGGTTTGTGCAATTGATCTTAAAGTATTTTGATTGTTTTCTTGCACTTGTCATAATATTTCCAACTGCTTCTTTTCTGTAAGCACGTGAGATGTTATTGTTTTTTTATTATGTTTTGACTAGAGACATCCTTCGCGATGAAATTTATTAACTAATCTTGAAATGTAGAGGGATTTGGTATTGGCCGATCTGGGTAAGTTGCACTAAATACAGCAGAAACTTCTCTTAAACTCATTTGGGAGTTATACCAAGTTACCATCATTATTTTTTCTTCATCTGTATACATGTTGATTAATTTTTAAATCAGCAATGAACAAAAGTATACACACTAATTGTCTATGTTGCAAATGAAAATGAACACGATTTATATTGCTGTCAAAAACTGTATCCATGGTAATAACATAGTACATGTTGCATTAAAAAATAAATTCACTGTATATTCTAGTAAAGGAAAAATACCGTTTTGTTGGGCAGCCCAGTGACATGACGTGTGACGGTTGGCTGTTTGTAAAGCGAGTGTGTTCTGGCAGTGAATGGTGAATGCACCGTTGCGTGAGAGAGATGTAGCGAGTGCAGTATCCCCCGGTGGAGCGCGAGGCGGAATGAAGGGCGCAGTGCACGCGGTTCCGGTTTCCGGTCTTTTCGTTCGCCTCAGCCTCACTAAAATGACATTTGAATATCGACGAGCGAACTAAGCAGATTTCCAGCAGCGAGCCAGCGAGCCAGCGAGACCCGATACCGATAACCCGAACCACAACCTCTGTTCCGCCGTTATTGCACACCTTTCACAAATACTCTCTGCCCCCGTTCACTTCTTATATTCTGTTTGCAGCAAAAACTATTTGATAAGGAAAAACGTTGCGAAAGGGTGTGTTTTCGAAATGATTTCTTTTTATTCAGGGATTGCGATGTTAGTATAAATGGCTGCAGGTGGATGGCCTCTAATAATGGTCTTCTACTTGAGACCTTCCAGTCGGGCAAGATGAACTGAACATCAGTGGCTGCTCGTGACGTAGAAATGTGAGGTTGCAACTCTAAAAAACAGCTGTGGCCACCACAGGACCGACCGACATCATAGAGTACTTATATAAAATACATTCTAGCAGCAGAATAGAAATAACTTGGCCTAATATTTTCTAATAGAGATATTATTTATCATGACCATGGAAACGTTACATATAATTATGAAAAAATTGAGACTTGAGAAAATTTTACAAAAATGATTCGAAATTTTTCGTTTTATCAAAAAACATCTCAAATAAAAGTTATTAATTATTGCTTTTATAGCAACTTTTGTTCAATAAATTTTTTCGAAATATTTTTCTGTTGTGAAATATTCATAAAAATCTTAAAATCGAAACGAGTAAACTCTCATTTTTAGTCAACCGATTTTTACCAAAAGTTGATCAACTCGTGCCATTGATGGCAGAAGCTTAAATATGAAGTTTCATAAAAATCCTTTCAGCCGAATTTGCTCTGCACGTGTACACAGACGGACAGACGGACAGACAGACAGACGGACAGACAGACGGACAGACAGACGGACAGACAGACGGACCGACAGACGGACGGACAGACATCATGCAAAAAATAGTCAAAGCGTTATGTAGGGACCTCAATTCGTGGAGATCCATCGAAATCTCGAAATGTCAAAATCGGTATGATCACAATACCTCCCTTATATATGTTGGCGGTCGGTAAAAAGTAGTGTTAAAGGGACTTCATGGTACACCAAAAAAGGTTCCATGACAACTGGGGCCGTAAGACAATTCTGGCCGTTCACAGTTGGGGCTTTTCACAACTGGGGCGATGGATAATTCGGGCCGTTCACAATTGGGGCTTTTCACAACTGGGGCCATAACTATAAGAGCTAGAGTCTTCTTTTGTTTAAAATTAAAAATAATTATTTTACAAGTTGGCATAAATTAAATTGCGTGGTATGGAGTATGTTTTAATGGTTACTCCTAGGAACTTAGCAGGATCTTGACTAATATTCTCTGTTGTTGGTCTTAGGGAAAACAATAGGTGTTGGGTTTTAGATTCGTTTCTGCTTAATCTGTTCGCCACAAACCAATCTTGAGCAGCATTTTTTATTAAGGTGTAATTGGATTTCATTTCTTGATGGGTTTCTTGATTTCTTGATGTTTATTGACTAAGATACTATATAGAGTAGGTATTGTTTTTAGTCAGTCAATACATAAAATACAAAATACAAATTTCACAATTATACACTATTAAAATTTACATGTTCTAATTCCTCAAAGCTGTACAATGGCTTTTGACACAAGATTACTTTGAGTTTTGCCTGGAATTTTTGAAAAGGTAGCTTTCTAACCTCCTCAGGTAAAAAATTAAAAAATTTAATTGAATAATAACTGCAGCAGTTTCTGGATATATTTAGGCGTAGAAAATTGGAGCGGATATTGTTTCTCGAACGAGTATAATGGCTGTGTGTTTCGCTGTTGGTTGGAATATTTTGCAAATTTTTAAAGATATGCAACAGGCAGTGATAGATATATAAGGATCGCAGGGACATTATATGGAATTTCACAAAAAGATCCCGGCAGTCAGCTTGGAAAGGAGCAGAGGCCATTATTCTCACAACTTTACGTTGTAGGGCGAAGATTCTCTTGGCAGCTGGCGAATGTCCCCAGATTAGTAAGCCATAGCTTAGTTGGGAATGAAAAAGAGAGAAATAGGCTTTTAGAACCACGTCAGTATTAATTTCTCGTTTTAAGTTTCTAATTAAATAGGTAGAAGATCTTAGTCCCAGCGAAGATGGGGATCAACATGAATGCCAAGGAATGTTACATGTGCGGGATTGTCGTAGTCATGTGGTCTAGTTGTTACAAGAAGGTTCTGGGATTTGCTTCCATTCAAGCATAATTTATTGCTGGTAAACCATAAGTTGGCATTGTTGATGAGGGGTTCATTTTCAGATAAAAGTAAGTTTAATTCTGAATTTGCAGTTAACAGAGTTGTATCATCAGCGTAAAGGATTGTTTTGGACTCCATGAAAAGGGAGAAGTCATTGATATAAATTAAAAATAGTAGTGGGCCGAGAACTGAACCTTGGGGGACATAAACTGGTACATAGTGTATGTACCAGTTTCAAATCCTGTTGTCACAAAATCTATGAAATCCAAAATAGCTGTTGTTGTAAATTTGCCACTTCTAAGACCAAACTGACTCTTACTTAACAAATCATTATTTTCAAAACGTTCTGCTAGCTGCTTCAGCAAAATTTTCTCCAAAATTTTTGATTGGAAAACCCTCGTAATAATATTTAGTAAGTTTATGTATTTGATTGTCCGAGGATTTAATTTGCATTGCGCGAGGAGAGAAGTAAAACTGATGAATGCAATATTGGAGACTGGGGTGGATAAGTTTGGTTGCGGTAGATGTTGCAGGCGCGATATGA
Organism: Liopterus haemorrhoidalis; assembly: GCA_963971575.1. Classification (NCBI taxonomy): domain Eukaryota; kingdom Metazoa; phylum Arthropoda; class Insecta; order Coleoptera; family Dytiscidae; genus Liopterus; species Liopterus haemorrhoidalis. The sequence goes on from OZ020611.1 coordinate 766,226, forward strand.
GACATGCAGAGCGGAGCGGAGCGGCGTGCAGCAGATAGTGTTAATTTGGCTGCGAGCGCTTCGTTGCTTCGCTCCACTCACGTGTATTGTAATGCATACAATACACGGAGTGTTAATGAATTTATCGCGCCATCATTAAACGTAGCTGCTCTCCAGCTCAACTTATTCATATATGTCACTCGCTCTAAATGCAAAACTCACTCCCCTCTCTCTTCCTCGCCCTCTCACAGACATGGATGAATCACTCAAGTTTTGTATTGTCGCATCTGTATCTCTATATGTACATATATCAGTGTGTGAATGTGTATAAAATGACTATATCTGTATATGTACCGGGTTTCTCGTTTAAAGCCTGTGTTTCATTATACTCCTTATTACACTTTCATACTTCTGACATCAAACTTTTAAAACTTTTTTCTGTAGTTTTATTGTCAGAGAGACATTCCACGCATATCTTTTGTTACCTCTCACTGCCAATATATTAATTTAATGTGACAGGTAAATATTTGATTTCACTGGTCAACAAATTTCTTTTGCTGACTTAGACCTGATACTTGTTTTTAAATAATTTTGGGGTGCTGATTTAAAAAATCTTAACAGTTTCTGCCTATCACGTCAAATTTTTGTTCTATCGTATTTTGATTTATCTACTTTAATTTCAATTGGCCAGTGAGAATAGATTTAAATGTTGGAGACCCAAACATAATACACGAACCTTTGGTGGAGTGAACAAAAATCATCCCCCCCCCCCTCTCTTCATATTAAACTGGGTCTAATGAAGCAGTTTGTACAAGCTTTGAACAAAGATGGTGACTGTTTCAAATATATATCTGAAACATTTCAAAGTCTCAGTAATGAGAAGCTAAAAGCTCGCATTTTTGAAGGACCACAAATTAGAAAATTAGTGAATGATCCACATTTCACTGTACATATGGATAATATGGAGAAGAATGCATGGCAGTTTTTCGTGACGCTTATCAAAAATTTTCTTGGGAATAAAAAAGCCGAAAACTATGTGGAGGTCGTTGAAAATTTGATTGAAAATTATCATCATCTGGGGTGCAACATGAGCGTGAAATTTTTTAAACAGTCTTTAAAAAATTTCCTGTCAATCTTGGAGCTGTTAGTAATAAACAGGGTGAACGTTTCCATTAGCATTTAAAAGAGATGGAGAGACGTTATCAAGAAAGGTGGGATGCTCACATGATGGCTGACTACTGTTGGAGTATTAAAAAAGACTTATCGGGAATGGTGCACTCCAGAAGATCTTACAAACGATCATTTAATCCTTAAATTATTTTGTATTTTTATTTTAACACCCAATGCATTAAAATGTAATTAAAACTGTTCTCATTTTCTTTCTTTCACTATAAATAAAGTTTTAAGAATATTTTCTAATTATTTAGTCCTTATTGTTCACCAAATTTGTACCAATTACAGTATCGACGTCTAAAATTAAACGATAGAAGCATTATTTGGCCGAAAATATGTATTTGTTGTAGAGCAAAAATCTGATGTGAAACGCAAAAACTGATGTGATATTTGAGTTCAGTAGCACCAAATTAGTAAGAAACAAGTCTTAGATGTAAGTCAGCAAAAATTGTGTTGACCAATGTTATCTATATCTGTAAATTTTAAAATTTTATAAAAATAAAATATTGTAAACCGGGAAAAAGTGGCTGTTGTAAACAAGTCTCCATTCGCCAGTAAATATTTAGGGTCTCAAAAACCATTCTTCAAAGAATTGAAGTTTAATCAAGATATTTTTTAGCTGTGAGAGTTGAGAGATACGGCAGTTGCGAGTTTTTCCTTTAAGAGTATTTATTTTTACAAAGCAGTTAAAAGGTTTGTGAGAGGCAGAAGGCAGTGGGCATGGGGCATTGGGCAGGGGACAGGGGGCAGTATATCAACACTCCTTACAGCTCCCCCGTGCCTCTTCACACTCCCACCACTCTCCTCCCTCAACTCTGACCTGTGTCCGAACTTCTTTTCACGCCCTTTTATCGCATTACCCTCCGCCCCGCCTCTCTTATCACAAACACACTTTCTCACGCTTTTCTTTATTTTCCCCGGGGCCGCGCGGGGGGGGGGGTTGTTTTTGTGCAGTTACTGGCTTGCCGGCCACCTTGTTAGAACTCTTTCACTTCATCCCTTTACACGACTGATCGTTTTTGCTCAAACAAAAAGCTCGCTCTCTATATATTGCTGACGTGTCGTTGCCGCAGAGAATATTTTCACTCGTGTTTTTAATGTTCAAGATGTTATTTTATACCTTGTATATACACGGATAATTGTTTTAGCCAATGTTTTTATAAAAATTGTTGGAAAATTTTTCGATAGCAACTGTCCAAATATACTGTTCATTAATGAACATAAAAATTAACTGTGGCCACCACAGGACCAACTGCCATCACAAAGTACTTGTATAAAATACATTCTAGTAGCAGAGTAGAAATAACTGGGCCTAATGTTTTCTAACAGAAATATTATTTATCATGACCATGGAAACATTACATATAAGAATTAAAAAAATAGATACTTGAAAAAAATTTCGAAAAATTTTTCAAAATTTTCATTTTATCAAAAAATGTCTCAAATAAAAGTTGTTATTTATTGCTTTTATAGTAAATTTTGTTAAATAATTTTTTTCGAAATATTTTTCTGTTATTAAATATTTGCAAAAATCTTAAAATCGACACGAGTAAACTCTCATTTCTAGTCAACCGATTTTTACCAAAAGTTGATCAACTCGTGACATTGATGTCAAAAGCTTAAATAGGAAGTTTCATAAAAATCCTTTTAGCAGAATTTACTCTGCACATGTACACAGACAGAGAGACAGACGGACGGACAGAGAGATTCTAAAAAAAATGCTTAAAAAGTTCTGGCCCGCGAATTTATTTCAGATCGATGTCCGGCCCTCGGTCTTTTGAAAGTTGCACGTGCTTGGCCTATAGTTTATTTCAAAATAAAGTCTGAAGTTTAGTAAAAAATTTGGTAAATTTGGTAATAATCAAGGCCGGTTTTTATGTAAAAACAAAAGGGCCAAAAACAAAACTTTTTATACTTTAATTTTATTTAAAGATGATATTCTTATTTAATTTTTAATTTAAATTTAAATTTTCTTTTTATATATTACGTTATTTGATTTCGCGTGATTGTTTATGAATAGCACTGTGGTATACCGTAGCGCTCTCACTTTTCAGACATACAACTAATTTATCCAAGAGACTGCTTATTAGATTTTTTTTACAGAAATAGAGTATGCTAAAAAAAAGTCATCACTGTAGAAATACAAGTGATGAGCAAAAAAAAGGTCCTCACTCCAAAAATACAAGTGATAAGCAAAAAAAAAATGTCTTCACTCCAAAAATACAAGTGATGAGCAAAAACAAAAAGGTCCTCACTGCAAAACTACAAGTGATGAGCCAAAAAATAGGGTCCTCACTCTACAAAAATACAAGTGACGAGCAAAAAAGAGTATATTCAGGTTTTTTTTTATAAAATGTAAGAGTATATAGGATATTACTTAAAAAAAATTGATGTGAAGTGTGAATTTTCACACATTTCTGGGTTTTGCAGGTATTTAGTAACTGAACGATGATTATTTGCGATGCCAAAATAAATTTTATGTCAAAATATTTTTTTATGAATTTTAATTCGAATGCCTAATACCATTATTTGAGTTTCTAAATATATGCAGTATTTTTTTTATATAGCAAAGTTCATTAAGATTTTGAAAATTGCACCTATGGCTTCCATTGGTTGCTTACATCATAAGTCCCGCCCTTTGATTTCGTCAAACATAGAATTAAATTATAATTTCAACACTTTCCACTGGTTATTAAATTTACGCTTTTAAAAATTAAATACAACATTTACCAAATATAACTAGAATTTTAACAAAATAATTTAAACAAAATAAAAATGCAAAAAAAAAAAACAAAAAATAAAATCAACAGGATTCGAACCCTAGTTTGCAAGTTAACTTATATTATTAAGCGTACGACAAATCCAACCACGCCACGAGAGCTAGTGATCTGGTATGTTACACAACATATTAAATAGTTAACATATTTTAGTTAAAAACACAAAAAATGCGTTATTTTCCGAAAACATAATCTGATCAAAAATTCCTATTGTACTATTCCGGTTCACACCAATGTACATTATTTAGAATTTTTTCAGATTTTTAGTTTAAACCATCTGGGCTACAGGGTGTGGGACAAAAAATTTTTTGCACAATTTTGGCAAAAATCGCATCAAAATAATTTATTTTGCAAAAATAAAATTTTGATCGTTAATCCACGTACTAAGGGCTTTCATTTGATACCCTACTCAGAATTTAAAAAAATATTTTGTTTTTCGATGAGCACATATTTGTTTATATTTTTAGAGGGATATGTTTTTTAGATGTTTTAGTATTTTTCTTATGTGCGGGTCAAAGAGTTGTATAAGCATACCAAATTTCAACTCTCTAGGTTTAGCCGTTTGGCTACAATTTTTACCGAACAGACAGACAGACAGACAGACAGACGACAAAATGACGGTATAAGGGTTTTTTGGTCATACCTACAAAACCCTAAAAAGTATAATACTCTAAAAAAGAGTACGTCTGGTCAGCCTACTTATATCTATAAGAGAACTCTCCTTGAGTCGCAGCCTAACGGTAACCATAGTTCTTTATTCCTGGTACGAATGCATTGGGACATTTCCAAAACTGTGAAATTAGCTACACTACGAAACGGCAAGTGCTGCATCTTGCCGAGTACGCATCAATTACTAAAATCTGAATAATTTCTCAGTATTTACAAATTATATTTAGCTAGTACGAATGCTATTACTGTAACACAATAATAATTGTAAATATAATGTTACAATGATATATTACTTTGCGTCAATTCTTAACAATCTATAACAAGAGTGTTACAAAACTTATAGGACTATTGCACAAAATCTTTTGCTTTTCTTTTACTGCAGACTAGTTCTTTTTAGGTGTCGATAGGTATCGGTAGATATTGCAATGCTTAAATTGATAGTTTTTTGAACTAAATCATTGAACATAAATGGATAGTTGTATATTTAGTGTAGTGTAGTGTAATATAGAGGTTTAATTTGCAGTAAATACAGGCGAGTCGCTGGGGAAATGTGCTGCCCACACTCACAATCCAACTTACAATTGACCCAGTCGATTCAGCAAACTTTGTGTCAAACTATTACAACTCATGTCATAGAAATCCCGCCAATTCAGTAATAGCTTGGTTAACGCATTTGATATGTTTCTAAAAAGCATCGCTGTACAGGATCATTACATTATCATCGCATAAATAGAGGTAGGAGTTACATAACATATATTTTATATATTTTATTTTTTTACTTGTATCCATGGTAAGTTACTTCGTTGTAAGTCCAAGAGTATTCAATTTCAGCAATTTCCACTGGTTACTAAATTTACGCTTTTAAAAATTAAATGCAATATTTGCCCAAATATAACTAGAATTTTAACAAAATAAAAATGCAAAAAAAAACAGAAAAACTGAAATTGCCTCGAGGCTGGATTGAACTTGAGTTTGCAAATTAGAACGCTAGTATTTTAAGCATTACACCATCGAAGCGCTCTGTTTATTGTACAACATAATATCATTAAATATTTTACATGGTCAAGCAAAAACACAAAAAATGCGTTATTTTCCGAAAACATAATCTGATCAAAAATTCCTGTTGTACTATTCCGGTTCACACAAATATACATTACTTAGAATTTTTTCAGATTTTTAGTTTAAACCATCTGGGCTACAAGGTGTGGGACCAAAATTTATTTTGCACAATTTTAGCAAAAATTATTGAAATATCGAGACACTGATGATCTCAATAATACCATGGATACATTATATTACATTATACACTATGGCAAGAGATAGAGGTTTTATACATGTATCCATGAAAATATAAAATAAGTAATAAGTGACGTGTAAATATTTCTAAAAGATAAAAATGTCATTAATAAATTATTATTAATATTTATTCACTTTCTTTAATTTGTTCAGCTTCAGCTATACTATTTATAATAACAAAAATCGCGTCAAAATAATTTATTTTGCAAAAATAAAATTTTGATCGTTAATCCACGTACTAAGGGCTTTCATTTGATAGCCTACTCAGAAATTAAAAAAAATATATTCTTTTCGGTGAGCACATTATTGTATATATTTTTAAGGGGATATGTTTTTTAGATGACTATTTAGATACTGTTTGGTATTTTTCCTACGTGCGGGTCAACGAGTTGTATAAGCATGCCAAATTTCAACTCTTTTTACCGAACAGGCAGACAGACAGACAGACAGACAGAAAGAAAGACAGACAGACAGACAGACAGACGACAAAATGACGGTATAAGTGTTTTTTGGTCATACCTACAAAACCCTAAAAATGGGCCTTATAAAATGGTTGTTATACAAGGTGTCTCAAAAGAAATTTTATATTTAGTGGATCGATAAAAAAAAAGTAATCCGTATATAGAAAAAATGTTTATTAATTATTAAAATACACTTTTTGGGGATTTATTTCTTAAAAATAATATCGTCTAAATGTAGACCCTCGCGTTCTCGGCACTTGACGGATATTTTCTTTCAAATGCGCCAGTGAAGTCGGTTTATTGGCGTAAACTTTAGATTTAAGATAACCCCATAGGAAAAAGTCCATAGGGGTTAAATCTGGACTGCGTGGAGGCCAATTTATGTCACCTCTCCGGGAGATCAATTTGCCTGAGAATTAAGCCTCTGACTGGAATCTTGGGGCTTTAATTCTTGCACCAATTGAATTTTGTAGGGGTGCAGCTTTAGGTCTTTGTGAATAATGCGATGTAATGATGATCTATGCACATTTAAAGCACTTGCGCGCTTCCGAATTGAAAGGTTCGGGTCGTCACGAACAGACTGATTAACATTCTCCACGTTTTCTACCGTTCTTGATGACCTAGGTCACCCGGATTTTGATTTATCCAGCGTTGTACCAGTCTCTTCAAACTTTTTAACCCAATGTCGAATGAGAGGAATGCTTGGCGCATCATTTAAGTGGCGAAAACCTCGAATACTGCAGAATTTTCTACGCGCTACAGTCGCCGAATCACCGTTTTTGTAAAACTCTCGCACGCATAACGCGCGGTCTTCTCCCGAGGAACGCTCCATAGCGACTGAATTCCCAAGAGCCAGGCTACCGATTGACATAACCCCCGCGCCCCTCGGATACGTTGCGTTCATGCAGTAAGCTAAATAAATATAAAATTTCTTTTGAGACACCTTGTACTTTTTTGACCAATGCTATTATGAAATTTTTCTGATTTTAACTGTTTATCATTTTTCTGTCTGATTCTATTACTATGGTTTATTGAATTTTCAGGACTTACATTTTCATGAGTAATTATCAGTGTTTTAATTATGTATATTAATTTGATATCAGGTAAATTTAATTCTTTGTATAGTTTTTCTGTTGGGTAGTAATATATATATTTTTTTAAATTAATTTTAAAATTCTATTTTGAATCGACTGGAGTGTTTTTACATTATTATTGTATATGCTACCCCAGGCAATTATGCTATAATTTAAAATTGATTCAATCAGAGATTTGTATACTTGTATTTTAGAGAGAAAATATCACGTATTATATAAAATTTATGAAAAAGTCCTCTTACTCTTTTTCTTAGATCTTGACAATGTATATCCCATTTAAGATGTTGGTCAATGATTAGGCCTAAATATCTGATAAAATCAGTTTTTTTTTATACTATTAGTACTTCCAAAAATGTTTAATGTTTTATTAGTTGGTTGCCCTGTTGATTATACCTACAAAATTGATTATACCTACAAAACTTAAAAAACACCTTGGCTGGGGTGTGTAGTGGGTGCAAAAGATTATTTCGAAGGAAACCAATTTAATTTAGAATGGATTTTATTAATTAAGTTAGTCGGTAGTCCGGGCATTTTTCTTCCAACTTAGGACCGCTTTTACAAACCTCGGGTACGTAGCGGTATAACTATCTAAGGTATAAGTTTATTCCGATGTTTATTCCAACGTTCGCTTTTACAATGCATTTTTTATTCTCGGATAGTTATCCATGGTTTTATTGTAAATAAAATAAAGTTGGTATTGTTTGACACATAAACTGACATATTAGAAAAGTCATATTTTAAATTGACATATTATTAACAACACATTTGAGCATATTCGACACAGATAATTATTTTATTGTGCTATATCTACCGCGTTAGTGTCAGCCTCTTGTGTGCAAATATTCATAAAACCGCCCTTTAATAGAATCGAGGTCAAATACCGCCCATGTGTAAATTTTCATAAGATCACCCTCTACTAATAGAATTCTATTAGAATCTATACCAAATACCGTCCCTTTGATGAGCCGCTCGTGTGCGGCGCAAACTGTACTATTTATGTACTGTAATCCCTTGTCACCGCGGTGCTTAAGTTCCACTAACATACTGTGGACAAAATAACGCGAATAATAAGATTAAGCATATACATATTATGTACAATTGTGGACTGCCAAAATTGTAACAACCAGTTCTTTCAAGCGTAAAATTTCACTAATTAATAACAGGAGTATTTTTTTTTTTCAGTGTATAACAACATTAACAACCTGTTCGCATTTTGAAAAATATATAAATAAATAACAACCGGTTCATTCGAACTGGCTCCAGCCCAATACTGCATATATACATACATATACAAAAACTAGCATTATGTGAACATAGTGTGGAAGGGATGATAGTGGCCAGATAGATTCGAAACGCTCAAAGTGCTAGGAGCATATTTCAGCGGTAATCGGCTGCTACTGTTCATTGCTACGCTTTTAAAAAATAAATTAAATTATTATTTCACAACTGCGTGTAATCAAAACTGCTGAAAAAAATACAAAGATAACGAGGGATAGCGTACTATTATTATTTCGTATGGCAATGTTTCAGTTTTAGAGATTTTAAGGTCGCGACTAGCGTCCTCTGACATGTAGTAGCCGAGACCACCGTGCCCTGTGAAGCTTGTCCCATATTTTCGAAAACTAATTCAGAGATACAGGCATTCATTGTAAAAAATCTGAGCCTATAGTTGCAACAGCCAAGTTTTTTTTTTTTTAATCTTTGTGCCCATACTAGGTCGATCTCATGATTCCACACTTTCAAAGCAAGTGAGCCAACCACTACGCTGCTACAACCACAATTATATAACTGTAATAAAAATTCAAATAAAACGTTATAATGTGACATTTATCATATGTCAATTTATTTTTTTTACCGTTGCTGGGTAACAAATACTATTCGCCAATCAGAGCAAGGGTATAAACTTATACTGCCCTTTATCTGAAGTGTCGTTGGCCAGATAAGATATTCTGGTGTTTATTCCGATGTTTATCCTATCTGAGCTTTATCCGAGCATTGTAAAAGCGATTTTTTGACTTTATACCGGGAATAGCGTTATCCGAGCTTTATCCAACGATTGTAAAAGCGGCCCTTAATTATTTGAATATACCATAAATAGAGTAAATGTGTGATATTAAATGTTAATTGAAAATAAAGGGTGTTTTTTTTAGAGGTATAGAACTTTAAATTGCAATAAAACAACGATGGATTATTCGATTGACATGAATTTTTTTTTATTCGAAAGATAATCTTGTGGCATTACATTTTAAATATGATTTCTGGCATATGACCGCCACGGCTGGCTCGGATGTAGTCCAATCTGGACGTCCAATTTTCGATGACTTTTTCCAACATTTGTGGCCGTATATCGGCAATAACACGGCGAATGTTGTCTTCCAAATGGTCAAGCGTTTGTGGCTTATCCGCATAGACCAATGACTTTACATAGCCCCACAGAAAGTAGTCCAGCGGTGTTAAATCACAAGATCTTGGAGGCCAATTCACAGGTCCAAAACGTGAAATTAGGCGGTCACCAAACGTGTCTTTCAATAAATCGATTGAGGCACGAGCTGTGTGACATGTTGCGCCGTCTTGTTGGTATGATTTAATGTAATGCCACAAGATTATCTTTCGAATAAAAAAAAATTCATGTCAATCGAATAATCCATCGTTGTTTCATTGCAATTTAAAGTTCTATACCTCTAAAAAAAACACCCTTTAGTTTTAAATGTAATTATTGGGGACACATTTAACAAGTCCAGTTGACACCGCATACATATGTCGCATGGGTGTCATATGTCATATGTCATATGAGTGGGTGTCCGTATGTCTGTGTGTGCCAATCGATACAAGTGACAATGTGGAGTGGCCGCTGGGAAATAATCGCGGCTGCATTACCGGCTGAGGCTTTCCCGATGCCGTCTCCCAGAGGACCTTCAGCCCCCCCCCCCCATCATCAAACAGTGGGTCTAAACAGGGGGCCAGTGATATCATTACTTATAGTTGGCCTCTCTAACACTCCGGTATATTAACTGCAGTTTTTAATATCCTCATATGTGAAATTTCTGAAGTTTGTGCAGTTTTAAAGTAATTAACAATGTGGTGGTTGATGCACTGAACTATGTTATATGGCCGAAGTCCATATGAGTGCAACGTAAACTTTGTTCAACATCATAATTAAAAGCGCGATAACGTATGGAAGCTTATTATGGTTTCGAGCACCATGCGACCATAGAAATCTGTTCACGAGGATGGATTTCTGGCAAAGGTCAACGGGTGGAATAGAGAAGACAAAGAACACAGAGATGGAATGAAGCAAGATTACAAGGGTCAGTAAAAGATACAGTGACCTTTTTAGCGTTTTGTAGGTATGACCAAAAAACCCTTATACCGTCATTTTGTCGTCTGTCTGTCTGTCTGTCTGTCTGTCTGTCTGTTCGGTAAAAATTGTAGCCAAACGGCTAAACCTAGAGAGTTAAAATTTGGCATGCTTATACAACTCTTTGACCCGCACATAGGAAAAATACTAAAACATCTAAAAAACATACCCCCCTAAAAATATAAACAAATATGTGCTCATCGAAAACAAAAATATTTTTTTTAAATTCTGAGTAGGGTATCAAATGAAAGCCTTTAGTACGTGGATTAACGATCAAATTTTAATTTTTGCAAAATAAATTATTTTGAAGCGATTTTTGCCAAAATTGTGCAAAAAAATTTTTGTCCCACACCCTGTAGCCCAGATGGTTTAAAGTAAAAATCTAAAAAAATTTTAAGTAATGTATATTGGTGTGAACCGAAATAGTACAACAGGAATTTTTGATTAGATTATGTTTTCGGAAAATAATGCATTTTATGTGGTTTTTGGTTCACAAAGTGCAAAAGTTATACCAATGTAAGACACTCATATGCAAGGCGTTCGATAGCTTAATGGGTTAGAGCACTGCTGGTAAACGAAGGGTTTCGAGTTCGAGTACGGAGTGAATTTTATTTTTTCCGTTTTTTTTTTTGCATTTTTATTATGTTGAAATAATTTTGTTAAAATTCTAGTTATATTTTGACAAACGTTGTATTTAATTTTTAAGAGCGTAAATTTAATAACCAGTCTTATATGATTAACAGACGATAAATTATTTTAAAAATATCGTTCATTTTGCCGAGATTACTACAAAGTAAAATTTGTCCTACACACTCAGCATACCGCCTTCACTTATTATATACCTGCGAAACCCTGAAATGTGTGAATATTCACACTTCACATCAATTTTTTTCTTCGTGGTATTGTTATTTGAGTGCAACGTGTTTAAGCGTTAGTGGCGATTTTTGAAAAGTGCGATTTACTGGAGTAGCAATGCAACATAAAATTTTGCGTGAAGCTGGGGAAAACTTTCCCAGAAACGTTTCAACGTTTGAAACAAGTTTAAGGAGATGGTACTCTGGGTTGTACGCAATGTTACGCATGGTTTTCACGATTTAAAAGTGGTCGTCAGTCAATTTAAGATGATTCTCAACCAGGAAGGCCTTCGACTTCAACTGATGACCTCAACGATCAGAAAATCAACAATCTGGTGAGTGCAAATCGCCGATTGACTATCAGAGAAATTGTACAAGAGATTAGCATCTCAACTGGGTCATGCCATGAAATTTTGACTGAATAATTGAACATGCATCGAGTTGTAGCAAAATTTGTTTTTTGTTTGATGACCGAAGAGCAGAGAGAAAATCGAGTGGACGTTTCTTGGCAACTCCTTGAACAAGCCAATGACGATGACACATTCCAAAGTTTTGCCCAGTTTCACCCAAAATTTTACGTTGCATCGTTGATCCAGAAAATCGGCGCTAACACTTAAACACGTTGCACTCAAATAACAATACCAGGAAAACTTATCGAGATATCAACAATCCAAGAACATGGGGTTACAGCGGAGGTTATGCATGACGCAATGCTGCCAACCGCATATCACTAAATATCCCATTTGGCGCGTAATTCAAAATGTTCAATTATTTTCTGAACAGACCTCGTATGTAGTGTTACCACATGTCCCTATAGGAGCGAAACAGTCTCAGTTTAAAAATTTTCTATCGTTGTCCCATGCGATTTAAAAATGTTTTTTAGGGTTTTGTAGGTATGAGCAAAAAACCCTTATACCGTCATTTTGTCGTCTGTCTGTCTGTCTGTCTGTCTGTCTGTTCGGTAAAAATTGTAGCCAAACGGCTAAACCTAGAGCGTTGAAATTTGGCATGCTTATACAACTCTTTGACCCGCACATAGGAAAAATACTAAAACATCTAAAAAACATACCCCCCTAAAAATATAAACAAATATGTGCTCATCGAAAACAAAAATATTTTTTTTAAATTCTGAGTAGGGTATCAAATGAAAGCCCTTAGTACGTGGATTAACGATCAAATTTTTATTTTTGCAAAATAAATTATTTAGATGCGATTTTTGCCAAAATTGTGCAAAAAATTTTTTGTCCCACACCCTGTAGCCCAGATGGTTTAAACTAAAAATCTAAAAAAATTCTAAGTAATGTATATTGGTGTGAACCGAAATAGTACAACAGGAATTTTTGATCAGATTTTGTTTTCGGAAAATAACGCATTTTTTGTGGTTTTTGGTTCACAAAGTACAAAAGTTATACCAGTGTAAGACACTCATATGCAAGGCGTTCGATAGCTTAATGGGTTAGAGCACTGCTGGTAAACGAAGGGTTTCGAGTTCGAGTACGGAGTGAATTTTATTTTTTCCGTTTATTTTTTTTTGCATTTTTATTATGTTGAAATTATTTTGTCAAAATTCTAGTTATATTTTGACAAACGTTGTATTTAATTTTTAAGAGCGTAAATTTAATAACCAGTCTTATATGATTAACAGACGATAAATTATTTTAAAAATATCGTTCATTTTGCCGAGATTACTACAAAGTAAAATTTGTCCTACACACTCAGCATACCGCCTTCACTTATTATATACCTGCGAAACCCTGAAATGTGTGAATATTCACACTTCACATCAATTTTTCTTCTTCGTGGTATTGTTATTTGAGTGCAACGTGTTTAAGCGTTAGTGGCGATTTTTGAAAAGTGCGATTTACTGGAGCAGCGATGCAACATAAAATTTTGCGTGAAGCTGGGGAAAACTTTCCCAGAACCGTTTCAACGTTTGAAACAAGTTTAAGGAGATGGTACTCTGGGTTGTACGCAATGTTACGCATGGTTTTCACGATTTAAAAGTGGTCGTCAGTCAATTAAAGATGATTCTCAACCAGGAAGGCCTTCGACTTCAACTGATGACCTCAACGATCAGAAAACCAACAATCTGGTGAGTGCAAATCGCCGATTGACTATCAGAAAAACTGTACAAGAGGCATCTCAACTGGGTCATGCCATGAAATTTTGACTGAATAATTGAACATGCATCGAGTTGCAGCAAAATTTGTTCCTTGTTTAAAGACCGAAGAACAGAAAGAAAATCGAGTGGACTGTTGTCGGCAACTTCTTAAACAAGCCAATGACGATGAAACATTCCAAAGTTTCCCCCAGTTTCACGCAAAATTTTACGTTGCATCGTTGATCCACAAAATCGCCACATACTTAAACACGTTGCACTCAAATAACAATATCACAAAACTAAACGAGATATCAACAATCCAAGAACATGTGGGTACAGAAGAGGTTATGCATGACGCAATACTGCCAACCGCATATCACTAAATAATCCCGTTGGCGCGTGATTCAAAATGTTCGATTATTTTCTGAACAGACCTCGTATGTAGTATTACCACATGACCAGTGGCGGCTGAGACAGGGAGGCGCTGGGACAGTGACCTCCTAAAAATTTTTAGTAAAAAAGCTAAATTTAATACTTTATTTATACTTCTTTAAAATTGCATTAAAGTAGCTAGATATATCTGCATATTTTTATTTTTATTATTTCTTATTCAAAGATTTTTCATATAAATGTTAGATTTAAAAAATTTAAATCAAGACAACAACGCTCGGGTGGACACTCCACGGAGTGTCCCAAGATACAACGTTGCCACATGCAATATCTAATGTTCTTATCTACATATGTAGCAAAAATTTACTAGTAACGACAACAGCGGCGAAGGTTAGTGTTGTATGTATTAGTGAATTACGGCCGGTGTCCCGTAGCTTAGTTCGGTCGTTGTGATTTGTGACAAGTATTTAAACGTGAAAATGAATCGAATGAAGCACCTTAGTTTTATTAAAATATACTGTATAATTTAATAAAACTAACGTGCTTAGCTATGAAACAAAATTATTAATAAAAAATCAGCTGTGGCCACCACAGGACCGACCGCCATTATAAAGTACTTGTATAAAATATATTCTAGCAGCAGAGTAGAAATAACTTGGCCTAATATTTTCTAAGAGAGATATTATTTATCATGACCATGGAAATGTTACATATAAGTATGAAAATTTGAGTCTTTTTATACAAAAATTTACAAAAATTTACGACAAATTTTTCGAAATTTTTCGTGTCATCAAAAAACATCTCAAATAAAAGTTATTAGTTATTGCATTTATAGCAACTTTTGTTAAATAAATTTTTTCGAAATATTTTTCTGTTGCTAAATATTCGCAAAAATCTTAAAATCGACACTCCCATTTTTAGTCGATTACCTTTTTTTAGCTTTTTACCAAAAGTTGATCAACTCGTGCCATTGAGGGCAGAAGCTTAAATATGAAGTTTCATAAAAATCCTTTTAGCCGAATTTGCTCTACACGTGTACACAGACAGACAGGCGGAAGGACGGACAGACGGACGGACAGATGTACAGACGGACGGACAGACAGACCGACAGACATCATGCTAAAAATAGTCAAAACGTTATGCAGGAACCTCAATTCGTGGAGATCCATCGAAATCTCGAAATCGGTATGATCACAATACCTCCCTTATATATGTTGGCGGTCGGTAAAAATATGGGTCCTCATCGGCCAAAATTGAATATTTCCCAACAGGATAAAAATGGAAATAGAACATTTAATAGAAAGTTTAGTGAAAAACAATATTTAAATACAAGTTGGTTGTGTGGATATGATAAATAAAATGTTTTTTTTTTTTGTTTCGTGTGTTTGATTTGCTCATCAGACGCATATGAAATAAAGACAGTATTGACCATAAATCTTAATAAAAGTGCCAGATTTGTCAGTTTTTCTAGTTGCAGAACATATTTTCAGGTATTTTTTATTTATTTACTTTTTTCTCGTATAACTATATTTTAATAGATATATATGGGAAAAAAAGTGTCCCCCCAAATATTTTACTCACCAGCCGCTACTGCACATGACCCTATACGAGCTAAACAGTCTCAGTTTAATAATTTTCTTCCGTTGTCCCATGCGATTTAAAAATGCTTATTTTAATAAACTGTCACAAAAAAGGTTACGGCATACACGCAGCAAAATCAATTAAGGAGAGGAGAATTAATTATAGAAGTAAATTACAGACGAGACGACCTCGTTTATGTTCCTATAAAGTGAAATTCAATATTCTCTGTACGCCATTGGTTTATATGTATCAGCATATATGTATGTGTGTAATTTGTTTTTCATAATAACAAAATCCCTGAATATGATTAATGTATGAAATGATACAATATAATAGAGGCCCCTGCAGTGTTATTTGTTCCATGTACAGGTAGGTATACCGGCGGGGCGGTTGGCTGGTGACGGGCTCAAATGTGATTTAAATGTATATTCAGCGTTCAGTGGGACGAGAGGCAAACATTTGCAATGCGCGATGGTAATGACAATATCCAAATGACAGGTAGTTGCGACTCACACGCTGAATCCAAATGAATTGTGACGGCGCTGAAGAAATTCTAACTCATTGGCAATCCGACAGAGGCGCTCGCAGTAATTTAGTTAATGTCACAGCACGCTAGTGACATGACACATACAATGTCAATAACTATTATGTAACATATTGATCAGGCACTGCTTATTTCCGTCCCGCATAAATATACTGTATTGTCAGAAGTACACGGGGCCGCATCGCGCGCTTAAGGGGGGGGGGTATGGTCAGAGCAGCACATTTTATACCCATTTTCAAGATTTTTTTTTAGAAAACTGTTAATAGTAACTTGATTGGGATAATATATATAGTAAAGAACAACCTATGAAGAGTATCCAAAAAAAATTTTATTGAAAAATATCGAAAATTAAGCTCGTGACATGAATTTGAAATTTTCGTTCAGGACAAAGAGTTGATTTGCGGTGAGACACATAACTAATGACTGGATCATCTAAAACAAAAAAACCAAAAATATTTCGTTAGTTTATGAGTTTCTTGAGGTAACGCTGTCGAGTTTTTTCAAATATCTAGATTATTTAATTTTTGGTATAAGTTTGAAGTCAAAAAACGAAAAAAAATTTTTTTTTCGAAATTTCTGTTTTCAGTTGTAAACCTGTGGCGAAGGAAACCTCCGCTAGACTTACCCTCCCATAAAAAAAAAATAAAATAAAAAATATAAATTAAAAAAAATAAATTAAATATTTAGATAAATCTTCAAAAATACATCAAATTATGTTCTATACAAATTTTTGTTCAAGGCTTGCTTTACTAGTTACGAATTAATTATCATGACCATGGAAACGTTATATATAAGTATGAAAAAATTGAGACTTTAAATTTGAAATAATTTTACAAAAATTTTTCGAAATTTTTCGTTTTATCAAAAAACGTCTCAAATAAAAGTTATTAGTTATTGCATTTATAGTAACTTTTGTTCAATAAATTTTTTCGCAATATTTTTCTGTTGTTAAATATTCGCAAAAATCTTAAAATCGACACGAGTAAACTCCCACTTCTAGTCAACCGATCTTCATAGAAAACAATAGCGTTCTTCCCATTTAATAGAAGAATTTTTTAGTACCAGAACGAATTCTCTAAGTTGAACCGTTCTTGAGTTATCGTGTATACACACAGACACACAGACACACAGACACACACACACAGACACACACACACACACACACACACACACACACACACACACATATGGACGGCACTTCGAAAATAGGTTTTTTGGATTCCCTGGACCATGAAACGTGGTCATCAGTCAAAATCTCGACATCAAAAATTTTCGCGATTACAATACTTGCCCCTTATATATTAAGGTCGGGCAAGTAAAATTACCTCAAGAAACTCATAAACTAACGAAATATTTTTGGGTTTTTTGTTTTAGATGATCCAGTCATTAGTTGTGTGTCTCACCGCAAATCAACTCTTTGTCCTGAACGAAAATTTCAAATTCATGTCACGAGCTTAATTTTCGATATTTTTCAATAAAAATTTTTTTGGATACTCTTCATAGGTTGTTCTTCACTGTAGGTATTATCCCAATCAAGTTACTATTAACAGTTTTCTAAAAAAAAATCTTGAAAATGGGTATAAAATGTGCTGCTCTGACCATACCCCCCCCCCTTAACATTATTAAAGTGCCTGTCCATTTGTGAGTAAATAGTGGCGAGAACCTCTCGATAGCAGTTACTCGCCAATGGACACACCTCTGAGAGTAACTCGCGGAAAGTGACGAGTTACTCTCTGAGAGCTAACTTCTCTCAATGTACTCGCTAGTGGACACGTCTTCCCCACCCTCTCAGATAGTAGCTCGCCAAATACGAACTGTGTTCGAATTCTGAAAGTGCTTTCGAGAGCTGTCTGCTTATATTTCTGCTACAAGATGTCAAAAAATTGGTCACAGGACGAAATAAAAAAAGTTAATCGACTACGAAGTCCGGGAAATTTTGTGGAACGTGAATTGTGCCGATTACCGTAACAGAATGAAAAAACATAATGTGTTTTACAGAATGTTCCCAAAAGGAGGGCTGAATTGAAGATTTACTATTTATAATTTATTCAGTTCATATATCAGCACCTCAGAGGTAACTTGTATTAAGTCACGAATGATAAACAGCTCAGAAAAGACGATTTAAGATTGTTTACTTCCTTGCGTTGATCGACTTGATACAGTTTTAAAGCAACGTATATTGAAACTGGCTAGAGCTATAGTTCCAAATTATTTTCCAATCGACGGACTATGAAGTATTAAGTCACTTGACACTAAAATGTCATTTCTGATAAAAATGTGACTTGATACAGTTTACCTCTAAGGTGCTGATATAGTACATAGTTTTAAGTTCATGAAAGAATCACCTTTACGCTGTCTCCCTGGAATTTTCAACTGTCTTTGTGCCATTACAGGGCAGCATAATTGCAAAAGGCTACGATTACGATATCCTTACAAAATTACCTACATTATTCGCACTTATCAATTTTAATACGCAAACGGTCACGAGTCGCTAATAAAATTCGTTAGCCGAATCCCAATTCGTTAGCTTCGGTAATAACATTGAAAAAAAAAATCGTTAGCCAAATTATTCCTAGCTGAGGTATGAAATTTTTTTTCATATTTCATGAAATTTATAATTTTATTATAAACATTCGCCGTAAATATTATTATTATTATTATTATTACAAAAAGTAGAGCAGAAGCATAGGCTTGTAATGCTCAAAGAAAAAAAACCAGTGGCGAAGGAAGACCTCCGCTAAACTTGCCCTCCCATAAAAAAAATAATAATAAAAAAAAATTCATAATTTTTTTTTTAATTTAAAAAAAGATTTAGGTAAATCTTCAAAAATACATCAAATTATGTCCTATACAATTTTTTGTCCAAGGCTTGGTTTACTAGTTACGAATTTTTTTAAATTTTAATGTTTAATAACTTCCGTTTCCGGTTTCGGATTTTAATAAAAAACAATAGGGTTCTTCCCAATTATTAGGAGAATTTTTTAGTACCAGAACGAACTCTTTAAGTTAAACCGTTTTTGAGTTATCGTGTATACACACAGACACACAGACACACAGACCCACAGACACACACACATACGGACGGCACTTCGAAAATAGGTTTTTTGGATTCCCTGGATCATGAAACGTGGTCATCAGTCAAAATCTCGACATCGAAAATTTTCGCGATTACAATACTTGCCCCTTATATATTAAGGTCGGGCAAGTAAAAATTACATAATTATACTTACAAACTAGAAAATAATATATAATACAATTTTTTTACAAATTTATGAGTGACATATAACATTATACCATAAATAATATTTAAAATAATCGAAATAATCGAAAAATAATAAAAATTTAAAATATCTTGATGTATTTTCTATTTTAAGTTTGCTTGTTATTTTTGAGCCCATCAATGGGGGCCTCAGGCGGCAATCCAGTCCACCCGCCGCTAATCCGCCACTGCGTAAAGCTTCTCCGGTTGCAGAGTTATGACTGAAAAAGTAGCGAAAAAACTTTTCTCCCTTTTGAAGTTTGCTACGGATATTACTTCGCTGATTTCGCCGTTCGGTCACAATTTCTACCATCCCGGGATTACATAGTTAATAACTTTAACTAATACAAAAACTAGAGTTGGGCAGTTGTTGAGCATCTACAAGAGAGCTGCGGTTGCCTGAGAAGGTAAAAGTTGTCGTTACGAGTTGCGAAGCCGGGATCAGGATATTGAATTCTTAAGTCGACCAGCACAAAGCAGGATTATCCTTTCCTTGGGTCACTCCTCTCATTACACTAATAATATATATTATAATAGATACACAGGTATAATACGATGAGATTGTTGTAAAATTCATTAGTTTTGTATTTCCATAAATTGATATAGTGTGTATTTTTACTCATTTCAGCATTTTGTAAGTAACTACACCTTTGTTGTTTTTCAGAATAGATCAATTGTATTTCAGATTAGTCAATTTGATTTCAGAAAATGTCAATTGTAATTCCGATTTGTCAATTTGATTTCAGAAAATAACAAATGTATTTCATATTAGTCAGTTTAATTTCAGAAAGCATCAATTGTATTTCAGATTAGTCAATTGTAATTCAGAAAATGTCAATTGAAATTAAGAAAATATCAAATGTATTTCAGAAATCGTAAATTGTAATTCGGAAAATGTCAATTTTTTTAATTACAAAATACAATTGACTAAAATTCACGTCCATAAACTTATACCTGATTTATACACTGCTTAGCTTAACGTAAATGGACATAATAAACATAACTTTCATTTAATTAATAATAATTTTCATTTTTATTGATAAAACCATTTTCACAACAAAAAAATTGATGTGAAGTGTGAATTTTTACACATTTCAGGGTTTTGCAGGTATTTAATAACTGAATGATGATTATTTGGGATGCCAAAACAAATTATATGTCAAAATATTTTTTTATGAATTTTTATTTGAATGCCTAATACCATTATTTAAGTTTCTAAATATGTGCAGTATTTTTTTTACATAGCAAGGTTAATTAAAATTTTGAAAATTGCGCCTATAGCTTCTATTGGTTGCTTAAATTATTAGCCCCGCCCTCTGATTTCGTATACATCAAACAGAATTAAATTATAATTTCAACACTTCCCACTGGTTATTAAATTTACGCTTTTAAAAATTAAATGCAACATTTACCAAAATATAACTAGAATTTTGACAAAATAATTTAAACAAAAGAAAACTGCAAAAAAAAAATTAAAATTGACAGGAATCGAACTCTAGTTTGCAAAAAAAGTTACCTGTTTGACAAATTAGAAAACCAATGACTAAACGCACATCGCTATGATCGCTGACGTATCAACCTGGTTACATAGCGAATTAAATATTTAACATATTTTGGTTAACAACACAAAAAATGCATTCTTTTCCGAAAACATAATCTGATCAAAAATTCCTGTTGCACTATTCCGGTTCACACCAATGTACATTACTTAGAATTTTTTCAGATTTTTGGTTTAAACCATCTGGGCTACAGGGTGTGGGACGAAATTTTTTTTGCCCAATTTTGACAAAAATCGCCTCAAAATAATTTATTTTGCAAAAATAAAATTTTGATCGTTAATCCACGTACTAAGGGCTTTCATTTGATACCCTATTCAGAATTTTAAAAAAATATTATTTTTTTTCGATGAGCTCATATTTGTTTATATTTTTAGGGGGATATGTTTTAGTATTTTTCCTATGTTCGGGTCAAAAAGTTGTACAGGTATGCCAAATTTCAACTCTCTAGGTTTA
Organism: Liopterus haemorrhoidalis; assembly: GCA_963971575.1. Classification (NCBI taxonomy): domain Eukaryota; kingdom Metazoa; phylum Arthropoda; class Insecta; order Coleoptera; family Dytiscidae; genus Liopterus; species Liopterus haemorrhoidalis. Next base: position 787,774 of record OZ020611.1, read on the forward strand.
GCCGTTTGGCTACAATTTTTACCGAACAGACAGACAGACAGACAGACAGACAGACGACAAAATGACGGTATAAGGGTTTTTTGGTCATACCTACAAAACCCTAAAAATGAACATCTGTAAAACGATGAGAAATTTTTAAATGCAGTACTAATCCGATTATAGTTTTTAGCATATTTCTATATGATTACAAAAATTCCACACCAAAGTATTAGCATTAATACACTATTTGTATTATTAAAATCATTACCTGTTTCATTTAATGGGCTGGTTTGCTCTTTTATCGAGTAGCCCAATTTTTTTAAACTGCCTCCTCAAGTTGTAATACGTTGAAAATATTTGTGAAGTCCTCCAGATACTAATGTTCGGATACAGTACATTATTGCACTTATTTGCTTATTAAACACAGCGCAGAAACTATCAACAGGTATAAAAACATCAACCACTAACAAGCCTACGCCATATTGTTCCGAGCTCAAAACGCATGTGCAAAGCATATACGTCACATACCTGGATGACTAACATCATTTGTTGGATGCACAAAATTATTCAGTATGTTATATACATTTGTTTCACCTGGACTCATACATTTGTCGTAGCAATAAATTTAATTTGTAACCTTAACTTACTCTGGCAAAAACTTGGCCAAGTAAAATATTTTACTTGATGGAACAATGTCATTTTTCTCCGTGTATTTGCCGGCCTTGGTTATAGCCTACTAAGCCCTGTGGTAAATCCACCAGTGACAGCACGGCACTGTTGTGTATTACCGATTATTGAGAACAGCAGAAATGTTGCTTATAGTGAAATACAAGATCACGCTCAGCAGCAGAATAGAATATCTTGAAAGTAAGACTGTTGTATCTATCTGGCTGGTTAAAGGTTAGAGCTGTGCGGAGGCAGGGGGTGGAACAGAAGATGCCTCCTCTCTTCCTCTCCCTCTCCCTCACTCTCTCTCTCTCTCCGAGAGTACGGAGATGTGTCCGTGGGAACAGAGAGAGGACAGGTGCTCGGTCTGTAGACAGCCCCGCATACCACGGCCCGAGTTATTTGCGGCTTTTTCGAATACCACGCGCTCTCCGCATTCTTTAAATAAATTATATGCTTTAGATATTTCTTAATTACATCATACATTTCAACATTTCATTCTCAACAAATACAATACACACATACACACCCACACACAAGAGACACACTGACACACCTATCAAAACATATCTCTCCACAAACTGAAATTAGTTCCTGACATTTCAAGTGCCGGGTCACGCAAACATGACCTGACTAAACATCTGTGAGTATATACCCTGCTCGAAATACAGAAATAATAATAAAATCACGTGAATGACTAAAGTCGCTACCCTATTGGCTGTCGTATAAAATTAAGTGCTCAACATCCAACGAACGACGAAAATATTTCAACGGTTCGACCAAAATATCACATGATCATCGCATGAATACTTCTTCTTGGTTCCGAACAGAGTATAGTATCTTTATTTTCAACATTTCAACATATAGTGCGTTCGAAGGTGAGTTTGCAGTATAGCTCTTATGGCAAATGGGAGCGGTGTTGCCAAATGTTGTAAAAGTGTCAAATGTGTCAATTATGATAATATGAAAAACTCGTATGATTTACAAAAATCAACTCTTATAAAACTCAAAATAACACTCAACAAAAACAAATGGCCATTTGTAGAATACTGCGTCTTCACAGATCAGCGCGTTTTAGAGCTGGCAACGTCGATAAGCAAGAAAAGGATAGTGTCATTGTGTAAACCCATTAGAGAGTATGAAAAAGAACTACTCCATATGCCCTGTACTGCAAACTCACCTTTGAACGCACAATAGCTGCAATGTATAAGTCGATCCAGATGTGCGTATTGTAAGATATGTAATGTTTCGCCTAAGATAGCTTTTTACTCTTTTATCCTTTATTCTTTATATAGGTCACCTTGACTTTACAAACCAATTAATAAAATATGACGCAAGTGCCGGTATTTGTTTTTTGTAACCACGAATATATCTGTTTGTGGTATTCAACATTCTGGACTAAAATTGAAATAGCGGTTGAGTCATATAATTTTCATGAGACTCTGCCATACTCGTATAAATCATATCCAAATAAACACATGTAAAATTCATTCGCCAGCTCACAACTTGTGTGTTGAATAAAAATTTAATGTTGATTAAATAATCCGGTGTTGTGATGTGTTGTCTGCAGGAAGAGGAGGAGGAGGAGAGCCATAACTCAGGAGAGACAGAGGTGCTCTGATTAGATGCACACTGGAGCAGGAAACGCAAACTTCCTCCCGCCGAACTTGGCGTCTAGACGCGACTGACGCTGCATTCATAACTAACGTGTTCATTGCCTAACTTTTGCTTTAATTTACTTATAATTTTAAAGGACCTCCAACAACTTTAGATTAGTATACTGTATAATAAACGGTTTACAACGTCTAGCCTCCTGGCGAGCTAACACACAATTTAAGAAGAGCTAAAAGTTGGAAAATTCCCATCATTTACTTTTGTAAGACACGTAACGAAAATAACAATATGTCTATCGTTATATTTCGTTAGAAACCAACAATACCTCATAGCAAAAAAAATTGACGTGAAGTCTGAATTTCCACACATTTCAGGATTTTGTAGGTATTTAATAAGGTAAAGAGGCCAGAAGAATGCTGGATGTTTAGGACTTTTTTTTTTCTATAAGTCCATCAATATCAACAGTTTTTGATAATTACTTTTATTCTTTAATTTCCCAGCAAACATTTTTATACGGGCCAGTACTGGTAAAGCACATACTCCCCGGAATTAAAAGTAATGGGCCAGTACCCCGGTGTCCCCGTGGCCGTTACTGGCCCATTGATGTATCAGTTGCCGGCCCAGCAACGGTAAAGTGCAAAATAATCGCATTAGTTGCAAGATTTATTTCTGATGGTTTTAAGTAAAAAGTATGAGTGAAGAAGAGTGCTTATAAAATGCTGGTAAAGTACTTCGAATAGGCGGAATGCGAAATACAAATGTGAAGTACATTATTAATACTGGCGTTGCACTTACTTTTGGTGCCAGTAATTTACCAGCATAAAAGCAGTTTGCCAGCATTCGGCCGTTAGTTGAATGTTTGCTGGGTTGAGTAATAAGACATTTTTACTTGCCCGACCTTAATATATAAGGGGCAAGTATTGTAATCGAGAAAATTTTCGATGTCGAGATTTTGACTGATGACCACGTTTCAAGGTCCAGAGAATCCAAAAAACCTATTTTCGAAGTGCCGTCCGTATGTGTGTCTGTGTCTGTGTGTCTGTGTGTATACACGATACTCAAGAACGGTTCAACTCAGAGAGTTCGTTCGGGTACTAAAAAATTCTCCTATTAATTGGAAAGAAGCCTATTGTTTTTTATGAAGATCCGAAACCGGAAACAGAAATTGGTTAATGTTCCGTATAAGTCCACCAGGCATAACTCGTCAGACAGAACGTGTATGCTAGTTGGAATGAGATTTGGTCTTGACGAAGCGCCGCCCCTTTCTTTCAAAACATAACATTTACGATTCTGAAATCTAAATAATTCCAAATGTTTTGAAATCCAAGCAATTATTTAATAAGTGTTTGTTAACATTTAGCTCGTATTAAGGTTTTTAAAGAAAAACTTGAATAACGAAATTTCAGTATTTATACGCTTAAAGTCATATTTAAATAGTTTGAATGAGATTTATAGTATACATATGTTGAAAAAACTAACTTTATTAAAATAGAGAATCCTCAAATTATCAATATATTCCGACCTACCAATTTTATGTCTAAAATAGGACATTCCGTTTTTCATCGCATTCATACATACCAAATTATGTAAATGTATTAAAAATGTATAAAGCATTTATATATCTTCACTATATGCAAACAAACGATGATAAAACTAGTAGGCAAATCCAGAGCCGTGAAAATCGCCACGAAATACCTTTTTATATAAAATTATCCATCCTTTTTATAACTCTTTGAAGTTGTACGCGATAAAATTTAGCTATCACATTTTGGGTTTAAATTTGGGAAAAATTGGATAGCATTTAGATCACATTGCAATTATATAAATCAGGGGTCTGGGAACTTTTTGGGACATTTACATTCAGACACAATCAGACCCTCATTCATACACCACCTTAACACCTCTTTCATATCCTTACTCTCCATATTACTTCAAAATTTAAATAATTATCAGCCATTTTCCAAGTTTCAGGAACTAACTATGTAAATAACACCTGTGTAGACACCGTCCTCCCTTGATTCTAAATTGCACAAAAGTTGTGTCTGATTACACCGAGCACATATGCAAGAATGATTACTATTGGTTCCCCACTCTTCCATATATTCTATTCTAAACATACAGCCTAGTTCTAATTTGACTTGGTGGACTTATACGGAACATTAACCCAGAAATTATTAAACTTTAAAATTTTAAAAAATTCATAACTAGTTAACGAAACCTTGAAAAAAAATGGTATAAAACATAATTTGATGTATTTTTTAAGGTTGTTTTACATAAACCTTTTTTTTACATTTAAAAAAAAATTATTTATTTAATATTTTTTATTTATTTATTTTATTATTATTATTATTATTATTTTATGATCGAGCAAGTCTAGTGGAGGTCTCTCTTCACCACTGTTTTTTTTTTCTTAAACTAAATAATTTACGAAAATTAAAGTAAAGTAAAACCAAAAAATTATAAATTCGCACAATTAAACAGTACTTATAAATTGGTTACTAGAATTGGATCTATAACCAAACTCTTGTCTGTCACCTGAACCTAGAATTTTTTAAGTTGGCAGTGAAAAGTATTACTAGGTAATAAAAGATGGGAGTATCGCTATCTCTTATTTTTTCCCCCCACTATATTCTGTAGTATCATAAGTTGAAATGACGTCAGAGTTGGATGGTATTGAAAAAAGTATAATGTAGAATAGGCTTTAGTTTATTATATTTCAGAGAAAAGTAAATTCTTTCAATTGCTGTAATAGCAGTGAATGTATGTAGTAGCTGTTCTGTTTGTGTGTAATTATTTTTTTGTGAGTGTGTTTAATCTGACAGGCAATGAAATGAATGTAGGTGTGAATGCATCGGGCAGGGTAATGGGTGGCGGGGTGGCGGAGATTACGTAGAGCAGTGGCTTCTGTTGCCTCCGTGACAATTAGTTAGCATTAGGTAGTGTTGTGTCCTGTGTTCAAGCCCCATGCACAATACATTAGAGTTAGAGGATCAGGCCGGGCTGCCGGGCTGCCGGGCTGCCGGGCATACCCGCACTATACATGTACCGCCGTCACACACTGCCGTGCATTCAAACAACGCCCGGTTTGTTCAAGAATTTTAAACTCGTTTCAATCCCCTGCTTTACACCGTCACTAAGCCATGACATTCGGAACTTTATGGTCTGGACGGCATTTATACTATTGTACCTGACAAATTCCGGCATATTTTGGAAGAATTTCCTGTCCCCTTTTTTAACTGTACTCATAATCCTTACAGATTATAAGTTTCTTATACGAGGATTACCTTTTATGTTTTTACAAACGACCACTAGATGGCAATATTGAAATGTGTCATTACTATATTCGTCAAATTTTACATTTGTTATTGTGAAATCAGTGGCAGCTTATAAATTGACCGACTAGTTTGTTGACTGTGAACGCTAAAAAAAAGTTTGTGAAAAAATGAATATTACTAGTGAAGGTTTTCGTTTTTTTTACGATTTTAGTAAAGGCCTAACTCAACAACAATGCATAGATTCGCTTCGTTCAACTTTTGGTAATGAAGCACCATCAGAAAAGCCTGTTTACAATTGGTTTGTAGAATTTCGTCGTGGTCGTGCGTCCGTCAGTGATGAATCTCGTGAAGGTAGACCAAAATCGGTTGTGATTCAAAAAAACATCGATGCTCTGCTCAAAATGATTGAAGAAGATCAGCATATGACTTACCGTGAGATAAAGGCATCCTTTGGCATATCGCAGACTGCAATACATTCGATTTTGCAGGAACATTTAGCTATGAAAAAGATCTGTTCCCGTTGGATTCCGCATAATTTGACCGAAGCTCAAAAAAGGCTCGTGATTGGTGTAAGGGAATGCTAAAAAAATCAACCTAGGCACTGCAAAATCCGTATAGAACATCATTACAGGTGACGGAATTTGGATTTATTCATATGAACCGGAAAATAAGCAACAATCCACTGTTTGGGTCTTCCAAGATGAACCGAAACCCACAAAAATTGTTTATTCACAAATCCTCCAGTAATCCTCCTAGGGACTGAATGGACTGGACACGCTGGTTCACCGAGGACGTGGTCAGCGGACACGCGACCAGCGCAGTGCTGCTCCACTACACACACTCACACACATTGTTGCAATATCTACACTCACATCCTCTCATAAAACCCACCTAAATCCGTTTTTGTTTTCAATTTAGTTTAAAGACGACAGATTTATTACGACTTAGCCTCAGTTCCAACGATGCAAAGTGGAATCGAAAGGTTTTCAGAACGAAATAATAACCTTAACAGAAAAAATGTAATTTAATGTTGATTAGTCTAGGATCAAGAGTTCCCAAAGTTGTCGATATGGATCCCCAGGGGTCAATATCACATTTTTAAAGGTCGATGGAAAAAAAGGTGGACTTTGTTGCCCGAGGGCCGGTGGTCTGTTGTTGGCACATTTGCTATTATTTTGGATATCTTGTCTCCTCTGGTCATAATTTAAAAAAATTTGATTCCCTCCCCATGGTCATCACTTAAAAATTTTAGTTCCCCTCTCGGTAATCACATGAAAACTTTGGATTTCCCCCGGTTATCACTTATAAATTTTGGATTCCTTACTCGTCCCCCCGGTTGTCACTTAATTTTCAGAAGGGTTCGATGTAAATATAAGATATTGTTAAAGTGGTCGACGGTCAAAAAAGTTGTGATCTATATATATATTTTTTTTCTCGGCGTAATATATAATCGATAAATATATAAATACTCAATAACTTCTTTATTTGTTATGCCATTACACTGAACATAATTTTCGCGTAAAATGGAAGTTAAATAAATTTATTTGTCAGAGATTCAGTACAGTCAAGATATATTTTGATCATGGTAGAATAAAATGAAATTTATGTTGACTTTTGGCAATGTTGGCACCCTACACCTCCAGATATGCTAGTATAGGGTCCCGTCTTTATTGGAATTATATTCAAGATCAAAACCAAATGTTTCGTGGTTTAAAGCCAGTTATGCCAAATTTGGTCGCATACTGATTGTGCCTGTATTAATAAATAAACGAAATAATTTGTAGGTGAATATTGTTAAAAATATATGTATGCATTATTATTATTTATTTTTTAATTAAACTATTATCATAGTGGCTCTTTTTAATTAATACTAAAATCCGATTTAAAAATATTTACTATCAAATACTCCATCAAATTTTATCAGGTATGATGGCCTATACATCAATTTTTTATATATTTATTTTAGTTATATACTAATTTTTCAGTGTAAACGGTGCGAGATATTAAATAATAAACATTGGAGAGCATTATCGTTAACTTTAAAAAATCAATATTATATTTTTTAAATTAATTATGTACATTTTAAAATAGCGATGCCAACAAGGACTAGTTTCACCTAATTACTATATCCTTAATATACTATAACAAATAAGCAATACAATGATAAATAATTTTTAGCTGAAGATTTTTCACAAAAAAAAAATCCTTTGGTTGAGTAAGGGATGCAGTGTTTCTCTGGCTTCCATGGACACCACGGCACTGACGACTCCTTATATCAGCTTCGAACAAAGAAGTATTCTCAGTTCCGTCTCTTTACGATTACACGGAAAAAGGAGGAGCTAAATTTTTAGTGCAATTTTACAAACAATTGCCGTCAAAATTTCTAAATTTAAATGTAAACCGAAAACCAGATGAGATTTATGGTCACTAATTGTAGTGGACAGCGCTCATTTTCACGGCTAAAAATAATAAAAATGAATTAAGAAGGACTATGTTACAAGAACGACTTACTAATTTGTCAATCATGTGCATAGAAAGTGATATCCTTCAAAAAATAGACTTTGAGGACATAATAGAAGATTTTGTACAACAGAAATCCCGGAAGAAACCATCATCATTAACGTAAGTCCAATTCTCAAGATAGTAATCACTTCACTTATATTTGATTTGTGTAAAATTAACCATAATAACCAATAAAGTCACTAAATAAAAGTACATATTGATGTTTTCATTCACATTTTTTTTTTACTTTCAAAAAAGGCCCCAAACTGTATGTGCCCAGGGGCCCCTGCATGGCCTAAGACGGCCCTGAGTATTCTATCTCAAAAATAAAATTAAAACATAACACATTACAACTTCAATTTACAAAATGTCCAAAGTAAAAACTTTTAGCGATCCTTTATAAATCTTTCCTCGTCCATTTTTGAGCCTCTACCTATAAATTGTTAGCTACTGTTCTAACCCAGTATTGAAATTCCCTAGTTGGTGAGTGTTGAAGGTTGTTAAAATGAAAGAAATTAGTCGAAATGAGTAAGTCGATACATATTTATAGAAACGTTTAATACCGTGAGTGTTTCCATAATGAACCTTTTGTCCGGAGTTTAATGGCAGTGTGTTCTGGAGGTGTTTTTAAATACAATAGACTCGGAGCACTCCTCCTCTCGCCCCATCTCCTCCTCTCTCCCTCGCCGCAACATCGCATGTTCAACACTCCCAATGAATAATGATGTCGCACGACATCATTAGAAAATACTCCAACACATTTTACATACCTAATATTTCCATATTGAGTCACCGTCATTCAGTTCAAACTCCCGGCAAGAATTGCCCACTAAAACGCGAATAAACTGCTATATTTCCTACTACTAAAACTTTTATCCAATCGCAAATTTAGAATCTGTACCTATTCAAAATCTAATATCATATTTTAACTGAGTCACTTCTTTATGCAGACGATCTTAAACTGCTTGGAGTAATTAACAAGTCGGATGACTGCCTGCTGTTGCAAAAAGATTTAAATAGTATAGTGAACTGGTGCGAAAAAAATAAACTCAAAATGAATATCAACAAATGCAAAGTAATATCTTTTACACGCAATATAACCGACGAATACCATATTGACTATAGTGCTGCTTAGAGATAAAGTGAAAGACTTATGTATACTATTTAGACACGATTTTAATTTTAGTGACCACATAGACAATATAGTGAATAGTGTCCTAAAAACTCTAGGATTTATACTAAGAAACAGTGGTAGTTTTAAGATATGTACAACTTGGTTACTGTACTAGATCGACCTAAATTAGAGTACGCGAATACAATCTGGAGCCCAAAAACAATGTCCTACAAAAATCAAATAGAAAAAGTACAAAAAAGATTTGTAAGAAACCTGACCCTGAAATTAACCGGAACATATCCTTTTCGAATCTCTTATAAAAACCAGTTAAAAAACCTAGCTCTCAATAATAGCAAGAAATTTCAAACATTAGAATGGAGACGCGACATCCACACTTTGAATTTCGCGTTTAAATTATTTAATAATAAACTAGATGCCCCAGAACTTCTTTAAAATTAAATATTCGAGTCCCTGACATAAGACTGAGAAATAAAAATGATCACTTTTAAAAAATTTCTGAATCTATGTCACCACTGAACAAAATGTTCAGTTTAGTAAACAAGCAGGTCTCTGATAGAGATGTAGATGTCTTTTACGAAAACCACAGAAAGTTTGTTAATATCAAAATAAATTAGAATAGTTATATTGTATTTTATTGTACGTTTGCTTATATTGTGTTTTATTCTTCTATATTATTAGTATTTCGATATTATTGTTATTATATTATTATTGTATTGTATTTTTTCACAGTACTATGTAACTGCAGACTGTACAAATCTGTCTAGTTACTGGTTAAATAAATAAATAATGAGATGAGGATGAAGAGAATAGATAGGTACAATTCACAATAACTGGGAAATTGGTGAAGACCATTTAGGAATTATCGTACATATATAATTAGCTACCGTGTGTTAGTGATTTCGTAACACTGTGACGTCATTTTTCCTAAGGTTCTCGTGATTGGCTAACTGGGAAACAGGGTGTTCCCAGTTTGACTTGATTGACAGGTATTTTGCAGACTTATTCTCTAAGAATCTACGAATATAATTACATACAGAAATTTGTAGAATTTCGTAGGCATAAAGAAGAAACTCTAGATACTCCTATATCATTTGACTGATATCAACAATATTTTGCAGAATTATTCTATAAGAAACTGCGAATATAATAACATATAGAAATGTCTAGGGTTTTTTAGGCATAAACAAGAAACTATATACACTGCTATATCCTTCGACCAATATGAATAATATTTTGCAGATTTATTTTCTTAGAATCTACAAATATAATTATTTCCAGAAATGTCTAGGGTTTCGTAGGCATAAACAAGAAACTCTAAACACTGCTATATCCTTTGACCAATATGAACAATATTTTGCAGATTTATTCTCTAAGTATCTACGAATATAATTACATATAGAAATGGCTAGGGTTTCGTAGGCATTAATTAACGTCTCAAATTATTTTTAGTTTTAACAATATAAATGTAATGTACTAAGTAAAAATGAATCGTTTTCTCATCTTAAAAAGTTAATGAATAAATAATCTAACTATATAATTGGCAAGTGTCTGTATGTAGTGTCGGTAATATTATGATGTCAATTTTTCTAAAGTTCTCGTGATTGGCTAACTGGGGACACCCTGTTTCTTGATTGGCTGACAGGTGACGCCGTCTCCCGTGATTAGCTAACTGGTGATATCCTGGCGCATGATTCGCAGACTGGCGACGAAATTAGGATACATTAAAAAATAAAACCAAATACACATACAAACAATTGAAATTTTTATATTACAAATCCGTCATTGTTGACGGGTAATAACCTAGTTTATAAAATATTAAAGCTGGATAAAAAGCAGACATTGGAATTGAAAATTCCAACGTATAAGAACTAGAGTTGCACCGATAAGCAAATTGGCTAATTATCGATAAATCGACCTTGCCTTATCGGCCAAAACTAATTAATCAGCCACCGATTATTTATGATAGAGACATTAAAGGGACCCTATTTATGATGTATATGGAATTTGCCGCGACTGCTTTATTATGATTAGAGAAATGATCCAAGAAATTGAATATAAATAGAAATTTTTTTTATTATCAATTTTACAAAAAAAAAAGAACAACTCTTCAAAAAAACTCCTGCATTGTCTCAAACCCCCAAAAACGTTATCAGTTTTATTTATTTTTGATATTGCAGTTGGTTGGGCCCGTCTCACATTTTTCATTTCCTGTAAGACCGAGGTTAAATGTTAATTTTCTACAATAATGTTTTGGGCGCTCTTCTAATACTGACTTGGTAATAAAACACTGGCAACCCCATTCATCCGATCTGACTCCGTTAGGTTACTTCTTATGGGATTATTTAAAAAAAAAAATCAGCTGTGGCCACCACAGGACCGACCGCCATCACAAAGTACTTGTATAAATAACATTCTAGCAGCAGAGTAGAAATAACTTGGCCTAATATTTACTAACATACAGACCAATTCTGTAACTCAGTTACTATGATCATTGTAACTAAATTTGTCTCTATGAGCAAGGTCAGTTACTATCATGAATGAAAGTCATTATACTTTTTATAATATTTTATCTTGTAGTAACGTTACTACACATAGTAAATTTTTACAGAATTGATCTGATTGATATTATTTATCATGATTATGGAAACGTTACATATACATAAGTGTGAAAAAATAGATACTAAGAAAAAATTTCGAAAAATTTTTCAAATTTTTTTCGTTTTATCAAAAAATATCTCAAATAAAAGTTGTTAGTTATTACTTTTATAGCAACTTTCGTTAAATAAGTTTTTTCAAAATATTTTTCTGTTACGAAATATTTGAAAAAAATCTTAAAATCGACACGAGTAAACTCCCATTTCTAGTCAACCGATTTTTATCAAAAGTTGATACTCGTGCCATTGATGTCAAAAGCTTAAATATGAAGTTTCGTAAAAATCCTTTAAGCCGAATTTGCTCTGCACGTGTACACAGACAGACCGACGAACGGACAGACAGACAGACAGACAGACGGACAGACTGACAGATGGACAGACGGAGAGATAGACATCATGCTAAAAATAGTGAAAACGTTATGTAGGGACCTCAATTCGTGGAGATCCATCGAAATCTCGAAATGTCAAAATCGGTATGACCACAATACTTCCCTTATATGTTGGCGGTCGGTAATAAGTCGGAGTAAGGGAAGAGTGTGATCAGATACCACCAGAAACGATTAAAAATTTAATAATTTAATTTATAATTCAATATCCAACCCCATCCAACTGCAATAGCAATATTTAAAAAAAAAATAATAATAAATAAAATTGTGTATTTTCGTCCATTATTAAAAGATTTTTTGGAAAGATCAAAATGAATGAAGCCCTCAATCAACCTTTTACGCACAGCCCTGCAGCAAATTGTTGGGAGCTTGTAACTGACATGAAGCGCTGGTGAACTGAGGCGGGGGGGGGGAGACGTTCAATGCAGGAAATGCGATTTTAAAACAATTTCACAGTAATTTTAAAACAATTATAAAATAAATGAAGAACATTAGTTTTTACCTTGGATATTTTGGAATGTCGCAATAAAAGAAACTCGGCTCTCCAACTCAATGACACCTCATTTAAATACAACAACTATTTTTACACGGTTCAAAAAACTTTTATAATTTGTTATTCAACCTTCAAATTATTTTGAACATATTATATATTTGGACAAAAATATGTGAAAATAATAAATTCAATAACAGATTCAATTTCCTTATGTTACACTCTAGGCGCCTTCATCTACATCAGTGGTTCCCAACCTTTTTTGTGGTGAGCACCCCTTTGAATGTGAAAATAAGCTCCAGCACCCCCATAAAAAATGTGTTCAGATTTTTTTTTAGTTTTGCAGTCATTTTTGCAGTCATATTAATATGTCAAATTGATCAAAATAAAAAATGAAAAGCAAAAAAAAGGAAATCGCATGAACATTTTTTTAAAATTGATCAAATTAATTGATATAGCATTCAGCGGTTTTTAACCTTAATAAAATTAAAAAGAAAATATACTTATTGAAAAATAATTTTTGATTTCTGATGACGTCACACGTCAAAATGAAGATACGAGTGTTAAACAAATCTAGACTATTTAAAATTTCTATAAATCGTCTCGTACCCCTCAAAATGCTTTCCCGCACCCCAGGTTGGGAACCACTGATCTACATCAAGGGGCCTCACATAAACATTTTGAGTGTTCCTTTGGTTATCACTAGAAATAATTGGATTCCCGATGGTTATCTCTTGAATACAAACTCCGAAAAAAAAAACTATTTTTTTTAGAGGGTGTCAATATAAATTCGAGAAATTTTGAATTTTTTGCATAATTTTGACAAAAATCTCGTCAAAATAATTTATTTTTCCAAAAATAAAATTTGTTAATCCACGTATTAACGGCTTTCATTTGATACCCTACTCAGAATTAAAAAAAATATATTTTTTTTTCGATGAGCAGATATTTGTTTATAGTTTTAGGGGTATATGTTTTTTAGATGTTTTAGTATTTTTCTTATATGCGGGTCAAAGAATTATATAAGCATGCCAAATTTCAACTCTCTAGGTTTAGCCGTTTGGCTACAATTTTTACCGAACAGACAGACAAACAGACAGACAGACAGACGACAAAATGACGATATAAGGGTATTTTGGTCATACCTACAAATCCCTAAAAAGAAACACTGCATAAATGTATGCACATGCGAAATTCCGTTTATGTATTATCGTTTTGTTAAAGAATGTTTCCTTAAGTCAGTATATTCCCATCGTTCCCCGGTCGCATAACCGTAATAATTCAAGACAATATATCTCAAAGGGCATTTCTATAAATTAGGGATTTAAATTATAGCCGCGAGTTTCGTCAGATGTAATTTTTATAGGCAGAGTCAACCGCGACATGAATAAAATAATACCATCTTTGAGTTTCACCTCTGCCTCTGTGTCTGCGTCTCTGTCTCCGTCTGTGTCTCTGTCTCCGATTGTGTCTCTGCCTTTGTCTCCGTCTCTGCCTCTGCTACACTTCCCGTTTCCCCAACTCCCGCTTCTCCGCTACGCTCTGTTTCCGCTCCAAGGAGGAAATTCGAAAGTTGGACTTTTTTTCAAAATACAAACTTTCTCTATGTTAAATTACTGTTAATCTATGTTCTATTCGCTACTCACTACAAAGATAACAAATTATAAATATTTATAATAATGCAAACATCTTAGATTTCATTTAAGTTACATACTTTTGCGTTGTGTGAATTCTCACATATTCTAGGGTTTCATAATATATATTGAGTCGCTTAAAAAAGTTGACAACCCTAGCAGCAGCCCAAAGAAAATTTTGCGGGAGGGCAAATGAAGTTATGGCAATGAATCATAGGCGCAACTTGATTTAGAGACCCCGCATTAAATACAAAGCAGAAGTTAAAAAAAAAATAATAATAATAATAATGTTATAATTATTATATTTTGTATTTTACATATGAATGGAAAACACAAATTAAATAACTCACAACATAGTCCACATTATTTAGAAAAGAAATAAATACAAGGTGTCTCAAAAGAAATTTTATATTTATTTAGCTTACTGCGTGAACGCAACGTATCCGAGGGGCGCGGGGGTTATGTCAATCGGTAGTCTGGCTCTTGGGAATTCACTCGCTATGGAGCGTTTCTCGGGAGCAGACCGCGCGTTATGCGTGCGAGAGTTTTACAAAAACGGTGATTCGGCGACTGTAGCGCGTAGAAAATTCTGCAGTATTCGAGGTTTTCGCCACTTAAATGATGCGCCAAGCATTCCTCTCATTCGACATTGGGTTAAAAAGTTTGAAGAGACTGGTACAACGCTGGATAAATCAAAATCCGGGCGATCTAGGTCATCAAGAACGGTAGAAAACGTGGAGAATGTTAATCAGTCTGTTCGTGACGACCCGAACCTTTCAATTCGGAAGCGCGCAAGTGCTTTAAATGTGCATAGATCATCATTACATCGCATTATGCACAAAGACCTAAAGCTACACCCCTACAAAATTCAATTGGTGCAAGAATTAAAGCCCCAAGATGCCAGTCAGAGGCTTAATTTCGTAAATCAGGTGATTGAGCGATTTTCAACGTTTACCAACATTTTGTTTTCGGATGAAGCTCATTTTCATCTTAATGGCCACGTAAATAAGCAGAACTGCCGCTACTGGAGTGCAACGAATCCGAAACGCAAACATCAGAAACCCCTACATTCGCCTAAAGTGACCGTATGGGCTGCGATGTCGGCGCGAGGAATTATCGGCCCTTACTTTTTTGAAGACGAAAGGGGGCGTGCATTTACAGTGAATTCAGAGCGTTATATGGAGATGTTAGACAACTTCTTGGTACCTGAACTGCAAAACTTTCCTGGCTATAACCAAAGAACATGGTTCCAACAGGACGGAGCAACTTCACACACGTCCAATATGTCTCTGCCACGTGTTCGTGAAATTTTCTCAGGCAAATTGATCTCCCGGAGAGGTGACATAAATTGGCCTCCACGCAGTCCATATTTAACCCCTATGGACTTTTTCCTATGGGGTTATCTTAAATCTAAAGTTTACGCCAATAAACCGACTTCACTGGCGCATTTGAAAGAAAATATCCGTCACGAAATGGCAGCCATCCCTGAGTCCACCTGCCGAGACGTCATAAGTAATTTTACTGTTCGATTAAATGAGTGCCGAGAACGCGAGGGTCTACATTTAGACGATATTATTTTTAAGAAATAAATCCCCAAAAAGTGTATTTTAATAATTAATAAACATTTTTTCTATATACGGGTTACTTTTTTTTTAATCGATCCACTAAATATAAAATTTCTTTTGAGACACCTTGTATATAGATTTTTCGTCAAACACGTTTATTCGTCTGAATGCACACAAATGTTCTCGAAGAGATAGAAAGAGCGAGGGGGGTAAATAGAAACATAAAATAAATGGTATGTTCCTTGAAGAAGTTATCGTGGAGGTTATTGCCAATAAAATGTATTTTTCACAAATATTTCATTATAATTGAGTCGACAGTAACAGTTAATGACGATGGGGGGGGGGGGGGAGGATGTGACCGGAGAGCGGTGGCCGCCATGTTTCCAATTCACAAATAAACAATCTAACTATACTGTTATCCAATACGACATCCTGTTCGGATATTTTTACAAGGTTAATAATTCTATCATGCAAATAACATTATTCCCGTGCATCCTGATCGTGCATTCTTCACTTCCTTTCACAAGAGTTCTGCTCTGGGGACACACGAAATGTTCTTTAGATAAACAGATATTTCAACCGACCGTAGAATTATATTCAGAACGGGGCAAAATATGAAGGCATATTTTTGAAAATATTTAGTGTTTTATTCAGTAAACATTCATATGAAACTGCGTTGCAGCATGTTATAAATGAATGGAAAGCCTCTTTGGATAAGCAAAAACATGTAGGACTAGTTTTCTTAGATCTAAGAAGAGCTTTCGAAACTATTGTTAGATCAACACTGCTGTAGAAACTTTACAGCTATGGTATAAGGGGCACAGTATTGAAATGGTTCAACAGTTACATGCTGAACAGAGAACAAAAGGTGAAATGGAATGGTGTGCTTGGTGAGAAATTAGAAAACTGTATAGGAGTGCCACAGGGAAGTGTGTTGGGACCACTGCTATTTATTGTATACATTAATGACATCACAAAAATATTAAAAAAATTGATGTGAAGTGTGAATATTCACACATTTCAGGGTTTCGCAGGTATATAATAAATGAAGGCGGTATGCTGAGTGTGTAGGACAAATTTTACTTTGTAGTAATCACGGCAAAATGAACGATATTTTTAAAATAATTTATCGTCTGTTAATCATATAATAAGACTGGTTATTAAATTTACGCTCATAAAAATTAAATACAACATTTGTCAAAATATAACTAGAATTTTGACAAAATAATTTCAACATAATAAAAAGCAAAAAAAAAAACAGAAAAAATAAAATTCACTCCGTACTCGAACTCGAAACCCTTCGTTTCCCAGTCAGTTTAAGAGTGCTCTAACGCATGTAGCCATCGCACATTGGTATAACTTTTGTACTTTGTGAACCAAAAACCACAAAAAATGCATTATTTTCCAAAAACATAATCTGATCAAAAATTCCTGTTGTACTATTTCGGTTCACACCAATATACATTACTTAGAATTTTTTTAGATTTTTAGTTTAAACCATCTGGGCTACAGGGTGTGGGACAAAATTTTTTTTGCACATTTTTGACAAAAATCGCATCAAAATAATTTATTTTGCAAAAATAAAAATTTGATCGTTAATCCACGTACTAAGGGCTTTCATTTGATACCCTACTTAGAATTTAAAAAAAATATTTTTGTTTTCGGTGAGCACATATTTGTTTATATTTTTAGGGGGGTATGTTTTTTAGATGTTTTAGTATTTTTCCTATGTGCGGGTCAAAGAGTTGTATAAGCATGCCAAATTTTAACTCTCTAGGTTTAGCCGTTTGGCTACAATTTTTACCGAACAGACAGACAGACAGACAGACAGACAGACAGACAGACAGACAGACAGACAGACAGACAGACAGACAGACAGACAGACAGACAGACAGACAGACGACAAAATGACGGTATAATGGTTTTTTGGTCATACCTACAAAACCCTAAAAAGTGTAAAATAAATAAGTTCGCGGATGATACTTTAATATATGTTGAAGGAGATAGTTATAAAGAGTGGATTAAAAGATGAACTAAAAATAATGAATGAGTATTTTGAAATGAACAGACTGAAACTTAACTTAGATAAATGTAAATATATGATATTATGTAAAAATAGTGAGTACGATTTAGATATGAAAGATAATAGGGTAGAAAGAGTAGAAGTTAATAATTGTGTGTTAGAATTGGTTGATAAATATAAATACTTAGGAGTTGTACTAGATAGGAAGTTGAAATTTAAAGAGCACGTGCAATACGTAATTAAGAAAGTGGCAAAAAAATAGGCTTTTTCAGCAGAGTTTCTTATAAGTATAGTTTAAGTAGATACACTAGATTATTAATATGTAATACAATTATACTGCCACACTTTACATACTGTGCAACTGTCACTTTTATGTGCAATAAAACATATATAGATAAGTTACAGAAATGTCAAAACAAGGCCCTAAGAGTAATATTAAAATGTGATAAGTATGCAAGTATTATGTCTATGTTAAAGGCGATGAACTGGCTAGATATCAGTAGTTATGTTGAATTTAAAGTATTAACATTTATTTATAAAATACTAAAAAATATGGTACCTGATTATCTAAGAATTAGAATTAAACAAAATAAAGATGTACATACATGTGAAATGCACAAGAAATAAAAATGAAACAACACAAGAAATAAGGAAGAATTTTCCATAACTTGTGTTAGAAAGGAAGCAACTAAAAGCAGTGTTTTTTCTAAAGATTTGACTTTATATAACCAACTTCCTAAGGAAATTAAAGATATTGAAAGATACAAATTATTTGAGTGTAAAGTACGTGAACATCTTTTGAAAAAGTTGTTTTGTTGATTTTTAATACATATTTTATGCAGTTTATTTTATTTTAAATGCTATTTTAATTTGTATTTTTGTATTTTTGATTGGCCACTGTGCTGTTAAATAAAGATATATAATACCCCCCTCCCCTATTGCCCCACATTGCGCGCGCCCCTAATTTCAAGTTAATATTATGAGATGTATGTGATCGAGTTTGGTGTATAATTATTTCTGTACACAGCCCAATCAGCAATAAGCTTAATGACAAGCTGCGTATTTACCTAGATTCGGTCCAGTGGTATGAGCAGTCAGCCCGGCTTACCTAAGTATTAGATTCACTAATAACCTTTGATGGCAGTGATCTGATTGGATCTGGAGTTCAGAGTCACTCGCTATGTTGGTCACACACAGCTCAGATATCATGTACCACACAATCACTAATGAATTTACCTTCAAATGTCAAATGCGTTGTTTAAATAATGAACTAAAATTATGGACCATAAGTTGCTGAAGATCCGAAAATTTTGACTACACCTTTTCCAGTTGTATTTCAGAAAAGAACAAGTTTATTTCAGAAAAGATCAATTGTAATTCAGATTAGTCAATTTGATTTCAGAAAATGTCAATTGTAATTCAGATTAGTCAATTTGAAAGAGAATGGATTTTTAATCCAGGTTACTTTTACGAGGATCCTCATTTTCAGGGAAATAATTATTAAAATTTTCAGCTAATGCTCTTAAATATTGACTTATTATGTTGAATATGACTTTCTGTTTGACATCAGCAGCAATCAAAAAATCTTCCAAAAGTGGAAACATTTCTATATCTTCCTCTTGTAAGCGACTATTCCAAAGAGCTAGCTTCTTTTTGAACGTATCTATTTTATTTCTTAAATTAAAAATATTTGTATATGATCCCTGCAGAGAAATATTAACATGATGAGGAAGTAATGGGATTTGGACTGGTCAGAAATTAAAATTAAAACAATATTTTAACTTCGCTAACCTTTCGATAACGTAGCGAAGTTAAAATATTGTTTTAATTTTAATTTCTGACCAGCCCGAATTCCATTACTTCCTCATCATATTATACAAGGTGTCTCAAAAGAAATTTTATATTTAGTGCATCGATTAAAAAAGAAGTAAGCCGTATATAAAAAAAATGTTTATTAATTATTAAAATACACTTTTTGGGGATTTATTTCTTAAAAATAATATCATCTAAATGTAGACCCTCGCGTTCTCGGCACTCATTTAATCGAACAGTAAAATTACTTATAACGTCTCGGCAGGTGGACTCAGGGATGGCTGCCATTTCGTGAAGGATATTTTCTTTCAAATGCGCCAGTGAAGTCGGTTTATTGACGTAAACTTTAGATTTAACATAACCCCATAGGAAAAAGTCCATAGGGGTTAAATCTGGACTGCGTGGAGGCCAATTTATGTCACCTCTCCGGGAGATCAATTTGCCTGAAAATTAAGCCTCTGAATGGCATCTTGGGGCTTTAATTCTTGCACCAATTGAATTTTGTAGGGGTGCAGCTTTAGGTCTTTGTGCATAATGCGATGTAATGATGATCTATGCACATTTAAAGCACTTGCGCGCTTCCGAATTGAAAGGTTCGAGTCGTCACGAACAGACTGATTAACATTCTCCACGTTTTCTACTGTTCTTGATGACCTAGGTCGCCCGGATTTTGATTTATCCAGCGTTGTACCAGTCTCTTCAAACTTTTTATCCCAATGTCGAATGAGAGGAATGCTTGGCGCATCATTTAAGTGGCGAAAACCTCGAATACTGCAGAATTTTTGACGCGCTACAGTCGCCAAATCACCGTTTTTGAAAAACTCTCGCACGCATAACGCGCGGTCTGCTCCCGAGAAACGCTCCATAGCGACTGAATTCCCAAGAGCCAGGCTACCGATTGACATAACCCCCGCGCCCCTCGGATACGTTGCGTTCACGCAGTAAGCTAAATAAATATAAAATTTCTTTTGAGACACCTTGTATTTTACGTACGTAACCATCTAATTCAAGAAATATTAATTTCATTGTGCAGACTGAATACATCCGCCATGTAAGCAAGTTTTGCCAGCACTCAAATGCACGGCAAAATCTGGAAGCACGATATAAAAAAAATATGAAAAATATCCGCGAGAGGCGTTGTATTGGGGCTAGTAAATATTAAATAAATCATAGTTCGGACAAAAATTAGCTTCTACGTCGACTAAAAAAATGTGCTGTATACTCGTGAATAGAAGTGTGCATCTACATAATTCGGTTGAAATATTTCGCGGACCGGCAGGAATTTTCTGCGGACCACGGGTTGAAGAACTCTGCACTAGGGGATCAAAAATTAGGGGATCCCTCCTGAATTCAGCGTCTTCAGTATGCAATTGAATCCCGGAACAAGCATAAAAATTATACTTCCTTCCTGCCGTCACTTCCTTATTCGATTCTATTGTGTTGATTTGATAAAAGTTTTTATCGTTGTAACATATATTTAACATATGTACTTAGTTGGAATGTGATAAAAGTGCTAATAAAGCTGACGGTGTCGGATGTCTTGAGATTCCACTGTTATCGACATGTACGTGTGTGTGTGTGTGTGTGTGTGTGTGTGTGTGTGTGTGTGTGTGTGTGTGTGTGTGTGCGCGCCGTGGTGTTGGTGTTGTGGTGTTGTTTTGCCACTGCTCGATGATGTGTGTGTAATATGAGAGACGGTGTAATGTAAGGAGACCCAATCAATGTACGCAACACTTCAAATGTTTCCACTCTGCACATGTTCTCAGAAACAGTCATTCAAAACAGACCAAATTTACCCAACAAAACATTATTACAACTAAGAACTCTTAAGCTGCATTCAGAGCTTTTTAAATTAAGAGACTCTAGACCAGTGGTTCTCAAACTTATTTGGCCTACCGCCCCCTTTACTTAGCGCCCCCTGGAAATCTACATTCTTTAAACAAACAAACAGAAAGATATTACAAACAGAAAATTAAGAGAAATAATGTCAATCAATACAATATATATTCTACTTTTCCTTAGTGGGTTCAATTTTATCCTTTGGGATGTTGTCGTGGGTGGAGTAGCAGAATGCTATTTAAAGAAAATAAAAATCTGTCAAAAATCCGTATTAAAAATTATTGACAGAAAAAGCAAAAGTTACCCATCCGATGAAATTTTTGTAGACAGTCATGCGATAGATACGTCAAAATATATATATATGCAATATTGAAATATATTAAAAAACATCCCGATACTGCTCGCACCTTAAATCACCGTTATCTTACGAGATTTAAAAACCAAGCAGCTGGGATAAAAGTTTACAAAACAATGGGAAAACGCTGCTTTTTATATCATATCAAAAAAATCATAACAGTTTTACAACATTTATTAATTTCAACGCAGTAAATGTATTTGATAACAATTATTTAAAATGAGCTAAAACATTTTGCAGAAATTTAAATAATTCTTGCCCGACCTTAATATATAAGGGGCAAGTATTGTAATCGCGAAAATTTTCGATGTCGAGATTTTGACGGATGACCACGTTTCATGGCCACGTTTCATGGTCCAGGGAATCCAAAAAACCTATTTTCGAAGTGCCGTCCGTATGTGTGTGTGTGTGTGTGTGTGTGTGTGTGTGTGTGTGTGTGTGTGTGTGTGTGTGTGTGTGTGTGTGTGTGTGTGTGTGTGTGTGTGTGTGTGTGTGTGTGTGTCTGTCTGTCTGTGTGTCTGTGTGTATACACGATAACTCAAAAACGGTTTAACTTAAAGAGTTCGTTCTGGTACTAAAAAATTCTCCTATTAAATGGGAAGAACCCTATTGTTTTTTATGAAAATCGGTTGACTAGAAATGGGAGTTTACTCGTGTCGATTTTAAGATTTTTGCGAATATTTAGTAACAGAAATATATTTCGAAAAAATTTATTGAACAAAAGTTACTATAAATGCAATAACTAATAACTTTTATTTGAGACGTTTTTTGATAAAACGAAAATATCGAAAAATTTTTGTAAAATTATTTAAAATTTTTCCAAGTCTCAATTTTTTCATACTTATATGTAACGTTTCCATGGTCATGATAATTAATTCGTAACTAGTAAACCAAGCCTTGGACAAAAATTTGTATAGAACATAATTTGATGTATTTTTAAAGATTTATCTAAATATTTAAAAAAAATTTTTTTTAATTTTACATTTTAATTAAATATTTTTTTTATGGGAGGGCAAGTCTAGCGGAGGTTTCCCTTCGCCACTGGTTTTTTTTTTAGTGATTTTTCAAAAAAATTTATAGATTACAAACACAATGCAATAGTAATTTTATTAATAAACTCATATAATTATTATTTCAACAATTTTCCAAAATATTTTTCATAACTTCAATTGATATGACATAATATAAATTCAAATTCAAATTCAAAAACCTTTTTATTTACAAAAAAGGAAAAAAATTAAAATATATATATTTTTTTTATTTATTAAATTATAAAACCACACACAGGCTGATATCAGTCTATAGTGGTAATTTTGTTAGGTTATAATTTTATTTATTGTAGAATATATTCAAGAATATATTTGAAAAATTTTGTATACAAATAATATTCGATACAAATGTATTCCAATTTACTGTGAAATAAAACCAATTATTATTATTATTAGCAATTATTATTATTATATATTTATCTATATTTCTACCTACATTCTAAAATATAGTAAATAGAGATGTAAATAAAACACCTTGAAGCTTGAAATTAAAAATTATTTATTAAAATCATATTCTCATCTAATGAGAAGGATGAACCTGGTGCGCTGCTATCAATGTATCAATCCTCGGCTCTATTTTTGTCAGCAGTATTCTTAAATCACCGCGATTAGCTATTTGCAGTCGGTTTCTTTTTTTGTTAATAGATTTGTGACCGCACTGAACCCACGTTCTACTAAATATGACGAAGAAAATGCAATTAACAACTTTTGTATTACAACCCATAACCCAGGATAAACTGCAGGAATCTGCTTTTACAGCCAGAACTGTTGGTAGACGTCTTTGAATTTAAATTTCAATTCGTAATTTGTTGTTAATTCCATCAGTTCTTCTTGTAATTTTGGAGTGTTTGCACTTGAAAAAGGATCCAAAACCCAATCGAGTATGTTCATTTTAAAAATATCTTCAAATCGTTGGTTGAAGTCAGAATGGAGAGGCATTAATGCAAAATAAATCAATTTATGACTGTATTGGTATACAAGATAGGTACATCAAATGGCCTGTCACTTAATGCGTAGAGTTAATAGACACTAGGGTTGTAAATCGAAGGCAAAACATCGATGTTTAACATCGATGTCAACATCGGCGCCTTACTATCGATGTTGAAAAAACATCGAAGGAAAAACATCGATGTATCGGAAACATCGAAGGAAAAACATCGATGTATCGGAAACATCGATGTTTTATTAATATTAAAAAAGCTATTTATTTATGTTATATAAGTTTTATTTAATAATGTAAAGATAAAATACGAAAAAAGTAACATATAATACACAAAAAGCATTTATTAGATTTTGAAATAAAAATATTCCTTTTTAATAGTAATTAATTTCACATTAACATTATTATACCCAATATAAAATCCTAATTTGTACCTACAGTCTATTCCAAACGATTAGGCGGAACTAACCGCAATTTTCATTTTTGTAATTTGTCATTAGATATTTTTTTATATATTGAAGTTGACTTTTCCTGAACAAAATGATCAAAAGCTTCAATCAATCGGTAAAAATAACTAGAATTGAAAATCTAGTTCCGCCTAAACCAAAGGAACAGACCTTACTATTTTTACATATCTAAAATGAAATATTGGATTTTATTACAATACTAATATAGTAATCTTAATGTTAATTTTATATTATTTAACATAAAAATAACACTGTCATACACAATTATTTTCATACTTTTTTAAGTTGAAATAAAGTCTGTTCCTTTGGTTTAGGCGGAACTAGATTTTCAATTCTAGTTACTTTTACCGATTAATTGAAGCTTTTGATCATTTTGTTCAGGAAAAGCCAACTTCAATATATAAAAAATAGCTAATGACAACTTACAAAAATCCAGGGATTGGAGGAATAACAACTGGGAAAGTGTCAACAGGACTCAAAAAGAAAAAGTGTGTTGGCGTTGTTGGTTGTTCGCATTGTTTGCAAAAATTAGAAGTTTCTTCTTATTTTTTCGTGTTCTGCTAACTGCTAAGAAGAATAAGAACAAACACTATTAGTATTGTTATATCACAATAGATGGCGCTTATATTTTGTGTACTAATTTTAATAAAAATTAAATTTTTAAGATTCCAGTGCCTCTAGCGGTAGTTTCTGAATTTCAAAGTTTAAACATCGACATCGGTAGTAGAGATCGATGTTTTATCGATACTATCGCCAGCTGACCATCGATAGTAAAAACATCGATGTTTTTAAAACAAGCATCGATGTTTTCGATACATCGATGTTTTTTTCCCATCCCTAATAGACACAGATATAAGATAGTTGTACGTGAAAACATGTGCAATTTTGTAGATCGTTTATTAATAAATCAACTCACATGCATTGTAGAGGTAACATAAAGCAAGTTTCTTTTCTAAGCCATGTGGAATCGCTCGTAAATACTTCAGCATTGATGTTCGAAATTCCTCTTTGAAATCTCTAAATGTCTTTGTGTAAAAATTTAACATTCCATATTTAATGCACAACCATCTATGGAACACATAAATTTACCATTGAAAAATGTAATTCGTCCTGGGAACACTAGGCCGCAGTAAACATCACTCGTGGCCCTGGGGTGGGTTTCTTGCACACCCTGTATTGTTACACCCACACACGCCCCGCTGGGACCAAGGGTATTTCTCAGAACACCATACAGGGTGACTTGGAATTCAGGAAAAGGGAACAAAGGTTTTTGCACTTGTTTCAAAAGACACATGTTGGGGATGATTTCAAAGAATTTTTACTGTCAAGTGCTAAATTATGTGATTTAGTAACTTGAGAAAATATGGCTAGCACATGACTTTCTGTTAACAATATTTACCGACCGCCAACATATATAAGGGAGGTATTGTGATCATACCGATTTTGACATTTCGAAATTTCGATGGATCTGCACGAATTAAGGTCCCTACATAACGTTTTAACTATTTTTAGCATGATGTCTGTCGGTCTGTCTGTTCGTCCGTCTGTCCGTCCGTCTGTCCGTCCGTCTGTCTGTGTACACGTACAGAGCAAATTCGGCTTAAAAGATTTTTATGAAACTACATATTTAAGCTTTTGACATCAATGACCAAAGTTGATCAACTTTTGGTAAAAATCGGTTGACTAGAAATGGGAGTTTACTCGTGTCAATTTTAAGATTTTTGCGAATATTTAGCAACAGAAAAATATTTCGAAAAAATTTATTCAATAAAAGTTGCTATAAATGCATTAACTAATAACTTTTATTTGAGACGTTTTTTGATGAAACGAAAAATTTCGAAAAATTTTGTTAAAATTTTTAAAAAAAATGTGGTCTCAATTTTTTCATACTTATATGTAACGTTTCCATGGTCATGATAAGTAATATCCCGGTTAGAAAATATTAGGCCAAGTTATTTCTACTCTGCTGCTAGAATGTATTTTATATAAGTACTTTGTGATGGTGGTCAGTCCTGTGGTGGCCACAGCTGATTTTTTTTATCAAGAGGTATGTTTACATAGAAAAGCACATTTTGAATGGGTTTGTTTAACTGGCTCTGTATAAATAAATATTTTTGTGTATAATGCAAGCATATATATAAAAATTGATGTGAAGTGTGAATATTCACACATTTCAGGGTTTCGCAGGTATATAATAAGTGAAGGCGGTATGCTGAGTGTGTAGGACAAATTTTTCTTTGTAGTAATCACGGCAAAATGAACGATATTTTTAAAATAATTTATCGTCTGTTAATCATATAATAAGATAATTATTAAATTTACGCTCTTAAAAATTAAATACAACATTTGTCAAAATATAACTAGAATTTTGACAAAATAAATTCAACATAATAAAAATGAAAAAAAAAAAAAAAACAGAAAAAATAAAATTCACTCAGTACTCGAACTCGAAACCCTTCGTTTACCAGCGAGTTTTAGCTTACGACACCAGTGCTCTAACCAGTAACGCCATTGTACGCCTTGCATGTGAGTGTCTTACATTGGTATAACTTTTGTACTTTGTGAACCAAAAACCACAAAAAATGCGTTATTTTCCGAAAATATAATCTGATCAAAAATTCCTGTTGTACTATTTCGGTTCACACCAATATACATTACTTAGAATTTTTTTAGATTTTTAGTTTAAACCATCTGGGCTACAGGGTGTGGGACAAAAATTTTTTATTATTCAAAAATAATTTATTTTTCAAAAATAAAAATTTGATCGTTAATCCACGTACTAAGGGCTTTCATTTGATACCCTACTCATAATTTAAAAAAAAATATTTTTGTTTTCGATGAGCACATATTTGTTTATATTTTTAGGGGGATATGTTTTTTAGATGTTTTAGTATTTTTCCTATGTGCGGGTCAAAGAGTTGTATAAGCATGCCAAATTTCAACTCTCTAGGTTTAGCCGTTTGCTTACAACTTTTACCGAACAGACAGACAGACAGACAGACAGACAGACAGACAGACAGACAGACAGACAGACAGACAGACAGACAGACGACAAAATGACGGTATAAGGGTTTTTTGGTCATACCTACAAAACCCTAAAAATGGGGTAAAATACTTTTCTGATGTATTCGAAGTACTGAATACAAATACTTTTTTTAAAGGAAAAACTATATGTAACATTTTAATTAAACATTACTTTTTAGTATTTAAAATACCACGTAGTTAAAATAGTAAAATAGAAAAAATAACACAACAAAACAATCATAAACACAATACGGCGCCGGCGTTTTTCTTAGCAATAGCTGAATAAAATAAATGTAAATTAGGCAACTGGTTCTGCTCCTCGGGGCAAATCCCCCTTTCGTCTCCGCAGGGTCTTGGCTTCATAACAATCAATGCTAAAGCGGCGTCCACACTATGCCGCAGTTTGCCAGTTGGCAAGGCCAGTTGGCAAACTGCGGCATAGTGTGGACGTGACCGTTGGCACATGCCATCGTGCCAGCGGCATGCCAACGAGAATCGCTCGAGTGTCGGTCTCCTTCAAAGAAAGCCGATAAGAACGTTGAGTGGGGACGTGCCAACTGGCATCACGCGGCTTTAGGCTTAAATTCAGGTTTTGATTCAGACGCATATGAGCAACGTTGTTTATAGATGGAGTGGACAAACGAAAAAGTGTTTAATTTGATCGATTTGTACCGGGATCGTCCTGTTTTGTGGGACTGTCGTTTAAAGGACTATAAAGACAGGAATAAGAGATGTGACGCTCTATTGGAAATTGCGGTTAGTTTTGGAGTACAAAAAGAAGAAATTGATAGAAAAATCAAAAACTTGGTGTGTCATTTTTCGCGCGAAATAAAAAAAGAGAGGGAATGTAATAAGTCCGGTGCGTGATCTACTTTGAAGACTTGGACGTACCCAAAACAGTCGTTTGCACCGTTTGCGTATTTTTTCTTCACTGTCAAGTATGATAACAGCAGCTGAAGCAATTAGTAAATCTTCCTCGGTGAACATTGTGCAACTAAACTAAATGCCAACACAGATGTGGACGTGTATACAGCCACTGGCTTTGCCAGTTGGCTTTGCCAGTTGGCATTGCCAGTTGGCTTTGCCAATTGCGGCATAGTGGGGATGCGCCTTAAGGCATAGAACTGAGTCTATTCATATGACGTCAATGCGTCACACTAATATAGGTAGTCTATTTGTAAACTAGCGGGTTAAGCGTATTGGAAATACAATGTTATTTGCCTTGGTATTTAATCCAGAAAACCTGAAAAGTTATCAAACTAGAATTACTTCTTATATTTAACTACAACTTGGAAATGACTTAGATAAGCAAATGATGACTCTCTGTTAAGTGCAAATTTTTAAATAATATTTAAAATTCCATTAAAAAATTCGACTCCACTAAATCTCTATTAGTTTAACTAAAATATATTTTGTCTATTTTAGTAGGAGTATATATATTGCATATTTAAGCGTTCAATGCTAAGGTGTTAACCTTGAATGATATTAAATTTTGATTAAAACACACAAGTGAAGCAACTTGAAATAAAATATAAATAATAATGTTAGGAAGTAGCTTGTAAAATTTCGGAATATGTTTTGAAGAGGAAACGCGGAACACGCTGTTAGTCACTCAGCTCGTGCATATGCATGAGACAATTTATATAAAATATAATGAAGAGAGGAGGTTTTAAATAATATGGTAAAGGCATCCACGATATTCGAGTGTATTTAATTAGTTTTGATTGGTAGATAAATCGTGAGAAATGTCCCACAGGGGATTTGCAGCACACAGCTTATTGTGAAATTCTATCGGTGAAATTTTTTAATAACTTGCATTTTTCCATGAGAATATTTTACACAAAAAAATGCACTCTGGGATTTTAACTGGAGCGAGAGAGTTTCTACTCGGCTGCTTTGTTTATTTTACGTAATATAATCTCAAATTATAAAAAATTCATGTTAAGTGGGAATTTTTACACGTTGCAGGTATTCGTAGTTATTTAGTATGGCACAACAATTTTTTGTACTAGTATCAAAATCAAGAAACTTTTAAAAATCAATTTCCGTTCGTTAATCTGAGTTTTTATTTAATGTCCTATGTTATATTAAAGAAAACAAACAAAAAATTCAACAAAAATTCTGAACGAACTGTAGTTGTCGTCATCAGTGGCAGTAATTGGTGACTCAACTTAACGCGTATCCCTCTAGCGGCAAAAAAGCGAACCCTTCGAAAAAGGTTACTGTCATTGTTTACGTATAATTCACCATGTGTTTTATTGTTTCTGTCCATTCTCACTCCATATTTACAGCGAATAAAGTGATAAATTTAAGAAAAAAAGATTAAATACTCCTTGTTGTGTGTATGGTAGTCAATCAAAGGAAGAACATCTTCGAATATTAGATTGAAAGATTATCAGTGATTCTAAAATTTTGTTTCTATTGAAGGGAATTTATACTGTTCAGATGATTTTAAACAAGTTTTTAACGTTGAATTTTTCATTTTCCCTGTCTCACATGTGCAAGAAAATCGTTTAATGTTGTGTAAATTATTGTTAATATAATTAAAACCCCCTGTTATTTCATGGGAGTGTTCCATAACTGTTAGTTTGCAAATATTTGACAGTTTTCTTGTGTAGAATAAATTACAAGTTCTCTTTCTATAAAATTTCTTGAGATATGTGTAGATATTAAGTATTCAAATAAATATTTTAAGTTCAAAGTATAACATTTTATTTTCTCTGTGAGTATAAGCCGGCACCAACATCATAACCTCTGAAAATATTCATTTACAAGCAGCAAATTTTATCATAAAATGGATTCACATATATTTATACACTTTTTTAATACTCGGTTATAATTTAAATATACTGTATACAGCAAGAAAACGTAAATTAGACCAAAAATTGATTATAAACCAATACTGTTTACATACGTTGACAGATGACTATCCTTTTTCGTGTCAAAAGTTCACAAGGCGATAGTGGCGCCGTTTCGGTAATTATAGTCGCGAATAGCATTTAATTTACGGGGGGGGGGGGGATTTTTTGTTATAATTATAGATTTGAATGAAAATATGATGGTTTTGAATTTGTAAGTGGAATTGGCCCGGTTCCATCTTTTACAATACGAAATAAACCAGACACTTAGTTTTGTCACAATTTTTTTATTTTCTCCAAAAATGTCTCTGGGGCATCTGAGTTTTTAGGGGAGACGGTTCCTCCGGACCTCCTCTGGCTCCGCCACTGCTTGTCAACATTGTGTATTATTCTGAATTTATCCAAATTTTTACACCAGTCCCTTTTCGTAGCAGAAAGGTTGACAAAAAAATTTAGCACATTTCAAGCAAGAATATTTTTTTCAACAATTAGAATTCTGTTCTTTTTGTCTATATGCCAGTACCTTTTATTAAAAAACATATTTAAACTAAAAAATATTTTAAAAAATGAATGTTAAGTGTGAATTTTCACACATTTCAGGGTTTTTAGGTATTTAATAAGTGTAAGAAGCCAACAGAATAATGGATGTCTAGGAATATTTTTTCTATAATCACATCAAAATCAACAAATTTTTGACAATTACTTATATTCGTTATTAAAGAACTAAGAGCTTCCATTTAATTTTTTTCAAAAAAATTTAAATACCTTCCAAAAATCGTCTTCATTAGATTAATATAAAATATATTGACAAATGGCTTATTAACAGTGAGTTATTATTACAATGATTTGTAAGTATTCCATAGAGCCTATCCATAGGAACTTAGTTCTCAACTGGTGAGATGTTAAATATTTTTTATTATATTTCTAATATCAAAAAATCAGCTGTGGCCACCACAGGACCGACCGCCATCATAAAGTACTTGTATAAAATACATTCTAGCAGCAGAGTAGAAATAACTTGGCCTAATATTTTCTAACAGAGATATTATTTACCATGACCTTGGAAACGTTACATTTATTATTATATTATTTATTTTACATCGGCCTATTTCTGGAACGAGGCTAATCGCCGATGCCAGGGAGCGAGCTCCTACACCTGGATGAGAGGTGAATGATTGTGAAATGAGAGTAATGTAAACATATTATTCTCGCCCGAATAATATCACCAACGAAGGAGGCTCGAACCATCGACCGCACAGTTCAGACTGTTTCTACCAGTCTATAACCGCACGACTTAATACGCTCGGCCACTCCGTTGGCGAAACGTTACATATAAGTATGAAAAAATTTAGATTTAAAAAAAAAATCAAAATTTTTACGTTTTATCAAAAAATTTCTCAAATAGAAGTTGTTAGTTATTACTCAATAAATTTTTTCGAAATATTTTTCTATTGTAAAATATTCGCAAAAATCTTAAAATACACAGACAGACAGACGGACGGACAGACGGACGGACGGACAGACAGACCGACAGACATCATGCTAAAAATAGTCAAAACTTTATGTAGGGACCTCAATTCGTGGAGATCCATCGAAATATCGAAATGTCAAAATCGGTATGGTCACAATACCTCCCTTATATATGTTGGCGGTCGGTAAAAATTAATTCGGTATGATATATTTTGAAACAAGATACTGAACATAACCCGATATTGAGAAGTGACATTACCGTTGGCGGCGCTGTAATTCATGACAAAATGGCTGAATTGTCTAGTATTCAGCTGTCAATATGCCAACAGGGAACAGGTTAATTTAAGCACAGTACATTTTTATTTTATGAAAATGTATCTATCGACATTCTAACAAAAAATCAACACTAGAAAACATGTTTTAATTTCAAACAGTACTACAGTCGCGTAGTACAATATTTGACCACCAGACTGCGTATCCGAGCGTGTCAGTTCTCAATTACATTGACTGGCAGTAATAGCGAGTTTCTTTCCTCTTCTTTTTCCTTTTGTTGTTAAATTGTTAAAATTTTACTTTACACGCTCCAGTAAATTGAATGTCAACTTTTTCAATTAATTGATCAATAAATTGGATCGTGTAAAACCCACTCTACTCGGGTTTGCACAATTTTTGCCAGTAACGTGTTCTTTGATATATTGTGGGTGCCCGACCATATTTTAAAATTTGTACTAATTCTCTGTTTTAAACTTTGATTGCTTCCAGTTGCTTCGTCTTAGACACATTTCAGCCAAAAGTTGATGTAATTTTGTTCGCTTTATAAATTTAATAAATAATTTCTAACTATATTATTAGATGGAAGGACGACAAAGGGTTAAATAGAATAAAGAACAGAGTTGCAAGTACAATGGTTGTTGGTTAATAGGGACATCTAGCTGAGAAGTTGTTCGTTTTATAGCGTCGTTTAAAGTTGGGGACGAGCTGGCTAATACAATGGATTTTGTTAATTTCATGTGCATTCCATTTTCACTAATCCACTCCGTTAAAATATACAAGCTTCCTTTTCTCCTCAGTATTTGTTTGAAGGGTATTTGAAAGTTTCGGAAGCGCTGCACAAGCGACATGTATGTTCCACCTGCAGTATGCCCTGCACCGGAGGGATCTTCATCCCATCCCATCTCATCACATTACATTACATTAGAGCGAGCTAATTATCCAACTAAGCAAATCTATGTGTACATTACAAGAGCTCTGTCTTCACTAATCCGCACCGACTGCTGGAGATGCGAATACACCGGTTCTCGTCCCGCATTGTTCCTGCATCATCCCTCACTCACGGGAGACGGGAGACGGCTGCCAAATTGCCTTTATGTATTTAACGCTGTCTAATCTTACCTACTATCAGATTGATACCGGTGCCAGATTAGTAATACGGTTTTGTGAATAACACCCAATGCTTTCTCCAATATAGAGAAAAACTTCAACTAATTAAGCGACAACCTCTTATCATCGAGCTACGGCTTTTCAAATGGTAACCAGACAACTGGGGCGATGGACAATTCGGGCCGACACAATTGGGGCTTTTGACAACTGGGGCCATAACTATAAGAGCTAGAGTCTTTTTTAGTTTAAAATAAAAAATAATTATTTATATATATATATATATATATATATATATATATATATATATTATATATTTTAATGGTTTGATTAAGTACATTTTGGTGGGAATTAGAACAAATAAAAAAAATGTATTTTAAGAGTTGGCTTAAGGAAATTTTCGTGTTCATTTGATTAAAAAGAAATTGTCTTTTAAGGGTTATATTAAGTAAAATTTGGTGCTCTTTTGACTATATATTCCCCGCACTCATTAAATTCTGAACCAATAGAAAATGTTTATGAACACGTGCATTCGAAGATAATATTCTAATAAAATTTTACGATCGGCGAGAATCTCAAAGCAGATAGGTATTATCAATTTTTAATTTTTATTATGTTCATCTAGTAAACTTTGCCCGTTTTATATAAACGAGATATATAAAATACATATGTACAAAAAAATACTATCATACATGAAAAAACAAACTAGGAAAATCAAATAGTCCAACAAATAATAACTGATTTTCTCGTAGTTGACGCATATTAATTAAATTTAGTTACTAAATATTTACTTCTAAAATTAAATACATTTTTTATTTAATTATTCAAAAGAACACTTAAATTTACTTCAACCCTTAAAATACATTTTTTATTTATATAGTCAATAGAGCACGAAAATTTACTTAAGCCAACCCTTAAAATACATTTTTTTTATTCTAATTCTCATCAAAATGTACTTAATCAAACCATTAAAATATTTTTATTTATTTTTTCAAAAGAACACGCAATTTAATTTATGCCAACTTGTAAAATAATTATTTTTTATTTTAAACGAAAGAAAACTCTAGCTCTTATAGTTATGGCCCTAGTTTTGAAAAGCCCCAATTGTGTACGGCCCGAATTGTCCATCGCCCCAGTTGTTAATGGCCCCAGTTGTGAAAAGCCCCAATTGTGAACGGCCCGAATTGTCCATCGCCCCGGTAGTTAATGGCCCCAGTTGTTAATGGCCCCAGTTGTGCAAGGCCCCAATTGTGAACGGTCCGAATTGTCCATCGCCCCAGTTGTTAATGGCCCCAGTTGTGAAAAGCCCCAATTGTGAACGGCCCGAATTGTCCATCGCCCCAGTAGTTAATGGCCCCAGTTGTTAATGGCCCCAGTTGTTAATGGCCCCAGTTGTGCAAGGCCCCAATTGTGAACGGTCCGAATTGTCCATCGCCCCAGTTGTTATTGGCCCCAGTTGTGAAAAGCCCCAATTGTGAACGGCCCGAATTGTCCATCGCCCCAGTAGTTAATGGCCCCAGTTGTTAATGGCCCCAGTTGTGCAAGGCCCCAATTGTGAACGGTCCGAATTGTCCATCGCCCCAGTTGTTAATGGCCCCAGTTGTGAAAAGCCCCAATTGTGAACGGCCCGAATTGTCCATCGCCCCAGTAGTTAATGGCCCCAGTTGTTAATGGCCCCAGTTGTTAATGGCCCCAGTTGTGCAAGGCCCCAATTGTGAACGGTCCGAATTGTCCATCGCCCCAGTTGTTAATGGCCCCAGTTGTGAAAAGCCCCAATTGTGAACGGCCCGAATTGTCCATCGCCCCAGTAGTTAATGGCCCCAGTTGTTAATGGCCCCAGTTGTGCAAGGCCCCAATTGTGAACGGTCCGAATTGTCCATCGCCCCAGTTGTTAATGGCCCCAGTTGTGAAAAGCCCCAATTGTGAACGGCCCGAATTGTCCATCGCCCCAGTAGTTAATGGCCCCAGTTGTGAAAAGCCCCAATTGTGAACGGCCCGAATTGTCCATCGCCCCAGTTGTTAATGGTCCCAGTTGTTAATGGCCCCAGTTGTGCAAGGCCCCAATTGTGAACGGTCCGAATTGTCCATCGCCCCAGTTGTTAATGGCCCCAGTTGTGAAAAGCCCCAATTGTGAACGGCCCGAATTGTCCATCGCCCCAGTAGTTAATGGCCCCAGTTGTTAATGGCCCCAGTTGTGCAAGGCCCCAATTGTGAACGGTCCGAATTGTCCATCGCCCCAGTTGTTAATGGCCCCAGTTGTGAAAAGCCCCAATTGTGAACGGCCCGAATTGTCCATCGCCCCAGTAGTTAATGGCCCCAGTTGTTAATGGCCCCAGTTGTGCAAGGCCCCAATTGTGAACGGTCCGAATTATCCATCGCCCCAGTTGTTAATGGCCCCAGTTGTGAAAAGCCCCAATTGTGAACGGCCCGAATTGTCCATCGCCCCAGTAGTTAATGGCCCCAGTTGTTAATGGCCCCAGTTGTGCAAGGCCCCAATTGTGAACGGTCCGAATTATCCATCGCCCCAGTTGTTAATGGCCCCAGTTGTGAAAAGACCCAATTATGAACGACCCGAATTGTCTTACGGCCCCAGTTGTCTAGTTACTACCGTAAAAACCATATTAATTCTATGCGGATGATATGGAGAGAAGGTGTGATTAAAGTTTCAGTATATTTTAATATGAACCCACAATTTTAGTATCACTTATTTAATAGCTACAAAACCCTGTAAGGAAAATTCACACTTCACATCATTTTTTAGTGCCGGAGAGAATAAATTTGTAGGTGATTTGTGTTTATGTGGATATGTGGAGTGGCAGTGTGACGGCTGACGGCTGAGAGAGCTGGTGATGGTGGTGGTGGTGGAGGTACGTGGGAATGTCTTTGCGGTAGATGCGATGTGAAACTCTCTGTTCTCTGATGTGAAAATAACGGGTTCACAGAACTTCCTTCTCATTATTTAATATCACTTAGAGCTCTGGCTCTGGCTCTGGCTGGCTGACCTGATTCACGACCTCCACCTCCTCTCTCGCAACTTCCTCCTCTCATCATCTCTCCACATTCATACATTCATGGACCGCCAAAACTCAGCAGATTCTTACCTTAATTTATCTTCTACACATTTAATTGACGACCAACGAAATTGAAAGAAATGTGCAATAGTTAATCATGTTCATTTACAAGCAATGGCAACAAGAATACATTCTACAGTTCAAAGGATCATACTATGGTCAAATTCAACCCCTTCTTCCTAGAAAGCTTTGGTTTACTTCTCACCAAAGCAGATCTTTTATATGCACTTTTATCCGGCTTAGATTTAATCCTTCTCTCCACATCATCTGCATAGAATTAATATGGTAACTTCCTTATTCTGTCCGTGTGATAATTTGTATGTTAGCGATTCGGACTACTTATTATTTGATCGCCCAATTCATTTTTGCAATTCTAATATACAAATTTTAATTTTAATTTTAATTAGAAAGCTAGAAAAATATGGTGTTAGAGGAGTTGTTCTTTCTTTATTTGAAAACTATCTTAGAGATAGACATCAAATGGTTGAAATAGGTGGTGAATTTAGTAACTCCAGATTAGTGTCCTGTGGGGTCCCTCAGGGTTCGATTCTGGGTCCCATTTTATTTCTGGTCTACATAAATGACTTATTAAAATATAATTTTTTAGAAGGTTGTTTAATTTCCTATGCGGATGATACAGTTCTGTATGCTTCCGGAACTACTTGGGAAGAAGTGTCAAGTAAAATAGTAGATATTTTAGCTTATATTCAGAACTGGTTAGATAAAAATATTCTAACATTAAATTATAAAAAATCGCACTTTATCGCTTTTTCTAGGTATAATTCTAATACCTTTCCTATCAATGAACTCATCATTCATAAATTTAACTGTTCAAAAAATGATTGCAATTGTTCTACCACTATAAAAAAGGTTAATGATATTAAATATTTAGGAGTTCAGATAGATTCGAAGTTAAATTGGAACTGTCATATTACTGCTTTAATCAATAAAATTAGAAAATTCATTTATATATTTATTAATTTAAAAAAGAAAATGAAATTAAATAATCTCAAAATCATATACTTCTCATTTATACAATCGATAGTTAGTTACGGTATTCTTGTGTGGGGAGGAGCTGGCAAGATGTTAATTAAAAAAATAGAAACCGCACAAAAAATGATTTTAAAAATTATGTATGGAAAATGTCGGCGGTATCCAAGCAGAGAACTATTTATGGAACTGAATATTTTCACCATAAATCACTTATATTGTTTATCTATTTATAGATATATTTATAAAAATAAACAGTATCTCCATGACTTACTATCTATGCCTCTTCACGCATATTCAACTAGATTAAAAAAATCGCAGTTATCTTATTCCGCTGGTATTAAAAAGAAAGTTGGTCAATCTAATTTTCGTTACTTCATTCCTGTTTTGTTTAATTTCTTTGTTAATAAGGAGTCGGTAGATAATTTTATGAATATGCTTTCTCGTAATCATAATCAATATATTGTTAAAGTCAAGAAATTTTTGCATGGTGTTTCGGAAGACTGCCTCAAAGAAATCCTACACGGAAACGGTTATTACATATGAAATATCCTAATACGAATATGTAAGCTCTGGAAAAAAGTGCTGAGAGATGAATATTCTGAGCAATAAATAATAAACGCAATAATGTCTTTTTACCTAATAGTTTTGTAATTTAAATGAAAACAAATATTTATGTTCCTATATTTATTAATACTTTTTTTTTCTGGTCTATATATTATTATTTTATTTTTTTCTCAAGGTTTCACAAGGAGCAACAAGATTGTCTGTCTTAGCTTTTTGTGATTCCTCGCGACTGTTTGTTTTGTATTAATATTGTATTTTTTTTTTAAATTAATTTTTTAATGTGCATATCGTGGCATTATATATTTCTGTCACTGTATGTATATGTACAATTATTTTGTGAATAAACATAAACATAAACATAAACATACAAAATTTAGTTGTCCAAAAAATGTCCTTAGCTACCAATATTCAGACGCTTCTTGCTACTAACTCTCTAAATATTTATGCAATTATTTAATAACTATATTAAATCAGAAAATATCAAATTATAAACGTAATTTTAAAAACCCTTAATCTCTTCCTTTATTATCAGGCTATCTGGCTAATAGCCAAAGCTGATAAAGCCATCAAACAACAGGAAAAAAACATTTTTTTCTACAATTAAAAATATTCTATTTTGATGTATTCCTATACATTGTTAATAATTTTATTTTAGGTTGTTAGTTTTGTATAAGAAACTTGTAATCTCTGGGGGTTGTACGTAGTGTTAATGCAAATAAAGACCAGATTTGTTATTCGTAAATATGTCGATAGAAGTAGGTCTTGATTTTATTTGTGTTTTTCTAAAACTGTAACTAATATATAGTTTGTGCATGAATGAATAGTGTGTCGTGTAGACCGTTTTTGTAATGGCTGTTGGACTGTTATGTGTGTAATGATATGGTAGTGTTTGACATTTGGCTCTGGCAGAGAACGTATTCCATTGTGGAATGGCTGGGTGCTGAGTGCTGGTTGCTGGTTCTCCATGGCATGCCGTGGAAGGAAGGAATCTTATAATGAAGTGAAGTTTTGCGTTGCAGTGACGCACGCACTGACACACATACACATGGCGACACCGCTGCCGCACCGATATTTGTTTAAAAAACACAACAATAACATGCTGACACATAACACTGAACTCTTTGCAAAATAAGAAAACTAATATGCTGGTTATTTGTTACACGTGAAGCTTTTATAAATGGTACAAATGAACACCACCTTTTCTTCACCAAACATTTGATCAGTTAAATGAACATTTCGAATGGTAACCAGACAACTGGGGCCGTAAGACAATTCGGGCCGTACACAATTGGGGTTTTTCACAACTGGGGCCATTAACAACTGGGGCGATGGACAATTCGAGCCGTACACAATTGGGGCTTTGCACAACTGGGGCCATTAACAACTGGGGCGATGGACATTTCGGGCCGTACACAATTGGGGCTCGTTTATATAAAAGTGACAAATTTTTTTAGATAAACATAAAAAAAATTAAAAATTGATAATACCTATCATGGCTCTAATGTGACTAAATTTTGAAATACATAATCTTCATAATATTTCCTGCTTTGAGATTCTCGCCGATCGTAAAATTTTATTAGAATATTATCTTCGAATGCACGTGTACATAAAAATTTTCTATTGGTTCAGAATTTAATGAGTGCGGGGAATATATAGTCAAAAGAGCACCAAATTTTTCTTAATCTAACTCTTAAAATACAATTTCTTTTTAGTCAAATGAACACGAAAATTTACTTAAGCTAACCCTTAAAATACAATTTTTTTATTTATTCTAAATCCCACCAAGATGTACTTAATCAAACCATTTTTTTTTTTTTTCCAAAAGAACACGCGATTTAATTTATATCAACTTTTAAAATAGTAATAAATAATTATTTTTTATTTTAAACAAAAAAAGACTCTAGTTCTTATAGTTATGGCCCCAGTTGTCAAAAGCCCCAATTGTGAACGGCCCGAATTGTCTTACGGCCTCAGTTGTCATGGAACCAATAAAAACATATTTAAAGAATTCCATGGGACAAGAAAAATCGCAAAATTAGCAATACTGTCAATCGAAAATTCCTTGGCCTGAAATCTGGAATTTGATGAAGTAATTGATAATTTTTCCAAAAAGCCCGAAAATAACAATTTAAATTTTTGTTAAGCATATTCTTTCATGTATGACTGTAATAATAAAAATCAGCTGTGGCCACCACATGACCGACCGCCATCATAAAGTAATTGTATAAAATACATTCTAGCAGCAGAGTAGAAATAATTTGGCCTAATATTTTCTAACAGAGATATTATTTATCATGACCATGGAAACGTTACATATAAGTATGAAAAAAATTTACAAAAATTATTCGAAATTTTTCGTTTTATCAAAAAACGTCTCAAATAAAAGTTATTAATTATTGCTTTCGTTCAATAAATTTTTTCGAAATATTTTTCTGTTGTGTAATATTCACAAAAATCTTAAAATCGACACGAGTAAACTCCCATTTTTAGTCAACCGATTTTTACCAAAAGTTGATCAACACGTGCCATTTCCAACCGAATTTGCTCTGCACGTGTACACAGACAGACGGACAGACAGACGGACAGACAGACAGAAGGACGGACAGACAGACCAACAGACATCATGCTAAAAATAGTCAAAACGTTATGTAGGGACCTCAATTCGTGGAGATCCATCGAAATCTAGAAATGTCAAAATCTGTATGATCACAATACCTCCCTTATATATGTTGGCGGTCGGTAAAAAGTGAATAAAATTATAAAATCAACTAGTACTTGATTGCACCAACGCTGATTAAGCTAACTGAGGTTTTACGAGACACTAAAAGTACCTATAATAAAAACAAAGACAAGCTTAATTCTTTAAAAGCGCGTCTAAAAATTTGCCAAGGTCCTCAGATTGTGTTGTAACGCCACTGGGTGTACCTTTACCGACCCTAGCTGCGCCATGTTTCACTATATACCTGTGAAACCCTGAAATGTGTTAAATTTCACCCTTCAATTTCCATTTATAGTTTCGGTTACTGCCAACCATCTCGCATTCATGATGTTTGTTTTCCATTTCATTGAAAAAAGATACAGATTTAACAGTATTAGTTTTTCGAGCAATCTGATCGAATCTATGTCTTAATTTCCGCATCTGCCGACTTGAACGTGCCTCTCAAAGCTCTCTTACAAATGAGATCAAACGATGTACGAGCGAGAGCAAGAGCGAGAGAGAGAGAGAGAGGGGCATAGTTCGCCATTGTTGTAGCATAGTAGTTAGTAGGTATTATGTAGGTAGTAGAAGTGAGTGTATCATCTTACCAGTTAAAGAAGTCCAATTTAAATCCTTGGTGCCGCCATGCCCGTAATCCAAAATCGATATTCAATCACAAGTAACACACTCACACACACGCACACACGAGCACTTCCCTCTGGACGCCGCACTTCCCCCTGCCCAGACAAACCAAATAATCCCAACTTCGTCTCGGGGCCACCAATACGTTTTCAAAAACAGTTAAAATCACTAATTATCAAGCGAAATAACACCCAGAGATTCTTCTCAAGGACACTAAAAACAACAGACATGTAAGTTATAGATGTATATTTTAGAGTTACCGTGGCTCCGTGCTAATAAGGTTACCTACGAAGCAAATATTCAGGAAACTTCAGAATTTTTATCTTTCGGTGCTATGCACTCAGCTCAGCTATGCAGGCATTTAATAATAAATGCCAACATGAAACATGAAATAACCTACGCAGGCTCTGTTTTCGTGACAATTAAAAAAACGAAACTCCCGTTTAGTTCCGGTTAAACAAAAAAAAATATTATACACACATAAACTTTTACACTACAGAGATAGGCTGTCTTAGGTGCAAATAGCCATTACTGCTATGCGCCTAAATTTTTGTCGAAACCGATCTATTCGAATATATGAATAACTAATTTTTTTTATTGACCTAATATCCCAAGAAGCGACATTATTTAATATATTCCAAGGTCGAAAAGAAATACCAGAAGATTTAATTTTTTATGATTTCCAAAAATTTAAAAATTTGTTATGTTTTATATTAAATGTCACTTAATAATAAATGCCGATATGAAACATGAAATAACCGAGGCACCCTGTTTCCGTGAGAACTGCAAAAAAAATACCGTCCAGTTCCGGTTACACAAAAAAATATATATTAACACACACATTAACCTTTGACACTAAAGAACAATTGAGCAAAATTCAATTTCAATTTAACCAGTTAATTTTTCTTAAAAATAATTATTTTTTGTGTATTCATTATTTTTTATTTTTTTAATAATAAGTAAAAAATCAGCTGTTGCCACCGCAGGACCGACCGCCATCACAAAGTACTTGTATAAATACATTCTAGCAGCAGAGTAGAAATAACTTGGCCTAATATTTTCTAACAAAGATATTATTTATCATGACCATGGAAACGTTATATATAAGTATGAAAAATTTCGAAAAAATTTCAAATTTTTTCGTTTTATCAAAAAATGTCTCAAATAAAAGTTGTTAGTTATTGCTTCTATAGCAATTTTTGTTCAATAAATTTTTTCGAAATATTTTTCTGTTGTGAAATATTCGCAAAAATCGAAACGGGTAAACTCCCATTTTTAGTAAATTTTTACCAAAAGTTGATCAACTCGTGCCATTGATGGCAAAAACTTTTTTTTTTTTAATTAATGGCCTTTGCTGCTGTGGCAATTAACCAAGACAATTTTTATTTGAGAAAATTTCCATGCCTGAACGTGATTCGAACCCGAGACCTTCGCAAAGCAGACCACATGTGTTACCACTACGCTACGCCGGTCGGCATGGCAAAAGCTCAAATATGAAGTTTCAAAAATCCTTTTAGCCGAATTTGCTCTGCACGTGTACACAGACAGACGGACAGACGGACGCACGGACAGACAGACCGACAGACACCATGCTAAAAATAGTCAAAACGTTATGTAGGGACTTCAATTCGTGGAGATCCATCGAAATCTCGAAATCTCAAAATCGGTATGATCACAATACCTCCCTTATATATGTTGGCGGTCGGTAAAAATATACAAAAAAAAATCACTTAAATAAACAACTATTAAAAATGACGTTGAAAAATTAACTGAAAAGCTGTTGGTAATAAACAGTTTTTACTTTTCTTGTTGCTTAATTATCTCCAATATGCCTTATAATGCTCTTTCTCCTCCACGGCTCGCAGACATTTTTTTTTTTATATTCACATGTTACCTACAATATGCATTCTATAATTTTGGGCTAGATATTTAAAATACCGCATAAGTCGAATGCTTAACGCACAAATTAAAATTTACTCTACGCCGAGTCGACGTCTGAGCTTGAATGAATTGTATCAGAAAATGAAAGTATCAACCCCGAAATTGAAATCCGGGTCTCTACGTCGTAGGCAACATTTTTACCTCAGAGCCAAGGCTATTCCCAAAAAAACGCAAACAAGTTTAAGAAATGTATAGGCTATCAAACGTTCAAGCAGAATTAAATGTTATTTTGTCAAGTTTACTGTTTAATGATTAAAATGGCTTTTTGATAAATAAAATGATCAAAAACTTCATTCAATTGTTAGTTATTCAAAATCTAGTTCTGCTTAAAAGAAAGAAACAGACTAATTGAACATATCTTGAAACTTATTTAAAGCAAGATTTTCCTGTATTGCTTTTTATTGTCAGGAAGAAATGTTCTCGAAGAAAGAAAACAGGTAGCCAAATTTATGAACAGAATTGCGCCAGTAAATCACAAAGCAAATAATTATAAATAGTCCACAAATTGAGGCACAGGCAGATCATAACGATATCACTACACAGACAAAGCTGGAATGAAAATACGGCTTTATGAACACGGAAGTAGCACTGAGATAGATGGCAAATCAATGCAGATAATACAAAATATTTGCATTTATCGAAGAAATGCGTTCAACAAATTTAAACCCAAAAAGTCGGTGAGATAAAATGTTGTAATTAAATTCATGTATAGCAGCTCTGAAGTGAACTCATCGACGACATCAACTACGATTTCAAAAAGATATTCCTAGCCAAAAAGCCTACAGATTGAAGCTTCTCTTCAAATTACTCATAATTTTGTATAACAAATATAAAGTCAATTTAAAATCGATTATGAAAACTGGTGTTAATATTTTAAACAAAATTTTATTTTAACGATTTTTACAAAGAAATCATTTTGATAGGCATTAGTAGTATTAGATCGTAATTAGGCTCTGAACTAAATGTTTTCATAGGCGTAGTTTTTAAATATACAATTTGACATCTTTTCAATTCATGTTACATTGATTTTCGAAAAAAAAGAAGAAAAGAAAGTGCAGCCAAGGGAGGCTCAGTAGCATGAGCCCCGTCCCCCAAATACTCGAAAAAATGTCTGTTTAGTGTAAAAAAAATAAATCAGCTGTGGAAAAATTTTACAAAAATTATTCGAAATTTTTCGTTTTATCAAAGAAACGTCTCAAATAAAAGTTATTAATTATTGGTTTTATAGCAACTTTTGTTCAATAAATTTTTTCGAAATATTTTTCTGTTGTGAAATATGCACAAAAATCTTAAAATCGATTTTTACCAAAAGTTGATCAACTCGTGCCATTGATGGCAAAAGCTTAAATATGAAGTTTCATAAAAATCCTTTCAGCCGAATTTGCTCTGCACGTGTACACAGACAGACGGACAGACGGACGGACAGACAGATGGACGGACAGACAGACAGACCGACAGACATCATGCTAAAAATAGTCAAAACGTTATGTAGGGACCTCAATTCGTGGAGATCTATCGAAATCTCGAAATGTCAAAATCGGTATGATCACAATACCTCCCTTATATATGTTGGCGGTCGGTAAAAATGTAGAGCTTATGAGCTTTTTTTTAATCATCACTTGTATTTAGGAAATGAGAACCTTTTTTTTTTTGTCATAAAGTATATTTTGGAAG
Source organism: Liopterus haemorrhoidalis (assembly GCA_963971575.1). Lineage (NCBI taxonomy): Eukaryota > Metazoa > Arthropoda > Insecta > Coleoptera > Dytiscidae > Liopterus > Liopterus haemorrhoidalis. The sequence goes on from OZ020611.1 coordinate 832,471, forward strand.
TGACAACCTTTTTTCTATAGGTCATCACTTGAATTTTAAAGGTAAAGTCATTTTTGGTTTTTGGTCAGCACTTGTGTTTAGAGAAATTGGCAGACCGTGCTATAATGATTCGCTTGGGTCAGTAATTTTCCGAAAAAAATATATTTTCCGGTCCATTCCTGCCCCTGTAAAACAATATTGTCTTCTAATCCGCCCCCCCCCCGGAAAATTCTGGGTGCATGCATTATATATTGTACTATTCTAGCCTAGTACTATAAGCAATGGTAAACTTTTGATGTTTACCATTGCTCTCCGTAAAAATTTATATTTTGGTCCATGGTATCCGCAAAAATATCTATGTTTTGCCCCCTTTAAAAATGTTCTCCTTAATCATAATTTTGCAACCCTAATAGCAACTTTGACAGCAATAAATGGTGCTGATGATAATATTTTGAGTTGTATCCAAATTAAAAATTAATTGAATTTAGTCCGGGTGATAAAAATCGGTACGCTAAGATGAATAGCACTCCTGGAGCCAATTCAGGAGAAGACTAGAAGTAATCCAGTGAAAAAATATCACTAAACAGCAGCCGTAAAAATAAGTTTTGGATTTAAGACGAGATATATCCTAAAACTTTAGGGTTAAAGATTAGAAAGTGATCGGTAAGAATAGACTGGAAAATAATCTATCAAAATGCCAAGACCCATACAGGGTTATCGAATTAGAATTAAATGTATTGGTACAAGATGAAATGGTAATCTGAAGATATGTAGATAGAAGAAGACTCAGTGAGGAAAATGATGCCGGTTTTATCAAGAACGTTGGACAGACTAGAAAAGAATCCTTCAAAAAGCTAATATCAAGTTAAAATTGTCGAACCAGAATTGATTAAATAGTCTGGTGCAAGATTAAACGTGGCTAATCTAAAGAAATAAAGATACAAGAAGGCTCTATGAGAACCATGATGACGGATTTATTAAGAACGTTGGACAAACTGGAAAATAATGCATAAAAAGGCTAATACCAAGTTAAAATTGTCAAACCAGAATTGATTAAATAGTCTGGTGCAAGATTAAACGTGGGTAATCTAAAGAAATGAAGTTATAAGAAGGCTCTATGAGAACCATGATGACGGATTTATCAAAATCGTTGGACAAACTGGAAAAGAATGCTTAAAAAGGCTAATACCAAGTTAAAATTGGCGAACCAGAATTGATTATATGGTCTGGTGCAAGATTAAACGTGGGTAATCTAAAAAAATGCAGATATACGAAGGCTCTATGAGATCCTTGATGATGGATTTATAAAAATCGTTGGACAAATTAAAAGAGAATCCGTTAAAAGGCTAAAACCAAGGAAGGATTGTAGAACCAGAGTTGATTATATTTTCTATTACAAGATAAATTGTTGAGAATCCGGAGAAATAAAGATATGCGACGCTTCTATAAGAATCATGATGTCAAAATTATCATAAGCGCTGGACAGACTAAGAAATAATTCAAAAATCTTCTATCAAAATGCCGAGAAAGGCTTATCGAGCCAGTATAAAATGAAATGTGGATAATCTGGAGAAATGAAGATATATGAAGGCTCTATGACCACGGAATTATCAAGAGAAAAATTAGAAAAGAATTCTTCAAAAGACCAAGACCAAAGGAGCCAACGTACCAAATTTTTAGAATATCCAGCGACTTCCAAATGTTTAGTATCCCTGCTTTAAACAAATGGGTGTTTTTTTTAGAGGTATAGAACTTTAAATTGCAATAAAACAACGATGGATTATTCGATTCACATGAATTTTTTTTTATTCGAAAGATAATCTTGTGGGATTACATTTTAAATATGATTTCTGGCATATGACCGCCACGGCTGGCTCGGATGTAGTCCAATCTGGACGTCCAATTTTCGATGACTTTTTCCAACATTTGTGGCCGTATATCGGCAATAACACGGCGAATGTTATCTTCCAAATGGTCAAGCGTTTGTGGCTTATCCGCATAGACCAATGACTTTACATAGCCCCACAGAAAGTAGTCCAGCGGTGTTAAATCACAAGATCTTGGAGGCCAATTCACAGGTCCAAAACGTGAAATTAGGCGGTCACCAAACGTGTCTTTCAATAAATCGATTGTGGCACGAGCTGTGTGACATGTTGCGCCGTCTTGTTGGTATGATTTAATGTAATGCCACAAGATTATCTTTCGAATAAAAAAAAATTCATGTCAATCGAATAATCCATCGTTGTTTTATTGCAATTTAAAGTTCTATACCTCTAAAAAAAACACCCGTTACAATAATAAACATTATTGTGTCAAAAATTTAAGATGTCTACCAGGCTTTTCTTTTCGAGAACTTAACCGAATATTTAAAATATGTAGCTCTTGATACAAAAACAGTTAGAAATGGCAAATGTAACACTGTTCGTTACAAACATGGCTGGCGTTCCTCCGGCGTTCTACTTAACAATTTCTATTTATTTTGAAAGACTATTCTCAAAAATAAAATAAAAATATTATAAACCTGCTTTTAAAATTCACTATTAACAACACACTTTAGTTTAAAATAAATTTTCCACCTTTCATCCGATTTCAACCCAATAGCTCCATATGGGTCTATAATTTTCCAGCACTATTTTTTCACTTTCCCAACTAATTTAACACTTTTCCACTTCACAACTGTAATTTCCACTGTGTTTTATTTGTATTTTGTTCCCTTGTGTTGTATGTTTGTAAGCAGGTTGGGAAACCACTAGAGTTTGACCGTTAAGACTTAATACCGGCTAGCTCGTAACTGGCTTAACACAGTACACTTACCTGGCCGCTCTTAGTCGATCGGCTCTCAGTCAGGTGGAGAGGGGAATCGCGGCAAGAGGAGGGGGGGCACCACTTCCCTTCCCCTTCGAAATACGTGGCCCACAATCATGCTCAACAGTTTCTACACCACTGGAGAGGAACAGTAGTATCAAATATGTTTTGGAGGTACTCGACAATCTATAAATGCTTAAACCGGCGTTAGACCGGGGGTTTTATACCCCAGTGCTGGGGCGAAAGAGCGAGCCCATGCACCGGCGAAACAACTATTACGGACCTGGGCCCCGGTAAATAAAAAACACTAGTAAACAACAATGAACTTATTTATTGTGACATGGGCAAAACATAGTGTATCCCACTTAAAATTTGACCTAAAAGCCGAAAAACACCCATCATTTTTAGGGTTTTGTAGGTATGACCAAAAAACCCTTATACCGTCATTTTGTCGTCTGTCTGTATGTCTGTCTGTCTGTCTGTCTGTCTGTTCGGTAAAAATTGTAACCAAACGGCTAAACCTAGAGAGTTGAAATCTGACATGCTTATACAACTCATTGACCCGCACATAGGAAAAATACCAAAACATCTAAAAAATATATCCCCCTTAAAATATAAACAAATATGTGCTCATCGAAAATAAAAATATTTTTTTATAATTCTGAGTATGGTATCAAATGAAAGCCCTTGGTACGTGGATAAACGATCAAATTTTTATTTTTGCAAAATAGATTATTTTGAAGCGATTTTTGCCAAAATTGTGCAAAAAAAATGTTGTCCCACACCCTGTAGCCCAGATGGTTTAAACTAAAAATCTGAAAAAAAAATTTAAGTAATGTACATTGGTGTGAACCGGAATAGTACAACAGGAATTTTTGATCAGATTGTTTTTGGAAAAAAACGCATTTTTTGTGTTTTTTTGCTAATAATGTACACAAGTTATAGCTTTGTAACACGCTCGAATGGAAGGCTTATCCTGGTGTAGTGGTACTGCCCTGGCTTTTTCACCCAACTAAGTCAGTTCGATCCCCACGAGAAGAGACAATATTTTTTTTTGTTTTTTTTACATTTTTATGTTTAAATTATTTTTTCAAAATTCTAGTTATATTTTGACAAATATTGCATTTAATTTTTAAAAGCGTAAATTTAATAACCAGTGGAAATTGTTGAAATTATAATTTAATTCTGTTTCAATGTACACGAAATCAGAGTGGCGGAGCTTATAACAAACAATGAAAGCCATAGGCGCAATTTACAAAATTTTAAAGAACCTTGCTATATATATATATAAAAAAAAAATACTGCACATATTTAGAAACCTAAATAATGGTATTAGGCGTTCGAATTAAAATTAACAAAAAAAAAATAATAATATAAAATTTGTTTTGGCATCCCAAATAATCATCATTCACTTACTAAATACCTGCAAAACCCTGAAATGTGTTAAAATTCACACTTCACATCAATTTTTTTGCTATATTTTTTCTAACGAAATATAGCGATAGACGTATTATTATTAATTTCAACTTACCTCAAAATGTTATTTTTGATGTTTTACGTCGATATTTTGTTTCTGAACCATACCTTATTAATATCCAGCAGTAATCAGCAAGCAAATTTGGATTCCATTTACCCTGATATAGCTTTTCCACGGCGGAAATGTCTTGGTAGAATCGTTTCCCATGTTCATCACTTACTGCACCCTGATCTTATGGGAATAAATGTAGATGAGAGTCCAGAAAGTGAATTTTTAATGACATTTCTTTGTAGGCATCAAGTAGTTCATTCACGATATCTCTGTAATTTTCAGCTCTCACATTTCCAAGAATATTTGAAACAACTGTTTTAAAAGCTCTCCAAGCTCTTATTTCAGCTTCATTTAGCATACTGTCAAATACTCATCTTTCATTATTTCTCTTATTTGTTGGCCACACAAATATGCCCTCTTTAGTTTTTGCTTCACTAATTCTAGGAAAAGGTGGGAAAAATACGTTTTTGGGATCGACCAATGGTTTACTTCTAACGTTTTTAAGTCCAAGAGTGCTTGATGTAGTGGCCACTTCTTCTGTATTGTGAACAGTAGCGGCTGGTGAGTAAAATATTTGGGGGGACACTTTTTTCCCATATATATCTATTAAAATATAGTTATACGAGAAAAAAGTAAATAAATAAAAAATACCTGAAAATATGTTCTGCAACTAGAAAAACTGACAAATCTGGCACTTTTATTAAGATTTATGGTCAATATTATTATTATCATTTTTGTAGTTATTACTTCTATTATTATTATTATTATTATTATTATTATTATTATTATTATTATTATTATTAAAATTGCAATATTATTAAGACAATGCTTTGTAGTCAGAAACATAACATATTTGGTTATTAATTAAGCAGATACCTACACATATTCACATGTATTTAAATATTAGATTTAACCTTTTAGTTATGTTCTTTAATTGAACGTTTATACGCAGTATCAAGTTGAAATCGTATATTTACCGATCCCAGCATGGCAAATTTGACCGAATAATGCATATGTTTATGAGACACATTATGTTTAAGAACTTTATCTTTGCAATGTTTAATATCTTTAACACTATTTACTGTCTTTATTTCATATGCGTCTGATGAACAAATCAAACACAGGAAACAATAAAAAAACATTTTATTTATCACATCCACACAACCAACTTGTATTTAAATATTGTTTTTCACTAAACTTTCTATTAAATGTTCTATTTCCATTTTTATCCTGTTGGGAAATATTCAATTTTGGCCGATGAGGACCCATATTTTTACCGACCGCCAACATATATAAGGGAGGTATTTTGATCATACCGATTTGGAGATTTCGATGGATCTCCACGAATTGAGGTCCCTACATAACGTTTTGACTATTTTTAGCACGATGTCTGTCGGTCTGTCTGTCCGTCCGTCTGTCCATCTGTCCGTCCGTCCGCTTGTCTGTCTGTGTACACGTGTAGAGCAAATTCGGCTGAAAGGATTTTTATGAAACTTCATATTTAAACTTCTGCCATCAATGGCACGAGTTGATCAACTTTTGGTAAAAATCGGTTGACTAAAAATGGGAGTTTACTCGTGTCTATTTTAAGATTTTTGCGAATATTTAGCAACAGAAAAATATTTCGAAAAAATGTATTTAACAAAAGTTGCTATAAATGCAATAACTAATAACTTTTATTTGAGATGTTTTTTGATAAAACGAAAAATTTCGAAAAATTTGTCGTAAATTTTTGTAAAATTTTTTCAGTCTCAAATTTTCATACTTATATGTAACGTTTTCATGGTCATGATAAATAATATCTCTGTTAGAAAATATTAGGCCAAGTTATTTCTACTCTGCTGCTAGAATATATTTTATACAAGTACTTTATAATGGCGGTCGGTCCTGTGGTGGCCACAGCCTTTATTAATAATTTTGTTTCATAGTTAAGCACGTTAGTTTTATTAAAATATACAGTATATTTTAATAAAACTAACGTGCTTCATTCGATTCATTTTCACGTTTAAGTACTTGTCACAAATCACAACGACCGAACTAAGCTACGGGACACCGGCCGTAATTCACTAATACATGCAACACTAACCTTCGCCGCTGTTGCCGTTACTAGGAAATTTTTGCTACATATGTAGATAAGAACATTAGATATTGCATGTGGCAACGCTGTATCTTTGGACACTCCGTGGAGTGTCCAACAACGCTCGGAAGAGCGTTGTTGTCTTGATTTAAATTTTTTAAATCTAACATTTATATGAAAAATCTTTGAATAAGAAATAATAAAAATAAAAATATGCAGATATATCTAGCTATTTTAATGCAATTTTAAAGAAGTATAAATAAAGTATTAAATTTAGCTTTTTTACTAAAAATTTTTAGGAGGTCACTGTCCCAGCGCCTCCCTGTCTCAGCCGCCACTGATTGTGAATTACTTAGAACTCAAAAAGTAACCAGTCTCGAGACATAGAAAATGCAACAGATACGGATACCTGTAGTTTTACTAATGGACGCAATCTATTTTGAAGCAAACTTTTAAACCTTATAAACAAGAATAAACTGATTTTAACCAGTTGTGTGCCATCACCGTAGATACATGTCGTGAATTGACGCAATATGAAAATATTGCATATTGCAAAATATAAATTTGCCATTTACAGAAAATCTATGGGAATTCAATTTTCAGATCTGTTTTCAGCGTATCAAAATACATTAGAAATACCCAAAAATTGCCATGTCACAAGTAGTTAACCACCCTAAAATAATGTCCACAGTTTGTATCATATGTATATGTGAGTGAACTTACGGTTGTCCAGCCTGGGCGCGTGCAAAGAGAACTCACCTGAAACAAATATACAGGTTAGCCAAAATAATTCACCTTTATCAAGTATAATGAGACAAATTTATTTAGCACCACGTGGATGAGACAGAGAACACCAGGGATAGGAAGTCGAATTCGTAATTCCAAAGTGGAGGAGTCGAATTTTTTTGGGTCAAGATTCGGAAAAATCGATGTGAAGTGTGAATTTTCACACATTTCAGTGTTTCGCAGGTATTTAGTAAGTGAATGATGATTATTTGGAATGCCAAAACAAATTTCTTATTAAAATATTTTTACCGACCGCCAACATATATAAGGGAGGTATTGTGATCATACCGATTTTGACATTTCGAGATTTCGATGGATCTCCACGAATTGAGGTCTCTACATAACGTTTTGACTATTTTTCGCATGATGTCTGTCGGTCCGTTTGTCCGTCCGTCTGTCTGTCTGTCTGTCTGTCTGTCTGTCTGTCTGTCTGTCTGTCCGTCTGTCTGTCTGTCTGTCCGTCCGTCCTTCTGTCTGTCTGTGTACACGTGCAGAGCAAATTCGGCTGAAAGGATTTTTATGAAACTTCATATTTAAGCTTCTGCCATCAATGGCACAAGTTGATCAACTTTTGGTAAAAATCGGTTGACTAAAAATGGGAGGTTACTCGTGTCGATTTTAAGATTTTTGTGAATATTTCACAACACAAAAATATTTCGAAAAAATTTATTGCTATAAAAGCAATAACTAATAACTTTTATTTGAGACGTTGTTTGATAAAACGAAAAATTTCGAATAATTTCTGTCTCAATTTTTTCATATTTATATGTAATGTTTCCATGGTCATGATAAATAATATCTCTGTTAGAAAATATTAGGCCAAGTTATTTCTACTCTGCTGCTAGAATGTAATTTATATAAGTACTTTATAATGGCGGTCGGTCCTGTGGTGGCCACAGCTGATTTTTTTTTGTTAATTTTAATTCGAATGCGTAAAACCATTATTTAGGTTTGTAAATATGTGCAGTATTTATATATATATATATATATATATATATATATATATATATATATATATATATATATATATATATATATATATATATATATATATATATATATATATATATATATATATATATATATATATATATATATATATATATATATATATATATATATATATATATATATATATATATATATATATATATATATATATATACAGTCTGTTCCAAACGGTTAAGCGGAACTAAATTTTGCAATCTAGGTACTTTCATCGTTTAAATCGTGCTTTTCGACCGTTTTGTTTAAGCTTTGTAAATCATACTTACAATAAACATTTTTGGTTAAGGTTAATATCATTTCAAAATGTCATTTTCTTTATATTTTGATTTTTTGTGTCATTCTTAATACAAATTTCCCATTTATTTATTTTTTTGTCATTAAAATATATAAAAAAATAATTTAATTTTGACATAGGTCATTCGTTTCCATGGTTACATTGTTGTAATTTTAAATTTTGACATTCCAACGTAAAAAATGAAATAACCCAAGCAAGGTCCCTTGTCGTGACAACCTAAAAGAACGAAATTCCCATTTAGTTCCGCCTAAGCGTTTGAAACAGACTGTATATATAGCATGGTTCATTAATATTTTGATAATTGCGCCTATGGCTTCCATTGATTGTTTTAAGTCATAACCCCGCCCCTCTGTTTTCGTGTATTCAATTTCAACAATTTCCACAGGTTATTAAATTTACGCTTTTAAAAATTAAATGCAACATTTGCCCAAATATAACTAGAATTTTGAAAAAATAATTTAAACAAAATAAAAATGCAAAAAACAGAAAAAATAAAATTGCCTTAAGAGCGGAGCGAACTTAAGTTTGCAAATTAGAACGCGAGCATGCTAGCCATTACACTATCAAAGCATGCTGGTCACTCTCTTAGATAAGTTATTAAATATTTTACGTGGTCGAGCAAAAAACACAAAAAATGCGTTATTTTCAGAAAACATAATCTGATCAAAAATTTCTGATGTACTATTCCGGTTCACACAAATGTACATTACTCAGAATTTATTCAGATTTTTAATTTAAACCATCTGGGCTACAGGGTGTCGGACAATATTTTTTTGCGCAATTTTAGTAAAAATCGCATCAAAATAATTTATTTTGCAAAAATAAAATGTTGTTAATTAATCCACGTACTAAGGGCTTTCATTTGATACCCTACTCAAAATTTAAAAAAATATATTTTTTTTTCGATGAGCAGATATGTGTTTATATTTTTAGGGGGATATGTATTTTAGATGTTTTAGTATTTTTCCTGTTCGGTTCAAAGAGTTGTATAAGCATGCCAAATTTCAACTTTCTAGGTTTAGCCGTTTGGCTACAATTTTTACCGAACAGACAGACAGACGACAAAATAACGGTATAAGGTTTTTTTGTCATACCTATAAAACCCTAAAACAGCTTCATGAAATAATTTTGATTCTTTGATAAATCAACGTTTACGGTATCAAGGAAGGAAGTTCCATTTTGATAGGTCGTTAGGTAACAGGTCCATATGAGATCATTAATGAGTCACCTCATGGCCAAGGAATAATTTAAATAATTCCAATTATACTTGTGGAGATAAGATCAGGCTCATTTAATGTCGCTATTATGTTGAGGAGGAATCTGAAGGCCTCTCCATTTGTCACAGGTTATTCTCGAGCTCAACTCCATAAACACACTTACTTTCAGTTTCACGTCATTTACAAATATCAACGCATCAAATTGACTATTTAAAAAATAATTTGTTACAATGGAATTCTACAAGGTGTCTCAAAAGAAATTTTATATTTAGTGGATCGATTAAAAAAAAAGTAAGCCGTATATAGAAAAAATGTTTATTAATTATTAAAATACACTTTTTGGGGATTTGTTTCTTAAAAATAATATAGTCTAAATGTAGACCCTCGCGTTCTCGGCACTCATTTAATCGAACAGTAAAATTACTTATGACGTCTCGGCAGGTGGACTCAGGGATGGCTGCCATTTCGTGACGGATATTTTCTTTCAAATGCGCCAGTGAAGTCGGTTTATTGGCGTAAACTTTAGATTTAAGATAACCCCATAGGAAAAAGTCCATAGGGGTTAAATTTGGATTGCGTGGAGGCCAATTTATGTCACCTCTCCGGGAGATCAATTTGCCTGAGAAAATTTCACGAACACGTGGCAGAGACATATTGGACGTGTGTGAAATTGCTCCGTCCTGTTGGAACCATGTTCTTTGGTTATAGCCAGGAAAGTTTTGCAGTTCAGGTACCAAGAAGTTGTCTAACATCTCCACATAACGCTCTGAATTCACTGTAACTGCACGCCCCCTTTCGTCTTCAAAAAAGTAAGGGCCGATAATTCCTCAGCCCATACGGTCACTTTAGGCGAATGTAGGGGTTTCTGATGTTTGCGTTTCGGATTCGTTGCACTCCAGTAGCGGCAGTTCTGCTTATTTACGTGGCCATTAAGATGAAAATGAGCTTCATCCGAAAACAAAATGTTGGTAAACGTTGAAAATCGCTCAATCACCTGATTTACGAAATTAAGCCTCTGACTGGCATCTTGGGGCTTTAATTCTTGCACCAATTGAATTTTGTAGGGGTGCAACTTTAGATCTTTGTGCATAATGCAATGTAATGATGATCTATGCACATTTAAAGCACTTGCGCGCTTCCGAATTGAAAGGTTCGGGTCGTCACGAACAGACTGATTAACATTCTCCACGTTTTCTACCGTTCTTGATGACCTAGGTCGCCCGGATTTTGATTTATCCAGCGTTGTACCAGTCTCTTCAAACTTTTTAACCCAATGTCGAATGAGAGGAATACTTTGCGCATCATTTAAGTGGCGAAAACCTCGAATACTGCAGAATTTTCTACGCGCTACAGTCGCCGAATCACCATGATACGTTGCGTTCACGCAGTAAGCTAAATAAATATAAAATTTCTTTTGAGACACCTTATATATATCAAATGTATATACAATGTATTATTATGGAATTATAATTTGTAACAAGTAATATGTATATCTATAGGATGGGGTGCTAATAATCTTAGCTATTGAAGAACCCATAAATCAATGAATTAAAAAAAAAAAAACCTTGTATTAGTGTTGATGGCTCGAGTATAGGTAGAGAGCGTTTATTTGATTGGAGCGGTGAATTAAAGTATGGCGAGGTAGTGTTGTATATATGCAGTGTGTAGGGACATGAACCCATTGATGGCGAGTGCCCTCACATATCAACATCGGCCACCGGGGCTCCACCGTCCACCTTCCACCTTCCTTTCACTTTTCAACCGGCGCTCGGCCCGTCCCTCGCGTCTCTCCACCTCTCTGCTGTCCACCCGCCACTCGCCTGCCTTCATCAGCCATCCACCAGCACGACAAGCCGACATCTCTCGGCTCTCCGTACAGAGCAGTGCGTTCTCGACGATACGGTCAATTTCATCCTTTACATCTCGCCCTCATTTGTTTTCACTAACTTTTCACCCTCTTTTCACTATTCATACCTTTACAGAATTTTACGCAATCACTCCAACTCACTCGGAGATAAATTTAAGTTCAAAAAAAAAATACGCTGTGAAGTGTGAATTTTTATATACGAGGGCCAGTTGAATAGTAATCAGCCGAGGCAAGAGATAATAATAATAATATCTTTATTTCCGTCAATGATAATACATTATGGAATTGTCACAAGATTCTACTCGTAATACAAAGATAAAGTGTGATACAGTAAGCAAAGTTGAGAAAAAATAATATAATAATTAAATGTACAAGTTAAGAAAAAAACAATTATTAATTACACATACAAATAAATAGTAAATCCATAATTACATTAACTTTGCGCTGTTAGTTTATACATCAATTACCACTTAGCTCTTCCAGCACAAACATAAATAAAGGGTGTTTTTTTTAGAGGTATAGAACTTTAAATTGCAATAAAACAACGATGGATTATTCGATTGACATGAATTTTCTTTTATTCGAAAGATAATCTTGTGGCATTACATTTTAAATATGATTTCTGGCATATGACCGCCACGGCTGGCTCGGATGTAGTCCAATCTGGACGTCCAATTTTCGATGACTTTTTCCAACATTTGTGGCCGTATATCGGCAATAACACGGCGAATGTTGTCTTCCAAATGGTCAAGCGTTTGTGGCTTATCCGCATAGACCAATGACTTTACATAGCCCCACAGAAAGTAGTCCAGCGGTGTTAAATCACAAGATCTTGGAGGCCAATTCACAGGTCCAAAACGTGAAATTATCGTCTTTCAATAAATCGATTGTGGCACGAGTTGTGTGACATGTTGCGCCGTCTTGTTGGAACCACAGCTCCTGGACATCATGGCTGTTCAATTCAGGAATGAAAAAGTTAGTAATCATGGCTCTATACCGATCACCATTGACTGTAACGTTCTGGCCATCATCGTTTTTGAAGAAGTACGGACCAATGATTCCACCAGCCCATAAAGCGCACCAAACAGTCAGTTTTTCTGGATGTAACGGTGTTTTGACATACACTTGAGGATTAGCTTCACTCCAAATGCGGCAGTTTTGTTTGTTGACGTAGCCATTCAACCAGAAGTGCGCTTCATCGCTAAACAAAATTCGCTTATGAAAATCGGGAACAACGGCAATCTCGTTTTGGGCCCATTCGACGAATCTACGCCTTGCTTGATGATCGTTTGGCTTCAATTCTTGCACGAGTTGGATTTTGTAAGCACGCAAACCAAGATCCTTCCGCAAAATCTTCCATAAAGTGGATGGACACAGATCCAATTCCTGTGCTCGATGGCGGATGGACTCATTCGGGTCTTCCTCAATGCTACGCTCTACAGTACCAATAGCTTCTTCTGTACGCACCGTACGGCGTCTCTGGGGATGCGAGTTATCAATAAGAGTAAACGTGGTGCGAAAACGTTCCATGGTTAATCGAATTAACTGCTCTGATGGACGATTTTGTCGACGATAAAATGGACGTAGTGCGCGATACGTATTCCGCACAGAACCATTATTTTCGAAATAAAATTGCACTATTTGCAAGCGTTGTTCAGGCGTGAGTCTATTCATGATGAATTGCCAAACCAAACTGAGAATAAATCACTTGACAGCTGTTAAATCGGTCGCCATCTTGAACAGTAATGCCAACTTAAAGTTCTATACCTCTAAAAAAAAACACCCGTTATATCCTAAGATAAAGGGTCATCAATGTACTCATTAATAGAGTAATATGAGATTAATAAATAAAACACTCGGTAAGTTTCACAAATATCAGTTTAATGTACTCTATACGTATTTCGGCAGTGACGCCATCTACAGGAGTTCAAATTACAAACAGTCTGTAATTTGAACTCCTGTAGAAACTTACCGAGTGTTTTATTTATTAATCTTATTTTAAATATGTTTCACCCAGAATACACGGACTCCTCTGTCAATTATAGAGTAATATGCTTTATTAACTAAAATCTCTTTAATTTTTCTTTGAAAGCTCTATAAACCTACACTCTTTAATTCTTCACTAAAATTGTTAAAGAGTTTCGAAGTCTGAGCTTAGGAATTTTTATATTGTTACCATACCTGGTTACAATCCTATCACCCGGATTTATTTTAATGAAATTTAATTCAACATTTACCGAGTCATTATTTTAATGCAACTATGTCTTTACCATGGATACAGTTTTTGACAGCAATATAAATCGTGTTTATTTTCATTTGCAACATAAAAAAAACCATATTTACTAGCAAAATCAAAATATTTTATTGAAAATACTAAAAAAAAATAAATAAAATAAATAACTAATAAAAACTTATAATAAATGTTCAAAAGTTTCCCCGTTTACTTGCATACAAAATGTTAAGCGATCATGAAAATGATTCAAAACATTCAGCAATTGCTCTTTAGGTATATTGTTGGATGCTTGAACAATTTTGTCTTGCAGTTCAGCAACATCCCTAAGTTCTCCATTATATACTTTGGCCTTTAAATATCCCCAATAAAAAAAATCATTGGGTGCCAAATCCGGAGATCTCGCTGGCCAATTCATCGACCCTCCTCTTCCAATCCAGCTATTTGGGAAAGTTCTTAAATATTCTTTAACTATTCTAGAATAATGGACTTGTGCGCCATCATGTTGAAACCATATTTGTCCATTAATATTCAGGTTTCGCAACGCAGGTAATATTTGGTTTTGCAAAAGGGCTAGATATTTGGCGGCATTAAGGTTACCGTCAATAAAAAAAGGCCCTATAATATTGATTCCTATTATCCCTGCCCATTTCATTTTTAAGGACTTTGAGTTCGGGAGGAATGAAACAAATATAAATTTTCTCGACTCCAGTACCTAAAATTTTGTCTGTGCACTTCACCATTTAGAGTAAACCTTGCTTCGTCAGTAAATAAAATTCTTTGAAGCATTGTTGGGTCGGAATTAATTTTTTCAAAAATTTCAAAACAAAAATCCATACGTAATGCTGCGTCCCTTTCTAACAATTCTTGATGATTTTGAAATTTATATGATCGAAACTTTTCTTTTTAGAGTTTTGTAGGTATGACCAAAAAACCCTTATACCGTCATTTTGTCGTCTGTCTGTCTGTCTGTCTGTCTGTTCGGTAAAAATTGTAGCCAAACGGCTAAACCTAGAGAGTTAAAATTTGGCATGCTTATATAACTCTTTGACCCGCACATAGGAAAAATACTAAAACATCTAAAAAACATACCCCCCTAAAAATATAAACAAATATATGCTCATCGAAAACAAAAATATTTTTTTTAAATTATGAGTAGGGTATCAAATGAAAGCCCTTAGTACGTGGATTAACGATCAAATTTTTATTTTTGCAAAATAAATTATTTTGATGCGATTTTTGCCAAAATTGTGCAAAAAAAATATTGTCCCACACCCTGTAGCCCAGATGGTTTAAACTAAAAATCTAAAAAAATTCTAAGTGGTGTATATTGGTGTGAACCGAAATAGTACAACAGGAATTTTTGATCAGATTATGTTTTCGGAAAATAACGCATTTTTTGTGGTTTTTGGTTCACAAAGTACAAAAGTTATACCAATGTAAGACACTCACATGCAAGGCGTACGATAGCGTTATTGGGTAGAGCACTGGTGTCGTAAGCTAAAACTATCTGGTAAACGAAGGGTTTCGAGTTCGAGTACGGGTGAATTTTATTTTTTCTGTTTTTTTTTTTGCATTTTTATTATGTTAAAATTATTTTGTCAAAATTCTAGTTATATTTTGACAAATGTATTTAATTTTTAAGAACGTAAATTTAATAATTATCTTATTATATGATTTACAGACGATAAATTATTTTAAAAATATCGTTCATTTTGCCGTGATTACTACAAAGTAAAATTTGTCCTACACACTCAGCATACCGCCTTCACTTATTATATACCTGCGAAACCCCGAAATGTGTGAATATTCACACTTCACATCAATTTTTTTTAAGAAGTTAAAAACAGATCCAATACTGACACCAACGGTTTGTGCAATTGATCTTAAAGTATTTTGATTGTTTTCTTCCACTTGTAATAATATGTCCAACTGCTTCTCTTCTGTAAGCACGTGGGATGTTGTTCTTTTTTTATTATGTTTTGACTTAAGACATCCTTCGCGATGAAATTTATTAACTAGTCTTGAAATTGTAGAGGGATTTGGTATTGACCGATCTGGATAAGTTGTACTAAATACAGCAGAAACTTCTCTTATACTCATTTGGGAGTTATACCAAGTTACCATCATTATTTTTTCTTCATCTGTATACATGTTGATTAATTTTTAAATCAGCAATGAGCAAAAGTATACACACTAATTGTCTATGTTGCAAATGAAAATGAACACGATTTATATTACTGTCAAAAACTGTATCCATGGTAATGACATAGTACATGTTGTATTAAAAATTAAATTCAATTTGCCGACCGGCGTAGCGTAGTGGTAACACATGTGCTCTGCGTTGCGAACGTCTCGGGTCCGAATCCCGTTCAGGCATGGAAATTTTCTCGAATAAAAATTGTCCTGGCTAATTGCCACAGTAGCAAAGGCTATTAAATTAAAAAAAAAAAAACCAGTGGCGAAGGGAAACTTCCGCTAGACTTGCCCTCCCATAAAAAAATATTTAAAAAAAAAATGTAAATTAAAAAAAAAAAAAAAATAATATATAGATAAATCTTCAAAAATACATCAACTTATGTTCTATACAAATTTTTGTCCAAGGCTTGCTTTACTAGTTACGAATTAATTATCATGACCATGGAAACGTTACATATAAGTATGAAAAAATTGAGACTTGAAAAATTTTAAATAATTTTACAAAAAAAATTCGAAATTTTTCGTTTTATCAAAAAACGTCTCAAATAAAAATTATTAGTTATTGCATTTATAGTAACTTTTGTTCAATAAATTTTTTCGAAATATTTTTCTGTTGCTAAATATTCGCAAAAATCTTAAAATCGACACGAGTAAACTCCCATTTCTAGTCAACCGATTTTCATAAAAAACAATAGGGTTCTTCCCATTTAATAGGAGAATTTTTTAGTACCAGAACGAACTCTTTAAGTTAAACCGTTTTTGAGTTATCGTGTATACACACAGACACACAGACAGACAGACACACACACACACACACATACGGACGGCACTTCGAAAATAGGTTTTTTGGATTCCCTGGACCATGAAACGTGGTCATCCGTCAAAATCTTCGACATCGAAAATTTTCGCGATTACAATACTTGCCCCTTATATATTAAGGTCGGGCAAGTAAAAATTCATTGTATTTCCTGCATAACAAATAAAATAAAATGAATTTTTAAATGTTTTGTCAAGGTGATCTAAGAGATTCATTCCACGATCTCACCCTTGAGTTATGTCGAGAATTGATGTGAGTCCACAAGTTGTGACTAGTCTCACCCTAAAATCTGTAAAAGTCCATTATATCCCAATTTATTATCGTCGAAAAGTTTCGTTTGCGAGTTCATATTAGTGAGAAACTCGGTAACAATATGTTTCAGTACAAAAACATCAAGTTGGTGAAATGTAGGGGAAGTCAGTCACAAAATATTACTTTCACTGGTCATTTGACGATAACGTTCAGATTTATGGTATTAGACATATTAACAGTTTTGAAGAGCGCCGTACGGTGAGCAGGCGGGAGTGAGAGAGTGAGATGCTGCTGTTGGCTCGGCCCGCCGGGGGGGGGGGGGACCTGCGCGCACCTGTGGAATGCGGACCGCCCCGGGACAAGTCGTTACGTTACAGTCCGCCAGTGGGACACTGAGGTGTGATCAGGAACATTGTTCGTCAGGGCGACCTTACAGCATCTCGGAATATTTCCAGAGGTAGTTGAATAAGATTACTTCATGCAAAAACTACATGTTTTTGTTAAGAGTCGTTTAAGCCACTACTTTTCAATGATCGTCAGGTTGGATTTTGCTGAGAAATACTCAGATAAAAAGGTTTCGGTCACAGGTACTTAAATAAGGCCCGATTTACCCAACCATAGATAAAATTGACTATCAATGGGATAAGTTGTTATCAAAGGAATAAACGATTTTTTGGGTATTTCCATTTTTTTGTTTATAAAGTAACTATGGTTTATTTCAAATTAAAAAAAAGTAGATAGCGCTGCGAACCGAGTACGATTTACACTGGACAAATACAGTAGAGCGGAAAATTTAAAATAAGTTACAACTAGGGCATGGGCGTAGCAACTGGGTTAGCAAGTGATTTTTGTTTTTAATTTAAAAAAGGTTAATAAAATATTGAAATAAACGATGCAGATAATACACTTACGTTATTTATACGACATAAATTCAGTTTAATGGGAAATTTGAAAAAGTTAAAAAAATATTAATTTTAAAAATTATGTACTACAGTCTGTTCCAAACGGTTAAGCGGAACTAAATGGGGATTTAGTTCTTTTAGGTTGTCACGAGAAGGGACCTTGCTTGGATTATTTCATTTTTCACGTTGGGATGTCAAAATTTAAAATTCCAACAATGAAACCATGGAAACGAATGACATATGTCAAAATTAAATATTTTTTTTAGATATTTTAATGACAAAAAAATAAATAAATGGGAAATTTGTATTAAGAATGACACAAAAAATCAAAATATAAAGAAAATGACATTTTGAAATGATATTAACCTTAACCAAAAAATGTTTATTGTAAGTATGATTTACAAAGCTTAAACAAAACGGCCGAAAGGCACGATTTAAACGATGAAAGTAACTAGATTGCAAAATCTAGTTTCGCTTTACCGTTTGGAACAGACAGTTTATATAAAAAGAGAGATTTGGCTAAAAGAGTTTAAATAAAGCAATAAAACAAACTATATATCTTCGGAGCTAAGGTTTCGTATTTAAATAATTATTGTAAATAAAAATTAAAAATATATGTGTATATGAAGGTCTAAAAATTATATCAATAACTTCTTCAAAGTAGAAAAAAGTAGATAGCGCTGCGAACCGAGTACGATTTACACTGATCAAATATAGTATAGCGGGAAATTTAAAATAAGTTACAACTAGGGCATAGGCGTAGCAACTGGGTTAGCAAGTGATTTTTTTTTAATATAAAAAAGGTTAATAAGATATTGAAATAAACAAGGCAGATAATACACTTACGTTATTTATACGATATAAATTCAGTTTAATGGGAAATTTGAAAAAGTTAAAAAAATATTAATTTTAAAAATTATGTACGATATATAAAAAGAGAGATTTGGCTAAAAGAGTTCAAACAAAGCAATAAAACAAACAATATATCTTCAGAGCTAAAGTTTCTTATTTAAATAATTATTGTAAATAAAAATTAAAAATATATGTATATATGAAGGTCTAAAAATTATATCAATAACTTCTTCTTTGGGCACAATCAGCTGGGCTGTCTTTTGGCCTCACATTAGTCCTCTTTCTTGATCTGTTAATTGTCATCTGTCAAAAAATATTTATATGTCAGATAACCTAAAAAATATATAACTGGGTAAAAACAAATTACATGGAGAATGTTCTCCATAAAATCTACGCCAAGAATATAAATAAAAGTCTAAATATGTAAATAATAACAAAATATATGAAAAAAATTAAATAATATAAATAATATATATTTCCAATGTACGACACTGAACATCTGTCAACTTGGACTGAAAACAATATTTTTACAGTGTAATAGGGATGACGATCTAAACCAATCCCAAGCAAGGACAAACAGCTCCTATCTTCTTACTAGACGTCATAGTGTGTTCTTACAAAAGTGAACTGCTATTCTTTCCGCTGTAAAACCGACTTTAGGTTGATAAGGTTATAATTAAGATATCATTTTTCATTACAGAATATGTCAAATGGATCGACATTTTAAAAAAGTGACATTTTTAATACCAACATGACATACAGCTTCAAAGGTGCGAACTATTGAAAACAAAATTCCCTCTTAGTTTGTTCTTACAAAAGTGAACTGCTTAGACTTGGCTAAATTTAGTCAAAATTAAATGTACAGTCTGTTCCAAAC
This sequence comes from Liopterus haemorrhoidalis, assembly GCA_963971575.1. Taxonomy (NCBI): domain Eukaryota; kingdom Metazoa; phylum Arthropoda; class Insecta; order Coleoptera; family Dytiscidae; genus Liopterus; species Liopterus haemorrhoidalis. The sequence continues at coordinate 852,162 of OZ020611.1, forward strand.
GGTTAAGCGGAACTAAATTTTGCAATCTAGTTACTTTCATCGTTTAAATCGTGCTTTTCGACCGTTTTGTTTAAGCTTTGTAAATCATATAATCTGTCTCAATTTGTAATACGAAACTAGATCTGGTTACTCTGGTGACTGTTGTGGTGTAAACAGACTTTGGTGTATCTGTGTGAACCAATACTATGATAATATTATGAATGTATTGTCAATATACAACATAAAAAATGAAATTTTCCTGTTAGTTCCGTATTACAAAATGAGACAAATAATACTTACAATAAACATTTTTGGTTAAGGTTAATATCATTTTAAAATGTAATTTTCTTTATATTTTGTTTTTTTGTGTCATTCTTAATACAAATTTTCCATTTATTTATTTTTTTGTCATTAAAATATATAAAAAAATAATTTAATTTTGACATAGGTCACTCGTTTCCATGGTTTCATTGTTGTAATTTTAAATTTTGACATTCCAACGTAAAAAATGAAATAACCCAAGCAAGGTCCCTTGTCGTGACAACCTAAAAGAACGAAATTCCCATTTAGTTCTGCCTAAGCGTTTGAAACAGACTGTATTTTCAAAATCAATTCCCGTTCCTCAAAGTTTTGGAATATAGACTATAGGTAACCATTTGTAAATAGTAACTTAGCAACAGTTTTTTCTAATATTTTATTTATATATTTTTACAAACTTTTTCTTGTTAAATTTTAAAATTGATTGAAACATGGCACTGAAGAAATGGGAAATAACTCTTTTGATACTGGCTATAATTTTCGGCATTCTTCCAAATGGTATATCTTTTTTTGTCTTCCTGATGGTATACACTACTTATCTTGTACCGTCACTTTTACTGACCTGTTTTGTTTCTTTCAGTATTCTGATAACTGGTAATATATGTATAATTGTGGGAATTTTGCGGAAAAAACGTCCAGTTATATTTCTGATGGTAGCAGTTGGTCTGCACGTACTTGGTCTGCTGGCAAATATTCTCTTCATTTATTGTTGGGTCCATCAGGTACAGGAACTACTCAAAATATTCACATACCTGAACTCCATCCCCGTCCCACTCTCTTTGCCCCCGCAAACTACCACTTTCATATGGTTCTCTAACTTCGGGAACGTTGCTTGCGTCGGGAACTACGCGGCCTACGTCACCATTCCCAGATGTACACTGCGGAGACAAGGAAATGATGGAAACAATGGTCCTGACACTCCGCCAAAAACTGAAGGTTGATATCCAGACACCAACCCCCCTACCCCTCCCCCCCCCCAATCTCCTTTATATATTCTTTGTTAACATGTCAATTTTGTTTCCAATATATCAAATATTATAAATATTGAATGTGTTTTGATGTTCAATTACCATAGTAACGATAATACCTATATTGCAGAGGACCGATCGCCATCATAAAGTACTTGTAGCAACACATTCTAGTAGCAGAGTAGAAATAACTTGGCCTAATATTTTCTAACAGAGATATTATTTATCATGACCATGGAAACGTTACATATAAGTATGAAAAAATTGAAAAAAATTCGAAAAACGTTACAATTTTTTTTTTGAAATTATTCGTTTTATCAAAAAACCTCTCAAATAAAAGTTATTAGTTATTGCATTTGTAGCAAATTTGTTAAATAATTTTTTTCGAAAATTTTTCTGTTGCTAAATATTCGCAAAAACCTTAAAATCGACACGAGTAAACTCCCATTTCTAGTCAACCGATTTTTACCAAAAGTTGATCAACTCGTGCCAACAAAGAAAAATCCTTTTAGCCGAATTTGCTCTGTGCTTGTACACAGACAGACAGAGGGATGGACGGACGAACAGACGGACAGTGTGGAGACGTACTGGTATAGTAACCATAAAAAAATTTATGTGAAGTGTGAATATTCACACATTTCAGGGTTTCGCAGGTATATAATAAGTGAAGGCGGTATGCTGAGTGTGTAGGACAAATTTTACTTTGTAGTAATCACGGCAAAATGAACGATATTTTTAAAATAATTTATCGTCTGTTAATCATATAATAAGACTGGTTATTAAATTTACGCTCTTAAAAATTAAATGCATCATTTGTCAAAATATAACTAGAATTTTGACAAAATAATTTCAACATAATAAAAATGCAAAAAAAAAGCAGAAAAAATAAAACTCATTCCGTCGTACTCGAACTCGAAACCCTTCGTTTTCCAGAGAATTTTAGCTTCCGACACCAGCGCTCTAACCCGTTACACCATCGAACGCCTTACATATCAGTGTCTTACATTGGTATAACTTTTGTACTTTGTGAACCAAAAACCACAAAAAATGCGTTATTTTCCGAAAACATAATCTGATCAAAAATTCCTGTTGTACTATTTCGGTTCACACCAATATACATTACTTAGAATTTTTTTAGATTTTTAGTTTAAACCATCTGAGCTACAGGGTGTGGGACAAAATTTTTTTTGCACAATTTTGGCAAAAATCGCATCAAAATAATGTATTTTGCAAAAATAAAAATTTGATCGTTAATCCACGTACTAAGGGCTTCCATTTGATACCGTACTCAGAATTTAAAAAAAATATTTTTGTTTTCGATGAGCACATATTTGTTTATATTTTTAGGGGGGTATGTTTTTTAGATGTTTTAGTATTTTTCCTATGTGCGGGTCAAAGAGTTGTATAAGCATGCCAAATTTCAACTATCTAGGTTTAGCCGTTTGGCTACAAATTTAACCGAACAGACAGACAGACAGACAGACAGACGACAAAATGACGGTATAAGGGTCTTTTGGTCATACCTACAAAACCCTAAAAAACAATTGGCAAAGTGTGCCATGGATTGTCAACAAAAAATAAATGAAATGAATTAGAAAATAATAATTCATACCGTTGTGTAATTTGTAGTAATTTTGTGTGTGTTTTATTAAATTATATTAATTTTTATCGTTTACACGAGTATATTTTTTAAAGAACCTGGTAGTCTCTTTAAGACGGGTAGTTTTTTTGAGTACTACACGACAGACAGATAGACGGACGGACCGACGGACAGACGGACAGACAGACCGACAAACATCATGCTAAAAATAGTCAAAACGTTATGTAGGGACCTCAATTCGTGGAGATCCATAGAAATCTCGAAATGTCAAAATCGGTATGATCACAATACCTCCCTTATATATGTTGACGGTCGGTAAAAAAATTAAAAAAAAAAAGAAAATAGTAACTAAGCAACATTTTTTTCTGATATTTTATTTATTTTATTATACAAACATGTAATTTTTATTTCTTATTAAATTTTAAAATTGATTGAAAAATGGTACTGAAGAAATGGGAATTGATTCTTTTAATACTAGCTATAATTTTTGGCATTATTTTAAATGGTATATCTGTTGTTGCCTTGCTGCTGGTATGCCGGAAAATAACAACATCAATGATACTAACTGTTGTTGCTGATATTGTTATTCTGCTGGGCAGTAATATATGTGCAATTGTGGCAATTTTCCTAAAGAAACGTAAATTTCTGGTTCTGACAATATCATCATGTCTGTTTGGAGTTGGACTGCTTGGCAATTGTGCCTACTTATATTTTTGCATCAGTGCAGTGATAAATGTATCGGATTCTTACGATGGTTTCGACATCGCCCCCAAAGAGCTACTGATGAACTTGGGGATTATGTCTCTCGGATGCATTTCTAATTTCGTGAACATACTTGTCGTTGGGACATACGTGGCATGCGCCAGCTTTCCTGCATTAAAATTGCGAAAACGAATAGATAGAGAAAATAATCGTCCTGGCACTGGCACTCCGGCAAACACTGAAGCTTGATATCATTCCTTGTAAACTTGTCTGTTTCCAAAATATAACAAGTATTGTCAATATTTAAATGTGTCTTGATATTCATTACATGTTACACTGCCATTATTGTTGAAGGAACTGTTACATTTAATATGTTCACTTTATGCTGTTTACTTTTGTAAAAACATACTAAGAATACATTTTGATTTCAATAATTTGCACTGTTGAAATTGTATGTCATGTTGGTATTAAAAAATGATAAAAATGTCACTTATTTAAAATGCTATTCTATTTGACATATGTCATAATGAAAAATAATATCTTTATTAAAATGATCATAACCAACAAGTCTGGTCAACAGCGTAAGAATTTAGAAGTCAGTAAGAAAAGTAACCAAAACAACCAAATTTGGTTTGTTCTTACAAAAGTGAAGGCAATATCTATATATTATTGATGTGAATTTTCACACATTTCAGGTTTTTGTCAGAAGTTAACCGAATGCTAGATGTCTATAAGCTGTTCACTTTTGTAAGAACACACTAGATCTGGTTATTTTGGTTACTTTCATGGTGTGTTACTGACTTTAAATGTCAATTAAAAATATTCCTTACGCTGTAAAACCGACTTTAGGTTGATAAGGTTATGATCATTATAATTAAGATATCATTTTTCATTATGACATCTGTCAAATGGATCGACATTTTAAAAAAGTGACATTTTTTAATACCAACATGACATACAGCTTCAAAGGTGCAAACTATTGAAAACAAAATTCCCTCTTAGTTTGTTCTTACAAAAGTGAATCGCTTATAAGACAAAAAATCAGTTAAATAAATTTTTTCGAAATATTTTTCTGTTGCTAAATGTTCGCAAAAATCGACACGAATAAACTTCCATTTCTATTCAACCGATTTTTACCAAAAGTTGATCAACTCGTATAAGCAGTTCACTTTTGTAAGAACAAACTAAGAGGGAATTTTGTTTTCAATAGTTTGCACCTTTGAAGCTGTATGTCATGTTGGTATTAAAAAATGTCACTTTTTTAAAATGTCGATCCATTTGACAGATGTCATAATGAAAAATGATATCTTAATTATAATGATCATAACCTTATCAACCTAAAGTCGGTTTTACAGCGTAAGGAATATTTTTAATTGACATTTAAAGTCAGTAACACACCATAAAAGTAACCAAAATAACCGGATCTATGGTCTATTTCAAAGTAGAAAAAAGTAGATAGCGCTGCGAACCGAGTACGATTTACACTGATCAAATACAGTATAGCGGGAAATTTAAAATAAGTTACAACTAGGGCATGGGCGTAGCAAGTGATTTTTTTTTAATATAAAAAAGGTTAATAAGATATTGAAATAAACAAGGCAGATAATACACTTACGTTATTTATACGACATAAATTCAGTTTAATGGGAAATTTGAAAAAGTTAAAAAAATATTAATTTAAAAAATTATGTACTCTATATAAAAAAGAGAGATTTGGCTAAAAGAGTTTAAACAAAGCAATAAAACAAACAATCTATTTTCAGAGCTAAAGTTTCTTATTTAAATAATTATTGTAAATAAAAATAAAAAATATATGTATATATGAAGGTCTAAAAATTATATCAATAACTTTTTCTTTGGGCACAATCAGCTGGGCTATCTTTTGGCCTCACATTAGTCCTCTTTCTTGATCTTTTAATTGTCAACTGTCAAAAAATATTTATGTCAGATAACCTAAAAAATATATAACTGCGTAAAAACAAATTACATGGAGAATTTTCTCCATAAAATCTACGCCAAGAATATAAATAAAAGTCTAAATATGTAAATAATAACAAAATATATGAGAAAAATTAAATAATATAAATAATATATATTTCCAATGTACGACACTGAACATCTGTCAACTTGGACTAACAACAATATTTTTACTGTGTAATAGGGATGACGATCTAAACCAATCCGAAGCAAGGACAAACAGCTCCTATCTTCTTACACACATTTTTCTACTTTGAAATAGACCATAGTGTGTTCTTACAAAAGTGAACAGCTTATATCATTGATGTCAAAATCTTAAATATGCAGTTTCATAAAAATCCTTTTAGCCGAATTTGCTCTGCACGTGTACACAGAGAGACAAATGGATAGACAGACAGACCGACAGACATCATGTTGAAAATAGTCAAAACGTTATGTAGGGACCTCAATTCGTGGAGATCAATCGATATCATAGATAAAGAATGAAATAGATGCGAAACTGGCGTTATATTTTTTTAAACCAAATTAGCGCTGTAGTTGTTGGGTTATGGAACTAAAATTGGTAGGGGAGGAAAGGGTTGAGTTTTCGCGGGTATTTCAAATGCTTCAGTGGATATAGTTGTAAGCATGATTAAATGTTATTATTAAGTGAAACAATTGTTATGATTTATTTTGTCTATTTTCAATATTATTAACGACAACAATATTAAAAATAGACAAAATAAATCATTACAATTGTATAATTTAATAACAACATTTAATTATGTTTACAATTAAGAACAAGCAGTTAGGAATTATACAGAAACAGAAAAACAATAACTAGCAGAAATAATTATTTATTAAGTAGACTAACATATAACATTATATTTACTAATACTTAATATTTATGGACACTTCCATGGACAAGCCATCCAATTTTGGATTTCCAATGTTCCTCATCCACGTTTTATACAATTCTGGAGCCACACGTGTCTTCGGGTTTGGAAAGCGATATCTTGTAGGTTCACTACTATCACACCCCAAAACAAAGCATTTAACACCCATTTTCCGAATTAAACAATGAAATTACAAAATTACAGAAGACGATTTTGATTAGCTTGTCAAGCGCGTAGCTATAGCGACTGGCAGCGACTGGGGCGCTATTCGTGTTGGGTTATGGAACGTAATATGGTTTTCGTTTTGCCATTATGGGTGCATTCGAGTATACAGAGTAGAGCGAGCGCTGAGCGAACAGTTGATGGTGACGTCATGAATAGAGCACTAACGGAGCGAGCGTTCTTGTGACGTAATGTTTATAAAATCTAACCCTACAATTTTAGGCGGCGTTTTTACTGTCAGATTAGTTCACGTCAGTCATGAATCAAAATTATATATAAGCTGTTCACTTTTGTAAGAACACACTAGATCTGGTTATTTTGGTTACTTTTATGGTGTGTTACTGACTTTATATGTCAATTAAAAATATTCCTCACGCTGTAAAACCGACTTTAGGTTGATAAGGTTATGATCATTATAATTAAGATATCATTTTTCAATATGACATATGTCAAATGGATCAACATTTTAAAAAAGTGACATTTTTTAATACCAACATGACATACAGATTCAAAGGTGCAAACTATTGAAAACAAAATTCCCTCTTAGTTTGTTCTTACAAAAGTGAACCGGCTATACCTCGGTTTTCCCTTGATTTTTTGTCAATGATGAAGAAATAAAATTAATTAAAAATTAAATAATAATTAATGAATTAATTTAATGAATTTTTTCCATTTTAATTTTATGCACGGTGTATTTCAATAATTTTTTTGCTGTTTACAGAACGTCACAAATACATAAAATGGCCGTACTCTGTAGCCATAGATAAATAACAATATTATTTGTCTATTTTTATTTGTCTAAGGGCCGAGAGTTCCAGTTCCTAATAAACTCCCTAATAGTTATTTGACACATAATATATTTATGAAGCTACAGTCTGTTTCAAACGGTTAGGCGGAACTAAATGGGAATTTCGTTCTTTTAGGTTGTCACGAGAAGGGACCTTGCTAGGGATATTTCATTTTTCACGTTGGAATGTCAAAATTTAAAATTCCAACAATGAAACCATAGAAACGAAGTATATATGTCAAAATTAAATTATTTTTTTATATATTTTAATGACAAAAATATAAATAATTGGGAAACTTGTAATAAGAATGACACAAAAAATTAACATATAAAGAAAATGACATTTTAAAATGATGAAAAAAATCACCAAAAAATGTTTATTGTAAGTATGATTTACAAAGCTTAAACAACACGGCCAAAAAGCACGATTTAAACGATGAAAGTAACTAGATTGCAAAATCTAGTTCCGCTTAACCGTTTGGAACAGACTGAAATTCTAACCTATATAACCTGCCCCTCTCTAACGCCCTCTGTTGCAGCTATCTCTCTCACGCAACCAACGAATAAGCTGCCACACTCTTCTAACTTACTTATTATCCCCGGGACTTAAATTGGCCTGGTTCCTAGTTAAACAACGGATTTTCCGTCTGGCAAATTAATATTGTATTCTTCGATTACAGAACTATATCATATTAAAATTACAGCTATACTAAAATGGTTTGAAAATTATTATTTTTTAATTACTTAAATTAGATCTGGCGCAATGTTAGCAACAACGAAACTGTCTGGCAACTATAAATTTATAATGCTAAAAAGACATAGAAAATTATATAAAATAAATAAAATGTCTTAAAATGATTTCAAAATATCCACTTTTTACCTATACAGGCAAGATGCGCACAGGTAAACGCAACCGCTCCCAGGTGCCAGACGTACCGCATCCCTACCTAACTTCAATAAGAAAGGGAAATATCGAAAAACCAGCCGACCTAAAATTTTTTCTCGAAAACGTTGCTTGCTCTCGGACCACAAATTATAAAACAAGGAAGAAAGCGGACTCCCACGTTAGGGCTTTGGACAGCGATAGTTGCGACATTCGTGGTTGTAATATGAACTAGGATTAGATAGTATGCAACCCGCAAGGCACACAAATATATTTTTATATTTTAAATTGCTATGAATCGCGTGATCATTAATTTTCTACCAAAATTGAAAAATAAAATGTAATTTTGGTAGAAAATTAAAGATTGCCTTGAACCGAAAATTATGATTATTTTATTTACTTTCCAAATTAATTTCCTAAAATTAAAATTAATTACAATTGTTAAAAGTTAATACTTCAGTAAGCATTAAGTTTTATTATTTTATTTGCAAGCAAGCATATGAAATAAATAAACAAGTATATATTTATTTTTTACTTTTATATTTACTTTTATTGTACATATTAAATTTAGTCTGTGCCATTTTTTTTATTACACTATTCATATTTCTTTTGCATTTACCATTTAAAATATTATTAATTACACTACACAATTTGAAAATAAAAAATGTGGTGCTAATATTTAAAATTTCTTATAAAATTCATCACTGTCACAATCACAATTTACTGTCACCTATCGTTACAACGTCAAAAACAATTGCCGCAAGTTGCCGATAATGAAGTGTTCTCAAAATGTTGGTTAAAAAAAACGCTTTTAGCGCTGTCGGTGGATGGAATATAACTTAAAACCGTTTCAAGGCCGTGTATATGAGTTTCATACCCCTGTCTCGGACTATTAAAGTCTGTTCCAAATGGTTAGGCGGAACTAGATTTTGCAGTCTAGTTACTTTCATCGTTTAAATCGTTCTTTTCGGCCGTTTTGTTTAAGCTTTGTAAATCATACTTACAATAAACATTTTTTTGTTAAGGTTAATATCATTTTAAAATGTCATTTTCTTTATATTTTGATTTTTTCTGTCTTTCTTAATACAAATTTCCCATTTATTTATTTATTTATTTATTAAAATATGTAAAAAAATAATTTAAAGTCATTCGTTTCCATGGTTTCATTGTTGGAATTTTAAATTTTGACATTCCAACGTAAACCAGTGGCGAAAGGAAACCTCCGCTAGACTTGCCCTCCCATAAAAAAAATATTTAAAAAAAAAGTAAATTAAAAAAAAAAAAAAAATTAATATTTAGATAAATCTTCAAAAATACATCAAATTATGTTCTATACAAATTTTTGTCCAAGGCTTGCTTTACTAGTTACGAATTAATTATCATGACCATGGAAACGTTACATATGAGTAAGAAAAATTTTAAATAATTTTACAAAAAATTTTCGAAATTTTTCGTTTTATCAAAAAACGTCTCAAATAAAAGTTATTAGTTATTGCATTTATAGTAACTTTTGTTCAATAAATTTTTTCGAAATATTTTTCTGTTGCTAAATATTCGCAAAAATATTAAAATCGACACAAGTAAACTCCCATTTCTAGTCAACCGATTTTCATAAAAAACAATAGGGTTCTTCCCATTTAATAGGAGAATTTTTTAGTACCAGAACGAACTCTTTAAGTTAAACCGTTTTTGAGTTATCGTGTATACACACAGACAGACACACACACACACACACACACACACACACACACACACACACACACACACACATACGGACGGCACTTCGAAAATAGGTTTTTTGGATTCCCTGGACCATGAAACGTGGTCATCCGTCAAAATCTCGACATCGAAAATTTTCGCGATTACAATACTTGCCCCTTATATATTAAGGTCGGGCAAGTAAAAATGAAATTACCGAAGCAAGGTCCCTTCTCGTGACAACCTAACATAACGAAATTCCCATTTAGTTCCGCCTAACCGTTTGAAACAGACTGTAGTATGTTTATTCAATGGCAAAATTTTATTTAAAAAATAAAAAATAGTAACTAAGCGACATATTTTTTCTAATATTTTATTTATTTTATGACACAAACTTGTCAGTATTTTTTTTTGTTGTTAAATTTTAAAATTAATTGAAAAATGGCAATAAAGAAATGGGAACTAATTCTTTTAATTCTGGATATAACTTTTGGCTTTATTTTTAATTTAGCAAGTTGTGTGTGCTTGCTGATGACATACTCGTATATAACATGGGCATTTATAATAACCGCTTTTGCTGATATTTTTGTTCTATTTGGAGCTAATTTGTGTGCAACTGTGGCAATATTCCTGAAAAAACAAGAATTTTTCATTCTCAAGATATCAGTAGGTTTGTTTGGAGGTGGACTGCTCATCAACGCCGTCTACACAGGTGTTTACTTCTACTACTTGAACATTGATACTGGACATTACAACAGTAATGCCGAAGTTCCCGAATTGATAAAAAACGTCTATATACGTTTGTGTGTTATATTCTTGTGTGGTTTCTTTAACATACTTATCGTAGGGATATACGTGGTATGCGCCACATTTCCCGCATGTAAATTACGAAAACAAATAGATAGAGAAAGTAATCGTCCTGGCACTCCGGCGAACACTGAAGGTTAATATCCTGCTCCCCCCCCCCACCACTTATACATTCCTGGTTCGGTGACATATATATACACACGAATTTTGAAAATTTTCAAAGGGTGTCTGAAAGTAAGTCTTTTAAATAGTATTTCCCAGAAATAAAAATTGCAGGTTATCGAGATTTAACTTAACCTAAGATAATGTTTGGTTATTAAACTAAAAGATATGTAGCTCGCTTCGTTCGCCTTGACCGAACCTAGCGCTGTGCTAGATGTCAAATTTACGTTGATATTTGGGGAAATCTAACCTAAAATTGCAAGTTAAAAAGTGAAAAATAATGAAAAATGTGTAAAAAACTAATAATTTCCGTACTTGATATAATTGATTAGTATGTAAGAAAGATGTCCATGCAAAAATTTCATGAAAATAAAAGAAATGGGGTGTATATATATGACTCAGGACCCCATATTACTTGTAAACTTATGTATTTCCAAAATATAACAAGTATTGTAAATATTTAAATGTGTTTTGATATTCATGTTGCACTGTAATTATTGTTGAAGGAATATTGTTTAATACTTTATATATATATGCTGTTTACTTTTGTAAAAGCTAACTAAGAAGAAATTTTGATTTCAATAATTTGCACCGTTGAAATTGTATGTCATGTTGGTATTAAAAAATTATATATATATATTTTTTTTAATGCTATTCTGATTGACACATCTCTTATGTCATATATCTTTATTATGATAATGATCATAACCAACAAATCTGAAGTCTGGTTTACAAGTGGTTTTTTACAGCTGGTGAAGTCTGGATGTCTAAGGCCCGGTCTTTCCACCTTCTGATAAACTTCTGGGTAACTATCTGATAGATAAAGTTATCTGGTACTTTATCTGTTGAATAAATGTCAACCCGTCTTTCAATTCAAATTTATCTGTCAGATAAAGTCTGTTCCAAACGTTTAGGCGGAATTATGGTCTATTTCAAATTAAAAAAATTGATGTGAAGTGTGAATTTTCACACATTTCAGGGTTTTGCAGGTATTTAGTAAGTGAATGATGATTATTTTGGATGCGAAAACAAATTTTATATTAAAATATTTTTTTGTTAATTTTAATTTGAACGCCTAATACCATTATTTAGGTTTCTAAATATGTGCAGTATTTTTTTTTTTATATAGCAAGGTTCATTAGGATTTTAAAAAATTGCGCCTATGGCTTCCATTGGTTGTTATAAGTTCCGCCCCTCTGATTTCGTGTACATTGAAACAGAATTAAATTATAATTTAAACAATTTCCACTGGCTATTAAATTTACGCTTTTAAAAATTAAATGCAACATTTGCCAAAATATAATTAGAATTTTGAAAAAATAATTTAAACAATATAGATATTAAAAAAAATAAATAAATAATATAGTCTCTTCTCCAGGGTTCGATCCCTATCGGATCGGGTTACATGGGTAAAAAGTCAGCGTCAAATACCACTAGACCAGCACACACGTTAGTGTTGCTTGTTACAAAGCTATAACATGTAAATGTACATATGTGTACATTATTAGCCAAAAATCACAAAAAAATGCGTTTTTTTCCAAAAACCTAATCTGATCAAAAATTCCTGTTGAACTATTCCGGTTCACACCAATGTACATTACTTAGAATTTTTTCAGTTTTTTAGTTTAAACCATATGGGCTACAGGGTATGGGACAAAAAATTTTTTGCACAATTTTGGCAAAAAACGCTTCAAAATAATTTATTTTGCAAAAATAAAAATTTGATCGTTAATCCACGTACCAAGGGCTTTCATTTGATACCCTACTCAGAATTATAAAAAAATATTTTTTTTTTCCATGAGCACATATTTGTTTATATTTTTAGGGGGGTATGTTTTTTAGATGTTTTAGTATTTTTCCTATGTGCGGGTCAAAGAGTTGTATAAGCATGCCAAATTTCAACTCTCTAGGTTTAGCCGTTTGGCTACAATTTTAACCGAACAGACAGACAGACAGACAGAGAGACAGACAGAGAGACAGACAGACAGACAGACGACAAAATGACGGTATAAGGGTTTTTTGGTCATACCTACAAAACCCTAAAAAGTAGATAGCGCCGCGAACCGAGTACGATTTACACTGGATAAATACAGTATAGCGGAAAATTTAAACTAGGGCACGGGCGTAGTAACTTGGTTAGCGAGTGTTTTTTTTTTTTAATTTAAAAAAGGTTAATAAGATATTGAAATAAACAAGGATAATACACTTACGTTATTTATACGGCATAAATTAAGTTAAATGGGAAATTTGAAAAAAAATATTGATTTTAAAAATTATGTTCAAAATTTTAAAAATAATCAATTCAAATTTATCTATCAGATAAAGTCTGTTCCAAAGGGTTAGGTGGAACTAGATTTTGCAATCTAAGCTTTGTAAATCATACTTACAATAAACATTTTTTGGTTAAGGTTAATATTTTAAAATGTCATTTTCTTTATATTTCGATTTTTTGTTTTATTATTAATACAAATTTTCCATTTATTTATTTTTTTGTCATTAAAATATCTAAAAAAAAATATTTAATTTTGACATGTCATTCGTTTCCATGGTTTCATTGTTTTTTTTTTTTTTTTATTTTTTTAATGGCCTTTGCTACTGTGGCAATTAGCCAGGACAATTTTTGTTTGAGAAAATTTCCATGCCATAACCGGGATTTGAACCCGAGCCCCCATGGTTGGTAGTCAAATGAGCTGACCACTACGCCATAGCGACCGGCAGTTTCATTGTTGGAATTTTAAATTTTGACATCCCAACGTGAAAAATGAAATAACCCAAGCACGGTCCCTTCTAGTGACAACCTAAAAGAACTAAATTCCCATTTAGTTCCGCTTAACCATTTGGAACAGACTGTACTATATATAAAAAGACAGATTTGGCTAAAAGAGTTTAAACAAAGCAATAAAACAAACAATATATCTTCAGAGCTAAAATTTGTTATTTAAATAATTATTGTAAATAAAAATTAAAAATATATGTATATATGAAGGTCTAATATGTAAAAAAATCAGCTGTGGCCACCATAGGACCGACCGCCATCATAAAGTACTTGTATAAAATACATTCTAGCAGCAGAGTAGAAATAACTTAACCTAATATTTTCTAACAGAGATATTATTTATCATGACCATGGAAACGTTACATGTAAGTATAAAAAAACTGAGACTTTTAAAAAAAGAAAAATTTTACAAAACTTTTTTAAATTTTTCGTGTTATCAAAAAACGTCTCAAATAAAAGTTATTAGTTATAACATTTATAGCAACTTTTGTTAAATAATTCTTTTCGAAATATTTTTCTGTTGCTAAATATTCGCAGAAATCTTAAAATCGACACGAGTAAACTCCCATTTATAGTCAACCGATTTTTACCAAAAGTTAACCAACTCGTGCCATTGATGTCAAAAGTTTAAATATGCAGTTTCATAAAAATCCTTTTAGCCGAATTTGCTCTGCATGTGTACACAGACAGACGGACAGACGGACGGACAGACGGACAGAGAGACTGACAGACATCATGCTAAAAATAATCAAAACGTTATGTAGGGACCTCAATTGGTAGAGATTCATCGAAATCTCGAAATGTCAAAATCGGTATGATCACAATACCTCCCTTATATATGTTTTATTTATTTTTTAAATTTATTTTGGGCTTGACTGCTAGGAACATTACCCAGGATACAACTTATATATGTTGGCGGATGGTAAAAAAAATAGTAACTACGCAACACTTTTTTCTGATATTTTATTTATTTTATTATACAAACATGTCATTTTTATTTCTTATTAAATTTTAAAATTGATTGAAAAATGGTACTGAAGAAATGGGAATTGATTCTTTTAATACTAGCTATAATTTTTGGCATTATTTTAAATGGTATATCTGTTGTTGCCTTGTTGCTGGTATGCCGCAAAATAACAACATCAATGATACTAACTGTTGTTGCTGATATTGTTATTCTGCTGGGCAGTAATATATGTGCAATTGTGGCAATTTTCCTAAAGAAACATAAATTTCTGGTTCTGACAATATCATCATGTCTGTTTGGAGTTGGACTGCTTGGCAATTGTGCCTACTTATATTTTTGCATCAGTGCAGTGATAAATGTATCGGATTCTTACGATGGTTTCGACATCGCCCCCAAAGAGCTACTGATGAACTTGGGGATTATGTCTCTCGGATGCATTTCTAATTTCGTGAACATACTTGTCGTTGGGACATACGTGGCATGCGCCAGCTTTCCTGCATTAAAATTGCGAAAACGAATAGATAGAGAAAATAATCGTCCTGGCACTGGCACTCCGGCAAACACTGAAGCTTGATATCATTCCTTGTAAACTTGTCTGTTTCCAAAATATAACAAGTATTGTCAATATTTAAATGTGTCTTGATATTCATTACATGTTACACTGCCATTATTGTTGAAGGAACTGTTACATTTAATATGTTCACTTTATGCTGTTTACTTTTGTAAAAACATACTAAGAATACATTTTGATTTCAATAATTTGCACTGTTGAAATTCTATGTCATGTTGGTATTAAAAAATGATAAAAAATGTCACTTTATTAAAATGCTATTCTACAATATTTGACATATGTCATAATGAAAAATGATATCTTTAGTATTGAAGCGCTCGCTTAGGGCGTTCCACCTTGTATTTTTATTTATAGGGAAAAATTGCTAAGCGATATGACATCTGGTGGGATTGAAGGAACTACAGAAATAGACATTGTGTCGCGCTTTTTTTTATAAAAAATGTTTGCATAAAAATATATTTGCATAAAAACAAGTATTAATATTGTAGCAAAATTACAAAAACCACCAGTAAACATTTTCCATAAGTAAAATTCACGTTGTTTATATGTAACGAATGTCTATTTTGAAGGTTCCAAGTTTGCCGAAATAGCGCTGCAATCTTAAAATACTTCCCCTATATTCCAAAATATAGTTTTATTTCCGTTTAATTATAAACGGTTCACTTTTGTAAGAACAAACTAAGAAGGAATTTTGTTTTCAATAGTTTGCACCTTTGAAGCTGTATGTCATGTTGGTATTAAAAAATGTCACTTTTTTAAAATGTCGATGCATTTGATAGATGTCATAATGAAAAATGATATCTTATTTATAATGATCATAACCTTATCAACCTAAAGTCGGTTTTACAGCGTAAGGAATATTTTTAATTGACATTTAAAGTCAGTAACACATCATAAAAATAACCAAAATAACCAGATCTAGTGTGTTCTTACAAAAGTGAACAGCTTATATCAATTTTATAAGCTGTTCACTTTTGTAAGAACAAACTAAGAGGGAATTTTGTTTTCAATAGTTTGCACCTTTGAAGCTGTATGTCATGTTCGTATTAAAAAATGTCACTTTTTTAAAATGTCGATCCATTTGACATATGTCATAATGAAAAATGATATCTTAATTATAATGATCATAACCTTATCAATCTAAAGTCGGTTTTACAACTTAAGGAATATTTTTAATTGACATTTAAAGTCAGTAACACACCATAAAAGTAACCAAAATAACCAGATCTAGTGTGTTCTTACAAAAGTGAATAGCTTATACTTGAGACGTTATTTGATAAAACGAAAAATTTTGAAAATTCAATAAAATTCAAAAAATCTCAATACCTCCCTCATGGGTAAAAAATTTCGGTAAAAAATAAATAAATAATAATAATAGTAACTAAGCGACAACTGTTTGCTGATATTTTATTTATTTTATATTTTATTAAGTAACCAAAATAACCAGATCTATGGTCTATTTCAAAGTAGAAAAATGTGTGTAAGAAGATAGGAGCTGTTTGTCCTTGCTTTGGATTGGTTTAGATCGTCATCCCTATTACACTGTAAAAATATTGTATTTAGTCCAAGTTGACAGATGTTCAGTGTCGTACATTGGAAATATATATTATTTATATTACAGTCTGTTCCAAACGGTTAGGCGGAACTAAATGGGAATTTCGTTCTTTTAGGTTGTCCACGAGGAGGGACCTTGCTTGGGTTATTTCATTTTTCATGTTGGAATGTCAGAATTTAAAATTCCAACAATGAATCCATGGAAACGAATGACATATGTCAAAATTTAATAATTTTTTTACTTATTTTATTGACAAAAAATAAATAAATGGGCAATTTGTATTAAGAATGACACAAAAAATCAAAATATAAAGAAAATGACATTTTAAAATGATATTAACCTTAACCAAAAAATGCTTATTGTAAGTATGATTTACAAAGCTTAAACAAAACGGTCTAAAAGCACGATTTAAACGATGAAAGTAACTAGATTGCAAAATCTAGTTCCGCCTAACCGTTTGGAACAGACTGTATTAAATTTTTCTCATAAAGTCTGTTCCAAACGGTTAGGCGGAACTAGATTTGGCAATCTAGTTACTTTCATCGTTTAAATAATGCTTTTCGGCCGTTTTGTTTAAGCTTTGTAAATCATACTTACAATAAAAATTTTTTGGTTAAGGTTAATATCATTTTAAAATGTCATTTTCTTTATATTTTGATTTTTTGTGTCATTCTTAATACAAATTTCCCATTTATTTATTTTTTTGTGATTAAAATACGTAAAAAAAATGACATATGTCATTCGTTTCCATGGTTTCATTGTTAGAATTTTAAATTTTGACATTTCAACGTGAAAAATGAAATAACCCAAGCAAGGTCCCTTCTCGTGACAACCTAAAAGAACGAAATTCTTATTTAGTTCCGCTTAACCGTTTGGAACACACTGTATATTTTGTTATTATTTACATATTTAGACTTTTATTTATATTCCTGGCGTAGATTTTATGGAGAAAATTCTCCATGTAATTTGTTTTTACGCAGTTATATATTTTTTAGATTATCTGACATATAAATATTTTTTGACAGTTGACAATTAATAGATCAAGCGAGAGGACTAATGTGAGGCCAAAAGACAGCCCAGCTGATTGTGCCCAAAGAAGAAGTTATTGATATAATTTTTAGACCTTCATATATACATATATTTTTAATTTTTATTTACAATATTTATTTAAATAAGAAACTTTAGCTCTGAAGATATAGCCGGTTCACTTTTGTAAGAACAAACTAAGAGGGAATTTTGTTTTCAATAGTTTGCACCTTTGAAGCTGTATGTCATGTTGGTATTAAAAAATGTCACTTTTTTAAAATGTCGATCCATTTGACATATTTCATAATGAAAAATGATATCTTAATTATAATGATCATAACCTTATCAACCTAAAGTTGGTTTTACAGCGTAAGGAATATTTTTAATTGACATTTAAAGTCAGTAACACACCATAAAAGTAACCAAAATAACCAGATCTAGTGTGTTCTTACAAAAGTGAACAGCTTATATATTGTTTGTTTTATTGCTTTGTTTAAACTCTTTTAGCCAAATCTCTCTTTTTATATATAGTACATAATTTTTAAAATTAATATTTTTTTAACTTTTTCAAATTTCCTATTACACTGAATTTATGTCGTATAAATAACGTAAGTGTATTATCTGCCTTGTTTATTTCAATATCTTATTAACCTTTTTATATTAAAAAAAAAATCACTTGCTAACCCAGTTGCTACGCCCATGCCCTAGTTGTAACTTATTTTAAATGTCCCGCTATACTGTATTTGATCAGTGTAAATCGTACTCGGTTTGCTGCGCTATCTACTTTTTTCTACTTTGAAATAGACCATAGTACATAATTTTTAAATTAATATTTTTTTTTAACTTTTTCAAATTTCCCATTAAACTGCATTTATCTCGTATAAATAACGTAAGTACAAAGACAATGCGAGAATGGTACCTCATTTGTATGTAAAAATGTTTAAAGCCTCCTTTTTTTTTTTAATTTTATGGCCTTTGCTCTTGTGGCAATTAGCCAGGACAATTTTTTATTTGAGAAAATGTCCATGCCTGAACGGGATTCGAACCCGAGACCTTAGCAACGCAGAGCACATGTGTTACCACTACGCTACGCCGGTCGGCAACCTCCTTTCTTTAGTATGGTTCACACTAAAGTCACTAGATTATACAAAGTACCGCAACGGCGGCCATGCTGGGGTTAAAAATGTCGCCAACACAAATGATGTTCAGTGATTCCAACATTACAAAAATAAGAAACTAGTTTTTATTTTAAACATTGTAATCACGATTTTTTTAATCAAAGATGCACTATAAGCTGTTCACTTTTGTAAGAACACACTAGATCTGGTTATTTTGGTTACTTTCATGGTGTGTTACTGACTTTAAATGTCAATTAAAAATATTCCTTACGCTGTAAAACCGACTTTAGGTTGATAAGGTTATGATCATTATAATTTAGATATCATTTTTCAATATGACATATGTCAAATGGATCAACATTTAAAAAAAGTGACATTTTTTAATACCAACATGACATACAGCTTCAAAGGTGCAAACTATTGAAAACAAAATTCCCTCTTAGTTTGTTCTTACAAAAGTGAACCGGCTATATAACAAAATTGTGGTACAATTTCAATTATTTTTTTAATTTTTATTAAATAAAATGGATATAATATATAAATTTAAATTAAACTTAATCTTAAATATTCAAACCGCTGACAAAGAAGGTTATTAAATGAGAGCGAGAGAGAAAGGGAGATGTGACAGCGCAGACGTAAACTTAAGAACGTAAAAATTGCTGCTTTAGTTTGCTTAATAGGGGAAGCAATGTTGCCAATCAAACCCTGGGGTCTGTCGGCTTCTTCAAAGGCTTGCGGTACTTTGTATAATCCAGTGACTTTAGTTTATTCAATGGCAAAATTTATTTTAAACAAATAAAATAAAAATAGTAACTAAGCGACAAATGTTTGCTAATATTTTATTTATTGTTTTATACAAACTTGTCAGTTTTTTTTTCTTGTTAAATTTAAAAATTGTTTGCAAAATGGCACTAAAGAAATGGGAGTTGATTCTTTTAATATTGGCTGTAGTTTTTGGTATTATTAATAATTTTATAAGTACTATTTGCAATATTTATGTATTTAAGGATTTAACAACAAGAATGTTAATATCCGGTCTTGTAACCATACTATTTCTACTCATGAGTAATATATGTGCAATTCTGGCAGTTTTCATGAAAAGAAGACAACTTCGCTACCTCCAGACATCAACATATCTGTTCATCTGTGGATTGTTGATCACCATCTTGGACTTGATATTCTGGATCTTACTAACAACTGAGGTAACAACTTACACCTCCTTCGGTAATCTCGAGCCTGAGGTTAAAACTCCCTTGTGTATTCTGTTTTATATATTCTTTGCCAATTTGATGAACGTACTTGTGGTAGGAATATACGTGGCATGCGCCACCTTTCCAGCATGTAAATTGCGAAAACACATAAATAAACTAAACAATCGTCCAGAGACTCCGGCAGCCAATGAAGGTTGATATCCTGCACCCCGCACCCCCCTCCCCACCAACACCTTTATAAATATCCTTTGTTAATGTGTATATTTTCAAAATATAACAAGTATTGTAAACATTTAAATGTGTTTTGATATACAGTCAATTTATGTTTTAATGCCACATGTACTATGTCATTACCATGGATACAGATTTTGACAGCAATATAAATCGTGTTCATCTTCATTTGCAACATAGACAGTTAGTGTGTATACTTTTGCTCATTGCTGATTTAAAAATTAATCAACATGTACACAGATGAAGAAAAAATAATGATGGTAACTTGGTATAACTCCCAAATGAGTTTAAGAGAAGTTTGTGCTGTATTTAGTGCAACTTATCCAGATCGGCCAATACCAAATCCCTCTACAATTTCAAGACTAGTTAATAAATTTCATTGCGAAGGATGTCTTAAGTCAAAACATAATTACTAGCAAAATCAAAATATTTTATTGAAAATACAAATAAAAAAATAAATAAAAATAATAAATAACTAATAAAAACTTATAATAAATGTTCAAAAGTTTCTCTGTTTACTTGCATACAAAATGTTGCGTGATCATAAAAATGATTCAAAACATTCAGCAATTGCTCTTAAAGTATATTGTTGGATGCTTGAACAATTTTGTCTTGCAGTTCAGCAACATCCCTAAGTTCTCTATTATATACTTTGGCCTTTAAATATCCCCAATAAAAAAATCATTGAGTGCCAAATCTGGAGATCTCGCTGGCCAATTCATCGACCCTCCTCTTCCAATCCAGCTATTTGGGAAAGTTCTCAAATATTCTTTAACTATTCTAGAATAATGGACTTGTGCGCCATCATGTTGAAACCATACTTGTCCATTAATATTCAGGTTTCGCAACGTAGGTAATATTTGGTTTTGCAAAAGGGCAAGAGATTTTTTTAAGGTTACCGTCAATAAAAAAGGCCCTATAATATTGAATCCTATTATCCCTGCCGAAACTTTTAATTTTTGAATGGAACAAATGTAAGTTTTCTCGACTCCAGTACCTAAAATTTTTTCTGTGTACTTCACCATTTAGAGTAAACGTTGCTTCGTTAGTAAATAAAATTCTTTGAAGCATTGTTGGGTCGGAATTAATTTTTTCAAACATTTCAATACAAAAATCCATACGTATTGCTGCGTCCCTTTCTAACAATTCTTGATGATTTTGAAATTTGTATGATCGAAACTTTTCTTTTTTTAAGAAGGTAAAAACAGATCAAATACTGACACCAACGGTTTGTGCATTGATCTTAAATTATTTTGTGCAATTGATCTTAAAGTATTTTGATTATTTTCTTCCACTTGTAATAATATTTCCAACTGCTTCTCTTCTGTAAGTACGTGGGATACTTTTTTTTATTATGTTTTGACTTAAGACATCCTTCGCGATGAAATTTATTAACTAGTGTTGAAATTGTAGAGGGATTTGGTATTGGCCGATCTGGATAAGTTGCACTAAATAAAGCAGAAACTTCTTTTAAACTCATTTGGGAGTTATACCAAGTTACCATCATTATTTTTTCTTCATCTGTATACATGTTGATTAATTTTTAAATCAGCAATGAGCAAAAGTATACACACTAATTGTCTATGTTGCAAATGAAAATGAACATGATTTATATTGCTGTCAAAAACTGTATCCATGGTAATGACATAGTAAATGTAGCATAAAAAAAAAATTCACTGTATATTATTTAAATTATTTAATTTTGTTTTTTGTATATTTTGTTATTATTTACAAATTTAGACTTTTCTTTATATTCTTGGCGTAGATTTTATGAAGAAAATTCTCCATGTAATTTTTTTTTACGCAGTTATATATTTTTTAGGTTATCTGACATATAAATATTTTTTGACATTCAAAAGACAGCCCAGCTGATTGTGCTCAAAGAAGAAGCTATTGATATAATTTTTAGACCTTCATATATACATATATTTTTAGTTTTTATTTACAATAATTTTTTAAATAAGGAACTTTAGCTCTGAAGATATATTGTTTGTTTTATTGCTTTGTTTAAACTCTTTTAGCCAAATCTCTCTTTTTATATATAGTACATAATTTTTAAAATTAATATTTATTTAACTTTTTCATATTTCCCATTAAACTGAATTTATGTCGTATAAATAACGTAAGTGTATTATTATTTGTCTCATTTTGTAATACGGAACTAACAGGAAAATTTCATTTTTTATGTTGTATATTGACAATACATTCATAATATTATCATAGTATTGGTTCACACAGATACACCAAAGTCTGTTTACACCACAACAGTCACCAGAGTAACCAGATCTAGTTTCGTATTACAAATTGAGACAGATTATATCTGCCTTGTTTATTTCAATATCTTGTTAACCTTTTTTAAATTTAAAAAAAAAAATCACTCCCTAATCACGCCCATGCCCTAGTTGTATAAACTGTTCACTTTTGTAAGAACAAACTAAGAGGGAATTTTGTTTTCAATAGTTTCCACCTTTGAAGCTATATGTCATGTTGGTATTAAAAAATGTCACTTTTTTAAAATGTCGAGCCATTTGACATATGTCATAATTAAAAATTATATCTTAATTATAATGATCATAACCTTATCAACCTAAAGTCGGTTTTACAGCGTAAGGAATATTTTTAATTGACATTTAAAGTCAGTAACACACCATAAAAGTAACCAAAATAACCAGATCTAGTGTGTTCTTACAAAAGTGAATAGCTTATACAAGGTGTCTCAAAAGAAATTTTATATTTAGTGGATCGATTAAAAAAAAAGTAAGCCGTATATAGAAAAAATGTTTATTAATTATTAAAATACACTTTTTGGGGATTTATTTCTTAAAAATAATATCGTCTAAATGTAGACCCTCGCGTTCTCGGCACTCATTTAATCGAACAGTAAAATTACTTATGACGTCTCGGCGGGTGGACTCAGGGATGGCTGCCATTTCGTGACGGATATTTTCTTTCAAATGCGCCAGTGAAGTCGGTTTATTGGCGTAAACTTTAGATTTAAGATTTAAGATAAGATTTAAGATGAAAATGAGCTTCATCCGAAAACAAAATGTTGGTATACGTTGAAAATCGCTCAATCACCTGATTTACTAAATTAAGCCTCTGACTGGCATCTTGGGGCTTTAATTCTTGCACCAATTGAATTTTGTAGGGGTGCAGCTTTAGGTTTTTGTGCATAATGCGATGTAATGATGATCTATGCACATTTAAAGCACTTGCGCGCTTCCGAATTGAATGGTTCGGGTCGTCACGAACAGACTGATTAACATTCTCCACGTTTTCTACCGTTCTTGATGACCTAGGTCGCCCGGATTTTGATTTATCCAGCGTTGTACCAGTCTCTTCAAACTTTTTAACCCGATGTTGAATGAGAGGAATGCTTGGCGCATCATTTAAGTGGCGAAAACCTCGAATACTGCAGAATTTTCTACGCGCTACAGTCGCCGAATCACCGTTTTTGTAAAATTCTCGCACGCATAACGCGCGGTCTGCTCCCGAGAAACGCTCCATAGCGAATGAATTCCCAAGAGCCAGGCTACCGATTGACATAACCCCCGCGCCCCTCGGATACGTTGCGTTCACGCAGTAAGCTAAATAAATATAAAATTTCTTTTGAGACACCTTGTACTTGAGACGTTATTTGATACAACGAAAAATTTTGAAAATTCAATAAAATTCAAAAAATCTCAATACCTCCCTCATATATGTTGACGGTCGGTAAAAAATAAATAAATAATAATAATAGTAACTAAGCGACAACTGTTTGCTGATATTTTATTTATTGTTTAATACAAACTTGTCAGTTTTTTTCTTGTTAAATTTTAAAATTGATTGTAAAATGGCACTTAAGAAATGGGAGTTGATTCTTTTAATATTGGCTATAGTTTTTGGTTTTATTAATAATTGCATAAGTGTTTTTTGCTATATTTATATACGTAAAGTTTTATCACTAAGAGTTATAATATGCGGTATTTTAAGTGTAATAATTCTACTCCTTTGTAATATATTTGCAATTCTGGCAGTGTTCATAAAACAAAGACAACTTTTCTTCATCGAGTTATCAACATTTGGGTTCATCGGTGGATTCATCGGCACCATCATCAACTTAGTTTTCTGGGGCCTAGGAGTAAGAAACATAACAACTTACACATCCTTCTTTAATCTCGAGCCTGAGATTAAAAATCCTTGGTTAATTCTGTTGTATATATTCTTTGCCAATTTGATGAACATACTTGTGGTGGGAATATACGTGGCATGCGCCAACTTTAAAGTATGTTTATTGCGAAAACACATAAATAAACTAAACAATCGTCCAGAGACTCCGGCAGCCAATGAAGGTTGATATCCTGCACCTCCCCCCCCCCATCCCAACACCTTTATATATTCTTTGTTAATGTGTATATTTTCAAAATATAACAAGTATTGTAAATATTTACATGTGTTTTGATATACAGTCAATTTATGTTTTAATGCAATATGTACTATGTCATTACCATGGATACAGTTTTGACAGCAATATAAATCGTGTTTATTTTCATTTGCGAAATAGACAATTAGTGTGTATACTTTTGCTCATTGCTGATTTAAAAATTAATCAACATGTATACAGATGAAGAAAAAATAATGATGGTAACTTGGTATAAGTCCCAAATGAGTTTAAGAGAAGTTTCTGCTGTATTTAGTGCAACTTATCCAGATCGGACAATACCAAATCCCTCTACAATTTCAAGGCTAGTTAATAAATTTCATTGCGAAGGATGTCTTAGGCAGCAGTCTGACTGATTGAGCGCCGTCGTGTAACGTAGCGCCGAGTCGTGTAGTGTCATTTAAAAATTTAAAAGCTGGTCTGACTGATCAAGTACTGTCGAGTATTATCGATCATTCAGTGTCAAGTAAATTTGTTTCTCACTTGTCAAATAGTGCATATTCCAACCTAAAATAATACTATCAAACAGTTAATACTAATTAGCGAGTCCATTTTACTCTATATTGTCATTTTGTTTTTTTTTTTGACGTTCCAACTATCAAATAATATATGGTTATGAACTGTATATGCTTAAATGCGCATGTGCTATTGCTTCGAGCATCGAGTGAAATTCAAACCGGTTTGAAATACAAACAACTTGATGCTACTTGACAGCAAACGATGGTTCAGTGCGACTCATGCCCTTAGTTAACGTGTGTTTGAAATTTGCTAAACAGCAAACGATCGACAGCACTCGATCAGTCAGACCGCGGCCTTATATATCACAAATTATAAAACAAGGAAGATAACGGACTCCCACGTTACGACTTTGGACAGCGATAGTTGCGACATTCGTGGTTGTAATATGAACTACGATTAGATAGTATGCAACCCGCAGTGCACACAAATATATTTTTATATTTTAAATTGCTATGGTCATTAATTTTCTACCAAAATTGAAAAATATAATGTGATTTTGGTAGAAAATTAAAGATTGCCTTGAACCGAAAATTATGATTAATTTATTTACAACTCTCATAATTAATTTCCTAAAATTAAAATAAATTAAAATTGTTAAAAGTTAATACTTCAGTAAGCATTAAGTTTTATTATTTTATTTGCAAGCAAGCATATGAAATAAATAAACAAGTATTTATTTTTTACTTTTATATTTACTTTTATTGTACATATTAAATTTAGTCTGTGCCATTTTTAGGGTTTTGTAGGTATGACCAAAAAACCCTTATACCGTCATTTTGTCGTCTGTCTGTCTGTCTGTCTGTCTGTCTGTCTGTCTGTTCGGTCAAAATTGTAGCCAAACGGCTAAACCTAGAGAGTTGAAATTTGGCATGCTTATACAACTCGTTGACCCGCACATAGGAAAAATACTAAAACATCTAAAAAACATATCCCTCTAAAAATATAAAAAAATATGTGCTCACCGAAAAAAAAAATATTTTTTTTAAATTCTGAGTAGGGTATCAAATGAAAGCCCTTAGTACGTGGATTAACGATCAAAATTTTATTTTTGCAAAATAAATTATTTTGATGCGATTTTTGCCAAAATTGTGCAAAAAAAATTTTGTCCCACACCCTGTAGCCCAGATGGTTTAAACTAAAAATCTGAAAAAATTCTAAGTAATGTACATTGGTGTGAACCGGAATAGTACAACAGGAATTTTTGATCAGATTATGTTTTCGGAAAATAACGCATTTTTTGTGTTTTTAACTAAAATATGTTAACTATTTAATACGTTGTGTAACATATCACAACAATAACTCTCGTGGCGTGGTTGGATTCGTCATGCGCTTAATAATATAAGTTAACTTGCAAACTAGGGTTCGAATCCTGTTGATTTTATTTTTTATTTTTTTTTTTTTGCATTTTTATTATTTTGTTTAAATTATTTTGTTAAAATTCTAGTTATATTTGGTAAATAGTGCATTTAATTTTTAAAAGCGTAAATTTAATAACCAGTGGAAAGTGTTGAAATTATAATTTAATTGTATGTTTGACGAAATCAAAGGGCGGGACTTATGATGTAAGCAACCAATGGAAGCCATAGGTGCAATTTTCAAAATCTTAATGAACTTTGCTATATAAAAAAAAATACTGCATATATTTAGAAACTCAAATAATGGTATTAGGCATTCGAATTAAAATTCATAAAAAAATATTTTGACATAAAATTTGTTTTGGCATCCCAAATAATCATCGTTCAGTTACTAAATACCTGCAAAACCCAGAAATGTGTGAAAATTCACACTTCACATCAATTATTTTTATTACACTATTTATATTTCTTTTGCATTTACCATTTAAAATATTATTAATTACACTACACCATTTGAAAATAAAAAATGTGGTGCTAATATTTAAAATTTCTTATAAAATTCATCACTGTCACAATCACAATTTGCCGCAAATGCCGATAATGAAGTTTTTAACGCTTTTAGCGCTGTCGGTGGATGGAATATTACTGAAAACCGTTTCAAGGCCGTGTATATGAGTTTCATACCCCTGTTATATATGTTGACGGTCAGTAAAAAAAAAATAATAATAATAGTAACTAAGCGACAAATGTTTGCTAATATTTAGTTTATTGTTTTATACAAACTTGTCAGTTTTTTTCTTGTTAAATTTTAAAAAATGGCACTAAAGAAATGGGAGTTGATTCTTTTAATATTGGCTATAATTTTTGGTATTATTAATTGTATTGGAGCTTTTGGCTATATTTATATACGTGATGATTTAAGATTAAAAGTTCTAATATGCGGTGTTATGGGTATAGTAATTCTACTCATTTGTAATATATTTGCAATTCTGGCAGTGTTCATAAAACAAGGACAACTTTACCTCATCATGTTATCAACTTATATGTTCTTCCCTGGATTGATCAGCGTCATGATCGAATTTGCTTTGTGGTGCCTAGAAATAAGAGGCGTAACAACTTACATCTCCTTCTTTGATCTCGACCCTGCGATTAAAAATCCCTTGTTAATTCTGTTTTTTATATTCTTTTCCAAATTGATGAACATACTTGTGGTGGGAATGTACGTGGCATGCGCTCACTTTAACGTATGTTTATTGCGAAAATACATAAATAAACTAAATAAACGTCCAGACCCTCCGGCAGCCAATAAAGGTTGATATCCTGCCCCCCCCACCATCACCTTTATATGTTCTTTGTTAATGTGTATATTTTCAAAATATTACAAGTATTGTAAATATTTACATGTGTTTTGTTATTTATACCATGGGTTCCAAAAGTAACTACATAAGGGTTGGCTATGGAAAAATAAAATAATGTCTACTAAAAGCTTTAGAATTAACTATGGTCTATTTCAAAGTAGAAAAAAGTAGAAAGCGCTGCGAACCGAATACGATTTACACTGATCAAATACAGTATAGAGAGAAATTTAAAATAAGTTACAACTAGGGCATGGGCGTAGCAACTGGGTTAGCAAGTGATTTTTTTTTTTTATATAAAAAAGGTTATTAAGATATTGAAATAAACAAGGCAGATAATACACTTAGTTATTTATACAACAAATTCAGTTTAATGGGAAATTTGAAAAAGTTAAAAAAATATCAATTTTAAAAATTATTTACTATATAGAAAAAGAGAGATTTGGCTAAAAGAGTTCAAACAAAGCAATAAAACAAGCAATATATCTTCAGAGCTAAAATTTTTTATTTAAATAATTATTGTAAATAAAAATTAAAAATATATGTATATATGAAGGTCTAAAAATTATATCAATAACTTCTTCTTTGGGAACAATCAGCTGGGCTGTCTTTTGGCCTCACATTAGTCCTCTCTCTTGATCTGTTAATTGTCAACTGTCAAAAAATAATTATATGTCCGATAACCTAAAAAATATATAACTGCGTAAAAACAAATTACATGGAGAATTTTCTCCATAAAATCTACGTCAATATAAATAATATATATTTCCAATGTACGACACTGAACATCTGTCAACTTGGACTAAAAACAATATTTTTACAGTGTAATAAGGATGATGATCTAAACCAATCCGAAGCAAGGACAAACAGCTCCTATCATCTTACACACATTTTTCTACTTTGAAATAGACCATAACTGTCATCACTGATGTTTTTGTCATAAGTTATTTGTTGTTATACAGTGAATTTATTTTTTAATGCAACATGTACTATGGTCATTACCATGGATACAGTTTTTGACAGCAATATAAATCGTGTTCATTTTCATTTGCAACATAGACAATTAGTGTGTATTCTTTTGTTCATTGCTGATTTAAAAATTAATCAACATGTATACAGATGAAGAAAAAATAATGATGGTAACTTGGTATAACTCCCAAATGAGTTTAAGAGAAGTTTCTGCTGTATTTAGGGCAACTTATTCAGATCGGCCAATACCAAATCCCTCTACAATTTCAAGACTAGTTAATAAATTTCATAGCGAAGGATGTCTTAAGTCAAAATATAATAAAAAAGAACAACATCCCACGTGCTTACAGAAGAGAAGCAGTTGGAAATATTATTACAAGTAGAAGAAAACAATCAAAATACTTTAAGATCAATTGCACAAACCGTTGGTGTCAGTATTGGACCTGTTTTTAACTTCTTTAAAAGTTTCGATCATACAAATTTCAAAATCATCAAAAATTGTTAGAAAGGGACGCAGCAGTACGTATGGATTTTTGTTTTGAAATGTTTGAACAAATTAATTCCGACCCAACAATGCTTCAAAGAATTTTATTTACTAACGAAGCAACGTTTACTCTAAATGGTGAAGTGCACAGACAAAATTTTAGGTACTGGTTTCGAGAAAATTAACATTTGTTTCATTCCTCCCGAACTCAAAGGCCGCAAAAATTAAATATTTGGGCAGGGAGAATAAGAACCAAGTTTATAGGGCCTTTTTTTTATTGACGGTAACCTTAATGCCGTAAAATATCTAGCCCTTTTGCAAAACCAAATATTACCTGCGTTGCGAAACCTGAATATTAATGGACAAGTATGATTTCAACATGATGGCGCACAAGTCCATTATTGTAGAATAGTTAAAGAATATTTACATAGAAGTTTCCCAAAAAACTGGATTGGAAGAGGAGGGTCGATGAATTGGCCAGCGAGATCTCCGGATTTGGCACCCAATGATTTTTTTTATTGGGGATATTTAAAGGTCAAAGTATATAATGGAGAACTTAGGGATGTTGCTGAACTGCAAGACAAAATTGTTCAAGCATCCAACAATATACCTCAAGAGCAATTACTGATTGTTTTGAATCATTTTTATGATCGCTTAACATTTTGGATGCAAGTAAACGGAGAAATTTTTGAATATTTATTATGTTTTTCTTAGTTATTTATTTATTATTATTATTATTATTTTTATTTGTTTTTTCAATCAAATATTTTGATTTTGCTAGTAAATATAAAGTCTGTTCCAAACGGTTAAGCGGAACTAGATTTTGCAATCTAGTTACTTTCATCTTTTAAATCGTGCTTTTCAGCCGTTTTGTTTAAGCTTTGTAAATCATACTTACAGTAAATATTTTAAACAAGGTTAATATCATTTTAGAATGTCATTTTCTTTATATTTTTTTTTTCGTGCAATTCTTAATACAAATTTCCCATTTATTTATTTTTTTGTCATTAAAATATGTAAAAAAAATAATTTAATTTTGACATACGGCATTCGTTTCCATGGTTTCATTGTTGGAATTTTAAATTTTGACATTCCAACGTGAAAAATGAAATAACCCAAGCAAGGTCTCTTCTCGTGACAACCTAAAAGAACGAAATTTCCATTTAGTTCCGCCTAACCGTTTGGAACAGACTGTAGTTTATTCTATGTTGCAAATGAAAATAATTAATACTTTATTCACGCAATCAAAATTACAAATTATAAAATAAATAAACATAGAATAATAAACTACAGAAAAAAAAAAAAAATGAAAATGAACATGTTTTATATTGCTGTCAAAAACTGTATCCATGGTAATGGCATACTACATGTTGCATTAAAAAATAAATTCATTGTATAATATATAAACCATTTAAATAACAATTTGATTCTTCTGATGTCTAAGGCCCGGTCTTTCCACCTTCAGATAAAGTCCCAGGTAACTATCTGACAGATAAGGTTATTTGTAACTTCATCTGCTGAATAAATGTCAATACCAGTCAGTGAATCCAATACGTCAGTCTCATTATCCGTTAGATAACTATCCGATAGATACATTTGTATAGAAAGAAGGGATGACATTTACTCAGCAGATGAAGTTACAAATAACCTTATCTGTCAGATAGTTACTTGGAACATTATCTGAAGGTGGAAAAACCGGGTCTAAATAATTTTTTAGTAGCTTTATAGGATTTCTTAAGGTTTTATAATCAAAACGGCCATATTTTTATGAACAATGTAAATACAAAGCGACGTCCATTTTGACTGAATGTATATTTTACTTAGAAAAAAATTGTTTCTTTTTGAATTTTTTTTATTTTTAGGGTTTTGTAGGTATGACCAAAAAACCATTATACCGTCATTTTGTCGTCTGTCTGTCTGTCTGTCTCTCTGTCCGTCTGTCTGTCTGTCTCTCTGTCCGTCTGTCTGTCTGTCTGTTCGGTAAAAATTGTAGCCAAACGGCTAAACCTAGAGAGTTGAAATTTGGCATGCTTATACAACTCTTTGACCCGCACATAGGAAAAATACTAAAACATCTAAAAAACATACCCCCTTAAAAATATAAACAAATATGTGCTCATCGAAAACAAAAATATTTTTTTTAAATTCTGAGTAGGGTATCAAATGAAAGCCCTTAGTACGTGGATTAACGATCAAATTTTTATTTTTGCAAAATAAATTATTTTGATGTGATTTTTGCCAAAATTGTGCAAAAAAAATTTTGTCCCACACCCTGTAGCCCAGATGATTTAAACTAAAAATCTAAAAAAATTCTAAGTAATGTATATTGGTGTGAACCGAAATAGTACAACAGGAATTTTTGATCAGATTATGTTTTCGGAAAATAACGCATTTTTTGTGGTTTTTGGTTCACAAAGTACAAAAGTTATACCAATGTAAGACACTCACATGCATAGCGTGCGATAGCTACATGCGTTAGAGCGCTCTTAAACTGGCTGGAAAACGAAGGGTTTCGAGTTCGAGTACGGGTGAATTTTATTTTTTCTGTTTTTTTTTTTGCATTTTTATTATGTTGAAATTATTTTGTCAAAATTCTAGTTATATTTTGACAAATGTTGTATTTAATTTTTATGAGCGTAAATTTAATAACCAGTCTTATTATATGATGACGATAAATTATTTTAAAAATATCGTTCATTTTGCCGTGATTACTACAAAGTAAAATTTGTCCTACACACTCAGCATACCGCCTTCACTTATTATATACCTTCGAAACCCTGAAATGTGTGAATATTCACACTTCACATCAATTTTTTAATATTCTACTCTTGAATACAAACTTTTCCCATTTATTGAAATAATAAGTGATACCGAAATCCTGACAGTATGAACAATCGCCCTGGGACCAGTAATAATTAAAATATAAATAATATTTTAATTAAATCTCAGTAATATTTAATTGAACTTGTCACAAAAACATAGTTTATATTAATGAAAGCCTGTTTGAACTGTGTGTATGGTCGGTGTGTGCTGTGTATTGTCGCAAAAACATGTTTCCCGGGCGTTTCCGGGGCTTAGCACATTGAATTACATCCAGACCGAGATTCGAACCCGTGTCCTGCAGCGCGCTGAATAATGCAATCTGTTGTTTTTTAAATCAGGGCCGTGATAGGCCATGGCAGCTCACTCTGGGATTTGCGCTGAAATTTCGATGCCAACAATAAAAACACTGTATGTATAATCTTGGGGCTTAAACTGTTTTACCGCATTACTGACTATAATGCCCTGCTTTTGAAGAATGTGCCATGAAATTAAATTCTGCTACAACATTTTAAAAGTAGTTTGTCCATTTTGTTCACCAGTGTTTCCCAAACTACGAGGGTTATTACCGACCGCCAACATATATAAGGGAGGTATTGTGATCATACTGATTTTGACATTTCGAGATTTCGATGGATCTCCACGAATTGAGGTCCCTACATAACGTTTTGACTATTTTTAGCATGATGTTTGTCGGTCTGTCTGTCTGTCCGTCCGTCTGTCCGTCTGTTCATCCGTCCGTCCGTCTGTCTGTCTATGTACACGTGCAGAGCAAATTCGGCCAAAAGGATTTTTATGAATCTGCATATTTAAGCTTTTGACATCAATGACACGAGTTGATCAACTCTTGGTAAAAATCGGTTGACTAGAAATGGGAGGTTACTCATGTCGATTTTAAGATTTTTGCGAATATTTAGCAATAGAAACATATTAATTGAACAAAAGTTGCTATAAATGCAATAACTAATGACTTTTATTTGAGACGTTTTTTGATAAAACGAAAAATTTCGAAAAATTTTTGTAAAACTTTTAAAAAAATTTTATAAAATTTTTAAAAAATTTTTGAAATCATTTTTGAAATTTTTCCAAGTCTCAATTTTTTCATATTTATATGTAACGTTTCCATGGTCATGATAAATAATATCTCTGTTAGAAAATATAAGGCCAAGTTATTTCTACTCTGCTGCTAGAATGTATTTTATAAAATCAGCTGTGGCCACCACAGGACCGACCGATCAAGTACTTGTATAAAATACATTCTAGCAGCAGAGTAGAAATAACTTGACCTAATATTTTCTAACAGAGATATTATTTACCATGACCATGGAAACGTTACATATAAGTATGGAAAAAAATTTCGTTTTATCAAAAAACGTCTCAAATAAAAGTTGTTAGTTATTGCTTTTATAGCAACTTTTGTTAAATAAATTTTTTCGAAATATTTTTCTGTTGCTAAATATTTGCAAAAATCTTAAAATCGACACGAGTAAACTCCCATTTCTGGTCAACCGATTTTACCAAAAGTTGATCAACTTGTGCCATTGATGTCAAAAGCTTAAATATGCAGTTTCATAAAAATCCTTTTAGCCGAATTCGCTCTGCACGTGTGCACAGAGAGACAGACGGACGGACGGACGGACGGACGAACAGACGGACGGACGGACGGACAGACGGACGGACAGACAGACCGACAGACACCATGCTAAAAATAATCAAAACGTTATGTAGGGACCTCAATTCGTGGAGATCCATCGAAATGATCACAATACCTCCCTTATATAGGTTGGGGGTCGGTAATTTTTTTTTTTTCGAGATTTTTTTAAAGTGCATGCAGGAGTGTATAAATCGAAAGCCAACGAAAACCATGTTTTTGACATACCAATTTCAGAGTGGAAAAAATGTTTCGAGAATTGGTTTGAACGCATGCAAAACTGTATAAATCTTAAAGGCGAATATTTTGAAAAGCAATAAAACAGTTTGTTCAAAAATAAAAAATCTTTCTTAGTTTTTGTAAAAACTGAAAAGGTAGATTTCGTATACTGGTTTCTCCAATACGTAATTCCTGGTCATGTGATGAGAATTCAATACCAGGATTTATTTCTCCGGTGAGGTTATAAAAGTGCACTTTTTAATACAATATCGAAAGAAAATTGGTGCTATAAAAATAAATGACCCTAAATCAGAATCGTCCGTGCAGATAGGAGCGGAAGGGAAGTCGGAAGTAAGGCGGAAGTAAGAGGATCGGACGTACGTGACGTCATCAATGACGTGACCGGACATAACCGGAGAGCGGACGCCCGGAGCGGCGCGTTGCGACGTCACCGCCTTATCAGCCATAGGTCACAGCTTGCATTATCTCTTGTACGTACGAACGTATGTATGAGTGTACTTCCGGTGGATGGTCGGTCAATGTATTGAATGCCATTTCAACAAACTAAATGCACATAATCGAATAAATACACACACAGGTATTGTATACCAATGTTGCTTAACCTTTTAATGTCGAAAAAAGATATATCAGGTGATTGCAAAAGTTCGTGCCCGTGTAATAATGACTGTATCCGTGATTTGGTGAATAGTAATCCACGGATTTCAACTGAAGAGATTGCTGAGAAGTTAAATGTTGACAAATGACAGCATTTCGCCATTTAAAAAAACTTGGCTATACTTCGAAACTCGATATATGGGTTCCGCACATTTTGACAGAACGGAACAAACTGAAACGTGTTTCTACTGCCGTTTCTTTCCTTGTCCGTCAACAAAATGAACCTTTCTTGGATCGAGTAATAACTGGATATGAAAATTGATTATGTATCAAAACATAAAAAGAAAAAGAAGCTGGAAGCATGGGAGTGAACGAGCAGAATCTTTGGCAAAAGCAGAATTGCATCCAATGAAAGTGTTGTTATATGTCTGGTGGGATTTGGGATTGCAAAGGAATACTTTATTTCGAGCTTCTTCCACGTGGCAAAACAATAACTGCGGAGAAATACTGTGAGCAACTCACCCAACTCAATATGAAAACCAAACAAAACGTCCAAGTTTGGTTAATCGAAAATGCATCATTTTTCACCACGACAACGCTAGACCACATGTCGCTCAACAGACACTGCAAAAACTTAGGGAGTTAAAATGGGAAATCCTCCAGCACTCACCGCATTCCACTGACCTTGTCCCTTCAAATTTTCATCTATTTCGTTCTCTTGATAATTTGAATGGCAAAAAAATTGTTTCTGTGGAGTCAAAAACTACCTTACTACTTTCTTTGAAGATAAACCACCCAGTTTGTACAAAGAAGGAATTCAAAAACTTGTAAAACGTTGGGAGACAGTTATAGAAAATGATGGGGAGTACATTATTGATTAATAAAAATATTTTTCCACGAAAATGTGTTTTAATTTTATTTCATATCGGGCACGAATTTCTGCAATCACCTGATACTTCCCCTGAGAGGGGTTGAAATGGGAATTCCGCAAGGGTCGGTACTTGGGCCTTTATTATATATTTTATATGCAAACGATTTTGTACGTCAATAAATAACATAAAAATGTATGCTAATTATACGTATACCAACATAACTAATTTTAAGGAACATCATCTAACTTGTGACTAATACAGCTATAAAAATGAAATTATATAATAAACTGAGCAACAAAACAAAAGACCTTTCATACGATCAGTATGTGTCAAAGATAAAAAATCAGCTGTGGCCACCACAGGACCGACCGCCATCATAAAGTACTTGTATAAAATATATTCTAGCAGCAGAGTAGAAATAACTTAGCCTAATATTATCTAACAGAGATATAATTTATCATGACCATGGAAACGTTACATATAAGTATGAAAAAATTAAGATTTAGAAAAATTTTCGAAAAATTTTACAAAAATTATTCGAAATTTTTCGTTTTATCAAAAAACGTCTCAAATAAAAGTTATTAATTATTGCTTTTATAGCAACTTTTGTTCAATAAATTAACTCGTGCCATTGATGGCAAAAGCTTAAATATGAAGTTTAATAAAAATCTTTTCAGCCGAATTTGCTCTGCTCGTGTACACAGACAGACGGACAGACGGACAGACAGACGGACAGACAGACGGACAGACAGACAGACAGACAGACAGACAGACAGACAGACAAACGGACAGACAGACCAACAGACATCATGCTAAAAATAGTCAAAACGTTATGTAGGGATATCAATTCGTGGAGATCCATCGCAATCTCGAAATGTCAAAATCGGTATGATCACAATACCTCCCTTATATATGTTGGTGGTCGGTAAAAATTGAGATTCATTTAATTCTGTTCGTTAAATTAACTACTTGTTTTTCTATTTTTTGTTTGTTTGTACAAGGTGTCTCAAAAGAAATTTTATATTTAGTGGATCGAAAAAAAAGTAAGCCGTATATAGAAAAAATGTTTATTAATTATTAAAATACTTTTTTTGGGGATTTATTTCTTAAAAATAATATCGTCTAAATGTAGACCCTCGCGTTCTCGGCACTCATTTAATCGAACAGTAAAATTACTTATGACGTCTCGGCAGGTGGACTCAGGGATGGCTGCCATTTCGTGACGGATATTTTCTTTCAAATGCGCCAGTGAAGTCGGTTTATTGGCGTAAACTTTAGATTTAAGATAACCCCATAGGAAAAAATCCATAGGGGTTAAATCCGGACTGCGTGGAGGCCAATTTATGTCACCTCTCCGGGAGATCAATTTGCCTGAGAAAATGTCACGAACACGTGGCAGAGACATATTGGACGTGTGTGAAGTTGCTCCGTCCTGTTGGAACCATGTTCTTTGGTTATAGCCAGGAAAGTTTTGCAGTTCAGGTACCAAGAAGTTATCTAACATCTCCACATAACGCTCTGAATTCACTGTAACTCACTTCCGAATTGAAAGGTTCGGGTCGTCACGAACAGACTGATTAACATTCTCTACTTTTTCTACCGTTCTTGATGACCTAGGTCGCTCGGATTTTGATTTATCCAGCGTTGTACCAGTCTCTTCAAACTTTTTAACCCAATGTCGAATGAGAGGAATGCTTGGCGCATCATTTAAGTGGCGAAAACCTCGAATACTGCAGAATTTTTGACGCGCTACAGTCGCCGAATCACCGTTTTTGAAAAACTCATAACGCGCGGTCTGCTCCCGAGAAACGCTCCATAGCGACTAAATTCCCAAGAGCCAGGCTACCGATTGACATAACCCCCGCGCCTCTCGGATACGTTGCGTTCAAGCAGTAAGCTAAATAAATATAAAATTTCTTTTGAGACACCTTGTATTTTGTAATAAGTTATATGTATTGTTTCAACTGTATTTTCTTTTGTATTAATGTACTTCATCTTATTTATCATGAAGCTACACAAGCCTTAGGCCTCTGCTTCTTTCAATGTATAATAATAATAATAATAATCCGCGGGTACCCGCGTATTTGCAGTGCTCTACCGATGATGGACAAGGCTTGATGATGATGATGACTGTACCAGTTCTAATCTCTGTACTTTTCTATAGATGAAAGTTAACTTACATAAGACGTCAGTCTGCTTGTTAATGTCTACTTTAATTCAAAGACAAAGTAATCTGGTTGTTTGGGTAGGTAGTGTACGGTATGACAGTACAGTGGGAATTATAAGTAATGTCCAGATATAAATGTGAGAGATGTCAGGTATTAGCGTAGAGGAGCTGTTATGGAACACTCGAATTACCAACTAACTTACTTACATACATCAGACGGGTGGGGTGTGGGGGGAGGGGCTCCGCTCTAAGGGACTCCACAGAGAAGGGCTCTAGAGAAGCCTCGGCTCGACTTAAACTGCAGTTACAGAATTGATGGAACATTGTTGCGATGGGAAATGAACACATCAACACAAATGCATCTTGTTGTAATAATTAACTTGAACTGCATTCACTCCACAATACATCTACGTACATCTACTGTGAGATGCTCCACTTTATAGCCCAATAAATCTTATATTACCTCCGTATGTACCATAACTCTTAATGAATATATGCTTGGCATCCTTTATTGTCCTTACGAATACAAGTTTCTTTGCCCGCTATTCATTCAGTATCTAGTAGGCTTACTACGGGCCTCAGTTTCTCCCCCTACATTGATAAAACTCGACGCTTCGTGACTCGTTTTAATATAATAAAGCATTTTGCCGCACTTCTCGATTATAAAACTCGTTTTTTGCCTGTCACGTGGTTATCGAAGTGACGCACCTCGGGCGCTTCCGCGCAACGTCCACGAAACGTCAGCAAAAATTATTATTATTATCATTAGCCTATAACAAACAGGAAGTTCTGAGCAATTTAACGTTGAAATAATTTTTCAAATTGGTGGCATCCAGGTGAGAGTGTCGTGGTACCCCGGTTGAGAAACACTGATATAGCCAATAACACTCGGGAAGTTCTAATCTATACATACAATGTTCAAAGGATTATCCAAATCGGGCAATTAATTTACGTTTGTACCATTTAAAAGTAACAATAATATTTTATTTCACTATAAAGAATACATGGATTCTGAATAAAATAGAGAAAAATTAATAAAATAGTTAAATAGTATTGCATAGGATTCACTATTAATTATGTTACTTGGAAATTTAGAAAAACTTTTGAGTAACACTTATAGATGTGAAATTTGCAGATTTTCGTTGTAATAATATATTCGTTGTAGTAATATTTTACGTTATTAAATTTAGTATTTTGTTTAACTATTTAAAAAGGTATTTAAGTTTTCAGTTTTTTTTGTAAATTATTTTGTTTACATGTAAATACATTATAGTAGTTTTTTAATTTATTTAATCACTAAAATTTCACCTATACTTGTTATAATTCAGTAATACGAAGGAGTTGCCTCCTAAATTTTGAACTGTCGTTGTTTCGTTGTTCGAGAGAGGCACCGTTGAATACTTTTATCATAATTTTTAAGTTTTTTTGAAATACGTCTTAAAATTAGCATTTTTACTGCAAAAAAAAGAAACAGTGGAAGACCTTCATAAAAAAACACTTTCATTCTATAATAATCACTTATATAAAGAAATAATATATTAAAATGACATCTGGGTATACAGTCTGTTCCAAACGGTTAAGCGGAACTAGATTTTGCAATCTAGTTACTTTTATCGTTTAAATCGTGCCTTTCGGCCGTTTTGTTTAAGCTTTGTAAATCATACTTACAATAAACATTTTTTGGTTAAGGTTAATATCATTTTAAAATGTCATTTTCTTTATATTTTGATTTTTTGTGTCATTCTTAATATAAATTTCCAATTTTTTTTTTTTTGGTATTAAAATATAAAAAAAAAATATTTAATTTTGACATATGTCATTCGCTTCCATGATTTCATTGTTGGAATTTTAAATTTTGACATCCCAACGTGAAAAATTAAATAACCCAAGCAAGGTCTCTTCTCGTGACAACCTATAAGAACTAAATTCCCATTTAGTTCCGCTTAACCGTTTGGAACAGACTGTATAATACTTCAAGATTTAACACAATTAAAATTACGCGATTACTAAATATCGAATATTATTCTGTCATATCTATCCTCCTAATAATTGTACTTTATACTTTCGTTAATATAGTTAGTAAAATAGTTAATAACATACAGTTTCCAGAATTCAAATAACAAAACTGCTTAACAGATCTATCCTCACCCTGAAAACTTATTTGAACGTATTCTACAGATAGGTTTAACATTTAAAACGTTCGAACGACCCTTAAATAATATTTTGATAACTCAAAACTGATTCTTACTTTCTTAATTCTTACTTTCTTTTCCGTTTAATAGCATTTTTAACTGAAGGCAATTTTATGGTCAGCAAAAATTTTCAAAATTTATGAAAATGTGTTAAAACCTGCAAAAACTGGATCTTTATCAACTCTTATTTATTTTGTACACATTTCATCAATTTTATTAATAAAATACCTTCAACTGTAGGTTTTTCAATTCAGTTTTGGTATGAAATCGTCTCCTAAATAGTAAAAATAACAATAAACATCTTTTATCGTCTGGTACAACCTATCCGTGCTGAGCAATGGTGACGATCAACGCCACGGTTTCGAGGAAAAAAATACAAGATTTTTATCAATAAAAATTAGTCAGTACCCCCTGTCGAAATAAAATTAAGCCTAAGCACTAAAAAAATTTTTAATTCAGTTTTGGTCTGAAATCGTTTTCTGAATAGTAAGAATATGAATAAACATTTTTTATCGTTTGATAAAACCTGTCCGTGCTGATCAATGGTGACTTTCATCGACACGGATTAGAGGAAAAAATGCATGATTTTTATCAATAAAAATTAGTCAGTACCCCCTGTCGAAATAAAATTAAGCCTAAGCACTAAAAAAATTTTCAATTCAGTTTTGGTCTGAAATCGTTTTCTGAATAGTAGAAATATGAATAAACATTTTTTATCGTTTGATAAAACCTGTCCGTGCTGATCAATGGTGACTTTCATCGACACGGATTCGAGGAAAAAATGCATGATTTTTATCAATAAAAATTAGTCAGTACCCCCGAAATAAAATTAAGCCTAAGCTCTGAAAAATATCAGCCGGATAAGACGGCGGTTCATTTTCCTCTCCGCGTTACCGGAAAAATGATGATACACCAGAAGTTGAATAGAACATACATATCAACACTTATACAATATAATAAGAGATTGGTCCCATATCCATCGTAAAAACTTATTTAAAATATTAAAAATCTCATCTGTGCGGTACAAGACGTGCTTTAGCTCCGAGGTACGAATATATTTTAGGCAATTTATTCTGAAATTGTATTAAAGCGAGATTGAGGAATACATTTTCTTTTATAACGGTGCGTAGCTGAACTGACGTAGAGACATGGGAAGCGGCACGCAGATAACATAAGGACCGTGGCAGGTGGGGGGGGGGGGCTCCGTGAGACAGGAGGGTGTCATTACACCCCCGTCACACGGTGACGTCATTACCGGTTCACTCTCGGCTCCGTTCCGGACTCACTTCCACCCGACGGCTTTTACAGAATACACAAATAGTGGCTGCCTCCTCTCGCTGCAACTCCTTATTAACTCCCGGTGAATCAATGAATTGGAAACGTTTAGGATTTAGTGTTATTGTCGCAACACTATTGGACAAACACACTTTGATTTGACCTCCCTAATAAATTTAATGGAAACGAGTACGACATTTTAACATACAAGGGTTACCTTTTATGTTTTTAACTACTAAATGGCAATATTGAAATGTGTCATTATTATATTCGTAAAATTTGTCATTTGTTATAGTGAAATCAGTGGCAGCTTATAAATAGGGGATACGCATAAAATTTATATTTCCTTAAAACTACATTTTTTTGATATGTTAATGTTAGTTATGTCACCTAACAAAACAAAATTAACATTTTAATTAATATTACAGCAAATTTTTTTAATAAAAATATTGTAAATTTGAAATAAGCCGACCACAGCGCGAAGGTTGCCGAGTAAACACGACTGAGCATGACGTCATACCCCAGACAGCCCAGACTACAACATAATCTTTACGTGTGTATATTGTATTCTTCAAGAGATTTGTTTTTTAACAATTTTTCACGCATTTATTATTAAAATGGCAGATAAAGATTTTGTTTGGGCTCAGAGTGATAATTTACCCAACAATGATGATTTTATGTTCATGGAATATATGAAAAATAATGAATGCTACAGTGCTGAAGAAATACGTGGTGTCAAAACAGACTTGTAATTAAACCATTTATGTATTCTATAACTTTATGTAAACAATAAATGCTGCAACTCTGTAAAATGTAAGTATTTATTTAATTTAGATGTCAGAATTTTACTACATTGTTTATATGAAGTTACAAAACGTTAGAGGCATAATACTGCAATATAGGTTATATATTTTAATATAAAATTTAATTCGGTAAACATGTATAAATTGTTTTTATAGAATTAAACTTTATTTTAATTAAAATCACTCTAACTCAATCTATAAAAGTTATACAAGCAAATAAGTTCACGACAGACTGTGTAGGCTGTACGCAGTACATTTATGTAGGGTGCGAAAACCACGTGTGACGTACACATGGTTTTCGCGCGCTACATACATTTATGATTTTTTTAAGCCTTCAAATTAAAAAAAAAAATGCAAAACTGTTTTTTATGTTATATGCAACAAGAGGAATATAATAAAAAATTTAAAAAAAATCATACCTATCCCCTATTAATTTCACATTAACATTACCCAATATAATAATCCTAATTTGTTCCTATTATTTTTACATTTCTAAAATGAAATATTGCATTCTATTATAATACTAATATAATAATGTTAATGTTAATTTTATATTATTTAACATAAAAAAAAACTGTCATTCACATTTTTATTTCATTTTTTTGAGTTGAAATACATATTACATTTTTTTTATAACACTAACATAGGAATCCTAATATTAATTTTAGACTAACATTACAATATAATAATCCTAATAATAGTTTCATTAATAAATAAATTTTAATTATATTTCCCAATACGGTAATTCCAGGGATTGGAGGAATAACAACTGGGAAAGTGTCTACAAGACCCAAAAAGAAACAAGTGTGTTGTCGTCGTTGGTTGTTCGCATTGTTTGCAAAAATTAGAAGTTTCTTCTTATTTTTTTCTTATTCTGCTAATCGCTAAGAAGAATAAGAACTAACACTATTAGTATTGTTATATCACAATAGATAGCGCTTATATTTTGTGTACTAATATTAATAAAAATTAAAATTTTAAGATTCCAGCGCTCTAGCAGTAATTTCTGAATTTCTAGGTTTAAACATCGACATCGGTAGTAGCCATCGATGTTTTATCGATACTATCACCATCTGACCATCGATGGTAAAAACATCGATGTTTTTAAAACAAACATCGATGTTTTCGATACATTCATGCTTTTTTCCCATCCCAAGTTGTCAGTGACTCACTGTTATGGTTGGTTTATATACGGAACAAGAATATGGAATGGGAAATAAGAATAGTACACAAGAATAAAAAATATGAAACCGTTTATATCGGACATAACATTTCGTCGCTGCGCCTGCGTACTTGCGTTGGCCTGTGTTTAACGGTTGTCGCATGACAGTTTGTTGTGTTTAATATAACCTTTAAAAAAATTTCGAGTTCAGTAATATGGATTCAGAAGATTTTGTAAATTTATTTGCTTGTGTTTCACACATTATTATTGTTGTTTCCAACCTTCTGATCACAGCTGGAAAACATCTGTTGAACAAATTTTATTACGGCCGACATTTTGACCGTTGTGCGCATGCTTATCGTCTCTTATTTTTGGAATAGGAATAAAAAGTTAAATGTTACCAACTTTTCTTGTGTTAAAGTTAAATTTCATTCCTACATAAACCGATATGCGGCACAGCCATGTTTTAACTTCTTGTATACTATTCTTATTTCCTATTCCTTTTAGATTAGATTAGATTAGACTTTATTTAGCATTATTTTGCTACATAAACAAATATTAATAGGTACTAGGTAAATATAATTTCATGTAATATATTTTAAAGTAAATCTAAACAATTAATATTAATATTTCACAGTTAATCTAAAGTACATAGTTTTAACGAAACATTCAAATAAAAAATAAAAATAAAACATTTACTTATTTTTCTAAATAATATTTTTTTAATTTCCATTTAAATTGTCTTATATTAGCTACTTCTCTCATACTAACTGGTAACTTATTATAAATTATAACTACCTTAAAAAATAACGAATTCTGTG
This sequence comes from Liopterus haemorrhoidalis, assembly GCA_963971575.1. Classification (NCBI taxonomy): domain Eukaryota; kingdom Metazoa; phylum Arthropoda; class Insecta; order Coleoptera; family Dytiscidae; genus Liopterus; species Liopterus haemorrhoidalis. The sequence continues at coordinate 896,297 of OZ020611.1, forward strand.
CTGCTTTACTGTTTTTATGCTCCAATGCAAAAGAATTTTTATTTCTAGTATTATAACTATGTATATCCTTGAAAACTTTTAAAACATTATTGAAATATTTTGGTACTAACCCAAGTTTAATCTTATGAATAAAAATTAATGAATTAATTTCTAATAGGTTTTCAACTTCTAACCACCCTAATTTACTTAACATTGTTTTTATATGCGTGTATTTGTTACATTTTAATATGGTTCGCATGCTTCTATTTTGTAAAATTTGCAATCTTTTTAATTCCCCTGAATTTGCCAAATATAATATAGTTCCCGCAAAATTAAAGTGCGGTAAAATGATTGTGTTAAATACAGTTTTACGAGCCCAGTACGATAAATGCTTACCACATCTGTTTAAAAAACCTATCTTTTTAGAAATTTTTTTACAAATATAATCTACGTGTTCACTAAATTTTAAATTGTTGTCTATCATAATGCCCAAATATTTAAAAGTGTTCACTATTTCTATTTTGGTATTTTCTATATAAATTTTAATATCTTCTATTTTCTCTCTTATGTGCACATTACCAAATATCATTGCTTTTGTTTTATTTGTATTTAATTTCAATTTATTGTAATTTAACCATTTTTCTACTCTTTGTAAATCTTCATTTAATTTTAATTCCATTTCTTCTTTGTTAGTACCTTCAATATAAATTAGCGTATCATCTGCAAAAAGATGAAATTTGCAGTGAACTAAAACATTTTTAAAATAATTTATATATAAAATGAACAGTAATGGTTCCAAGATACTACCTTGCGGTACACCATACTCTATCAACTTTTCTTTTGATCTTATTTTGTCACATACGACAATTTGTTTTCTATTTACTAAATAGTTTTTAAACCATTGAAGTGCATTTCCTCTAATCCCATACATCTGTAATTTTTTAATTAATCTGTCTCTATCTATTGTTTCGAATGCCCTTTTTAAGTCTAAAAATACTACTGCTGTACATAAGCTTTTATCTAAATTTTCTTTCCACTCGTTCAAGAGGAACTGAAAAGCCGTTTCAAAATTATGATTTTTTCTAAATCCAGACTGAAATGTAGTTAATATGTCATTTTCCTCAATATAGTCTAACTAGGGGCCTCAGCCCGGCTACGCCGGTCTTCTCCCCTACATTGTTAAAACTCGTCGCTTCGCGACTCGTTTTAATATAATTTTGTCGCACTTGTCGATTATAAAACTCGTCGCTCATCTTTTTTTAACACTATTTTATAGAAATTCCCCCTGCAAATGTCTTAAGTTTTATCGTTAATTCACCTTAAATACTTAATTAGTTTTCTTCTATCAAGAAATACGTTCAAAATGTGAAATCTCGTCCCATTTTAAAATGCAAAAAATTTGACAGCTGTCACCTTCTGAAATCTTGTAAGCATATTTCCAATTATGGGCCAGATTCTTTGAAAAATGTTTTCTGATGCCTCAAAATATTATCTCGCACGTCAAATAAGCTATCTTGAACCATTATCACCACTTAACACTTTGATTAACCCTGAAATTTTTAATATTTATAAATCTTTTTTAACACTATTTTATGGAAATTTGCCCTGCAAATGTCTTAAACTTTATCTTTAATTCACCTTAAATCCTTAATTAGTATTCTTCTCTCAAGAAACACGTTCAAAATGTGAAATCTCCTCCCATTTTAAAATGCAAAAAATTTGACAGCTGTCACCTTCTGAAATCTTGTAAGCATATTTCCAATAATGGCCCAGATTCTTTGAAAAATGTTTTCTGATACCTCAAAATATTATCTCGCACGTTCAAAAAGCTATCTTGAACCATTATTACCATTTAACACTTTGATTCTCGCCGTAAATATTCTGGACCGGCCGTCTTGTATTAAGAATATTTTTGAATTATCGTCTGATAAAATCTGTCCGTGCCGATCATTGGTGACTTTGATTCGACACGGATTCGAGGAAAAAATGCATGATTTTTATCAATAAAAATTAGTCAGTACCCCCTGTCGAAATAAATTAAACCTAAGCACTAAAAAAATATCACCCGGATGAGAGGGCGGTTCATTTTCCTCTCTCCGCGTTACCGAAAAAATGAAGATACACCAGAAGTTGAATAGAACATACATACCAACACTTGTACAATATAATAGTAGATAATTGCTCTGCAAATAAATCCTTATTCTTGTTCCGTATATAAACCAACCATTACCGATATTTAAAAAAATGTTTTTAACTCTTCGCCATCTCTCCCTACCTATAAAATAATAAAAACTACATGAAATACGCTCAGATACTCATCTCACCAAGGAATAAATTGAATTTCTTTGTAGAATTAATTATAATTTGCTGGAATTGTTTTTATTGTCCTCGCGGGCGAAATGAATCAGGAGTGTAGAGAAGCGGTTGTTGGCAGCTCGTTAAACTTGCAAGAAGCCACATAAAAAATAATTAAAACCACTTTTTAATAATAATTTACTGGGGGCACAATGGGGGGAGGTGTTTGTCAGTGACAGTCGGGGTGGGAGGGACCCCCCCCCCCGGAAAAAACCGGAGTCTAATAAACCACGTGACAAACTGACAAATACCATGATTTACTATCGGCTCTGCGGGTGAGCCTTCATTGAAAAATATTGTTTCACGAAAATGATAGATTGCCTTTTTTGCAAAATGGAAACTTGCTGATGACAATAGACGATTTAACTTAGAGCAGTGGTCCTCAAGCTTTTGATAGCTGAAAACGGACAATAAAAAAAATTGATGTGAAGTGTGAATTTTCACAGATTGCAGGGTTTCGCAGGTATATAATAAGTGAAGGCGGCATGCTGAGTGTATAGGACAAATTTTGCTTTGTAGTAATCACGGCAAAATGAACGATATTTTTAAAATAATTTATCGTCTGTTAATCTAAGAGCTTTAAAACAAATTTTATGTTAAAATGTTTTTATATTAATTTTAATTCGAATACCTAATACCATTATTTAGGTTTCTAAATATATAATTTTTTTTTTATATAGCAAGGTTCATTAATATTTTGAAAATTGCGCCTATGGCTTCCATTGGTTGTTTTAAGTCGCATAAAATATAATTCCAACAATTCCAATTGGTTATTAAATTAACGCTCTTAAAAATTCAATGCAACATTTGCCAAAATATAACTAGAATTTTGACAAAATAAAAATGGGAAAAAATAAAAAAATAAAATTGTCGCCTCTGCCCGGGAGCTAACACTAGTTAGCTGCGTAACAAGCGAGCAAGCTAACCATTAGACCAGGATACGCCTTCTAGTATAGTGTGTTACATAACTAACTTTTGTACAAAATGCGTTATTTTCCGAAAACATAATCTGATCCAAAATTCCTGTTGTACTATTCCGGTTCACACCTATGTACATTACTTAAATTTTTTTCAGATTTTTAGTTTAATGCATATTGGCTAATGGGTGTGGGACAAATTTTTTTTTGCACAATTTTGGAGAAAATCGCATCAAAATAATTTATTTTTAAAAATAAAATATTGATTGTTGATCCACGTACTAAGGGCTTTCATTTGATACTTTACTCAGAATTTTAAAAAATATATATTTGTTTATATTCTTAGGGGGATACGTTTTTTAGATGTTTTAGTATTTTTCCTATAAGCGGGTCAAAAAGTTGTATAAGCATGCCAAATTTCAATTCTCTAGGTTTAGCCGTTTGGGTACAATTTTTATTGAACAAACAGATAGACAGACGACAAAATGACGGTATAAGGGTTTTTTGGTCATACCTACAAAATTATAAAAAGATCTTCACTTCTAAAATACAAGTGACGACCTAAAATAAAAAAGTCCTCATCTCCTTTTTTAAAAAATATTTTTTTTTCGATGAGCACATATTTGTTTATATTTTTAGGGGGATATGTTTTTTAGATGTTTTAGTATTTTTCCTATGTGCGAGTCAAAGAGTTGTATAAGCATGCCAAATTTCAACTCTCTAGGTTTAGCCGTTTGGCTACAATTTTTACCGAACAGACAGACAGACAGATGACAAAATGACGGTATAAGGGTTTTTTGGTCATACTTACAAAATCCTAAAAAGAGTGAATTTTTACATATTTCAGGATTTATTAGGTATCAAGTAATTATCGGACAAATCTAGAAAAATTTCATCAAAATTTCAGAAAAACAGTTTTTAATTATTATTTATATTATAGACAAAGCAAATTAACTTTATTTTAATTTTCAATTTTTAATTTTAATTACTTTTTTAATATTAAAAAAATACTTTTTCGTCCACCATCAGTATTTGATTCTTAAAATATTTTAAAGTTTCATTTCGAAAAGTAGTAGTAGTAAAATAAAGAGAAAACTTGCTATTAAATAACAAATTTTGAACGGGACACAAGTTTTCAGTGTTATTAGAAAATAACTGAAGAAATACAGCGGCACCTTGTGAAATCTATTGACCGAAATAACCTTATATCATTTTTATGTCCCATTTTAAAAATTTAAAACCGTTCCAGTTGTTGCAAGTGTCCATTGCCGTACGTGACTGGAGGGGGGAATGCCCGCGAGGCACGTATCTAAACCAGTGGTTCCCAACCACCATAATAAAATATCTTTTAACCATAATAAAATAAATTGAAAATTTTTACTGTTTATAAATTAAACATTGAAAATAATTTATTCCAAATACAACAGATCAATAACTGAAAAGGAAATATCATGAATTCAATCTGGTAGTTGAACGTGAATAATTACACCAGTGGTGTAATTTTATATCCCCCTCCAGGTATTTATTCGGGCCTTCAAGTAGGTCTGTCAACTTTGGGGAGAAGAAGTGGCGAAAAAAGAGTTGTTCATGCATTTAGTTGTTCGATGGGCTCCTAAAGGACGTACCCCCCCCCCCCTGCTCCAAGAAAGTGTATACAAATAAAAAACTTTTTTAATATAAATTTTACGAAAAAAAATTCTTCTTCGGCTCAAACCCCCAAAAACGTTTTTTTAATTTCTGATATTGAAGTTGAATCGAGATCCCCATTTTTCACTTGCTGTAAGACAGTGGTTAAATGTTAATTTTCCATAAAACTGTCTTCTATTATTGACTTGGCCAGTGGCGCATCAAGAATTTTTTTGGAGGGGGGAGACAAAAAAAGTGATAATCTAAAAAATACAAGTGATGACCAAATAAAAAATTGATGTGAAGTATGAATTTTCACACATTTCAAGCTTTCGCAGGTATTTAGTAACTGAATGATGATTATTTGGAATGCCAAAACAAATTTATGTCAAAATAATTTTTATAAATTTTAATTCGAATGCCTAATACCATTATAAAGTTTCTATTTTTTTTATATAGCAAGGTTTATTAAAATTTTGAAAATTGCGCCTATGGCTTCCATTGGTTGCTTAAATCATAAGCCCCGCCCTCTGATTTCGTATACATTCAAACATAGAATTAAATTATAATTTCAACACTTTCCACTGGTTATTAAATTTACGCTTTTAAAAATTAAATGCAACATTTACCAAAATATAATAGAATTTTGACAAAATAATTTAAACAAAATAAAAATGTAGAAAACAAACACAAAAATTAAAATTGACAGGAATCGAACTCTAGTTTGCAAATTACAAACAAACAACGAAACGCACTACGCTACGAGCGCTTACTTATCTACTGTGGTACATAGCGAATTAAATATTTAACATATTTTAGTTAAAAACACAAAAAATGCGTTATTTTCCGAAAACATAATCTGATCAAAAATTCCTGTTGTACTATTCCGGTTCACACCAATGTACATTACTTAGAATTTTTTCAGATTTTTAGTTTAAACCATCTGGGCTACAGGGTGTGGGACAATTTTGGCAAAAATCGCGTCAAAATAATTTATTTTGCAAAAATAAAATTTTGATCGTTAATCCACGTACCAAGGGCTTTCATTTGTTACCGTACACAGAATTGTAAAAAAATATATATATATTTTTTTTTCGATGAGCAGATATTTGTTTATATTTTTAGAAGGATATGTTTTTAGATGTTTTAGTATTTTTCCTATGTGTGGGTCAAAGAGTTGTATAAGCATGCCAAATTTCAACTCTCTAGGTTTAGCCGTTTGGCTACATTTTTTACCGAAAAGACAGACAGACAGACAGACAGACAGACAGACAGACAGACAGACAGACAGACAGACAGACAGACAGACAGACAGACAGACAGACAGACAGACAGACAGACAGACAGACAGACAGACAGACAGACAGACAGACAGACAGACAGACAGACAGACAGACAGACAGACAGACAGACAGACAGACAGACAGACAGACAGACAGACAGACAGATACACAGATAGACAGACAGAGAGTCAGACAGACAGACAGACAGACAGATAGACAGACAGACAGACAGACAGACGACAAAATGACGGTATAAGGTTTTTTTTTGTCATTACCTACAAAACCCTAAAAATGTCGGCGATCCAAAATAAATCTATCAAGAAAAAGGGTATCTCGAATAAAATAAGTTGAGAAGCACTGGTCCAGAGGGACGCTTCCGGCGCACGAGTAAGTCCGTCGGTAAGGCGATCGTCTTATTACATAATAAACTGGTGGCGGCGGCGGAGACGGTGTATCGCGAGAGACACCAGCGCCTGATTTCAGACTGGCGGCGGAGCGCGCCTGGGAACATGGCTGTCTGCCGTCTCACTTCACAATCTACAACACTTTCGCAAAGTTTACGTTTTGATTTGGAGTTATGGATGAGAAAAGTGAATTTTTATGGAAAACATGTTATCTAGAAATGGAAGCAGATAAAAATTCTGGTTTTACTTCCACATGTTTAGATGAAAAATTGATGTGTAATGTGAACTTATTATGTATACTCATACATTACGGTAGGTGTGCATAAAAGAAAATAATCGAGAGTTTCCATTACAAAAAATATTCATAAAATAATACAAATTTATTATTTATTTTTAAGGTTTTGTAGGTATGACCACCAAAAAATCCTTTTAACGTCACTCATGTGTCTGTCTGGACGGTGTAAATTGTAGCCAAACGGCTTAACATCCCAGCAAACATTCAACCATCGGCCGAATGCCAGCAAACTGCTTTTATGCTGGTAAATTGCTGGCACCAAAAGATTGTGCAACGCCAGTATTAATAATGTACTTCACATTTGTATTTCGTACTCCTCCTATACCAAGAACTTTACCAGCATTTTATAAGCACTCCTTATTTTTGTTAATATGTTACATTTTACTTTTGTTTTAAAATTTTTTTAAACAACTTTTCTATTCTTTATATTTTAATAAAGTAGATAAATTATTGTTTTACACAGCTATCGTCTCTTCTTCACTCATACTTTTTACTTAAAACTAAACTTGTTTTGAAAGTAATAATTTGAAAAGTCTGATTGTAGCGGCTTAGTCATAAAAGCCCTAACGGTTAGTCAGTACAAGTTGAGACGTGTTTGTGGACAGTTTATCAAGAAGTGTATTTGAATAGTTATTGTTTTGTGAGCATTATACAGTTTTTTATTGTGATTTGTGTGTGTTTTGTTAGATTTAAGGACGTAGTTTACACTAACTGTTTCATGTTAAATTGTTTAATTTTTAGTTTAGTTCAATCATAGTTTTTTTCATGTAATAAAATTTTCAATTATTAATAAATCTGTTACAAGATTATAAATATGTCATTTAAAAAAATATAATTTGTCGTATTTCATTTTGAATAGTGACTTAAATATTATGTAAATATAATACTAACCTAAAATAATACAAACATAATCCAAACTGTAAAGCCTTTTTTACAATATAACCAAGTTTATAAAAGTCAGTAATACACTATAAAAATTACCAAAATAACCAGATCTAGTTTATTCTTACAAAAGTGAAAAGCATTATTGTTTATAAAATTTGATTATTGAATTTATTTTAACAAGTATGATTTCTTTAGGTTGGCACTCTTCAAGTGAGGGGAAAAAGATGTGGTAGACAATACAAGACAAATATAGGCGAAAATTATTAGTCACCCCTTATCTTTAGGATGCAATTGGTTTGGCCGAAATGGAAAAAATCATTTTTTTTAAATTCTTCATTAAATTAATTAATTAAATAAACTGATTCCTGTTATTCCTGAAATTATATTTATTTAATATTTATAAATAAATCAATAAATTATAACTGTTAATACAATTTACAATCGGCCAGTTTTACCATCGTTGAATAAATTTATTTAATAACTTAAGTTAACAATATTGCATCATTCTATTGACAGCAATGTTAATTTCTTCATTAATAGTTTAAAACCGTTGCGATATTGTCAACTTTATTTGTTAAATAAATTTATTCAACGATGGTGAAAATGGCCAAATGAGTATTTATTTTGCACCTAACCATTAATTTATTTTAATACTGGGTAAGTACACATATGTTACATTTGAAATACTAGAGAATGGGTATAATATAAGCACTGGTCCGTCAGAAATAAATCTTTAAATCAACTAATGTGATTATTTTGCACTTTACCGCTGCTGGGCCAGCAATTGATACATCAATGGGCCAGCTAACGGCCACGGGGACACCGGGGTACTGGCCCATTACTTTTAGTGCCGGGGAGTATGTGCTTCAACAGTACTGGCCCGTATACAAATGTTTGCTGGGATATTACAGGCGAGAACAAAAAGAACGGAAATGATTTATTTCGTTTTCGTTCCGAACGGAAACAAACATTTTCGGTTCCTGTTTTAAACTAGTAAGAATAAATTCAAAAGTCTTATTTACACTGTAACAAATCAGCAGAAAAGTCACCAGATTTCTGTTTGCGGATAACCAATGAATTTTTTCACTAAAACTCCAATCTGCATGAATAACATAATGGAATAAATGGAACATTGCGAGAGGGAGAGAGAGAGAGAGAGAGAGAACAGCGATAATAATCGAGTGAAGCGTTGAGGGAAACCACAGAGCACAGTAATGCCGTTACCGGAGACTCTTTGTAGATTATCTGCGCAGTTACAGGTTCGAGACCAGTTCACCTCCGCCTCACTTATCTACTCTACGCAATTAATTCATATTTAATTATTGTTACCGGGACATCCAGACCTCAATATCATCCCCCCTCCACCTCATTCCCCTTCAATTATTCCCTATCTCCCGCTCTCATCTAATTACAATTAGAACGTTTTCAGATACCCTTACTTTAATTATAACTACTTTGTGATCGGATCTTCACTAAGTTTTCCAAGTATATTTTGAGTGGGATATCAAGTGAAAGCTCTTGAATCGTAGATTTAAGGCGACGCACAACTGTATAGATCTCGCTAGTTTCTTATACAAAACTAACAATCTGAAATAAAATAAGAATCAATCTATGCATCAGAATTAGCAGCAGTCCACATTGCTGCAAGCTGATCAGATTCCCATTGACTAACGCATGTCTCATCTTTCTTTATGTTACACGGAGAGAAGAGTATTGTTAAAATAGTATAAGATTTTTTTTGCTGCATTAACAGTAAATTGGTGTGGCTACAAAACTGATTGTAAAAGTAAATGTATCAGTTTAGTACAAAGTATTATATTTTTTTGTAACGTGACTTATTGTTAATTTTAATATATCGTTTTTCTATTTTAAACAGAATGTTTTGTAAAACGAATTACGCCTGCGCGCAAAGAACACCCATAATGCTACTCCACTCAGTCAACAAGCCAGATACATAAATACTCCATGTTGCGTTTTCTGCTGTGTAGTGACCAACAGCATAAAAAATGTAATTAAAAGTGTGAGAAGAGCAGAAATGGCTGACAATTTCGTCAAAAAGTGTATTAAATGAGTGAAATATGCCGGAACTTATACCAATATTTGAATGTAAGTGTTAAATATGAGTTTATAAATAATATGTGATGGCGGTCAGTTCTGTTTTGGCCACAGCTGATTTTTTAAATGTATTTGTATATTAATATCGTCATTTCGGTAATTGTTGACATCATCAACATCACCCTTCTTGAATAGAGGCAAAACTTTGGCAACTTTAAGAGCATCGGGAAAACAGTTGTTCATAATGCAGGCGTTTATTATCCTTAGAAGAGGTGAAATGATGGGATCTTTTACACGTTTTAGAATTTCTGTTGACAGTCCATTCACGTCAAGAGTTTTGCTATTCTTTAAAGAATTAACAATATCTCTAATCGTGATTTCACTGACAGATTCAAAAGAAACCAGTGGCGAAGGGAAACCTCCGCTAGACTTGCCCTCCCATAAAAAAATATTTAAAAAAAAATGTAAATTTAAAAAAAAAATATATATTTAGATAAATCTTCAAAAATACATCAAATTATGTTCTAGCCGACCAGCGTAGCGTAGTGGTAACACATGTGCTCTACGTTGCTAAGGTCTCGGGTTCGAATCCCGTTCAGGCATGGACATTTTCTCACATAAAAATCGTCCTGGCTAATTGCCACAGTAGCAAAGGCCATTAAATTAAAAAAAAAAAAAATTATGTTCTATACAAATTTTTGTCCAAGGCTTGCTTTACTAGTTACGAATTAATTATCATGACCATGGAAACGTTACATATAAGTATGAAAAAATTGAGACTTGGAAAAATTTTAAATAATTTTACAAAAAAAATTCGAAATTTTTCGTTTTATCAAAAAACGTCTCAAATAAAAGTTATTAGTTATTGCATTTATAGTAACTTTTGTTCAATAAATTTTTTCGAAATATTTTTCTGTTGCTAAATATTCGCAAAAATCTTAAAATCGACACGAGTAAACTCCCATTTCTAGTCAACCGATTTTCATAAAAAACAATAGGGTTCTTCCCATTTAATAGGAGAATTTTTTAGTACCAGAACGAACTCTTTAAGTTAAACCGTTTTTGAGTTATCGTGTATACACACAGACACACAGACACACACACACACACATACGGACGGCACTTCGAAAATAGGTTTTTTGGATTCCCTGGACCATGAAACGTGGTCATCCGTCAAAATCTCGACATCGAAAATTTTCGCGATTACAATACTTGCCCCTTATATATTAAGGTCGGGCAAGTAAAAATTGTATTGTGTGTGTTACTCGACAAAAAGAAATTCGGTGGTATGTTAGACATAGGGACTTTATTTATAAGTTCAATAAGGGTTCATATTGAGGACTTGATTTAAGCCTTGGAGTGAGTCGCGCATGCCATGAAGGTGATCATTAAACCAGCTTACTTGAGTGGACTTGTGCCTATTTGGCCGGATTTTAATTTTCTGAAGTGGGAAAGATGTTGAGAAATGAGAAAGGAATAATTTCAGAAAATGATCATACCTATCGTTGCTGTTAGTAGTGGAATTTAAGAGGTTCCATTGAACCTTATAAAGTTTATTATAAAAATTGTGTATCCCGATGTCAGAGATCTTTCTGCGATAAAGGTAAGAGACTGAGGAGGATGAAGAAGCTCCGCAATTATTTATTCGATGAAAAGTTCTTAGAGTACCACTGTGATCGGAAAATCCAGATATTTTGAAAATAAATGTTAATTGTTAAAAAATTGAACTGTTACAAATGTCACCTGTTAATTCTATCAGTAACGAGGGGTGTGAATTGTATCATTTCTTAGTTTAAATTCCTAGAGCACCCGGGAGCGGTAGAGTGAACGCAGCCTCCAGGGAACACCGCCCCCCGGGCACATGTGTGCCGCCGCAAATCCATCACTCTCACACCGCCTACACGTGCGCCACTGATAACACTTCCTCAACACCACCCCCTTAACGCCCCAGCCCCCCTCCCCTCGTCCCGCATGTCAAAATCAATCTTTCAAAAAATGATTTCACTGCTCTGCTCAGAGCTTCTGAAACTTTGAGATTTTTTCACTCAGTTTTAATACTTAGATACATCAAATGAATTCCCTAAGCATAAAATGTTTGATGTGAAGTGGGAATTTTCATATATTTCAGGATTTTGTAAGTAAGTCATAAGTGAAAACGGATAGAATTTAAAAAAAATGAATATCAATTTTCGTTTCTTAATATCCGCTTGCATAAAACATTCCTATATCTAATTTTATTTACAGCTATTGTAGCGTTAAAACTGGATATAATAGCAGAAGTTTACAGTATCCTTCAATCGTCCGAGTACATAAATCATAGCCCAAACAAGAAGTTTATCATGTATACGGACTATTTAAGTTGTTTACAAGAACTAGAAAGACTCATAGTAAATACCGATTAATTAAAAAAATCCAAGAAAATATTCACAACTCCCAAATAAATAATAAAGAAATAGCATCATAAATGGATACCATCACATGTAAATATAGAAGGAAATGAAGCAGCAGACCAAGCAGCGAAGGAAGCAACCAATATAGAAAAAAATTACAGAAATAACCCTTGAGAAAGATATAAAAAACAAAATCAAAGTTAAAATAAAAGAAGAATGGAACATTAGATTGCAACAAACTATCAATAATCAATTAAGAGAAATTAAAGACAAAATCGAACCAAGTAAAACACCTGACCACAGAAAAAACCAGACCGTTATTACCAGGCTGTGCATAGGACACACAAAAGTCACGCATAAACACCTCCTAGATAAAACCGAACAACCCGTTTTTGATATGTGCAACACCCTTATAACAGTGGAACACATGCTCATCCACTGTAAAAAATACGACAGATCAAGAGAAAAATATAACATCCCAGATGAACTCCGTTCTGCGCTCACCTACAAAAACCAAGACAATATCATAAATTTCTTGATAGACGCAAATATGATTAAAGACATTTAGGGCCGAATTCATAAACGTTCCTAATCCTCACCTCATCCTCACCTCATCCTCACCTCAAACTCAATTGGCAATGAGTCACTCATTTGGAATTCAGAAACAAAAGTTGGATATTAGTAACTCATTGCCCACTCACTTATCTGTCAAATTTGAGTGAATAGTGAGTGAGACTTGAGGCCAGTAGCTGGTAACCTTAAATTTTACTGATTTAAAATTTTGCTTTATACCTATAAATATAGAAATATATTTGTATCAATGTGGATAATGATTTTTTAGAGTATGTAGAAGTTGAAAATGTTTATTTAAATGTGCATCGATACATTTGGAACGTAAAAAGGAAACAGTAACCTATTTTTTAATACAAAATAATTGTTTTTATCAGGCGGTATATGCGGGACGCTTAAAATCCTCTTCAAAATATCACTGACTATGGACTTATTCAGAGATTTCATTTCTTAAAAAACACTATAACACATAATATTTCCTACAGTATATAAAAAAATTGGGGTACTACAGAAGCAGAGGTTGCCTATTCCTCCAGCTGTGCCAGGCATAATTTTATTAGATATGACAAATTATATTTCTTAATTCAATATAATATATCTTTATTTAAGAGAACACATGGCGACTTACATTTACTTAATTCACCTTTGATATGTAAAATAATGTAATAAGTTGCCGAAAATATTGCTGTATACCTGGGTAGATATGTTAGAATTCCAGGAACTAACGAGAATATCGAATAAAAATAAATCTTTATGGATATAATTAATATCGCTGGTTTTCCTGAAGTAACTGGTTGGATTGAAGGTACCCATATCGAAATAGGAAATCCACGAGACAGAAATGTGGAACTATTTTGAAATAGAAAAGGCTAGATGTGATTAAACGTGCAAGTAGTAGCAGGTGCAAACTGTGAAGTCTTGGCCAATGTTATTCGCTGGCCAGGATCTGTCCATGATAGCAGGATATTTAATAGTAGTTAAAATGATATTTGAAGAAAATCGATTGTCTGGGCTTATTCTCGGTGGTAATAGGGGATACGTATAAAATTTATATTTCCTTAAAACTACATTTTTTTGATATTTTAATGTTAGTTATGTCACCTAACACAACAAAAATCACATTTTAATTAATATTATAGCCAAATTTTTTAATTAAAATATTGTAAATTTGAAATAAGCCGACCACGCCGCGAAGGTTGCCGAGTAGATACGACTGAGACTGTTGCGGTTTGACGTCACAGATACAGACAAAACATAATGTTTACATGTTTATATTGTATTGTTTGAGAGTTTTGTATTTGTTTTTAAACAATTTTTCACGCATTTATGATTAAAATAATTTATAAAATATATGTACTCACATTAAAATGGTCTTCACAAACATAAAGTTTACTTTTTTCTGAAATATCGATTTTATTTCGCCTCATAGCTTTTCTGTTGTTTTTCGTCATCAGGTAATGATATAAATTATTTTTTTGGATTTCTAATTGAACTATTTGTGCACATTGATACTAAACAATATTTTCGACTATGTTTCGAAGTACTGGGGCATGGATCTTCCATATTTTATATATTTTAATATAAAATTTAATTCGGTAAACATGTATAAATTGTTTTTATAGAATTAAACTTTATTTTAATTAAAATCACTCTAGCTTTACATAACCTATAAAAGTTATACAAACAAATAAGTTCACAACAGACTACATATGTACGCTGGGTAGACTAGTAGTGTCATGTGTCAGTTAGAAGGGTATGACGTCACACGTCGTTTTCGCGCGCTACATACATTTATGATTTTTTAAGCCTTCAAATTAAAAAAAAAAAAAATTAAAAACTGTTTTTTATGTTTATATGCAACAAGAGGAATATAATAAAAAAAAATTTAAAAATCATGCCTATCCCCTATTCTATAAAAGCAGCTTTTATTCTACACCATTTTATAAACTAATAAATATATATATATATATATATATATATATATATATATAGTTTACATTATAGTAAGTACATTTATTATAATTATTTTATATATTTATTTATAATAAATTATTTAAATAACATTATAAGTTCTTCTAAAATTTTTGTTTTTAAAGTTTCTTGCATTAATTATTGTTCGGCTATATTTTTTCTTATTTCATGCTTTTTTACTTGCAGCTGTTGTTTACACATATATTTTAAGCCGATATTCTTCGGGACGAAATGTATGAATTTCTTCATCTTGCGGGATATTTTTTAAACCCTTATAACGTCACTCATGTGTCTGTCTGTACGGTAGAAATTGTAGCCGAACGGCTGAACATAGAAAGTTGAAATTTGGCATACTTGTACAATTTTTTGACCTTCATATAGGAAAACTATAGAGTGTCTCGTTTTGAATTTTTAACTTAATTTTGTTTTTTTAATGTTAGTTTAGTTAAAAATATCTTTCTTTAGAGTGCATTATTTTTTTCTGTCGTTCTTAAAATCTAAACTGTGGTTAACTGTCCAGGTTTGATGGGCCGAATACTGTAATCCAGTTTGACATTTTGCAGTCTAGTGGTTTAAATGATTTATAATGTGGCAGTGTGGACGTAGTCATTATTAATGTTCTCTAAACTGATCCATTTAAGTGAACAAGGGTGAAGGGACAAGATCCGCCCTTGTACAAGTTATAAACTGATAACACAACAATTATAGCTGCATGTACCTGGGCTGGTTAGTACAGGGCCTGCCTGCTCGCTATCAGCAGCGCTATCAGTGCCCGGCCGTGTTCGCCTTAATTAATTTTTAATGTTTTAATTATGAGGCCCCGGCCTGCTGTACACTGTACATACTAGTACAGTACGGACATGACAGACGACCTGAACTCGCTTGCAAGCACTTTAATTTTATTAGTTCAGTAATAGCAGAGGACGCTGTGCACACATTCCCGTATTACTTCATACAATTATTGCATTGTTCCACTAACGACATTATACAAGTGGTTTAGCAGGAAATTTTAAATCATATACACGAGATGATACAAATTTCGAACTCTTTTAGAGCATTTTATCGATATCTTTTTCTTTAAATTTGTGTTTATAAAATTGTTGAAATTTGTAGAAATTAGAGGAATTTGTTATTTTGTATTACTAGTTAATATGTATTTGTAACAATATTGTTTATATGTTATTTGCAAAGTTTGTGTCTTTTAATTATTACAGTGTTAATAAGTTGTTCAAATTTTCTATATATACGAGGGATGTTTCCAAAGTTCTGGGAATTTAGCTATAATTTTTATTATTTTGTTAATTTTCGTCAATATTACAATGTAGTTTTTCAACATAATCTCCATTTAACTGAATACATTTATCCCAACGATAAACTAGTTTTTTGAAGCCGTCCTCAAGTATCAGACTTATTGAGTTTCTGTTCTGGTCCCAACAGCCTTGGCACCCAGCGCGGCGAAACCTTGCTAACGCCCAAACAATCATGCAAGATGTCATGAACTTGTCGTGTACCTATCCCTAGGCGCACACTAATTTGACGAATAGTCATTCGCCTGTCCTCTTTCAGTAGGTCTTCGACGGCAGTAATGTTTCTTTCATTTACCGAAGTGCTTGGGCGCCCACTGCGTGGATCGACTTCTAGTGATGTTCTACCGGTTTTAAAACGATCGATCCACCGATAAACAGTACTTTTAGATTCTGCATACTCACCAAATACTCCTTGCAGACGCTGAATAATTTCTGATGTTTTCACACCTTCTTTCCACAAAAAGAAAATTATTGCTCTTTGAGATTTTGCTGCGTCTTCCATGGTTACAAAAACAGTGCTATGAAAACGCGTCTATATCAGTCGAACACCTAAATTAGACTGAACAATATTGCACTAGATAGTTGCATAAACATGTCAAGACTTGTCTGGCACCAATAACATTGCCTATAAGTTCTGCGTAATTTAATTATAGCACAATTCCTAGAATTAAGGAAACATCCCTCGTATTTATGTACCTGCCTGTTTTGGGTAAAGCTGTTGGGCAGCAGTAATAAATAAATAAATAAATAAATAAATAAATAAATAAATAAATAAATAAATAAATAAATAAATAAATAAATAAATAAATAAATAAATAAATAAATAAATAAATAAATAAATAAATAAATAAATAAATAAATAAATAAATAAATAAATAAATAAATAAATAAATAAATAAATAAATAAATAAATACAATTATTGCTTTGTTCCACTAACGACATTATACAAGCGGTTTATCTGAAAATTTTAAATCAGTTTGCTTAATCTATACGAGGGTTACCTTTTATGTGTTTACAAACGACCACTAGATGGCAAATTGAAGTGTGTCATTACTACATTTGTAAAATTTGACATTTGTTACTGTGAAATGAGTGGCAGCTTTTAAATTGACCGAGTAGCTTGTTGACAGTAAGTGTTAAAAAAAAAGTTTGTAAAAAAATTTATATTACTCGTGAAGGTTCTCGTTGGATAATTTTTTACGATTTTAGTAAAGGCCTAACTCAACAACAATGCATAGACTCGCTTCGTTCAACTTTTGGTAATGAAGCACCATCAGAAAAGACATTTTTCGGCAGTCCCTAACGCCGCCACTGACGAACAGACAGACAGATAAACAGACGGACGGATGGACAGATAGGCAGACAGAAATACAGATAGACAAAGAGACACAAGTGCGATTTTATTAGGGTTTTTTTATGGTCATACCCTAAAAAACTCAAGTTAAAGTTTTAAAGTTTCAAAATAATACAAATTGAAAGGATGTGTCCAAGTAACGCGTAGTAAACTGCTGAACATAAGATGTCCTATATTAGAATAACCCAGTTTCAATAATGGCCTTAAGAGCTAGGGGTCTCCAGGACACGAGCAGAGCTGTAGCAGGAGCCCCATTGTTTAGTTATCTGTCGTGTCAACTGAAGGATCCTCGACATTGTTTCATCCTCGAGCCAGGAGTGTTGTGTTCAGCGAGCTGCCCTTCATCACCCGGTCCCCCCCCCCCACCCCTTCGCCCCCCGTCCGTATCTCTCTTCACCACACACGTCACCATGACGGATGGACGCCACAGATGACGTCGCGGCGCTGCCTGCTATTGACGCCCGCCTAATTGATGATCTCGACGCCAAATTGGTTTTTTTCACTATTTTAAATTTATACTGGGCACAAAATGGCAGTGGTATTTAATAATCAACACGTCAGCATCAAGCTCTGATGGATTGTGTTTGGAGAGTACATATTTAAATTGGAAGTTAGAATGGACGCCTGTTGGAATTCATTTTAAATATGTCAAGTCAGGAAAATGTCTCTTATTAAATATATTATACTTAGTAAGCGAGATATGTAATAAAAACGAACAATAAAAAGTCATGTTCATACGTGAGAAGTATAAATACAGAATAACTTTAAAATATTCAAGATTAGAAATCACCAGTCACTTGTCAAATTAGCGATTTTACCTATTTCTTAGAAATAAAACCATATTATCGAAAAATTGGGGTCTAGAAATCCATAGAATTAATTTTTATTTGCACGACCTTAATATACAGGGTGTTTGTTTGAAACGGGGCACCCCGAAAATCTCCTTTATTTGTAAAGATACAAAAAATCTTCAGAACAATAGTTAAACTATAGTGCGTTCGAAGGTGAGTTTGCAGTACAGGGCATATGGAGTAGTTCTTTTTCATACTCTCTAATGGGTTTACAAAATGACGCTATCCTTTTCTTGCTAGTCGACGTTGCCAGCTCTAAAACGCGCTGATCTGTGAAGACGCAGTATTCTACAAATGGCCATTTGTTTTTGTTGACTGTTATTTTGAGTTTTATAAGAGTTGATTTTTGTAAATAATACGAGTTTTTCATATTATTATAATTGACACATTTGACACTTTTACAACATTTGGCAACACCGCTCCCATTTGCCATAAGAGCTATACTGCAAACTCACCTTCGAACGCACTATAGACAAAAAGGCCCATCTAAAGGTTACTATAAAAATTCTGAGGCACTTCCGGTTTCACCGGAAATGATGTCAACTTTTGATCTAGCATAGGGAATCGATAATTTTATATTTTTTTCCTAAAAGTACATTAAGTTAGCTTTACAATGTCATCAAAAAATCATATTTTTATGTTAACCATTTCAAAATGGCGACCATTTATTTACAAAATAATAATCAACATAAGTTTTACAAAGTTGAACGTAGCAAGCTTTGAAAACAATAAAAAAAAAGAAACAAAATATCTCATTTTTTGAAATTTTTTGAAGTATCGTCCATATATATGTGTGTGTGTGTGTGTGTGTGTATACTAACTCAAGAACGGTTTAACTTAGAGAGTTCGTTCTGGTACTAAAAAATTCTCCTATTAATTGGGAAGAAGCCTATTATTATTTACGAAACTGAAAACAGAAGTTATTAAACTTTAAAATATAGAACAAAAAATAAAATAACTAGTAAACAAAGCCTTGAACAAAAATTTGTATAGAACATAATTTGATGTATTTTTGAAGATTTACCTAAATTATTATTTCTCCCCAACCCGATATATTTTTATAATTTTAATGTTTTCGAGGTTTTCAGTTTTTATGGTCGAGTGGAGGTCTCCCTTCGTCACTGGTTTAAAATATTACGTAGGTAGTAACTATATTTTAGACAAATAAAAGAGTAAAGAGCAATATTAGTCAATAACTCATATACAAAAAGATCGATTTAGTTATTTTTTCACCACTAAGTTTGTCATTGAAGTTATGACGCAAAATGACCAACTGCGTTGATTAAACGACTGACCTATATGTGCCTAGAAATGGTCAGGCACGCACTGGCTTTAGCTACCCCCCCCCAAGAGTGTTTTTGTCATAAGTGATGAGCACCCCCAAGAGCTCCAAGAACTGTTACATGCTTTTTTGTCTAAACAGAAGTAAGGACTTTTTCAGATCATCACTTATATTTTAGAAATTAGGACTTTTTTTAGGTCATCATTTGTAGTTTAGCCGTGAGAACCTTTTTAATAATTTAAATAATTTTTCTTTTGAGCCCCGCCCCAAGAATAATTCATGGGTACGCTCCTACTACTGGATGAATATGTACCCACAATTTCTTATCCCTTATTAGTTCCCTATAAAGCCCTGAAATGCAGTGGCGGCTCGTGACTTTTTGGGACTCAGAGCTGCAAATTATAATACAAGGATAGGTTTAGGTGTTTAACCACGACGTTTTATCATATAAGACTCTGTTGAATTGCCTCTTATAATTATAATTTTAGCTTTTTGCACTTTCCGAAATATTTAAATTTAGTGTGTGTCCCCCAATTTTTTAATATAAATTTTTTCTTCTAACGTTCGTCTGTTAAATGGAATTTCCAATAATGATTTGACAGTATTCATTTTTTAAGCCTATTGTTTTATAATATAAAATACAAAACGTATTTGTTAAGCTAAGATACTTATATATATTTAAAAGAAAAAGTTAGAAAATACTAATTACACAGCTCTACAAAAAAAAGAGTCATACCCAGACATGCGATACATGGTTTCCGAAGTATTTTTGCTCGCTGATCACGAATCTGTGGTCGGTTTGTCTCCATCAGGTCCTCAAACCTTGCTAAGGACAAATCCGAAAATTTGATTAAAAAAATTCATATGGGGGTTTTTGAGGTCGCTGATTACGAATCCAGTGTCCGTTTGACCTTATCAAGATAAGGTCAAAATCTGTTCAAGGTCAAATGGCCGAAACACCTCCAAAAATTCTAAAAAAAATTACGGACACACCTTAAAAACTATGATAGCTAAAGACCTGCGGTCGGAATTTTATATTCCTGAGGTCCTAAATAGCCTTAGATTTCATTTTTAAGAAAAAAAAAAAAAAATTTAAATTTTGATTTTTATTTCATTTTTTCAAAATTTCAAAAAATTCTATCATGAAAACGGTACAAGATAGATACCTGCGGTTTAAATATTTGAAATACGGACACTGGATTCGTAATCAGCTACCTCAAAAACCCCCATATGAATTTTTTTAGATTTTTTTAATAAAATTTTCGGATTTGACCTTGATCCTGACCTTAGCAAGGTTTGAGGACCTGATGGAGACAAACCGACCACAGATTCGTGATCAGCGAGCAAAAATACTTCGGAAACCATATATCGTATGTCTGGGACCCTTTTTTTTTGTAGAGCTGTGTTATTAATACCTACCTAAACAATAAATTTTTAGAGATAATATATAGGTATAGCGATTTCAGTTACGACTTAAATAAATACATTCAATAATTTCATAGTACTGTGATCACTGTTATTGTGACGCTAACAGTATTCTAGCTCCGATCCCCACCAGTTTATCACTACTGCCTACGCACCGCTACCCCTTTACAAGCCTACATTTGCACTTTCCTTGACACTAGGATATAAGCAGCGCCACGTAGACTTACTCAAAGGAAACTTGTAAATATTTATGAAACAATAGCATTCAATGTTCAAAATATATTTAAAAAAAGCATTTTCACACCACAATTACTATGTTAAATACATTTTGAGTTTATTATTTTCAAGTAAGAGCTGCAGCTCCGCAGCGCGAACTCAGGAGCCGCCACTGCTGAAATGTGTGAAAATTCACACTTCATATCAATTTATATGTACGTTGTATGGGTTTGGAGACCCATAAATATAATTTCAATATAAATCAGCAATGGTAAAAAGGTTGAGAAACGTTTGTTTAAATGTTCATAATTAATTTGTTACTTAGTCCTGAGCAACAGAGCACAGGATATTGAATTGAAGAGCCTCAGTGTGAATTAGTAAAATGAAATATCTAATAATGTAAGAGGCGGCAGCGGCTGCAGGATTCAATTCACTGAGACGGGGAAGGCCTGATACATGAATATGCAACAGGCCACTTCTCTCTATGCCCTCCGACCTGCTCTCTCTCTAATTAAACTCATTGCACGGAGAGAGAGAGAGAGAGAGAGACTGGAAGAGAGCAGGAGAGGTAGAGAGAGATTGTTTCAGTTTATCACTAGAATTGCAGGGGATTACTATGTACTTACCTGCCGTCACTCCTATACAAACTCTTTTTGATCATGGACTTTATAAAAGTCTATTAAGCTCTTCACTTCTGTTTTAACAATCTTATTTACTTTGTTTACCAACTAAAATTATCATCTAAATAATTTATTTATCAAATACAGTAGTTTAAAACTGTTCCAGAAAATATAGAGGCTGGTTGAAGTGATATTACCCACGCACAACTTAAGAAGCATAGGTAGGGGAAAGCGGGGCTTGTTATTACAAAAAAAAACCAGTGGCGAAGGGAAACCTACGCTAGACTTGCCCTCATAAAAAAAAAAAAATTAATTAAAATTTTTTTTTTTTTTTAATATTTAGATAAATCTTCAAAAATACATCAAATTATGTTCTATACAAATTTTTGTCCAAGGCTTACTTTTTTTGGTTTACTTGTTACGAATTAATTATCATGACCATGGAAACGTTACATATAAATATGAAAAAATTGAGAGAATTTTAAATAATTTTACAAAAAAATTTCAAAATTTTTCGTTTTATCAAAAAACGTCTCAAATAAAAGTTATTAGTTATTGCATTTATAGTAACTTTTGTTCAATAAATTTTTTCGAAATATTTTTCTAAATATTAGCAAAAATCTTAAAATCGACACGAGTAAACTTCCATTTCTATTCAAACGATCTTTATAAAAAACAATAGGGTTCTTCCCATTTGATAGGAGAATTTTTTAGTACCAAAACGAATTCTCTAATATGAACCGTTCTTGAGTTATCGTGTATACATACAGACACACACACAGACACACATACAGACACACACACAGACACACACACATACACACACACAGACACACACACATACGGACGGCACGAAAATAGGTTTTTTGGATTCCCTGGACCATGAAACGTGGTCATCAGTCAAAATCTCGAAATTTTCGCGATTACAATACTTGCCCCTTATGTATTAAGGTCGGGCAAGTAAAAATTGATGTGAAGTGTGCATTTTCACACATTTCAGGGTTTCGCAGGTATTTAGTAAGTGAATTATGATTATTTGGGATGCCAAAACAAATTTTATGTTAAATTTTTTTTTTTTTGTTAATTTTAATTCGAATGCCTAATACCATTATTTAGGTGTCTAAATATGTGCAGTATTTTTTTATATAGCAAGCTTCATTAATATTTTCAAAATTGGACCTATGGCTAATGGGCTCCATTGGTTGTTTAAGTCATAAGCTCCGCCCCTCTGATTTCGTATACATTCAAACGTAGAATTAAATTATAATTTCAAAACTTCCCACTGGTTATAAAATTTACGCTTATAAAAATTAAATGCAACATTTGCCAAAATACAAGGTGTCTCAAAAGAAATTTTATATTTATTTAGCTTACTGTGTGAACGCAACGTATCCGAGGGGCGCGGGGGTTATGTCAATCGGTAGCTTGGCTCTTGGGAATTGAGTCGCTATGGAGCGTTTCTCGGGAGCAGACCGCGCGTTATGCGTGCGAGAGTTTTACAAAAACGGTGATTCGGCGACTGTAGCGCGTAGAAAATTCTGCAGTATTCGAGGATTTCGCCACTTAAATGATGCGCCAAGCATTCCTCTCATTCGACATTGGGTTAAAAAGTTTGAAGAGACTGGTACAACGCTGGATAAATCAAAATCCGGGCGACCTAGGTCATCAAGAACGGTAGAAAACGTGGAGAATGTTAATCAGTCTGTTCGTGACGACCCGAACCTTTCAATTCGGAAGCGCGCAAGTGCTTTAAATGTGCATAGATCATCATTGCATCGCATTATGCACAAAGACCTATAACCAAAGAACATGATTCCAACAGGACGGAGCAACTTCACACACGTCCAATATGTCTCTGCCACGTGTTCGTGAAATTTTCTCAGGCAAATTGATCTCCCGGGGAGGTGACATAAATTGGCCTCCACGCAGTCCAGATTTAACCCCTATGGACTTTTTCCTATGGGGTTATCTTAAATCTAAAGTTTACGCCAATAAACCGACTTCACTGGCGCATTTGAAATAAAATATCCGTCACGAAATGGCAGCCATCCCTGAGTCCACCTGCCGAGACGTCATAAGTAATTTTACTGTTCGATTAAATGAGTGCCGAGAACGCGAGGGTCTACATTTAGACGATATTATTTTTAAGAAATAAATCCCCAAAAAGTGTATTTTAATAATTAATAAACATTTTTTCTATATACGGCTTACTTTTTTTTTAATCGATCCACTAAATATAAAATTTCTTTTGAGACACCTTGTATAACTAGAATTTTGACAAAATAATTTAAACAAAATAAAAATGCAAAAAAAAAATGTATAAAAAATTAAAATTGTCAGGAAGCGAGAACGCTAACCATTAGACTACGGACGTTTACTCGTTTACTGTGTTACATAGCGAATTAAATATTTAACATATTTTAGTTAAAAACACAAAAAATGCGTTATTTTCCGAAAACATAATTCGATCAAAAATTCCTGTTGTACTATTCCGGTTCACACCAATGTACATTGCTTAGATTTTTAGTTTAAACCATCTGGGCTACAGGGTGTGGGACATTTTTTTTTTTGCACAATTTTGGCAAAATCGCGTCAAACTAATTTATTTTGCAAAAATAAAATTTTGATCGTTAATCCACGTACTAAGGGCTTTCATTTGATACCCTACTCTGAATTTTAAAAAATATTTTTTTTTCTATGAACACATATTTGTTTATATTTTTAGGGGGATATGTTTTTTCGATGTTTTAGTATTTATCCTATGTGCGAGTTAAAGATTTGTATAAGCATGCCAAATTTCAACTCTCTAGGTTTAGCCGACAGACAGACGACAAATTGGCGGTATAAGGGTTTTTTGGTCATACCTGTAAAACCCTAAAAACGATTGTTTATTATTATATTTTTGCTTTAGCAACTTTGGCTATTAGCCAGGAAATTTCTTATTTACTAAATCGATGATTTTTAACTATAGAGAACACATTTTTAACTAGCCACGTGGAAAGCATTGATCGAATATGACATCTATATGTATGTTCTGGTCTTGCCCCCCCCCCCCTAAAATAATTTCTGCGGGCGCCTATGGGCTCGTACTACCCGTTTCAAAAACGTCAGGTTCCCATGGTCCACTCTGTAGTAATGACACATTTCAATATTGCCATCTAGTGGTCGTTTGTAAAAACAGAAAAGGTAATCCTCGTATTAAAAATGACTTATGAAAAGCTTGACGCCTTGTTATACGCACGTATATGGCAAGCCGTTTTAACATTTAATATTAAGTTAGTGTCATCTTCAAAATTTATCTATCTCATAGAAATACTTCAAATTTCATTTACAATGAAATACATTTACAAGCATTCTCATGACATACGTACATTTTTCAACTAATTTCTATGAGAGTGAAATATTTCTATTATTTAATTTTGTGTAACATGTAATATATACTAATTCGGCGCGCTTACATGGCAAGTCATTTTAACATTTAATACTAAATTTATTCCACTCTCATAGAAATTAGTTGAAAAATGTACGTGTGTCATGAAAATTTTTGTAAATTTATTTGATTGTAAATGAAATTCGAAGTATTTCTATAGGAACATTTGAAATAGGAACATTTTATAAATATTTTCTATGACACATGATCCTATTATTAAATGTTAAAACGGCTTGCCATACACGTACTTGTCTTAAGACGATTCTCTCCATTTGTGACGGACTTAACAAAGTGATGTAGTTAAGTGGCAGTTTGCGATGAAATTGAGCAGATAGAATGTTGCGACTATCCGTTGGCGAGGAGCGAGACGGCAGAGAGATTCCAGAGCGGATTGCCTCACTCCGGTGTCTTCAGAGGTAGTTAGTATCTGTTTACAAACTTTACTAAATTTGTTCAACTTCCTCCACCGCACACCCCCACCCCCTTCCGGTCGCCCAGCCCGCTCCGCCGGGAATATTAACGTAGTTGCAACACAGATAATCAGTAACTGATCGCAAGGCACAAGGATCTCACCCCCCCCCCCACCACACACACACACATTATATTCATGGTACAAGGTCACGGGGTTAGATTGTAGAACACAAGTTTCTCAAAGTGTGGCCCTTTAACAATTGATAGCCCGTTATCATATTAGTGATATGCGAACGATTCGAGCATTATCGAGAAATAAAACTGTGAAAATGTTTGGTTCAAATCCTACCTCACCAATAGGTCCCACTCTACTATTATTTCATCTAATGGGAGGAAATATCTGTTAGGATTTGCACAGGGTGGTTTCGCGTAAGCACATATAACACAAGTTGAGTAAACTTATTTATTGTGTAAACTAATATTACGAATAACTACATTTGATACACACTCACGTTGGACCACACACAACGGTTAAACTTGACATACTGAAAATGTTTTGTGTGTTAAATTATCACAAAAATATAATCGTTCATTGTCTGCGGTCCAGACGCTAGTTCAGCATTTTCTGTGATACAGGCATCGTTCTTAAACGCATGATATCTAAACATGTACCCAAACGAAACTGATTTAAATATCTAACACTTCCCCTCGATGCGTGTACCACTTGAACAATAACATATTATTCAATGTTGAAAAATATCGAATTCATACAGCGAGTATGATCGTATTTTGGAAGTCCTTTCGTTAAGAAATCCGCGACCATATCTTCACTCGGCATGTACTTGGGTTCGATCAGCTTATCATTCACGGCTTGTCGAATGAAATGACATCGCACGTCGATGTGTTTACTTCTTCCGTGAATGGTGGGATTTTCAGCTAGACTTAGGGCTCCACGGTTGTCGTTGTAAAGTGTTGTTGGTTCCTTTACTTTTGCCCCAAGCTCTTGTAAAAGAGTGCGTAAATATAACGCTTCCTTGGTTGCTTCGCTCAACCCCATATATTCCGCTTCAGTTGAGGATAGAGCGACAGTCCTCTGTTTTCTGGATTCCCACGACAATGGGCCGTTGTTTAACGTAAAAACGAATCCAGTGTATGAACGTCTGTCGACAGGACAATTTCCCCAGTCGGCGTCCACATAGCCTTCCAATGTCTTTGAGTTAGGGCCATATGACAAACCTAATTCTGTCGTTCCCTTCAAATAGCGCAGCACTCTCTTTGCTGCTATCCAGTGGGAATGTCCGAAGCAATTATTAAATTGGCTCAAATAACTTACAGCGAAACTGATGTCGGGTCTCGTAGTAGTGGCCAGGTAGGACAATGCCCCGATTAGCTCGCGATATGGCAGCTTTGTATCTTCATCCGTTGGTTTCTCTTCGGGAAGTAGATTCGGACGAGGTAGCATCGGTGTACTTACGGGTTTACAGTCTGACATCCCGAAACGTCCTAGGATATCGAGTATATAACCCTTCTGGATCAGGATTATCTTCCCCTCCTTCCTTAGAAATTCTATTCCTAAGCAGTGGCTTGCTTCTCCAAGGTCTTTGACTTCTAAACTACGTCTTAGGTGTGATACTAAATTTTCAACAGACTTACGTTTCTTGGTCACGACCAAAATGTCGTCTACGTAGATGGCAATGAGTATGGTGTCCTCTCCTCTGTTAATACGGTAGATGCATGGGTCGGACTTGGTTGGTACAGCTCCGTACTTTCGAAGAATGTCGTCTAACTTTGTATGCCAATTTCTTCCAGCTTGCTTTAAGCCGTATAATGATTTTTTCAGTCTGCATACTTTATCACCTTTTTGTAGTTCTTGAAGCATCTTCTCACACTTCTTGATAAATTTGTCAGCACGCTCTCCGCTCTCGATGATTCTTTTCAAAGTTTCTGGAAGCAATTTCGGGAGCTCCATGTGAATCTCTTCTTCCAACTCTCCGTTTAAGTAGGCAGTTGTGACGTCGAGCTGATAAATTTTCATATTTTCTTGAGCAGCAAGGCTTATTAAGCTTCTGATGGAACTTGTCCGGGCAACAGGAGCGAACGTCTGGTTAAAATGGATTCCTGGCTGCTGTGCAAAACCTTGTGCAACAAGACGCGCCTTCCTTCTTTCTAGATTACCATCTGCTTTATATTTGTTTCGCAGTACAATTCGGCTTCCGATAACACGCTGGTCTTTGGGGCGGTCGACCAATATCCATGTGTCGTTTTTTATGACTGATCTAAGTTCACAGGAGATAGCGTCATGCCAGTCTTCGGCATCCGGTCCTTTCAAAGCAGTAACTAGTGGAACTTCAGCAATGAGAAACGACTCTTCATCATTGTTTGTTTCTTCTTCGATTTCTTCCAAATCAGTGGAACTGTTTTGAGGTTCCAGTGGCTTTGCGTATTCAAGCCGGGGTCTTCCTCGTGATCCTGTTCGCAATTTTCTAGGGCGACCACGACCTCTTCGGGGTGGAGGTGCCGAAACATTTCCTGGTACATCGATGGGTTGTACTTCATTCTCGGCATTCTCGTCATCTTCAGTTTCCTTGATTTCTATTTCGACTGTTTCTTTTCGGTCGTCCATCTCCTTGGGTATGAAGTCTGCGAATCCTTCTCCTTTGTCGATTTTGGTCTTCGAGAACCTTACGTCTCTGTAAATTCCTACTTTTCTTTGTTTTGGTAGCCAGATTCTAAATCCCTTGGAATGGTGATCGTATCCAAGAAATATTCCGTCCAGGCTCTTTGGTTCCAACTTTCCTCGTCCTGGTTTTCTATCTAGGAAATATACTTTTGACCCAAATTCTTGTAGTTGACTTAAGTCGGCCTTCTTTCCCGTCCATACTTCTATTGGACTTAGACCATTTAGACTCTTGGTAGGGCAACGATTTCGTATGTAATTCGCAGTACTGATTGCTTCAGCCCAAAAGCTTGGTGGAAGATCTGCTTGGATGAGTAGACATCTTGCCATTTCCATTAGAGTTCTGTTCTTCCTTTCAGCGATCCCATTCTGTTCAGGAGTAAACGGGACTGTCAATCGCCTAATGATCCCCTTCTTTTTGAGGAATTCGTCAACTTGCTTGTTCGTGTATTCCGTGCCGTTATCTGTTTGTAGGCATTTGACCCTTTTTCCGGTTTGGGTTTCCATCATAGAAATTACTTCTTTTGTTATTTCAGCAACTTCATCCTTGGATTTGACGAACCGTATTTCACACCATCTCGAGTTATCGTCGATGTATGTGACAAAATAACGAGCCTTTCCAAGCGACTCGACACGCATGGGTCCACACACGTCGGAATGTATAATAGCCAGCATTTCTGATTCCCGTTCTGACTTCTTTGGAAATGCGTTCCGTGTCATTTTACCTCGGTGACATACGTCGCAGTCCAATTTGTCAATAACTCGCGCAGGGTCCATATCTGCGATTTGACCGTTCTTTATTAATTCGCGAACGTCGGCTACGTTGAGATGACCTAGGCGTCGGTGCCATATCATCAACAGTTCGGAAGAATTCTTCACGGCAAGAGCTGTGCTTCGTGTCTCGCCTGTCTCTTTCGTTTGTTTTTCGCGCGCGTAGTACAAGTCACCAATCCGATCGGCAACTAGCATCACTTTTCCTTTTCGATCGTAAACTAATGCAATGTCTTTCTTAAAAATCACTTTAGCACCACTGTTAGTAATTTTTCCGACCGATAGTAAGTTCGTGCGTAAATCCGGCACATGTAAAGTCTCAAGTATTGAAAGTTTTTTAGTATCACCGTAAATGTCCGCTGATAGCGATGCGGTTCCTTTTCCAACAATGTCCGAAGAATGATTGCTCGCCATGTTCAATGTTCCTTTTGCACTGCTAAGATCTACGAAATCGCTAGCTTCCTTGCAAATATGTGATGTTGCGCCACTGTCTAAACACCATGTCGCGTTATGATGCGTTGTTCCCGCGTGAAAAGCGTCCGCAGTGTAAATAACGTTTCCCGCACTTTTAACATCTTGTTTCGATTTTTCACGAGATCTACAATCCGCGGCTTTATGTCCGATTTTCCCACAATTATGGCAACGAAATTTAAACACTTTATTTTTATCGCGATCTTCCGATTTTGTGTACTTTTCTTTATACGCGAAACGCGATTTATTAAATTTCTTTTGTGAGTACATGGCAGTCTGTGTATCATTAGCGGTGTCACTTTTATTTTTATTTTTACGTGCATCACTTTCTTCAATTATTTTAATGCGAAGAATCTCCGGTGACGGTAGTTCGTCGCGCGATTCGATTGCACACCTAAAATTTTCGAAACATGACGGTAGACTGTACAGTAGCATGATGGCCAGTAGATCCGGGTTTATGTCAATTTCCATTTCTCCGAGCTTATCCACGGCATCAAAAAACTTTGAGACATGATCACGAACATCTTCGACTTCATTCATCCGTAAAAGGGTTAGTTGTTTCAACAGGGTAGCCTTACGAGCAGGTCCCTTGGATGAATAATATTCTTCCAACTTTGTCCAAACCGCGCGCGATGTAACACAGTTTTTAACAAGTTTCAGTTCCGACGCACCGATGCACAGTATTATGTCCGATTTAGCCTTTAAATCGTTTTTAATCCACGCTTTCGCTGCGTTTTCTGAGTTTGTATCACCCGTTACCACGGTTGGTTGAACACATTCCCCATTTACGTATGTCCACGCGTCATTTTTAATTAATAATGCTTGCATTTGCATTCGCCAAGTGTCATAGTTTTCTTTGTTCAGCGCTTCAATACGCGTAAAGTTTTGTGCACTCATGTTTATTTCACTTTGTCACTTAACTGGACACTAAAACACTGCACATAAACCGATTCCACGTACTTACCGAACTTCCTTGATTATATGCGACGCACCTGGGCCCATAACCTGTTAGGATTTGCACAGGGTGGTTTCGCGTAAGCACATATAACACAAGTTGAGTAAACTTATTTATTGTGTAAACTAATATTACGAATAACTACATTTGATACACACTCACGTTGGACCACACACAACGGTTAAACTTGACATACTGAAAATGTTTTGTGTGTTAAATTATCACAAAAATATAATCGTTCATTGTCTGCGGTCCAGACGCTAGTTCAGCATTTTCTGTGATACAGGCATCGTTCTTAAACGCATGATATCTAAACATGTACCCAAACGAAACTGATTTAAATATCTAACAATATCATTCAAGGAAGTTACCTGTAGAAGTAGGTGTTCCGCAAGGAAGTGATTTAGGACCATTATTATTACTCATATACGTAAACGACCTTACTCATATTTTCAAAAACAATGATAATTTAACGTCAACGTAATTTGCGGAAGATACTAGTCTCCTTCTCGAATGTAAAAACTGTGTTGAGCTAGAGAATTCTTTTAATAGTATCATGTCCAAAGTCCAAACTTGGACATTAAAAAACAAGTTTACTCTAACTGTAGGAAAAACAACCTGTCTAATTTTAAGGTGGAAACCGAACCTTCAATGGCTCGAAACTCAGAACAATAAGTTACGAACAGTAAAAGAAAATACAATACAATGGCCGACACAATACTCCAGAAGGGAAGAAATAATCATCACAAGATTAAGAATAGGGCACACAAAGTTAACCCATCAATATCTGCTACACAATATGAAATGCAACATATGTGAAGAATGCAATGAACAAATCATTGTACAACACATAATTATAAATTGTCCGAAGTATTCCGTACAGAAAAGAAACAACAACGTTGCAGGATCTCTGAAAGAAGCACTCCCAAACAACACAACCATGCTGAAAAACACACTGAAATTTCTACAAGACTCAGACATCATACAAAACATAAAAACTAACATGCATAATCATATAAAAAAAAACTGTACTGTATTATCACTTGAAATATTGTATTAGTGTATCATTACCAAATTGTACCGGACACTAGTAGCATAAGCAGCTGAAGTGTCCTTAAATATTTAAATAAAAAAATAAAAAATTTCTTTTTTTTAGTTTTTGTTAAAACTTAAAAGGTATCCCTCGTATAGACAGACAGACAGACAGACACGAGAGTAACTTTATAAAAGTTTTTTGATGGTTATTCCACAAAAACCCTAAAATCTGTTGGTTTTACTAAAATAACTGATAAATGGAGAAGTAAAGAAGGGTGATGGAGCGAGTTGACCGAGTGGAGAGTGAGAGTGTCGGGTGAGATGTGAACAAAAACATGAGAGAGCCAACCTCCCCAGCGTTGACGTGTTCTGAATGTAGACTAATGCCCTCTAGAAAATCCCATTGACCGTAGCCCATGGCCTGTATTGCTGTCGGTTAGTTTGTATGTGAGACATAAATGAACTCATTAATTACAAGGGGGTTGCTCGGGGTGCAGGGGGGAGGGAGGAGGACCAACTCCGGTCGACACGAGCACGTCCTGCAACTCCTCCCTCCCCCTCCCAGTCACGGAGGAGTCTCGCAATTAACTCGAAGGACAGGCGGCGGGATTCGCACCTTTAATCTCATCAAAGGACTCACGTACATTTACAACTTGCCTCAATAACACATTGATCCTTTACATCCTCTCCATCTACGCTCTCCATTCTCCATTCTCCATGTGGGATGAACATTTTATACTAATACCACACAACTTTATAGGATTTCGTAGATATATAAGATATCCTTATACCGTCATTCAAATGACATTCAAGTTATGTATGTAGGAAAGAAATTGTGACATCAAAATTTTGATTTATGGTCTATTACACTGCCCAACAAAATAATTTTTTATCTTGGTGACGGAAAAGGTAGAACTGATTTTGGATATTTTTGATGTGCTGATTCCAAAAATACCTGACTCTTTTTCGTAGCAGCTCTAGTTTTTGAGATACAGACTAATTGATTTTAGTTTTTTATCTAAAAACTGTAAACTTCCTCCTTGGACGGAAAAGTGGATATACAAAATATCCTTGTTTTTTATGTCTTTGGGACAGCAGAGCTAAGGATCAACACTGGGTTAACAGAAATTGGGTGATTTCCATTAATAAATGTCATAATTCAAGAAAAACAAAATTTGTCAACGAACCTTTGGTTGCGAGAGAGAAAATTATATTTCCACCCTTGCATATCAAGTTTGGGCTTATGTAGCAATTTTTGAAGGCTTTAAATCGAGATGGACTTTGTGGAGGCTACTTGACACGTAAATTTCCTGGGATTAACTCTGAAAAACTGAAAGCCGGAATATTTGATGGTCTGAGATAAGGCAACCTACTGAAGATCCACAATCCAATCCAACAGCATCACTGAACGAGATTGAATCTAATTCTTGGTGTTCATTTATTCAAGTAGTACATTTTCTTGGATATCACAAGGCAGCGAATTAGTGGAAAATATGCTTTCCAACTTTAATATTCTCGGTTGTATTATGACCACTTACCAGAAAACCTAGTGATTTTAGTGAAGAACCGGGGGAAAGATTCCATCAGGACATAAAACTATGGAAGATAGATTATCAAGGAAGATAAGATAGCCACATGATGGCCTACTACTGTTGGAGTCTTCAGAAAGACTGTTCTGGTAAACTCCATGCTAGAAAGTCGTACAAAAGAACTTTTTTAATTGATAAGTGATGAATGTATATTTATCTACTTTGTGAAATAAATACAAGGTGTCTCAAAAGAAATTTTATATTTATTTAGCTTACTGCGTGAACGCAACGTATCCGAGGGGCGCGGGAGATATGTCAATCGGTAGCCTGGCTTTTGGGAATTTAGTCGCTATGGAGCGTTTCTCGGGAGCAGACCGCGCGTTATGCGTGCGAGAGTTTTACAAAAACGGTGATTCGGCGACTGTAGCGCGTAGAAAATTCTGCAGTATTCGAGGTTTTCGCCACTTAAATGATGCGCCAAGCATTCCTCTCATTCGACATTTGGTTAAAAAGTTTGAAGAGACTGGTACAACGCTGGATAAATCAAAATCCGGGCGACCTAGGTCATCAAGAACGGTAGAAAACGTGGAGAATGTTAATCAGTCTGTTCGTGACGACCCGAACCTTTCAATTCGGAAGCGCGCAAGTGCTTTAAATGTGCATAGATCATCATTACATCGCATTATGCATAAAGACCTAAAGCTGCACCCCTACAAAATTTAATTGGTGCCAGAATTAAAGCCCCAAGATGCCAGTTCGTGAAATTTTCTCAGGCAAATTCCGGCAATTTTCAGGCAAATTCCATTCTCCCGGAGAGGTGACATAAATTGGCCTCCACGCAGTCCAGATTTAACCCCTATGGACTTTTTCCTATGGGGTTATCTTAAATCTAAAGTTTACGCCAATAAACCGACTTCACTGGCGCATTTGAAAGAAAATATCCGTCACGAAATGGCAGCCATCCCTGAGTCCACTTGCCGAGACGTCATAAGTAATTTTACTGTTCGATTAAATGAGTGCCGAGAACGCGAGGGTCTACATTTAGACGATATTATTTTTAAGAAATAAATCCCCAAAAAGTGTATTTTAATAATTAATAAACATTTTTTCTATATACGGCTTACTTTTTTTTTAATCGATCCACTAAATATAAAATTTCTTTTGAGACACCTTGTACCTTACTTTATCTCTTTTGTATTTGTAACTGGCAGTTGGAGCAAATAGTAACAGTAATAACGTGAAAAATACACAAGTTAAGAAATAAGATATTTTATTGTAAAAGAGGCCAATATAGCGTATCTCAAAAACTAGATCTGATAGACCAAATCTGAAGGCTATTATGGATTCTGTGCCCAAAAATTACCTAAAGACAGTTAAAAACTCGCAGGTACCAAAATGTCTGTTGGGCTGTGTTATCTAACCAAGATATTAAAATTTTAACATCAAAAACTGACGTTAATTTTTTAACACCATTTTAAACGTAAATGTATTCGCTAAGCATATTTGTCTCTAACACGGTGACGTTAAAATAGCCAGTTTTGCGGGTGTATTCTGTAAGAAATGTGTTAAAGTTAGCGTCAGGTTAATATTTTTAATTTAACCATATTTAACGCCTTTATCCAAAAATGCTAATCTGTAAGGGCATTTGTTAAGGTAAATTTTAATACAATATTTGTTAACGCGAGGTGCTAACTCACCTTGTAGAGAGGTTATATTTAATGCACGCGCATGCGCTGCTACGTTGAATTATAACATTTTTGACAAGAGTGTCAAATGCCAAGAGAATTTTAACCCAATATTTCGGTGTTGTTTTAAATATTCAGTGACGAAATTTATTTTAAAGATGAGCTGTGGTCACCACAAGACCAACCGCCATCATAAAGTACTTGTATAAAATATATTCTAGCAGCAGAGTAGAAATAAATTGGCCTAATATATTCTAACAGAGATATTATTTATCATGACCATGGAAACATCTTTATATATAAAAGAGAATATTTGTGGGTATGTCCGGAAATTCTAACCCACTTCCAGATATGCTACCGAGTTGAAATTTTGCATACAGGTAGAGAATGCCTTCATCATAAGTAGAAAAATCGAAAATCTCAAAAAAGTCCCATCAGAAACGAGAAATTAATAATTTTGTTATTAATTATATTGGACCATCGAAATATGTATGATGCGTTCAGCGAGATCGCGGGAATTTCGTTTCAATTGTTGTTTGGACAACTATAGTAAGTTCGTGAAACATCGTTCAATGTCGTTCGGCGCGATTCATCGTTGCTCTGCTATAACTGATAAGATTTAATTATTCAGTTATTTAGTAAAATTTTTGATTAGTGTATACAGAGCAAGACTGAAGTGGAGCACCTGTTTTCTTTATTTATTTATTTTTTTTCTATTCTTTTATTTAAATACATAAAACAGAAAATCTGTGTGTACCGAGTTGAAATTTGGTATATAGGTAGAAAATGCAGTCAATATAAGGAGGCAAATCGAAAATCAGAAGAAAAATAATTGTATCACTTAAGACGTAGACTTAACAGAAAAATTGCTTATACAGTGAAACCTCTATCTATCGTTTTTGAAGGGACCTATTGAAATAAACTATGGATGCGGGAAAACAATGAAAAACACATTAATACATATTTAAATGTTTAATATGTACGTACATATATATTCTAAAAATGATACATGTTTCAGGTATAAATCAATTTTTTTAAATAAAAAATATCGTAGCGAAATAAAAAAGGAAGCTGCATGCCGACAAAAAAAATTATACTTTGTATTGTATATAATCTTTCATCGTCATTTACTTTTTGGCTTTTTATATTGCCGTAAGAAATCAATATTCTTTCGGTGTTACAAATTAAATTTTTTTCGGCATCAGTTATCGAATGCGCATAAAAAAAGTTTTCAATTTGAAAAAACACGAAATTTGCTGCGTAATTTAAACGATGAATGCGGTAAAATGATACAGAGAGAAATGATCGATGCGATCTATTTTTGCGTGTTTTGTATGAAATTAGTTCGGAACCGCAAGAAATAACGATATATACGGGAAAATTATTATTCGAGGAACGATAGATAGAGGTTTCACTGTAATAAGAAAGCAAATATTTTTTTTTAATGATTTTTTTTTTATTGGATTGATTTACGGGAGTAACGAAGGGACAACCTAAAACTAAACTTTTGAAATATCTCATTTACTATTGACTTAACAGCAAAAACGCACATGAGAAAAGCTGTTTAAAATAAAAATACAAATACATGTTATCCTATAAATTTTTCAATTGGTTAAGAAGCAGGGGAAGGGAGATGGGGGAGGTGCTAAAACTAAAATACTGGAAATATCTCGCTTATTATTTACTTTACATCAACAATTTATAAAGATAATTTATAAAGACTTTGATTGAAGAACGATTATTTTCTGTTAAGTGTAGCTTCTGAATATTTAGGGGGACAGAAGGAGCGCTACTTATAAACTTGAAATATCTCTTAATATTGACTTAACTTTAAACATGTGTATAACAGAAGTTGTTACAATATCAATAATATAAATAAATAAATAAACAAATCTTTTCTGTTTAATCTTCTTCTGTATATAGGTATATCATTTATAAAATTTTCTTATATATGTATATAAATACATGACCTGACTGACTCATCAACGTCCAGCCCAAATCACTAGACCTAGAAACATGAAATTCGAGAAGTATATTTCCTCCATGTCGTAAACGATCACTAAGAAGGGAATTTTCGAAATACGACCCCTAAGGGGCTGTTAAGTGATTTCAGGGATTCCTCAATATCTCTTAGGCCCAATGAGATATTGACTTAGTTTTTGCTTACAAAGGTTACACATACAAATGTTAAGAACTAAATTCAAGATTTTGTTCTAATCAACCTTTAAAGGGATAAATTTATTATGCATTCGAAGTGAATTATAGAACCCTACGTATTTCCTATGTATGTTGAGTTATAACATTGTGTTTTGGCATATAGGTGTCTTTTTAAAATCTTTAGAAACTTTTTGACAGTTTTCTTTTAAATTTTTACCTCTACAAGGGTAAATTGGTATTTTTTATTCAATAGATCGTCCCGTGGATACAGAAACATGAAATTTGTGGTGGAAGGAATGTTCTTTCCATGATGTGAGCACCTATTAAGACAGAATTTTTTAAAATTCGTCCCCTAATGTGGTGAAATGTTTCTTTCACGGATTCCTCAATATCTCAGACCTATAATGAGATATCGACTTTGTTTTTGGTTACAAAGGTTACCCATACAAAACGAAAGGGATAAATTTATTATGTATTCGGAGTGAATTATAGAACCCTTCGTATTTCCTATGTATGTTGAGTTATAACATTGTGTTTTGGCATATAGATGTCTTTTTAAAATCTTAGAAACTTTTTGACAGTTTTCTTTTAAGTTTTCACGCCTAAAAGGGTAAATTGGTATTTTTTATTCAATAGAACGCCCCCTGGACATAGAAACATGAAATTCGTGGAGGAAGGAATGTTCCTTCCATGATGTGAGCACCTATTAAGAAAGATTTTTTTTAAATTCGACCCCTAATGTGGTGAAATGTTTCTTTCACGGATTCCTCAATATCTCAGACCTATAATGAGATATCGACTTGGTTTTTGGTTATAAAGATTACCCATACACATGTACAAAAACGAGGTTCAGTATTTTGCTCCGATCAACCCATACAAGGCAAATCTAGATTCAAGGATATTCATAAAACCCTTCAAGTGACCTGTTTCATTTCTTTTTGGCACATAGGCGTCTGTTTAAAATCGGTATATGTATTAAAACTCAAAAACGGATAAACCGATTTTAGTGCTATTTGCAACAGCGTATTCCAAATTTGTCTGGAAAGATTTTAAGCTATATCTCATCGCGGTAAGACACCAGGTTTCCGATCAATTAAGAAATATTTAAACTATAAAAGATACACATATTCAAAATATACCTATATTAACGAATTTTGGGTTTAATATTGCAACAAAAATGTTCCCGAGGATATATATCACAATTTTCTTTATCTTCATTTTAGACGACAATTGTAACGTTAAATTCGCTATTGAACATTATTGTAACCCCCTAAAGCAATACGAAGAAAACTTACTTCGGTGGCAAGAATATTTACTAACGAAAAAAAGTGCTCTGATCTATATAGGTACGATTTATAAATCAGGAATAATCACGAAGTAATTATAATAAATATCATAAAAATTATAATAAATAATTTCGTAAGGTGCAACATAAAATGCTTTACGTGACTGGCGCTGCCTTTGGCAATGATTCTCACATGGGCATTTTCCTAGGTTAGCACATCGGGATACTTATACGTGTTGATATTAAATGTCTGTACTACCAATGTTTACAAAGAAATTCGTACTTAAATTATTTGTATAAGAAGCACATATTAATACAATTGTAGATTAAAACAAATAAATATATATGAATATAAAACGATTCGTAGCAACCAGCCTTGAACCGATTTCGAAATGGGCCAGATCTAAGCGGGCTACGACTACTTTATTTCGGTAGCGAAGCAGCGGGTACACTGCTAGTAGTACCTAAAATTGACTATAACTCAAAAACTAAGGCCTCTTGATTTTTTTAAATATTTTTTTATTAATCCTCACCCCAAAATTACCTAACGGCCGTATTTTGGGCTGTATTAGGAAAACTTTTTTTTTTTCAAAAAAATAAACAGAGAGTATATGAACATGTATCTCAAAAACTAAAAGAGATAGGGACCTGCGGTTGGAATTTTTGAAGTTTTAAGGTCCGATATATGGCAAAGGCACATTTTAAAACATATTTTAAACAAAAAAAAATTTTGAAAAATTTTGAAATTTTTGTAATAGAATTTAATTTTTCAAAAAATTATATCTCAATAACGGTAAAAGATAGGGACCTCTGGTTTAAATTTTTGAGTTCCTCAAGTCCATTTTAGTCGAAGGAAATTGGGGCCTTAATAACCAAACTTATACAAAAGCATGTATCATTAAACAAAACCCTTAAAAATGGCCAAAAATCGAAAAATCGTAAGGGGGACCCCTTCGATAAAAAATCTCAAATTTTTACAAAAAAAAATATTTCGGATTTTTCTCAAAATTGATACACATAGGGCCGTAGATCACAAAAATAAAGTTCATTTTGGATTTTGGCCAACTGTTTTTGAGTAAATCGGAAAAAAAGTACCTAAAATTGACTATATCGGAAAATAGTACCTAAAATTGACTATAACTCAAAAACTAAGGCCTCTTGATTTTTTTAAATATTTTTTTATTAATCCTCACCCCAAAATTACCTAACGGCCATATTTTGGACTGTATTAGGAAAACTTTTTTTTTTCAAAAAAATTAACAGAGAGTATATGAACATGTATCTCAAAAACTAAAAGAGATAGGGACCTGCGGTTGGAATTTTTGAAGTTTTAAGATCCGATATATGGTAAAGGCACATTTTAAAACATATTTTAAACAAAAAAAATTTTTGAAAAATTTTGAAATTTTTGTAATAGAATTTAATTTTTCAAAAAATTATATCTCAATAACGGTAAAAGATAAGGACCTCTGGTTTAAATTTTTGAGTTCCTCAAGTCCATTTTAGTCGAAGGAAATTGGGGCCTTAATAACCAAACTTATACAAAAGCATGTATCATTAAACAAAACCCTTAAAAATGGCAAAAAATCGAAAAATCGTAAGGGGGACCCCTTCGATAAGAAATCTCGAATTTTTACAAAAAAAAATATTTCGGATTTTTCTCAAAATTGATACACATTGGGCCGTAGATCACAAAAATAAGGTTCATTTTGGATTTTGGCCAACTGTTTTTGAGTTAATCGGAAAAAAAGTACCTAAAATTGACTATATCGGAAAATAGTACCTAAAATTGACTATAACTCAAAAACTAAGGCCTCTTGATTTTTTTGAATATTTTTTTATTAATCCTCGCCCCAAAATTACCTAACGGCCATATTTTGGACTGTATTAGGAAAACTTTTTTTTTTTCAAAAAAATGAACAGAGAGTATATGAACATGTATCTCAAAAACTAAAAGAGATAGGGACCTGCGGTTGGAATTTTTGAAGTTTTAAGGTCCGATATATGGTAAAGGCACATTTTAAAACATATTGTAAACAAAAAAAATTTTTGAAAAATTTTGAAATTTTTGTAAAAGAATTTAATTTTTCAAATTTTTTTATCTCAATAACGGTTAAAGATAGAGACCTCTGGTTTAAATTTTTGAGTTCCTCAAGTCCATTTTAGTCGAAGGAAATTAGGGCCTTAATAACCAAATATTGCGACGGATGGTGGATTTAAGGGTTAAATAAATAAACTGATTAACACTATACAACTACTGAACACTTTAATGATGATAAATAATGTGAATGAACAAATCAGATACAGATATTGTGTTAATTCTACAAAACAATGCACGTGGACTCATTAGTACATAACGCTGCCACTACGTTAGTAGTGTTGTTCGGCAGCACTTGCCTAGTCCGGTGGCAGTTAACTGAACTACGCCAGCTCGGCGCGGTATTCAAAACCTTAACACTTCCCCTCGCGACGTGGCTGGTCGCGTGTCTGCTTTATTCCTTCTTCTAGTCCTAGCAGTCTGACACAGGTTACGTGTTTCGGTCTAGGAAGTCCTTTAGTCAACACGTCCGCCGTCATTTCTTCTGTCGGGAGGTATTTTAGGTTTAGCAGTTTATTCGATAAAGCTTCACGTATGAAGTGGTACCGAATATCTATGTGTTTGCTCCTTGCGTGAAATGTGGCATTCTCAGCCAATTTTACTGCTCCGTTATTGTCGTTGAACAATACAAGTTCGGACTGCTTGTCTAATCCCAATTCACGGAGGAAGTTCTTCAAGTAGATGGCTTCTTTCGTGGCCTCTGCGACTGCCATATACTCAGCCTCCGTCGATGATAATGCAACGGTCCTCTGCTTCTTAGAATCCCACGATATGGGTCCTTTGCAAAATAGGAAGGCATATCCGGTATATGAACGTCTGTCGTCCAAACAGTTCCCCCAATCTGCGTCTGTGAATCCTCGGATAGGCTTCGAGTCTGCTTCATATATCAATCCCAGGTTGATAGTAGCCTTCAGGTACCTCAGAACACGCTTCGCTGCAGTCCAGTGGACCCTCGTGTAGCAGTGATTAAACTGTCCAAGACAGCTGACAGCGAAACTGATGTCCGGTCTCGTGGCCACAGACAGATACGTGAGGGCCCCAATTAGCTCACGATACGGGAGTCTCTTATCCTCTTCACTTGGCGTCTCTGTTGGCTTGGTCAGCCTTACACTGACATCCATTGGGGTACTCACCGGCTTAGCATCGCTCATTCCAAAGCGTTGCAGGACATCATTGATGTAGCCCTTTTGATTCAGAGCCATTTTGTTGCCTTCTCTGGTGAACTCGATACCCAGACAGTACTTAACTTCTCCGAGATCCTTCATTTCGAACTCTCGAAATAATGTCTTGCTTATCCTGGAGACGGTGTCATCGTTCCGAGATGCAATTAAGATGTCGTCTACATAAACGACAATGAGGGTCAGGTCTTCCCCTCGCCCTAAATGGTACACACATGGATCTGCGTCCGTGGGCGTCGCGCCGACGGACTTCAAAACACTGTCCAGCTTAGTGTGCCAGCTCCTGCCAGCCTGGCGCAATCCATACAGCGATTTTCTCAACAGACACACCTTATTGCCTGTTTTCAACTCGCTCAGCATATTCTTGGCCTTATCGCGTATATCTCTTTCTCTGTTCGAGTTGACTATTCTTTTGAGTGCGTCAAATAACTGTTTCGGCGGCTCCATTAGAATGGTTTCTTTCAAATCGGCATTTAAATAAGCCGTCGCCACATCAAATTGTCTGACTTTCATTGATAGGCGCGTCGCTAGAGCTGCCATCAGACGAATTGAACTCAAACGAGCGACAGGCGCAAAAGTTTGATCAAAATGCACGCCTGGCCTCTGAGAAAAGCCTTGAGCAACAACTCGGGCTTTTCGTCGCTCGAGTGTGCCGTCAGCTTTGTACTTGTTCCTAAGTACTACACGGCTGCCGATCACTTCTGCATTCCTAGGACGATCAACGATCTGCCATGTGTCGTTCTTCAGGATTGACGTGATCTCCGTGGTGATGGCGTCGTGCCATTCTTCGGCGTCGGGACCGGAAATCGCCTGATGCATGGGTGTCTCCGACAAGAACGTGTACTCAGGCGTTTCCACACATCTGACGTCTTCACGGACTTGAAAAATCTTCCGAGGTCTTCCTCTGGAACCGGTCAGTAAGCGACGTGGTCTACCTCGGCCTCTTCCTGGAGCACGCTCATTTTCACGGGCCTCTTGCCTCTGTGCATGAGCTTGGCAGTCGTCATAGTCTTCTACTGGAACATCTGCAGGCTTATCAAGTGGTCGGATATCAATTTCCACCACTCGCGGCGCCTCCTCTTGTTCCGCAGGTAGAAAATCGGTGACATTTTCGGGAGAATCCTCCGGCTTCTCGACAAATTTCACATCTCGGGTTACCTCAATTTTGTTTTCAGAAGGAATCCACACTCGGTATCCCTTGGACTGTTCTGCATAGCCCACGAAAATTCCTTCTTTCGCTCGAGTATCAAGTTTGCCTAGGCCCGGTTTCCTGTTCAGGCAAAACACTCGACAACCGAACTCTCTGAAATAACTGACATCAGGAGTCTTGCCGGTCCATACTTCATACGGAGTCCGACCATTTAGACTTCGGGTAGGACAACGATTTCTTATGAAGTTGGCCGTATTGATGGCTTCTGCCCAAA
This sequence comes from Liopterus haemorrhoidalis, assembly GCA_963971575.1. Classification (NCBI taxonomy): domain Eukaryota; kingdom Metazoa; phylum Arthropoda; class Insecta; order Coleoptera; family Dytiscidae; genus Liopterus; species Liopterus haemorrhoidalis. The sequence goes on from OZ020611.1 coordinate 939,189, forward strand.
AGGACGGGGGCAAGCCAGATTGCATCAGCAGGCACCTGGCAGTATCCATGAGAGTACGGTTCTTACGCTCCGCGACTCCGTTCTGCTCCGGGTTGTATGGAATGGTCAACCTCCTTGTTATGCCTCTGTTTTTCAGGTAGGCATCGAAAGTGTGGTTAACATATTCACGCCCGTTGTCCGATTGGATACACTTGACTTTCCCGTCTCGTTGCTTCTCGACTAGCGTGACAAAGTCTTTAAAGCGCTCGAGAACCTCGTCCTTCGATTTTAAAAATCGCACTTCACACCAACGTGAATAATCGTCAATAAACGTGACTACATATCGGAATTTTCCCTTGGATTCTACGCGCATCGGACCGCACACATCTGAGTGGATTAACTCCAGTAGCGCTGTCGTTCGTCCAGAACTCACGGGAAATGGCGTCCGAGTCATTTTGGCACGGCAACACACGCTACAGTCAAGTTCATCGCTCAAATTGTCTATCGCAACGCCGCGTAAAACACCATCGCGTACTGCTTCTTTGGTGTCTCTCACATTCAAGTGACCAAGGCGCCGGTGCCATAGTTCAAGAGTTCTTGAAGTTCGCACGGTACACGCACTATCAGAGATCAAATTAATTTCACGCCCGTCTCGATTACAATCGCGCATATAATACAAGTCGCCGACGCGTTCGGCAACTAGCTTCACAAGTCCATCCGAACCGATTATTGAAGCGCCATTTTTTTCAAAAACCACTTTATGTCCGTTGTCTGTCACTTTAGAAACGGAAAGTAGATTTGTTCGCAACTCCGGCACGTGTAAAGTGTCTTTTAAGATGACGTTTTTCATCTCGTTACTAACTTTAGCACTAAAATGGACTGTTCCTTTTGCTAAAATTTCCGCGCACGCGTTATTTGCCAAATTCAATGTCCCGCGGTTGGCATCACTGATTTCTGCAAAGTCACTTAACTCGCGGCACAAGTGGGATGTGGCACCACTGTCCAAACACCACTTTAGACCCTCAGCACTTTGGCGCGCGATTTGAGATGACTGAGCGTTAGACGCGCACAGGCTTACGTTCTCCGCACTGTTGCCATACGATTTGTATTTCCCGGTCTTGCAATCCGCGGCTTTGTGTCCCGGTTCTTTGCACTTATGGCACCGATATTTAAACATGGCAGTTTTATTGTCCGTTTTTCCCGATTTTTCCGCACTTGTCGCGTTTTTATTATTATTACGCCACTTCCGCACATGTTTATTCACGTATAATGCATTTTGAGCCGCACTACACAAATTGTCACTTTTTCGCGCTTCGTTCTCCTCCAGGATTTTCACACGAAGAGCATCTGGGGAAGGCAACTCGTCACGTGACTCTATGGCACAGCGAAAATTCTCATACGTTGATGGTAGACTATACAATAACATTATTGCTAATAAATCGGGGTTTATGTCTACCTCCATTTCGCTTAATTTGTCAACTGTATCAAAGAATTTATTTACGTGTTCGCGTACATCGCCGCCATCTTGCATGCGTTGTAACGTTAGTTGTTTCAACAGCGTGGCTTTTCTAGCTGGCCCCTTTGACTGGTATATGGTTTCCAGCTTTAACCAGACAGCACGTGACGATTCACAGCCCTTTATTTGCTTCAATTCGGAAGGGCTAATGGCTAAAATTATATCGGACTTAGCCTTGCCATCGTTTTTCAACCATGTGTTCACCGCTAATTCCGATGCTTCTTTTCCAGGTTCTAATATTGGTTTTTTACACTCACCATTTACATACACCCAAGCATCATTTTTTACTAGCAATGCCTCCATCTGCATCTTCCATGTGTCATAATTTTCTTTGTTAAGAGACTCGATTCTAGACGTGTTGGCTCCAAACATCTTGATTCAATTCACACAAGATTCACTATTGACACTCAACACTCGACACAATGTTATTTAGCGTTTTTAACAAAAATATTTTCACTCTCACAATGTTGCACTTCACGGTTTTCACAGTTATTTATTTAACACCTTGTCTCGCGACCTGGGCCCGTAACCTATTGCGACGGATGGTGGATTTAAGGGTTAAATAAATAAACTGATTAACACTATACAACTACTGAACACTTTAATGATGATAAATAATGTGAATGAACAAATCAGATACAGATATTGTGTTAATTCTACAAAACAATGCACGTGGACTCATTAGTACATAACGCTGCCACTACGTTAGTAGTGTTGTTCGGCAGCACTTGCCTAGTCCGGTGGCAGTTAACTGAACTACGCCAGCTCGGCGCGGTATTCAAAACCTTAACACCAAACTTATACAAAAGCATGTATCCTAAAACAAAACCCTTAAAAATGGCAAAAAATCGAAAAATCGTGAGGGGGACCCCTTAGATAAGAAATCTCGAATTTTTACAAACAAAAATATTTCGGATTTTTCTCAAAATTGATAGACATTGGGCCGTAGATCACAAAAATAAGGTTCATTTTGGATTTTGGCCAACTGTTTTTGAGTAAATCGGAAAAAAAGTACCTAAAATTGACTATATCGGAAAATAGTACCTAAAATTGACTATAACTCAAAAACTAAGGCCTCTTGATTTTTTTGAATATTTTTTTATTAATCCTCGCCCCAAAATTACCTAACGGCCATATTTTGGACTGTATTAGGAAAACTTTTTTTTTTCAAAAAAATTAACAGAGAGTATATGAACATGTATCTCAAAAACTAAAAGAGATAGGGACCTGCGGTTGGAATTTTTGAAGTTTTAAGGTCCGATATATGGTAAAAGCACATTTTAAAACATATTTTAAACAAAAAAAATTTTTGAAAAATTTTGAAATTTTTGTAATAGAATTTAATTTTTCAAAAAATTATATCTCAATAACGCTAAAAGATAGGGACCTCTGGTTTAAATTTTTGAGTTCCTCAAGTCCATTTTAGTCGAAGGAAATTGGGGCCTTAATAACCAAACTTATACAAAAGCATGTATCATTAAACAAAACCCTTAAAAATGGCAAAAAATCGAAAAATCGTAAGGGGGACCCCTTCGATAAGATATCTCGAATTTTTCCAAAAAAAAATATTTCGGATTTTTCTCAAAATTGATACACATTGGGCCGTAGATCATAAAAATAAGGTTCATTTTGGATTTTGGCCAACTGTTTTTGAGTAAATCGGAAAAAAAGTACCTAAAATTGACTATATCGGAAAATAGTACCTAAAATTGACTATAACTCAAAAACTAAGGTCTCTTGATTTTTTTAAATATTTTTTTATTAATCCTCACCCCAAAATTACCTAACGGCCATATTTTGGACTGTATTAGGAAAACTTTTTTTTTTCAAAAAAATTAACAGAGAGTATATGAACATGTATCTCAAAAACTAAAAGAGATAGGGACCTGCGGTTGGAATTTTTGAAGTTTTAAGGTCCGATATATGGTAAAGGCACATTTTAAAACATATTTTAAACAAAAAAAATTTTTGAAAAATTTTGAAATTTTTGTAATAGAATTTAATTTTTCAAAATTTTTTATCTCAATAACGGTAAAAGATAGAGACCTCTGGTTTAAATTTTTGAGTTCCTCAAGTCCATTTTAGTCGAAGGAAATTAGGGCCTTAATAACCAAACTTATACAAAAGCATGTATCCTAAAACAGAACCCTTAAAAATGGCAAAAAATCGAAAAATCGTAAGGAGGACCCCTTCGATAAGAAATCTCGAATTTTTCCAAAAAAAAATATTTCGGATTTTTCTCAAAATTGATACACATTGGGCCGTAGATCATAAAAATAAGGTTCATTTTGGATTTTGGCCAACTGTTTTTGAGTAAATCGGAAAAAAAGTACCTAAAATTGACTATATCGGAAAATAGTACCTAAAATTGACTATAACTCAAAAACTAAGGTCTCTTGATTTTTTTAAATATTTTTTTATTAATCCTCACCCCAAAATTACCTAACGGCCATATTTTGGACTGTATTAGGAAAACTTTTTTTTTTTCAAAAAAATTAACAGAGAGTATATGAACATGTATCTCAAAAACTAAAAGAGATAGGGACCTGCGGTTGGAATTTTTGAAGTTTTAAGGTCCGATATATGGTAAAGGCACATTTTAAAACATATTTTAAACAAAAAAAATTTTTGAAAAATTTTGAAATTTTTGTAATAGAATTTAATTTTTCAAAAAGTTTTATCTCAATAACGGTAAAAGATAGGGACCTCTGGTTTAAATTTTTGAGTTCCTCAAGTCCATTTTAGTCGAAGGAAATTGGGGCCTTAATAACCAAACTTATACAAAAGCATGTATCATTAAACAAAACCCTTAAAAATGGCAAAAAATCGAAAAATCGTAAAGGTGACCCCTTCGATAAGAAATCTCGAATTTTTACAAAAAAAAATATTTCGGATTTTTCTCAAAATTGATACACATTGGGCCGTAGATCACAAAAATAAGGTTCATTTTGGATTTTGGCCAACTGTTTTTGAGTAAATCGGAAAAAAAGTACCTAAAATTGACTATATCAGAAAATAGTACCTAAAATTGAATATAACTCAAAAACTAAGGCCTCTTGATTTTTTTAAATATTTTTTTATTAATCCTCACCCCAAAATTACCTAACGGCCATATTTTGGACTGTATTAGGAAAACTTTTTTTTTTCAAAAAAATTAACAGAGAGTATATGAACATGTATCTCAAAAACTAAAAGAGATAGGGACCTGCGGTTGGAATTTTTGAAGTTTTAAGGTCCGATATATGGTAAAGGCACATTTTAAAACATATTTTAAACAAAAAAAATTTTTGAAAAATTTTGAAATTTTTTAATAGAATTAAATTTTTCAAAAAATTATATCTCAATACCGGTAATAGATAGGGACCTCTGGTTTAAATTTTTGAGTTCCTCAAGTCCATTTTAGTCGAAGGAAATTGGGGCCTTAATAACCAAACTTATACAAAAGCATGTATCATTAAACAAAACACTTAAAAATGGCAAAAAATTGAAAAATCGTAAGGGGGACCCCTTCGATAAGAAATCTCGAATTTTTACAAAAAAAAAAATATTTCGGATTTTTCTCAAAATTGATACACATTGGGCCGTAGATCACAAAAATAAGGTTCATTTTGGATTTTGGCCAACTGTTTTTGAGTAAATCGGAAAAAAAGTACCTAAAATTGACTATATCGGAAAATAGTACCTAAAATTGACTATAACTCAAAAACTAAGGCCTCTTGATTTTTTTGAATATTTTTTTATTAATCCTCACCCCAAAATTACGTAACGGCCATATTTTGGACTGTATTAGGAAAACTTTTTTTTTTCAAAAAAATTAACAGAGAGTATATGAACATGTTTCTCAAAAACTAAAAGAGATAGGGACCTGTGGTTGGAATTTTTGAAGTTTTAAGGTCCGATATATGGTAAAGACACATTTTAAAACATATTTTAAACAAAAAAAATTTTTGAAAAATCTTGAAATTTTTATAATAGAATTTAATTTTTCAAAAAATTATATCTCAATAACGGTAAAAGATAGGGACCTCTGGTTTAAATTTTTGAGTTCCTCAAGTCCATTTTAGTCGAAGGAAATTGGGGCCTTAATAACCAAACTTATACAAAAGCATGTATCATTAAACAAAACCCTTAAAAATGGCAAAAAATCGAAAAATCGTAAGGGGGACCCCTTAGATAAGAAATCTCGAATTTTTACAAAAAAAAATATTTCGGATTTTTCTCAAAATTGATAGACATTGGGCCGTACATCACAAAAATAAGGTTCATTTTGGATTTTGGCCAACTGTTTTTGAGTAAATCGGAAAAAAAGTACCTAAAATTGACTATATCGGAAAATAGTACCTAATATTGACTATAACTCAAAAACTAAGGCCTCTTGATTTTTTTGAATATTTTTTTATTAATCCTCGCCCCAAAATTACCTAACGGCCATATTTTGGACTGTATTAGGAAAACTTTTTTTTTTCAAAAAAATTAACAGAGAGTATATGAACATGTATCTCAAAAACTAAAAGAGATAGGGACCTGCGGTTGGAATTTTTGAAGTTTTAAGGTCCGATATATGGTAAAGGCACATTTTAAAACATATTTTAAACAAAAAAAATTTTTGAAAAATTTTGAAATTTTTGTAATAGAATTTAATTTTTCAAAAAATTATATCTCAATAACGGTAAAAGATAGGGACCTCTGGTTTAAATTTTTGAGTTCCTCAAGTCCATTTTAGTCGAAGGAAATTGGGGCCTTAATAACCAAACTTATACAAAAGCATGTATCATTAAACAAAACCCTTAAAAATGGCAAAAAATCGAAAAATCGTAAGGGGGACCCCTTCGATAAGATATCTCGAATTTTTCCAAAAAAAAATATTTCGGATTTTTCTCAAAATTGATACACATTGGGCCGTAGATCATAAAAATAAGGTTCATTTTGGATTTTGGCCAACTGTTTTTGAGTAAATCGGAAAAAAAGTACCTAAAATTGACTATATCGGAAAATAGTACCTAAAATTGACTATAACTCAAAAACTAAGGTCTCTTGATTTTTTTAAATATTTTTTTATTAATCCTCACCCCAAAATTACCTAACGGCCATATTTTGGACTGTATTAGGAAAACTTTTTTTTTTCAAAAAAATTAACAGAGAGTATATGAACATGTATCTCAAAAACTAAAAGAGATAGGGACCTGCGGTTGGAATTTTTGAAGTTTTAAGGTCCGATATATGGTAAAGGCACATTTTAAAACATATTTTAAAACAAAAAAAATTTTTGAAAAATTTTGAAATTTTTGTAATAGAATTTAATTTTTCAAAAAGTTTTATCTCAATAACGGTAAAAGATAGAGACCTCTGGTTTAAATTTTTGAGTTTCTCAAGTCCATTTTAGTCGAAGGAAATTAGGGCCTTAATAACCAAACTTATACAAAAGCATGTATCATTAAACAAAACCCTTAAAAATGGCAAAAAATCGAAAAATCGTAAAGGGGTCCCCTTCGATAAGATATCTCGAATTTTTACAAAAAAAAATATTTCGGATTTTTCTCAAAATTGATACACATTGGGCCGTAGATCACAAAAATAAGGTTCATTTTGGATTTTGGCCAACTGTTTTTGAGTAAATCGGAAAAAAAGTACCTAAAATTGACTATATCGGAAAATAGTACCTAAAATTGACTATAACTCAAAAACTAAGGCCTCTTGATTTTTTTGAATATTTTTTTATTAATCCTCACCCCAAAATTACCTAACGGCCATATTTTGGACTGTATTAGGAAAACTTTTTTTTTTCAAAAAAATTAACAGAGAGTATATGAACATGTATCTCAAAAACTAAAAGAGATAGGGACCTGTGGCTGGAATTTGTGAAGTTTGTAGGTCCGATATATGGTAAAGACACATTTTAAAACATATTTTAAACAAAAAAAATTTTTGAAAAATTTTGAAATTTTTGTAATAGAATTTAATTTTTCAAAAAATTATATCTCAATAACGGTAAAAGATAGGGACCTCTGGTTTAAATTTTTGAGTTCCTCAAGTCCATTTTAGTCGAAGGAAATTGGGGCCTTAATAAACAAACTTATACAAAAGCATGTATCATTAAACAAAACCCTTAAAAATGGCAAAAAATCGAAAAATCGTAAGGGGGACCCCTTCGATAAGAAATCCCGAAACAGAAAAATTGCTTATAATAAGAAAACAAATTTTTTTTTAATGATTTTTTTTTTGTTGTATTGATTTACGGGAGTTACGAAGGGACAACCTAAAACTAATCTTTTGAAATATCTCATTTACTATTGACTATTTTCTCATGTGCAAAAACGCACATGAGAAAAGCTGTTTAAAATAAAAATACAAATATATGTTATTTTATAAATTGGTTGAGAAGCTTGGGAAGGGAGATGGGGGAGGTGCTAAAACTAAAATACTGGAAATATCTCGCTTAGTATTTACTTTACATCAACAATTTATAAAGATAATTTGTTTTGATTGAAGAACGATTATTTTCTGTGTAGTGTAGCTTCTGAATATTTAGGGGGACAGAAGGAGCGCTACTTATAAACTTGAAATATCTCTTAATATTGACTTAACATTAAACATGTGTATAACAGAAGTTGTTACAATATAAATAATATAAATAAATAAATAAACAAATCTTTTTTGTTTAATCTTCTTTTGTATATAGGTATATCATTTATATGTTTCATATATACATATATTTGTACATAAACACATGACCAGTCATGATGAGTCAGTCTCATCAACGTCCAGCCCAAATCACTAGACCTAGAAACATGAAATTCGAGAAGTATATTTCCTCCATGTCGTAAACGATCACTAAGAAGGGAATTTTCGAAATACGACCCCTAAGGGGCTGTTAAGTGATTTCAGGGATTCCTCAATATCTCTTAGGCCCAATGAGATATTGACTTAGTTTTTGCTTACAAAGGTTACACATACAAATGTTAAGAACTAAATTCAGGATTTTGTTCTAATCAACCCTTAAAGGGATAAATTTATTATGTATTCGGAGTGAATTATAGAACCCTTCGTATTTCCTATGTATGTTGAGTTATAACATTGTGTTTTGGCATATAGATGTCTTTTTAAAATCTTAGAAACTTTTTGACAGTTTTCTTTTAAGTTTTCACGCCTAAAAGGGTAAATTGGTATTTTTTATTCAATAGAACGCCCCCTGGACATAGAAACATGAAATTCGTGGAGGAAGGAATGTTCCTTCCATGATGTGAGCACCTATTAAGAAAGATTTTTTTTAAATTCGACAAAGATTACCCATACACATGTACAAAAACGAGGTTCAGTATTTTGCTCCGATCAACCCATACAAGGCAAATCTAGATTCAAGGATATTCATAAAACCCTTCAAGTGACCTGTTTCATTTCTTTTTGGCACATAGGCGTCTGTTTAAAATCGGTATATGTATTAAAACTCAAAAACGGATAAACCGATTTTAGTGCTATTTGCAACAGCGTATTCCAAATTTGTCTGGAAAGATTTTAAGCTATATCTCATCGCGGTAAGACACCAGGTTTCCGATCAATTAAGAAATATTTAAACTATAAAAGATACACATATTCAAAATATACCTATATTAACGAATTTTGGGTTTAATATTGCAACAAAAATGTTCCCGAGGATATATATCACAATTTTCTTTATCTTCATTTTAGACGACAATTGTAACGTTAAATTCGCTATTGAACATTATTGTAACCCCCTAAAGCAATACGAAGAAAACTTACTTCGGTGGCAAGAATATTTACTAACGAAAAAAAGTGCTCTGATCTATATAGGTACGATTTATAAATCAGGAATAATCACGAAGTAATTATAATAAATATCATAAAAATTATAATAAATAATTTCGTAAGGTGCAACATAAAATGCTTTACGTGACTGGCGCTGCCTTTGGCAATGATTCTCACATGGGCATTTTCCTAGGTTAGCACATCGGGATACTTATACGTGTTGATATTAAATGTCTGTACTACCAATGTTTACAAAGAAATTCGTACTTAAATTATTTGTATAAGAAGCACATATTAATACAATTGTAGATTAAAACAAATAAATATATATGAATATAAAACGATTCGTAGCAACCAGCCTTGAACCGATTTCGAAATGGGCCAGATCTAAGCGGGCTACGACTACTTTATTTCGGTAGCGAAGCAGCGGGTACACTGCTAGTAGTACCTAAAATTGACTATAACTCAAAAACTAAGGCCTCTTGATTTTTTTAAATATTTTTTTATTAATCCTCACCCCAAAATTACCTAACGGCCGTATTTTGGGCTGTATTAGGAAAACTTTTTTTTTTTCAAAAAAATAAACAGAGAGTATATGAACATGTATCTCAAAAACTAAAAGAGATAGGGACCTGCGGTTGGAATTTTTGAAGTTTTAAGGTCCGATATATGGCAAAGGCACATTTTAAAACATATTTTAAACAAAAAAAAATTTTGAAAAATTTTGAAATTTTTGTAATAGAATTTAATTTTTCAAAAAATTATATCTCAATAACGGTAAAAGATAGGGACCTCTGGTTTAAATTTTTGAGTTCCTCAAGTCCATTTTAGTCGAAGGAAATTGGGGCCTTAATAACCAAACTTATACAAAAGCATGTATCATTAAACAAAACCCTTAAAAATGGCCAAAAATCGAAAAATCGTAAGGGGGACCCCTTCGATAAAAAATCTCAAATTTTTACAAAAAAAAATATTTCGGATTTTTCTCAAAATTGATACACATAGGGCCGTAGATCACAAAAATAAAGTTCATTTTGGATTTTGGCCAACTGTTTTTGAGTAAATCGGAAAAAAAGTACCTAAAATTGACTATATCGGAAAATAGTACCTAAAATTGACTATAACTCAAAAACTAAGGCCTCTTGATTTTTTTAAATATTTTTTTATTAATCCTCACCCCAAAATTACCTAACGGCCATATTTTGGACTGTATTAAGAAAACTTTTTTTTTTCAAAAAAATTAACAGAGAGTATATGAACATGTATCTCAAAAACTAAAAGAGATAGGGACCTGCGGTTGGAATTTTTGAAGTTTTAAGATCCGATATATGGTAAAGGCACATTTTAAAACATATTTTAAACAAAAAAAATTTTTGAAAAATTTTGAAATTTTTGTAATAGAATTTAATTTTTCAAAAAATTATATCTCAATAACGGTAAAAGATAGGGACCTCTGGTTTAAATTTTTGAGTTCCTCAAGTCCATTTTAGTCGAAGGAAATTGGGGCCTTAATAACCAAACTTATACAAAAGCATGTATCATTAAACAAAACCCTTAAAAATGGCAAAAAATCGAAAAATCGTAAGGGGGACCCCTTCGATAAGAAATCTCGAATTTTTACAAAAAAAAATATTTCGGATTTTTCTCAAAATTGATACACATTGGGCCGTAGATCACAAAAATAAGGTTCATTTTGGATTTTGGCCAACTGTTTTTGAGTAAATCGGAAAAAAAGTACCTAAAATTGACTATATCGGAAAATAGTACCTAAAATTGACTATAACTCAAAAACTAAGGCCTCTTGATTTTTTTAAATATTTTTTTATTAATCCTCACCCCAAAATTACCTAACGGCCGTATTTTGGGCTGTATTAGGAAAACTTTTTTTTTTTCAAAAAAATAAACAGAGAGTATATGAACATGTATCTCAAAAACTAAAAGAGATAGGGACCTGCGGTTGGAATTTTTGAAGTTTTAAGGTCCGATATATGGCAAAGGCACATTTTAAAACATATTTTAAACAAAAAAAAATTTTGAAAAATTTTGAAATTTTTGTAATAGAATTTAATTTTTCAAAAAATTATATCTCAATAACGGTAAAAGATAGGGACCTCTGGTTTAAATTTTTGAGTTCCTCAAGTCCATTTTAGTCGAAGGAAATTGGGGCCTTAATAACCAAACTTATACAAAAGCATGTATCATTAAACAAAACCCTTAAAAATGGCCAAAAATCGAAAAATCGTAAGGGGGACCCCTTCGATAAAAAATCTCAAATTTTTACAAAAAAAAATATTTCGGATTTTTCTCAAAATTGATACACATAGGGCCGTAGATCACAAAAATAAAGTTCATTTTGGATTTTGGCCAACTGTTTTTGAGTAAATCGGAAAAAAAGTACCTAAAATTGACTATATCGGAAAATAGTACCTAAAATTGACTATAACTCAAAAACTAAGGCCTCTTGATTTTTTTAAATATTTTTTTATTAATCCTCACCCCAAAATTACCTAACGGCCATATTTTGGACTGTATTAAGAAAACTTTTTTTTTTCAAAAAAATTAACAGAGAGTATATGAACATGTATCTCAAAAACTAAAAGAGATAGGGACCTGCGGTTGGAATTTTTGAAGTTTTAAGATCCGATATATGGTAAAGGCACATTTTAAAACATATTTTAAACAAAAAAAATTTTTGAAAAATTTTGAAATTTTTGTAATAGAATTTAATTTTTCAAAAAATTATATCTCAATAACGGTAAAAGATAGGGACCTCTGGTTTAAATTTTTGAGTTCCTCAAGTCCATTTTAGTCGAAGGAAATTGGGGCCTTAATAACCAAACTTATACAAAAGCATGTATCATTAAACAAAACCCTTAAAAATGGCAAAAAATCGAAAAATCGTAAGGGGGACCCCTTCGATAAGAAATCTCGAATTTTTACAAAAAAAAATATTTCGGATTTTTCTCAAAATTGATACACATTGGGCCGTAGATCACAAAAATAAGGTTCATTTTGGATTTTGGCCAACTGTTTTTGAGTAAATCGGAAAAAAGTACCTAAAATTGACTATATCGGAAAATAGTACCTAAAATTGACTATAACTCAAAAACTAAGGCCTCTTGATTTTTTTAAATATTTTTTTATTAATCCTCACCCCAAAATTACCTAACGGCCATATTTTGGACTGTATTAGGAAAACTTTTTTTTTTCAAAAAAATGAACAGAGAGTATATGAACATGTATCTCAAAAACTAAAAGAGATAGGGACCTGCGGTTGGAATTTTTGAAGTTTTAAGGTCCGATAAATGGTAAAGGCACATTTTAAAACATATTTTAAACAAAAAAAATTTTTGAAAAATTTTGAAATTTTTGTAAAAGAATTTAATTTTTCAAATTTTTTTATCTCAATAACGGTTAAAGATAGAGACCTCTGGTTTAAATTTTTGAGTTCCTCAAGTCCATTTTAGTCGAAGGAAATTAGGGCCTTAATAACCAAACTTATACAAAAGCATGTATCCTAAAACAAAACCCTTAAAAATGGCAAAAAATCGAAAAATCGTAAGGGGGACCCCTTCGATAAGAAATCTCGAATTTTTACAAAAAAAAATATTTCGGATTTTTCTCAAAATTGATAGACATTGGGCCGTAGATCACAAAAATAAGGTTCATTTTGGATTTTGGCCAACTGTTTTTGAGTAAATCGGAAAAAAAGTACCTAAAATTGACTATATCGGAAAATAGTACCTAAAATTGACTATAACTCAAAAACTAAGGCCTCTTGATTTTTTTGAATATTTTTTTATTAATCCTCGCCCCAAAATTACCTAACGGCCATATTTTGGACTGTATTAGGAAAACTTTTTTTTTTCAAAAAAATTAACAGAGAGTATATGAACATGTATCTCAAAAACTAAAAGAGATAGGGACCTGCGGTTGGAATTTTTGAAGTTTTAAGGTCCGATATATGGTAAAGGCACATTTTAAAACATATTTTAAACAAAAAAAATTTTTGAAAAATTTTGACATTTTTGTAATAGAATTTAATTTTTCAAAAAATTATATCTCAATAACGGTAAAAGATAGGGACCTCTGGTTTAAATTTTTGAGTTCCTCAAGTCCATTTTAGTCGAAGGAAATTGGGGCCTTAATAACCAAACTTATACAAAAGCATGTATCATTAAACAAAACCCTTAAAAATGGCAAAAAATCGAAAAATCGTAAGGGGGACCCCTTCGATAAGATATCTCGAATTTTTCCAAAAAAAAATATTTCGGATTTTTCTCAAAATTGATACACATTGGGCCGTAGATCATAAAAATAAGGTTCATTTTGGATTTTGGCCAACTGTTTTTGAGTAAATCGGAAAAAAAGTACCTAAAATTGACTATATCGGAAAATAGTACCTAAAATTGACTATAACTCAAAAACTAAGGTCTCTTGATTTTTTTAAATATTTTTTTATTAATCCTCACCCCAAAATTACCTAACGGCCATATTTTGGACTGTATTAGGAAAACTTTTTTTTTTCAAAAAAATTAACAGAGAGTATATGAACATGTATCTCAAAAACTAAAAGAGATAGGGACCTGCGGTTGGAATTTTTGAAGTTTTAAGGTCCGATATATGGTAAAGGCACATTTTAAAACATATTTTAAACAAAAAAAATTTTTGAAAAATTTTGAAATTTTTGTAATAGAATTTAATTTTTCAAATTTTTTTATCTCAATAACGGTAAAAGATAGAGACCTCTGGTTTAAATTTTTGAGTTCCTCAAGTCCATTTTAGTCGAAGGAAATTAGGGCCTTAATAACCAAACTTATACAAAAGCATGTATCCTAAAACAGAACCCTTAAAAATGGCAAAAAATCGAAAAATCGTAAGGGGGACCCCTTCGATAAGAAATCTCGAATTTTTCCAAAAAAAAATATTTCGGATTTTTCTCAAAAATGATACACATTGGGCCGTAGATCATAAAAATAAGGTTCATTTTGGATTTTGGCCAACTGTTTTTGAGTAAATCGGAAAAAAAGTACCTAAAATTGACTATATCGGAAAATAGTACCTAAAATTGACTATAACTCAAAAACTAAGGTCTCTTGATTTTTTTAAATATTTTTTTATTAATCCTCACCCCAAAATTACCTAACGGCCATATTTTGGACTGTATTAGGAAAACTTTTTTTTTTCAAAAAAATTAACAGAGAGTATATGAACATGTATCTCAAAAACTAAAAGAGATAGGGACCTGCGGTTGGAATTTTTGAAGTTTTAAGGTCCGATATATGGTAAAGGCACATTTTAAAACATATTTTAAAACAAAAAAAATTTTTGAAAAATTTTGAAATTTTTGTAATAGAATTTAATTTTTCAAAAAGTTTTATCTCAATAACGGTAAAAGATAGAGACCTCTGGTTTAAATTTTTGAGTTTCTCAAGTCCATTTTAGTCGAAGGAAATTAGGGCCTTAATAACCAAACTTATACAAAAGCATGTATCATTAAACAAAACCCTTAAAAATGGCAAAAAATCGAAAAATCGTAAAGGGGACCCCTTCGATAAGAAATCTCGAATTTTTACAAAAAAAAATATTTCGGATTTTTCTCAAAATTGATACACATTGGGCCGTAGATCACAAAAATAAGGTTCATTTTGGATTTTGGCCAACTGTTTTTGAGTAAATCGGAAAAAAAGTACCTAAAATTGACTATATCAGAAAATAGTACCTAAAATTGAATATAACTCAAAAACTAAGGCCTCTTGATTTTTTTAAATATTTTTTTATTAATCCTCACCCCAAAATTACCTAACGGCCATATTTTGGACTGTATTAGGAAAACTTTTTTTTTTCAAAAAAATTAACAGAGAGTATATGAACATGTATCTCAAAAACTAAAAGAGATAGGGACCTGCGGTTGGAATTTTTGAAGTTTTAAGGTCCGATATATGGTAAAGGCACATTTTAAAACATATTTTAAACAAAAAAAATTTTTGAAAAATTTTGAAATTTTTTAATAGAATTTAATTTTTCAAAAAATTATATCTCAATAACGGTAAAAGATAGGGACCTCTGGTTTAAATTTTTGAGTTCCTCAAGTCCATTTTAGTCGAAGGAAATTGGGGCCTTAATAACCAAACTTATACAAAAGCATGTATCATTAAACAAAACACTTAAAAATGGCAAAAAATTGAAAAATCGTAAGGGGGACCCCTTCGATAAGAAATCTCGAATTTTTACAAAAAAAAATATTTCGGATTTTTCTCAAAATTGATACACATTGGGCCGTAGATCACAAAAATAAGGTTCATTTTGGATTTTGGCCAACTGTTTTTGAGTAAATCGGAAAAAAAGTACCTAAAATTGACTATATCGGAAAATAGTACCTAAAATTGACTATAACTCAAAAACTAAGGCCTCTTGATTTTTTTGAATATTTTTTTATTAATCCTCACCTTAAAATTACCTAAGGGCCATATTTTGGACTGTATTAGGAAAACTTTTTTTTTTCAAAAAATTAACAGAGAGTATATGAACATGTATCTCAAAAACTAAGAGATAGGGACCTGTGGTTGGAATTTTTGAAGTTTTAAGGTCCGATATATGGTAAAGACACATTTTAAAACATATTTTAAACAAAAAAAATTTTTGAAAAATTTTGAAATTTTTGTAATAGAATTTAATTTTTCAAAAAATTATATCTCAATAACGGTAAAAGATAGGGACCTCTGGTTTAAATTTTTGAGTTCCTCAAGTCCATTTTAGTCGAAGGAAATTGGGGCCTTAATAACCAAACTTATACAAAAGCATGTATCATTAAACAAAACCCTTAAAAATGGCAAAAAATCGAAAAATCGTAAGGGGGACCCCTTCGATAAGAAATCCCGAAACAGAAAAATTGCTTATAATAAGAAAACAAATTTTTTTTTAATGATTTTTTTTTTTGTTGTATTGATTTACGGGAGTTACGAAGGGACAACCTAAAACTAATCTTTTGAAATATCTCATTTACTATTGACTATTTTCTCATGTGCAAAAACGCACATGAGAAAAGCTGTTTAAAATAAAAATACAAATATATGTTATTCTATAAATTGGTTGAGAAGCTTGGGAAGGGAGATGGGGGAGGTGCTAAAACTAAAATACTGGAAATATCTCGCTTAGTATTTACTTTACATCAACAATTTATAAAGATAATTTGTTTTGATTGAAGAACGATTATTTTCTGTGTAGTGTAGCTTTTGAATATTTAGGGGGACAGAGGGAGCGCTACTTATAAACTTGAAATATCTCTTAATATTGACTTAACATTAAACATGTGTATAACAGAAGTTGTTACAATATAAATAATATAAATAAATAAATAAACAAATCTTTTTTGTTTAATCTTCTTTTGTGTATAGGTATATCATTTATATGTTTCATATATACATATATATGTACATAAACACATGACCTGACTGACTCATCAACGTCCAGCCCAAATCACTAGGCCTAGAAACATGAAATTCGAGAAGTATATTTCCTCCATGTCGTAAACGATCACTAAGAAGGGAATTTTCGAAATACGACCCCTAAGGGGTTGTAAAGTGATTTCAGGGATTCCTCAATATCTCTTAGTACCAATGAGATATTAACTTAGTTTTTGCTTACAAAGGTTACACATACACATGTTAAGAACTAAATTCAGGATTTTATTCTAATCAACCTTTAAAGGGATAAATTTATTATGCATTCGAAGTGAATTATAGAACCCTACGTATTTCCTATGTATGTTGAGTTATAACATTGTGTTTTGGCATATAGGTGTCTTTTTAAAATCTTTAGAAACTTTTTGACAGTTTTCTTTTAAATTTTTACCTCTACAAGGGTAAATTGGTATTTTTTATTCAATAGATCGTCCCGTGGATACAGAAACATGAAATTTGTGGTGGAAGGAATGTTCTTTCCATGATGTGAGCACCTATTAAGACAGAATTTTTTAAAATTCGTCCCCTAATGTGGTGAAATGTTTCTTTCACGGATTCCTCAATATCTCAGACCTATAATGAGATATCGACTTTGTTTTTGGTTACAAAGGTTACCCATACAAAAACGAAGTTCAGTATTTTGCTCTGATCAACCCATAAAAGGCAAATCTAGAGTCAAGGTTATTTATAAAACCTTTCATGTGGCCTGTTTCATTTCTTTATGGTACATAGACGTCTGTTTAGAATCGGTATATGTATTAAAATCCAAAAACGGCTACACCGATTTTAGTGCTATTTATAACAGCGTATTGCAAATTTGTCTGGAAAGAGTTTAAGCTATATATCATCGCGGTATGACACGAGGTTTCCGATCAATTTAGAAATATTTAGAAAAAAGTCGGAAATATCTTCCATATTATAAAAAACTATAAAATATAAACATATTCAAAATATATATTAACGAATTTTGGATTTAATATTGCTACAATAATGTTCCCGAAGTTATATAGGGTAACTGCAGCGAATTTCGACCACGCAGGTAATTTCGACTATCCCATTATTTCTCTAAATAATTGCTGCCATATAGCGGTAGTCAAACGTAACACTATGTTTATGTGAAAAACTAACCTCAATTTATTTTAATCCCCGTGTGAATGTCGTTAGACGAACAGTGTAGATATTTATATTATTTAGGTGTTAAAATATTTTTTGATTGGTTTTAATTAGCAGTTGTGCATCAAAGGAAAACTGAACAAAATATTTTGCATTGAATACACTGATAAGAACTGATCCGAATACATATATATTAGCTGGTAAAATTTGATTTTCATAATATTTTGTTACAATATCACAGGCTAAATAAAAAGGTTTGATTGCAGGTAATATCGACTGGAGGAATGAAGCTACTACGGACTAGTCGATATTACATGCATGCATGTTTCACTTACCTAATTTGACGACAATTAAAATCACGTCTTACTAAAAGTCTCTATTATTATATTCTTTTACCTAAATAAAATGTAAAAGAGACAAGAAACGTTGATTATCTTAAAATTTTAGGGTAGTCGATATTAACATCACTTTTTTGAAATCAACGTTTTTTTCATATTTTTTTTATGTCGAACTTAAGTTGTAATAACAGCTTGTTTCATCGTGAAAATATTTAGCACCTAAAGATAAGTGAATGAGGTATCGATTGGGACCCTATCACAATTTTCTATATTTTAATTTTTGACGACAATTATAACGTTAAATTCACTATTGAACATTATTGTAACCCCTTAAAGCAATACGAAGAAAACTTACTTCGGTGGCAAGAATATTTACTAACGAAAAAAAGTTCTCTGATCTATACAGGTACGATTTATAAATCATGAATAATCATGGAGTAATTATAATAAATATCATAAAAATTATAATAAATAATTTCGTAAGGTGGAAGATAAAATGCTTCACGTAACCGGCGTTGCCTTTGAAAATGAGTGATTCTCACATGGGAATTTTATGTGGCATTTTCCCGGGTTAGCACAACGGGAAACTTATACGTGTTGTCTATCACTTATAATGTCTGTACTAACAATGTTTACAAAGAAGTTCGTACTTAAATTATTTGTATAAGAAGCACATATTTATACAATGGTAGATTAAAACAAGTAATTTAGTACAGGAAATGAAGCATTTTGGCTCGCAATTTTTTCGTCCAGCATGGAATTACGTAAAATTTTCACAGAAGGTAGGGAATAGCCCAAGGATCATTTTCTACATCATGCCGGTGTACGCTAAAACCTTGGGGGTGGTTGCCACCCCATCTCGGGGGTGGAAATTTTTTACTACATTTTAACTATAGGAATCGATGGGAAAAGTAATTCTAAGAAAAAAATGTTCTTTACGTTTTCTTCGTAAAACTAATATTTTTTGTGTTATTCCCGGTTGAAAGTAACAGTTTTTTGACGAGAAAATCGATGTTTTTAGAAAGTTTTTTGCGAATAACTCGAAAAATATGCATTTTATCAAAAAAACTGTAGAAAGCAAAATTGAAGCTTTTAAAAAAAAAAACAAAATTCTTTTTTTATTATTTTTCTACGACCAATATGAACCGAGATACGGCATGTTAATGGTTAACTTTTTTTCGCCAATTGCATAATTTGAAAGATTCAAAGTCAAATAACAGGAAAAATTTGCATTTTTCGAGGAAAACTCATTGAATCTTTTTTAAAGTATTTGATTAGACCTTTCAAAAAAAAAAAAGTCTCTAGCATAAAAATTAAGCGACTATGATCAAAATAAGGTCGGTACCTACTTTTTTCTACGAAAAAATCAGTGAAAACAACCCCCTGAATTAAAATTGATCCTCACCCTCCTATGGTTCTCTTTATATATGTATTTTCAGTACACCCAAGAAGTTTGACCAATTTAAAATGCCTAATTTTAGAAAAATTGGAGTTTAAAGAAAAAACGATTTTTTGCGATTTCATATTTTTCACCCTTTTCTTCAAAATATCTCCGAAATTACTTTAGATACGAAAAAAATGATAGAGCACTAAATTGTAGCTTTTTTAATGACTTAAATTTCCCTGTGCATATATTTTCTGTACAGTGAATATTTGGCGAGATATAGTCGTTTAAAACCTCTATTTACAAGCGAACACCACCTTATTCGAGCCCTTCAAACTCACCCCATTTAAAAACTAAGGGATCTTAAGGAATTTAATTTACATAGTCTTATAGCTCTTGAAAAGTTCTACAAAACTGTTTTTGAAAAAACTTTCTATCACTAAAAATGATGGAGCTATGTATGCTTAAATGTATGTGAATATGCAGTGTAATTTAAGATTAATAATTTTTTTTTATGTAACTACTTTTTTTTTCTATGTAGATCTATTGAAGTACTTTATAAAAATTGCAATGTTATTAAGGATGGTTTTTAAGGGTTGAAATATTATGATATCATATCCTAAAGCATGAAACAATCATTAGTTTACCAATTCAAACAAAATTTTACCCATATTAAGGTTTTGCAATGTTATTTTATAATTTTTGACAATAAGGCGTAGTTTTCACTTCTTAAAATAAACAGTACCCATGAGCATGATATAAAATTTGAAGTAGAGGGTGAGATGAGCCTAATCCCAAATTTTTATGCAAATCGATGAAAGACGAAATAATTTTTTTAGGATAAATAATTTTTTTTATATCAAGCTCTAACAAGGGTGGGTTTTTAAGGGTTGAAACATAAGAAATTGTATTCCAAAGCATGAAACATTCATTATTCAACTAATCCAAACCAAATTTTACCCATCTTAAGGTTTACAACGTTTTTTTATAATTTTTGACAATTAGGGGTAGTTTTCACCCATAACAAAAAAAACAGTGCCAATGAGCATGATATAAAATTTGAAGTAGAGGGTGAGACGAACCTAATTTCAAATTTTGGTGCAAATCGATGCAAGATGAAATCATTTTTTAAGATAAATACTTTTTTTTACATTAAGCTCCAACAAGGGTTGATTTTTAAGGGTTGAAACATTATAAAATTGTATTCTAAAGCATAAAACGATCCATATTTAGCTAATCCAAACCAAATTTTACCCATATTAAGGTTTAAAATGTTATTTTATAATTTTTTACAATTAGGGGTAGTTTTCACCCTTAAAAACAAAAAGCGTACAACGGCACAATGTAGAAAATGAACTAGAGGGTGAAATGAGCCTAATTCCAAATTTTTATCCAAATCGATGCTGGACGAAAAAATTGCGAGGTTTTGTCATTTTTTGAGCTTCATTTCCTGTACTAATTATATTTGAATGAAAAACGATTCGTAGCAACCAGTCTTGAACCGATTTCGAAATGGGCCCAATCTAAGCGGGCTACGACTACTTTTTTTCGGTAGCGAAGCAGCGGATACACTGCTAGTTACATATAAGTATGAAAAAATTGAGATTTTTAAAAAATTTTACACAAATTTTTCGAAATTTTTCGTTTTATCAAAAAACGTCTCAAATAAAAGTAATTTTAAAATATTCGTGTTCTTTAAATACGTTTTCTCAATAAGTAATCACTAATATCTTTGAAATTATTTTGCAATGGTCCAATATTAATGCAGACACCTTTATTTTGGACGTTTGCCATTGCTGATAGTACTAGTGTGTCAGTTCTAGGTGTGTCATTTTTCTTATGATTGATAGCATCAGTAATAATTTTATGACTGTAGCCATTATCCTGTAAGGTGGAACGGATGTTCTTCAATTCTTCAATATATATGTTCTTCAATATATATTGGCGAGACTTGCAGACCTCTACATGTTAGAGTAAACGAGCATAAGAAGAAAGTTCAACAGGGCGAAATTTACAGTTCCAAACTGGCTGAACATGCTTGGGAAAATGAACACCATTTCCAATGGAAAGATGCTAAACCCTTAATGTATGAGGAAAACAAGTTCAAGAGAAAATTGAAAGAGTCTGCTTTGATCGAAAACTCTGGAGATGCTGTCAGCCAAGCCAGCATAGAATTTCCTCAACTCTGGCTTTCCATTATTCAAAACAATCCTCTTAATCCTCAAGTCACTAATCCAGTAACAAACAACTCATTACCACACAATAATGTGACAAACAACCTTAATCCGGTCGTTAATCCTCAGCAGGTAGTCCCGTCCCTACCCATACCTGATCCCAACCACCCAACCAATAGTAACGCACCTATAACCTGCTCCCACTCTTACAATACTAGATATAAAAACTCGAAGAACACTGAAATGTTTATCACTTCTCGTGATCGCTGAAGACGGAAACAGATTGTTGAGCAGTTTCCGAAACGTCCGAATTTTTTATATTACTCTTGAAGTATTATATCTTTTTGATATTAATACTCATTATATTGTACTATTCTAGCCTAGTACTATCAGCAATGGCAAACGTCCAAAATAAAGGTGTCTGCAAGTAATCACTAAGTAAATTAATATTCTTTTCCTTATTACGACAGATTTGAAAACTTATACTTTACATCGATTTTTTAAATCTAAACTCAAAGTTACGTATTTTACATAATTAAAATGTAACCAGACTAATCTAAAATTTTACAATTGTGATATTTTTCCCGTAGCTTTATATTAGTTAAGCCACTTAATGCTGTCATTGTAGTGTGCATTTACGGCCGCGTTATTTCCAAAAAATAGCGTGTATTTAAAGTGGGCTCCCCCGCACAATAAATTAATTTAGCATCTCGTTTCCATGCGATATAATGGAGTATGTAAATATAATGGAAATTCTACATTCAGTAGCGAATTCTGAAACCACTTCAGCTCATTGTGCGTATCACTTCATACATTTACCATTTAATACCCAGCATTTCACCCAAAAATATAATTATACAGCTTTGCAGGACCGTATTCAAGAGAAACGAGTAAGTATTCAACGATGGGCTTACAGTTTTTTTAAAATATAATTTAGCTCGACTACAGTTATACGAATAGCTATAAATTATACGAATACGAATATATATTTTTTAATATATAAATATTTATTTATTTTTTCAATTTAATTACAGTTTCCTTATAACACTATTTGTAGGTACTATCAACAATTCAATGTGAGCCATTCTTTTCTTATGGACAATTATATGTTGTTTTGTCGAGATTAAAAGAACGGGAAATCATTAGAATTAAAATCAGGTTACTTAAGACTGATGACTGGTTCACTATTTGTGAAGCAGTGGAGTGTAGGAGTATACCAGGTCTACAAGTATGAAATGCGGATTTTTTTTAAATAAAACACATTAAACTCGGTACAACAGTAAAAGTTTATTTATTCAAAGTATGCTACATTAGAAGTTATACATTTTTCCCATCTTTCAGGCAATTTGTGAATACCTCGCCAGTAGAACTCTTCCCCTTTCCCCGCAAACTATTCATCTAGCCATTCTTTCACATTTTCATATGAACAAAAGTGCTGCTCGGCAAGTGCGTGACCCATCGATGCGAACAAGTGGTAATCTGAAGGGGCCAAGTCTGGTGAGTAAGTGGCATGAGGTAGCACTTCCCACTTGAGTGCCTCCAATGTGTTGCAAACTGCTTTTGCCTTATGTGATGGAGCGTTTTCGTGAAGAAAGATTACCTTGTGCTGTCTTCTTTCGTATTCTGGTCGTTTTATGAGCAGCGAATGGTTCAATTCGATCAGTTGTTGTTGGTAGCGTTGAGTATTAACTGTTTCACCAGGTTTTAACAATTCATAATAGACCACACCCTTTCGGTCCCACCAAGTACAGAGCATTGTCTTTTTGCCAAAGCGATTCGGTCTTGCAGTTGATGTGGATGGTGAGCCTGGGTACACCCATGATTTTTTGCGTTCGGGATTTTCAAAATAAATCCATTTTTCATCGCCAGTAATGATACGATGCAAAAAAGACTTTCTTTTGTATCGTGCAAGTAAAATTTCACAAGTGTTTTTGCGTTTTTCCATCTGCCTCTCATTCAATGCATGTGGAACCCATCTGCCGACTTTCTGGATCTTACCCATCTTTCGTAGGCGATTGGAAACAGCTTGTTGACTAACGCCTAACTGCTCTGCTAGTTGTTTTTGTGATTGACTATCGTCTTCCTGTAGCAATGTTTCCAATTTTGTATCTTCATATTTTTTTGGAGGTTTTCCATGTTCTTTGTCTGTAAGATCAAAGTCACCACTTTTGAAACGCCGAAACCATCGTTCACACGTATCTTGCAATGGAGCATATTCACCATAAGCTTCTCGAAGTAGTCGTTATGATTCAGCAGCAGTTTTTTTTTCAAATGAAAACAAAACAGTAGTACTGTCCGCGAATGCTCTTTATTTGGCACAAAATTTGACATTTTTAAAACAGTAAAACAAAACTATATGATCAGTTTTCAAATTATAACCTATACGCATTTGACACTTAATGATAACTTAACAAAACGCCATATGTGTTGAAACTTTGAACTATACACTCTGTTTGCGCGGCAAGTTTGAAAAAAATCCGCATTTCATACTTGTAGACCTGGTAAAGGCTTGATAATGACTATAGTATAAATGGTACTAGATATCAGCTGTGCTAATTTAATTGATCAATAAAATTTAAAAAATACTTTCACAGATATTCTGCAACTTTTACAGATATATTCTCTAAGAATCTAAGAATATAATTACATACAGAAATGTCTAGGGTTTCATAGACATAAATAAACGTTTCAAATCATTTTTAGTTTTAACAATATAAATGTAATGCACTGAGCAAAAATGAATCGATTTACCATCTTAAAAAGTTTACGAATAAAAAATTTGGAATAATCCTTATAATTTGTCCAGTTTTTTACAATATCGCTTTTATATAACTATTCAGATCAAGTCTCCAAAAGTCACATCTTTTTACATCTGGTTTCAGCTAAAATCGACACGTCTCAGATGAACGAAGCCAACCGCACTACTCAAGGTCAAAGTGTCACAGTTATGACCTAGTTATACTACTTTTGTTAGTTATTATTATGGTTGAAATTAACTTTTTGAACAAAGTGTATACACAACTTTAACCAGGAATTGATAAAGTATGGATGCAGGTACTTACCAGTGGGAAGCGGTGGTCTGTCGAGGACGGTGTACCTGAGGAACAGCTTCAGGGAGTCGCGGTCCGTGCCCCATCTCTGCAATATCTCCAGGGGTCGCTCCTCCCCTTTCAAAGGCCATTCTGCAAATTCAAATTATTTTTTTAACCATATGCTCACACTAATACTAATACATTTTAATTAAATATGAATTAATAATTAACATGCCCTGCATAAACCAAGTTTTTTTATTTTGGTTAAAATCAGTTTCCAAGTACTATACCAGGGGTCGGCAACCCACGGATCCGGAGCCGCATGCGGCTCTTTGCTGAAAAAAGTTCGGCTTTTAAATTTTCAATAAAAATCTGACCGACACAGAACATATAATTACAAAAAAAAACCAGTGGCGAAAGGAAACCTCCGCTAGACTTGCCCTCCCATAAAAAAAATATTTAAAAAAAAATGTAAACTAAAAAAAAAAAAAATTTTAAATATTTATATAAATCTTCAAAAATACATCAAATTATGTTCTATACAAATTTTTGTCCAAGGCTTGCTTTACTAGTTACGAATTAATTATCATGACCATGGAAACGTTATAAGTATGAAAAAATTGAGACTTGGAAAAATTTTAAATAATTTTACAAAAAAATTTCAAAATTTTTCGTTTTATCAAAAAACGTCTCAAATAAAAGTTATTAGTTATTGCATTTATAGTAACTTTTGTTCAATAAATTTTTTCGAAATATTTTTCTGTTGCTAAATATTCGCAAAAATATTAAAATCGACACAAGTAAACTCCCATTTCTAGTCAACCGATTGTCATAAAAAACAATAGGGTTCTTCCCATTTAATAGGAGAATTTTTTAGTACCAGAACGAACTCTTTAAGTTAAACCGTTTTTGAGTTATCGTGTATACACACAGACAGACACACACACACACACACACACACACATACGGACGGCACTTCGAAAATAGGTTTTTTGGATTCCCTGGACCATGAAACGTGGTCATCCGTCAAAATCTCGACATCGAAAATTTTCACGATTACAATACTTGCCCCTTATATATTAAGGTCGGGCAAGTAAAAATCTCGTGTGTTAAATAAATTTAAAAAAATTGATGTGAAGTGTGAATTTTCACACATTTCAGGGTTTTGCAGGTATTTAGTAAGTGAATGATGATTATTTTGGATGCGAAAACAAATTTTATATTAAAATATTTTTTTTGTTAATTTTAATTCGAACGCCTAATACCATTATTTAGGTTTCTAAATATGTGCAGTATTTTTTTTTATATAGCAAGGTTCATTAAGAATTTCAAAATTGCGCCTATGGCTTCCATTGGTTGTTATAAGTTCCGCCCCTCTGATTTCGTGTACATTGAAACAGAATTAAATTATAATTTAAACAATTTCCACTGGCTATTAAATTTACGCTTTTAAAAATTAAATGCAACATTTGCCAAAATATAATTAGAATTTTGAAAAAATAATTTAAACAATATAGAAATTTAAAAAAAAAATATATATATATAGTCTCTTCTCCAGGGTTCGATCCCTATCGAATCGGGTTACATGGGTGAAAAGTCAGCGTCAAATACCACTAGACCAGCACACACGTTAGAGTGTTGCTTGTTACAAAGCTATAACTTGTGTACATTATTAGCCAAAAATCACAAAAAATGCGTTTTTTTCCAAAAACCTAATCTGATCAAAAATTCCTGTTGAACTATTCCGGTTCACACCAATGTACATTACTTAGAATTTTTTCAGATTTTTAGTTTAAACCATCTGGGCTACAGGGTGTGGGACAAAAAATTTTTTGCACAATTTTGGCAAAAATCGCTTCAAAATAATTTATTTTGCAAAAATAAAAATTTGATCGTTAATCCACGTACCAAAGGCTTTCATTTGATACCCTACTCAGAATTATAAAAAAATATTTTTTTTTTCGATGAGCACATATTTGTTTATATTTTTAGGGGGATATGTTTTTTAGATGTTTTAGTATTTTTCCTATATGCGGGTCAAAGAGTTGTATAAGCATGCCAAATTTCAACTCTCTAGGTTTAGCCGTTTGGCTACAATTTTTACCGAACAGACAGACAGACAGACGACAAAATGACGGTATAAGGGTTTTTTGGTCATACCTACAAAACCCTAAAAATATAGATGTGTATAGAAAATGCCGCTAACACTGTAATATTCGCGACACTAGCACTAGAAAAAAATGAGACAACTATGGAAGAAACAAATTTAAATACTGGAACTCCTTTCCAGCTAACTATTCTAATGCCAGAAGATTAGTTTTTGGGATTTAGCTTTATTTGGCTTTTAGCTTTTACATACAATTGCGAACAATTTTTCTCTACGATGAACTACATGAAAAACAAACATAGAAGCAGACTGCAACATAGAACGGATGCAAGTCTAAAAGCGGAACTGATTCTGAAATGCAAGAATTACACTCCAAATATGACAAAATTGGCAGAAAAATTCCAAGTCCAAAAATCGCATTAAATATTAAAATTAATAATGATTATATTATTTTTGTAATACTTTGTTGCATATACATAAATAAAATAAATATTTATAAAAAATATCGTTTTATTTAGGGAAATATTAAAGGCACATTAAGATAGATTCTCCGAACGGTAAAATAGGTCTTTCGAACGGTATGTTAATCACAGTGAAAAAAGGTTTTTACACGATAAAATTGGTCTATGAACGGTAAGTTACCCAAGATGCAAAAAGATTTATGCACGATAAAATTGGGTCTTTCGAACAGTAAGCTATGCACGGTTGAAAAGACCTATCAAACTGCAATATAAGCACCGTAAAAATGTTCTTTCACGGTTAAAAAGTTCTTTCGAATAATAACCCAGCAAACATTTTTATCCGGACCAGTACTGGTAAAGCACATACTCGCCGGCATTGAAAGTAATGGGCCAGTGCTGGTATTTCGTACTGGGCCAGTACCCCGGTGTCCCGCGGCCCTTAGCTGGCCCATTGATGTATCAGTTGCTGGCCCAGCAACGGTAAAGTGCATTGAAAGTAATGGGCCAGTGCTGGCATTTCGCACTGGCCCAGTGCTGGCATTTCGCATTGGTCCAGTGCTGGCATTTTGCACTGGGCCAGTACCCCGGTGTCCCCGTGGCCGTTAGCTGCCCCATTGATGTATCAGTTGCTGGCCCAGCAACGGTAAAGTGCAAAATAATCGCATTAGTTGCAAGATTTATTTCTGACAGACTAGTGCTTATATTATACCCACTCTCTAGTGTTTCAAATGTAATATATGTGTACTTACCCAGTATTAAAATAAATTAATGGTTAGGTGCAAAATAAATACTCATTTGGCCATTTTCACCATCGTTGAATAAATTTATTTAACAAGTAAAGTTGACAATATCGCATCGGTTTTAAACTATTAATGAAGAAATTAACATTGCTGTCAATAGAATGATGCGATATTGTTAACTTAAGTTGTTAAATAAATTTATTGAATGATGGTAAAACTGGCCGATTGTAAATTGAATTAACAGTTATAATTTATTGATTTATTTATAAATATTAAATAAATATAATTTCAGGAATAACAGGAATTAGTTTATTTAATTTATTAATTTAATGAAGAATTTTAAGAAAATGGTTTTCTGCCATTTCGGTCAAACCAATTGCATCCTAAAGATAAGGGGTGACTAATAATTTTCGCCAATATTCGTCTTGTATTATCTACCACATCTTTTCCCCCTGACTTGAAGAGTGCCAACCTAAAGAAATCATACTTGTTAAAATAAATTCAATAAACAAATTTTATAAGCATTAATGCTATAAGCTGTTCACTTTTGTAAGAACAAACTAGATCTGGTTATTTTGGTGATTTTTATAGTGTATTACTGACTTTTAGAAACTTGGTTATATTGTAAAAAAAGCTTTACAGTTTTTGATTAAGTTTGTATTATTTTAGGTTAGTATTATATTTACAAAATATTTAT
This sequence comes from Liopterus haemorrhoidalis, assembly GCA_963971575.1. Taxonomy (NCBI): domain Eukaryota; kingdom Metazoa; phylum Arthropoda; class Insecta; order Coleoptera; family Dytiscidae; genus Liopterus; species Liopterus haemorrhoidalis. The sequence continues at coordinate 967,957 of OZ020611.1, forward strand.
CATGTCACTATTCAAAATGAAATATGACAAATTATATTTTTTAAATGACATATTTATAATCTTGTATCAGATTTATTAATAATTGAAAATTTTATTACACGAAAAAAACTATGATTGAACTAAACTAAAAATTAAACAATTTAATATGAAACAGTTTGTGTAAACTACGTCCTTAAATCTAACTAAACACACACAAATCACAATAAAAAACTGTATAATCTTGATAAACTGTCCACCAACACGTCCCAACTTGTACTCACAGAATATCACTTGTACCGACCCTCGAAGGCCACGCCATTAGGGTGTTTTATGACTAAGAACGATCATAAGGACTGGCCCGCTAGAAATAATCTTGGATTAATACAAATAAGGAATGCTTATAAAATGCTGGTAAAGTACTTCGTATAGGCGGAGTCCGAAATACAAATATGAAGTACATTATTAATACTGGCGTTGCACTTACTTTTGGTGCCAGCAATGTACCAGCGTAAAAGCAGTTTGCCGGCATTCGGCCGTTAGTTCAATGTTTGCTGGGAAGTTACGCATGGCGAAAAATAGTGCAAATATTTTTAAGGGTTATTTATTTTGTTCCATTAATAGGAATCTTTTAACGTTACGAGAACCTTGTTAAAGGAACTGAAAATTTATATCCTTTTATTTATTGTACTTCGAGAAAACAATAACCATTTTTTTGAAAGTTCCATTTGTATATGTGTATCAGTTATAAATACTGAAATAATGAATAAATAAATCGAATAAAACTGCGGTTTCCTAAATCTTATTTTTTGTACGTTTTTTGCTAAAATGGCTCTTCGTTTCCAAAAGGTTCCCGACCCCTGTACTATACAGATTATGCACTCCAGTTTCACTCTTTTGCAAATAAAGTTCACCCTGTTGCCAATATATATATATATATATAGTAGTATATTTTTTGAGATTTTTTTGTAATCCATTTGTTGTCAGCTACAGTACAAAACATTATTTTTTTAAATTAGATTATATAGAAATATGCAGAAAATATTATTAATATTTGGACGAGAGTAGAAAATTTTCCCTACTATTATAAACAGCTGTACCACACGAGTTAGCGATTCAAGCCGGCCGCTTTCATAAAGATCCTAGAAACAAAACTAACATTCTTCCCAACATTTAAAAAAACCTGAAATCGTGAGAGCAACATATTTGTAGCGAAATGTAGCATGTGTGTAGGAATATTGTATCTGGCACGGCGCTTCCCGACGCTGTTAGACGCTCGGCATCGCATGTCTCTGCCGCCGCCTCACCGCCTCCCCCGCCCCCAGGCCCTGGCTAGGGGCAGTCGGGGGAGGGGGAGGCCGAGACAAACACAGGAATAGTTTTTGTCAATATTTCACCCTAAATGACATTTTGTAACTCCGGAATGTTACATTTCCGAATGTTTCAATGCTAATATTTTTAGAATTGCTTTTAATGTCGACTCTTCCGCAATTTTCAAATGTTTTACTCTGTTCACAAAACAAGATATATTTATCACATCATCAAATGAAGGGGTTAAGCCAAAGTACTGCAAGTTAAATTTTCAATATAACTGGCAATATGTGGTAGCACTAACTAGACAAATCTATTGAATAAATTAATAAATAAATAAATAAGACTTATTTTTAACCCATTAATGGCCAAAGGTTCAATTGTTTTATTTTTATTGCATAATTATTTTACAAGCATTACTAGGATACAATAGCTTCGTGAATATTTTATTTCGCAGTATATTTAAAGAGTATATTTTTTTAAATATTTTGAAATTGGTCAATTTATGAAGATTTTACTGATTTATAAAAGCAGGCATTTTCTATACACTTGTTAGTAATATAAAAAATTGATGTGAAGTGTGAATATTCACACATTTTAGGGTTTCGCAGGTATATAATAAGTGAAGGCGGTATGCTGAGTGTGTAGGACAAATTTTACTTTGTAGTAATCACGGCAAAATGAACGATATTTTTAAAATAATGTATCGTCTGTTAATCATATAATAAGATAATTATTAAATTTACGCTCTTAAAAATTAAATACAACATTTGTCTTTTGAATTTTGACAAAATAATTTTAACATAATAAAAATGCAAAAAAAACATAAAAAATAAAATTCACTCAGTACTCGAACTCGAAACCCTTCGTTTACCAGCGAGTTTTAGCTTACGACACCAGTGCTTTAACCAACAACGCCATCGTACGCCTTGCATTTGAGTGTCTTACATTGGTATAACTTTTGTACTTTGTGAACCAAAAACCACAAAAAATGCGTTATTTTCCGAAAACATAATCTGATCAAAAATTCCTGTTGTACTATTTCGGTTCACACCAATATACATTACTTAGAATTTTTTTAGATTTTTAGTTTAAACCATCTGGGCTAGAGGGTGTGGGACAAAATTTTTTTTGCACATTTTTGGCAAAAATCGCGTTAAAATAATTTATTTTGCAAAAATAAAAATTTGATCGTTAATCCACGTACTAAGGGCTTTCATTTGATACCCTACTCATAATTTAAAAAAAATATTTTTGTTTCCGATGAGCACATATTTGTTTATATTTTTAGGGGGGTATGTTTTTTAGATGTTTTAGTATTTTTCCTATGTGCGGGTCAAAGAGTTGTATAAGCGTGCCAAATTTCAACTCTCTAGGTTTAGCCGTTTGGCTACAATTTTTACCGAACAGACAGACAGACAGACAGACAGACAGACAGACAGACAGACGACAAAATGACGGTATAAGGGTTTTTTGGTCATACCTACAAAACCCTAAAAATATAAATTTTATCTATCATGTTGCTGTGTACATCATTCAAATTTATGGGGTGCGTATACGCACCTTTGGCCAAATCAGTGAAATGTACAGGCGTGATTCATCATCGACAAGTCTCATCTTGTCTTATCCATCTAACCTATTGTTCATTTCTACTGTGTGTTCTTTCATAGTTCAATATATGTATTTACAGAATAAGTATAGTGAAAATAAAAATTAGTTGTCCAGTTGTCAAATGATAGTAAAATTTCTTAATTGGTCACGACTAGCTGTTGTCCTTATGAAGTATCAGAGTAATGCAGATACTGATAGAGAAGCAACAAATTCAAACTATGGGCGTCCTTCAAAAAACAGTTTATCAGATGTCATCAGATTTGATAATATTGGTCATCTGATAAGAGGCATGAAACGAATGTAAAAAAAAAAATGCAGTTTGTGTAAGAGCGATGCCAACTCCATTTATTTATGTGTAAAATGTAAAGTACATCTGTGCTCAGAGTGTTTTGAAATGTTTCATTCCAAATAAGTTAATATTTCATTCATAAATAAAATAATTTGCTCATTACATGTTTACTTATATTTGATATTGTTATTAGCCAAGGGTGCCATATATATTTTTTCAAAATGCAATAATTGTCTAAGTTGATGTATTTTAATTAATTTGCATTACAAGTTTTGTGAAAAATATTTTTTCTTAATAGCTTGGCTATTACACAAATCTAACTGTGTAAAGGATAATATAAATATATTATTTGTTTAATCACACGTTATCTCTTCTACCTATAAAGCCTTTATAACGTAAGATTAAACAAAAAATTGTCAAAGTATACCGAGAAAAAAATTCACGTATGTGTTTGAATTAATTTGGAAGGTAAAAACTCACATTACCTTTGACACTATAGAGCTATTGGGCAAATTTAAATTTTACTTTAAACAGTTCTTCTGGAATATATATCTTTTATAACTGACGCCCTTGAATCTGGAGAATACTGCCTTAGTACCTTTCTAGATCTAAGTAAAGCATTTGACTGCATCTCGCATGATATTTTAATTAATAAACTTATATTCTATGGATTTGATGACAACAGCCGTTCTCTAAGCAAATCATACTTATCAGACCGGAAGCATTTTATACTTTTTGGTGATGTCAAATCTGAAGCTCTTCCTATACACTTTGGTGTCCCGCAAGGATCTATTCTTGGCCCTTTGCTATTTCTGCTGTACGTAAATGACTTTCCTCTCTTTATAAATTCAAAATCTCTTCTTTACGCAGATGATACTACCTTACTCTACAAAAATTCTAACTTAAATTCCCTTCGCTTAGAGAGTAAATCCGTGGTAGAACACGCTGCATCTTGGTTTGATAAGAATAAATTAACTTTAAATACTGGCAAAACCGAATCAATGATGATTTCCACTAAGAAACACGATTTTTCAAACCCCCCGTACGTCAAGTTTCTTGGTATCCACATCGACCCACAACTTCGCTGGGGTAAGCACTGTGAAATCTTAAGCCGAAAACTAAGGTCTACAGTATTTTTAATTCGTAATTTGAAAGCAGAAGTTTGCCAAAAAGTCGTGCTAATGACCTACTTTTTGTTATTTCAATCACACCTGAACTACGGCATTCTTTTCTGGGGACACTCACCAGCAGCCCATAGAATTTTCGTTCTTCAACGCAAAGTTGTTAGGGTAATAGCTGGTGCTCCTTTCAGAGCTGACTATCGTGAGATCTTCATGAAATTAAAAATAATGACTTTACCTGCCTTATTTATCTACCAATGCCTAATGTACATGTACAGGAATTTATGTAAATTCCCCTCTTCCAACCACGGGCATGACACACGGCAAAAAAATAATATACGTAGTAATTTCCTTCGTCTTCAAAAATCAAGAAATATCGTAAACTACTACGCCATTAAATTTTTCAATATAATACCTGAGGAAATAAGATCACTACCAATCAAGACATTTTCAAACAAACTTAAAGAATATTTATTGACAAATCCCATTTATGAAATTGATGACTTTAATAATGTTCATTTTTAATTTATATTATTTCATTATGTAACTTAGACTGACTGTAAACATATTTTATGTAATGTGGGCAATAAATGTATTATTATTATTATTATTTTTATTAACGCAACTAAAAAATGCAATTGTATTATAATTTAACCAACCTCATAACTCTTATATATCTAGAGATAGCAAGAGGGGACAAATTAAAATGAACACCTTGTATATATACAAAATCCGGAAATTCACCATCAACATTAATTTTCATTACTGATAATTACTGAAAATATATTTAACAAACTGCATTTATGCAGTTTTTTAAATTCTTCTCCAGTTAATAAGCAGAATAAAATACATAGCGTAAAATCTAGAATTGCTGAGTAGCAGAAAGGTTTAAATTGAATGCCCCAGGGCCCAGTGAGTTACAGCACTGGGTAACCCCACATAAAATATTTAATAAAAATATATCAGGAAATCCCGCAAACCCTTTGTATCCCTGAGTTTTTAATATAATTCAAAATTGTTATAAATTTGTGTGAGGACAGAGAGAAATACGGCAGACGGCAGACGGTATACGGCGGATAGGCTGGTGATCCCCGTGTCTCCCACCGCCGATAAATCCTTTATCCATCCGTGGAGTTTGAAGGATATAAATCAGGCTCGTCTCCAATTCAAATCCCTCTGATTGTCAGAGCGGAGCACGGTACCGGCTCAACCCCCCCCCCCCCCCCCTCCGCTCTGCAGATACCTCCTAGAAATATGTATCGAGGAATATTGCCCAAATAAAATATTGCTCACATCATGTGTATGTATTACCGTTAAAACCCGGGATCAGTTGAATCTAGAATTTTCTGGATAGAATTAGCTTTCGCTGATGTCTTTAAGGAAGCACAATCGTATAGTTTCTTATACAAGACTAACAATCTGAATTAAAATTATTAACAGTCTATAGGCTGCCCGCTTTTCGAGCCTAACCATTGGGATCTCGTGAACCCTAAGAGATACAAAGTTGGTTAAATTAGCGTAAAGTTGCCGCATTAGTTGGTCATTTTAATGATGTATTTGGTGTTTCCGGAAAAGTGCACAGGTCATTAGATATGTGCAAAAACCTAATGTTGGTCGATTTACTTTTTAGCTTGTAACTCTTTTGTTTCGATTTATACAATTTTCTAATTTGCATGTCCTAGAGGCACTTTTTTACGAAGAATTCACAGCCGTCCTCAAAATTTTTATACCTCATATTATTTTTGAGAAAATCATTTTTTCTCTTTTACTTAAATTTTCAGTAGAGTAGAGTGGGTAGGGGTGGCACGACCATTTTTCTTTTGTCTCGTAGGAGTTTTTTTTTTTTGTTGGCGTGCGACTGGTTTTAAAAAGGGATTATAAGGGGAAGGTATAGAGCTAGTACACCGATGCTACTGGGGTAAAGCCATCACGACGGCACCGCCGATGGACTAGCTAGGATGTTACTAGGTTAAGCAGAGAGTATGTATATATATACATACTCTCTGCGGTAAAGGTACGGTAAAGGTTGTTCATATCGCTAAAGACAACCGAAACGATCATAAATTTATGGCGTACTTGGAAGTCGATGGTGAATCTTACTTCAGGCTGACCGAAGAAGGAAGAGTGAATATCGGCTGGGATAGATGCAGAGTATATGGCGCAATAAATATCGAAAGATGTTTTAAATGTAACAAGTATGGACACAAAGCCCAGGTTTGCAGAAGCGATAAATCATGCCCGAAGTGTACTGGCAATCATGAATTGTCCAACTGTCGTTGTGAAGATGCAGAAATAAAGTGCAGTAACTGCGTATATGTAGTTAACAAATTAAAGATGAGACTTGATGTCAACCACCCCGTCTGGAGCTCCGAGTGTTCAGTTTATAAAAAGAAGTTGGAAACAGAAATGAAAAAAATTGATTTTTAATTGGATTGAATTTGGAAACCCGGACACATCACTCATTGGACCCATTAATATGTGAAGATAAGTTTCATCCGGCCCTACATTTCAAAATTAAGTATAGTATTTCACAAGAAAAACTAACACGTAACAATTACAAATACAACTTCAAAATTGCTGACTTTGAAAAATTATATAGGGCACTTATTACAACTGACTGGAATGCGGAACTAACAAACCACCATACCGAAAATGCTGATGCAGGAGTTGACAACATTTATTGCATAATTTATACAATACTTGATGATTGCGTGCCAAAAACCAGGTCGCTGTCAACATCAAAATAAGACACATAGATTACCTAAAAGAATGTGAGTCCAAAATCTCCACAAACCCAAACCAGTTTTCGTCGTACTATCAACACACTAAAACCAAGATCCTCATAGGGGAAGACCTTATTCCTAATATATAATCAAAGCCTGTGCACATGCCCTAGTGAAACCATTGCATTATTTATTCAATATATGTATATTACTGTATAATAACGTGTAATTATTATCATTGAGTCTGTTAATTTGTTCATTATTCTGTCCAGACATTGCGACAAGCTTCAGCTTAGTGATGCTGGACAGAATGATAAAAATAGTATATATAAATAAAATTGTCAATAAGTATAAAAATTAGGTCTAAGAAATTATAATAGGTTTTGGAAATAAATTTTCTTATTTACATTTATAACATAGGTCAATGTAAAAAATGTAAATAAAGTTATTATTATTTATTATTTATTATTTATATATATATATAATATTTGTAATAATTTCAACCGAGTGTTACAGCGCTTGCTGCCGGTTCTAAAATTCTTCCATATTTTTCTGAGCAGTATTACCTCAAGGAATACTGCTACCACTTCATCATAGATGGTCGTTGTGGTATATTTGCAGAAGGTAAACTTAACCCTAGTGTAGCGAAAGTAATCCGATTACACGTTAATTGGTACGTATACCACGAATACAGATATAATTGTTGTTTCGTTTAAATTGTAATTGAAAAGAATAATATATGTCATTGGTAATAGTTAATAATTGTTCTGAGCACCGTTTACTATCAATTTTCTATTGTTAAGTACATTGGTGTTTCTGTTACGAGAACTCTGTTCCTTTCCCTTGGGGATTTAGTTTCTTCCAGAATTTAGGGCAATAGAAGCGAGGTGACTGGCGTCGTATAACTGGCCTAGACTGGGCTGGCGGCCTTCTACCTTGCCCTGGACAGCTGATAGCCGCTGGAGTCACTTCACAGTGGCTACGGAATTCATATCTCTCCCCATTTAGGTTTTTTTTAGCGACCGACCAGAGTTTGTTCCGGAAATTTTCAATACCACCATTCGGTTATTTGTGTAAACTTTGATCATCATTATTTTTCCCAACTTGTTTTACTTCGAGTTTTCGAAAAAATTATTTATTTTGATGCACCCTTTACACTACAAATTTTAGTTTATCTGGAACGGCAAATTCCAGGTGATTGGTAATTCCAAATCACAATTTTAATAAGCGATTGTAATTTGTAATATTTAAAAACTAATCATCATGGTCCTGGTGGATGAAAACCACCGACACTATCCCTTTATAGCCTGCCTCCATGCTTCCAAACCACACTGATAAATAATTGATTATTAAATACATGACTAAAAAACGGTAATTAGCTTCGTATTAAACAAATTGATTATTCATATGTTTAAATAATGTTTCTATTATTAAAAATGTTTGTAGCAGAATTAGTAACTATGGCAGAGTACAGTGGCGTATCTACAGTTGACACAGAAGAGAACTCTGGTTTGCTCCCCCCCCATTCAAAATTATATTAATGACAAAAATCGTGTTTCTTTGTATTGATACACTTGTATAATCTTGTTCATTAAAATAAAACTCGCAGCGGGCCATGGAAGATTAACATATGTCGGTTTCTTACGGCAACACATGATCTATTTTGTTTATGATTGTTTTACATAACCTCAACCATTTGGCTAGATCTTGTTTATTGTTACACCAGTTTTGCTTGCCGTAAAGATAAATTACCGCCGGATAAATTTCTTAGTTTACATTCAACAAACTGTATTTTAAACGGCTGCAACTGCAGTGACAAAATTTGCATTAATAATTCTATTCAATATTTAGGAATTATATTTGATAGTACCATGACTTGGAAATTGCAAGTGGACTGTTTAAATAATAAATTGAGAATTTGTTTGAAAATCTTAAATATTGTTTAAAACTAAATGCGCTTAAAATTATCTACTTCGGTCTAACTCAATCGTTATTGAAGTATGGTATTTTAGCTTGGGGCGGTGCTGCCAAATCGGTTACTGTAAAACTTAAATCTACTCAAAAACTTATCCTCAAAATTATATTTAATAAACCATTCAGATTTTCCACAGAACAACTATTTAATGAAGCGAAAGTATTTAATGTATCCAAATTATATTTTCTTTCCTTAGGTCACTACTTGTACAAAACAAAAATAGATCTTATTAATCAACTAATATTTCCTATCCATAATTATAACACCAGAAGTAAAGAAAATAGTTTAAGTAACTTACCTATGGTAAAAAAACGTGTTGCTACTAAAAATTTTGAAGTAATATTACCCAAATTTTATAATAAATTTTCTGTCAATTTAAAATCTTACCTCCTACACCCAATTAAAAATAAATCTATTAAGTATTTCAAAATATGGTTAATGGAGATACCATGTACCGACCATTTAGTTATATTTAACTAAGCTTTCAGAAACCGACCATAAGAGATGTAATGTAGACAAAAAAAAAGTAGATCTTACCATAACTAGATCTAAAAAAAGACCGGAAAGTATATATAACGGGTGTTTTTTTTAGAGGTATAGAACTTTAAATTGCAATAAAACAACGATGGATTATTCGATTGACATGAATTTTTTTTTATTCGAAAGATAATCTTGTGGCATTACATTAAATCATACCAACAAGACGGCGCAACATGTCACACAGCTCGTGCCACAATCGATTTATTGAAAGACACGTTTGGTGACCGCCTAATTTCACGTTTTGGACCTGTGAATTGGCCTCCAAGATCTTGTGATTTAACACCGCTGGACTACTTTCTGTGGGGCTATGTAAAGTCATTGGTCTATGCGGATAAGCCACAAACGCTTGACCATTTGGAAGACAACATTCGCCGTGTTATTGCCGATATACGGCCACAAATGTTGGAAAAAGTCATCGAAAATTGGACGTCCAGATTGGACTACATCCGAGCCAGCCGTGGCGGTCATATGCCAGAAATCATATTTAAAATGTAATGCCACAAGATTATCTTTCGAATAAAAAAAAATTCATGTCAATCGAATAATCCATCGTTGTTTTATTGCAATTTAAAGTTCTATACCTCTAAAAAAAACACCCATTACTAGCGTCGGCGAATCAACGCAGTTACATCACACTACGTAACAAACGATTGTATTGTCTGGAACAATGCAGTCGTTTGTTTCGTTGTGTGACGTAACTGCGTTGATTCGCCGACGCTAGTATACCTATCATCCACCGATATCGTGTATTGGGCAATTTTTTGTTTTTAAACGTAATATTTTTTGTATTATAAAGTTTGTGGATACATAACATCGGAGTTTTAAAGTAATGTATCAATTATTTTAGAATAATAAATTAGAGCATTTCACGTAGAACCATAATGTACTTAACACATTAAAAATTATTAATAACGGAGTTATCACAGCGTAAACAGAAGCCGTAAATGCAAATGTTGAGAGTTGTAGAAACTGTCAACAGATGGTACTGCTGCTTACTTGTTTCTTCTCCATTGCCTAACGGTAGTTAAAATTACTATACCGTTTTATATATTTAACTTTAACGTTGTGAGCGTTATGTTCTACTTTCTTGGAAAGTAGTGAAATGCCGTAGCGAAGCACGTGTACACTCACTAGAGTTATATATCATCGGCTTACTTGTAAAACTTTCTAAGTCCGATTTTCAACTGTATTGATTTTGTTTGTTTTATTATTTCCGTAAAATAATACAAAAATGATAAAATAATCATAAAATGTTTGGCCCATTGTAACTGAAATTGTATTACAGATATTTCATAAAAATTTCATAAAACAGAGTTCTAAAATAATGATTGTATCAAATTTTTTGCCTCTCCTGAAAAGTTATACTTCTCGGATTTAGAAGTATTTACAGGTAAGCCAACGATATATCAGGTGATTGCAAAAATTCGTGCCCGATTTGAAATAAAATTAAATAAAACACATTTTCATGGAAATACATTTTTATTAATCAATAATGTACTCCCCATAATTTTCTATAACTGTCTCCCAACGTTTTACAAGTTTTTGAATTCCTTCTTTGTAGAAACTGGCTGGTTTATCTTCATGAAAGTAGTAAGGTAGTTTTTGACTTCTTTCACAGAAACAATTTTTTGCCATTCAAATTATTTTGAAGAGAACGAAACAGATGAAAATCTGAAAGGGCAAGGTCAAGGGAATACGGCGAGTGCTGGAGGATTTCCCATTTTAACTCCCTAAATTGCAGTGTCTGTTGAGCGACATGTGGTCTAGCGTTGTCGTGTTTAAAGATGATTTTCGATTAACCAAACTTGGACGTTTTGCTTGGATTTTCACATTGAGTTGGGTGAGTTGCTCACAGTACTTCTCCGCAGTTATAGTTTTGCCACATAGAAGAAGCTCGAAATCAAGTATTCCTCTGCAATCCCACCAGACACATAACAACACTTTCATTGGATGCAATTCAGCTTTTGCCAAAGATTCTGCTCGTTCACTCCTATGTTTCCAGCTTCTTTTTCTTTTGATGTTGTGAAACGTAATCCATTTTTCATCTCCAGTTATTACTCGATCCAAGAAAGGTTCATTTAGTTGACGGGCAAGGAGAGAAACGGCAGTGGAAATACGTTTCAGTATGTTCCGTTCTGTCAAAATGTGCGGAACCCATACATCGAGTTTCGAACTATAGCCAAGTTTTTTTAAATGGCGAAATGCTGTCGATTTGTCAACATTTAACTTCTCAGCAATCTCTTCAGTCGAAATCCGTGGATTACTATTCACCAAATCACGGATACAGTCATTATTACACGGGCACGAACTTTTGCAATCACCTGATATATTTGTACGCCCATGTGACTGCTACAATTTATGAACATAAATCTTCAGTCGATCACGATGACACTTCTTACTAAATAGTGTCCGGGGCGAACTTATCCCCCTCCGACCCTCCTGGTACGCCACTGAGTGATAGTAATTAGGGCAATGCACATATCAATATACACACACAGACGGACAGACGGACACCAATACACAGATGTGCGTTTGTACGCGCTAGCACTAAGCTCTCTGTTAATGTAATTAGCCCGCTACAAACGTGTGTTTAATCATCATTAAATATAATTAAAATATATTATTTTTATGACTGGCTGCACTGTGCACTCTGCACAATACTCTGCGTCATGTTATATTTAAATGCAATTATATTGCCGTATTTTATGGTGCGTAATTTCACAGAACTCTTTATATTATCCATTAAATTCCAATATGTTATATTTCCAATTCTTTTTAGGGTTTTGTAGATATAACCAAAAAACCCTTATACCGTCATTTTGTCGTCTGTCTGTCTGTCTGTCTGTCTGTCTGTCTGTCTGTCTGTCTGTCTGTTCGGTAAAAATTGTAGCCAAACGGCTAAACCTAGAGAGTTGAAATTTGGCATGATTATACAACTCTTTGACCCGCACATAGGAAAAATACTAAAACATCTAAAAATCATAACCCCCTAAAAATATAAACAAATATGTGCTCATCGAAAAAAATTATTTTTTTTAAATTCTGATTAGGGTATCGATGAAAGCCCTTAGCACGTGGATTAACGATCAAAAATTTATTTCTGCAAAATAAATTATTTTGAAGCGATTTTTGCCAAAATTGTGCAAAAAAAAATTTGTCCCACACCCTGTAGCCCAGATGGTTTAAACTAAAAATCTGAAAAAATTCTAAGTAATGTACATTGGTGTGAACCGGAATAGTACAACAGGAATTTTTGATCAGATTATGTTTTCGGAAAATAACGCATTTTTTGTGTTTTTAACTAAAATACGTTAAATATTTAATTCGCTATGTAACACACCAGATCAGTAGCTCTAGTAGCGTAGTTGGTTTTGTCGTGCGCTTAATAATGTAACTTAATTTGTAAACTAGAGTTCGAATCCTGTTTTTTCTTTTTTTTTGCATTTTTATTTTGTTTAAATTATTTTGTCAAAATTCTAGTTATATTTTGATAAATGTTGCATTTAAAAGCGTAAATTTAATAACCAGTGGGAAGTGTTGAAATTATAATTTAATTTTATATTTGACGAAATCAGAGGGCGGGGCTTATGATTTAAGCAACCAATGGAAGCCATAGGCGTAATTTTCAAAATCTTAATGAACCTTGCTATATAAAAAAAATACTGCACATATTTAGAATCTTAAATAATGGTATTAGGCATTCGAATTAAAATTCATAAAAAAATATTTTGACATAAAATTTGTTTTGGCATCCCAAATAATCATCATTTAGTTACTAAATACCTGCAAAACCCAGAAATGTGTGAAAATTCACACTTCAAATCAATTTTTTATTAAAAAACCACCTCCAAATAGGCCCTTAGTTTCACCTTTATAACAAAGGATAAAGTCTTCTCGTTATGAGTGACGTTATAAGGGTTTTTTGGTGGTCATACCCACAAAACTTTAAAAACCAAAGAAGAAAAAAAGTGTTGATGTTTGTTTGTGGGCGAGAGTTGGTGGTGTGTTGAGGGAGACAGAGGTAATTGTATTTATCGTGGCGGTGGCCTGGAGGGCCGTACATCAGTGTTGCGGCCGAGATACGAGAGCCGAGAGCCGAGAGCTCCCTCAGATATTCATTGATAAAAAGCTCCGTTTCAATTGAGAGTCCTCCACGGCTCATAAATAAAATTATTGGATCCCTCTTATCAAATATTAACCACCTCCGCGTGTTCTCTCACTTCTTCTTCTTCCTCATCACGCACTCTTCCTCCTCTCTCCTCCCGTCTCCCATATCCACATCCAGTACGCACTATACTTTATTGCTTCTACGTACTCTTTAGCCTTGTATCATTACACGAGTCTATAAAAAATCGATGTTACTGGTTGTCTATAAAAGACACGTTAAGAAACATGCAACGTTCAACTTCAAATCCAAAATTAGAGTTAGCTTAAATATTACAAGGATGTGCCGAATATAGGTCACCGTTGTAGGGTAGTAGAATCGCTCAAAGTAAGGAGTCACATTAGATTTTACAATAAAAACCTGTTCATCCCTTGGGTACAAATTGTTTTAATAAAAATAATAATATTTATTGTATTAAATATTGTACAAATTGTATAAATTGTCCTGCCTAATTGCCACAGCATCAAAGACCATTAAATAAAAAAAAAAATGTTGTACATTTTTACAAAGGTCCATAATGTATTTATACAAATCACAAATGGAATAATATGGGTTACAATCATAAACAAATATAATTTCATGAATTAGAAAGAAAAATATTTCAAATCGTTAGAACATAGTGTGAGATCTAGATGAAAAGCAGGACAAGCCTGATCACAGAACCTCGTTTTAGTCACCAAAATCATTTCGTAGGTATTCCTCAGTAGAGTACAAAACCCTGATATTTTTATATTTTATATTTTATATTTTATATTTTATATTTTATATTTTATATTTTATATTTTATATTTTATATTTTATATTTTATATTTTATATTTTATATTTTATATTTTATATTTTATATTTTATATTTTATATTTTATATTTTATATTTTATATTTTATATTTTATATTTTATATTTTATATTTTATATTTTATATTTTATATTTTATATTTTATATTTTATATTTTATATTTTATATTTTATATTTTATATTTTATATTTTATATTTTATATTTTATATTTTATATTTTATATTTTATATTTTATATTTTATATTTTATATTTTATATTTTATATTTTATATTTTATATTTTATATTTTATATTTTATATTTTATATTTTATATTTTATATTTTATATTTTATATTTTATATTTTATATTTTATATTTTATATTTTATATTTTATATTTTATATTTTATATTTTATATTTTATATTTTATATTTTATATTTTATATTTTATATTTTATATTTTATATTTTATATTTTATATTTTATATTTTATATTTTATATTTTATATTTTATATTTTATATTTTATATTTTATATTTTATATTTTATATTTTATATTTTATATTTTATATTTTATATTTTATATTTTATATTTTATATTTTATATTTTATATTTTATATTTTATATTTTATATTTTATATTTTATATTTTATATTTTATATTTTATATTTTATATTTTATATTTTATATTTTATATTTTATATTTTATATTTTATATTTTATATTTTATATTTTATATTTTATATTTTATATTTTATATTTTATATTTTATATTTTATATTTTATATTTTATATTTATATTTTATATTTTTACATTTAGATATTTTTTTGTTTCTTTTTCGAATCTTACGAAGTTTAGGTTCTTAGTGGCGGATGGCAGAATATTGCCATAGCACAATTAACAGAAATTAAAATTTTTATTGATTTCATTATAGAAAAAATTGATGTGAAGTGTGAATTTTCACACATTTCAGGGTTTCGTGAATGATGATTATTTGGAAAAATGTATAAGAACGTTATGTAGAAACATAAATTCGTGGAGATCCATCGAAATCTCGAAATGCCAAAATCGGTATGATCACAATACCTCCCTTATATATGTTGGCGGTAGGTAAAAATTATGAATTATTATTGAAACGTTTTGACTATTTTTAGCATAATGTCTGTCTGTCTGTCTGTCTGTCTGTCTGTCTGTCTGTCTGTCTGTCTGTCCGTCCGTCCGTCCGTCCGTCCGTCCCTCTGTCCATCTGTCTGTCTGTCTGGCGGTCTGTGTACAAATGCAGAGCAAATTCAGCCAAAAGGATTTTTATGGTTCCCCTATTTGTAACATAGACACTCTTGACGCTTTTCTTCTACGTACTCTTTCTTGTACTTTTCCTTGTATTTTCACACAACTCTATAAAAATCAATGCTACTTGTTGTCTATAAAAGATACATTAAGAAACATGCAACATTGAAATTGAAACCCAAAATTAGAGTTAGCTTAAATATTCGAACATGCCGAATATAGGTCACCAGTATATTTGATCTTCGTTGACTTTGAAAAGGTATTAATTCACCTCGCAGCCCTTATTTTGCCCATGCCTAGTACAGAGTGTAACCCAATATCTAGTTAGTGTTATGATATCTACAAAATTCAACAGCATTGTTATTATTAGCCAGTGGCAATATTGGATGAAATCGAAAATTAATTTGATGTTAACGTTTACGAGTAGTCTTGTTAAAATGCAGACATGTGTAATAAGAAGTTTAAAAGTGCACACTCGAGAAAAATCATATTTCTCCAACTAAATAATAGTCTGTCGAATTTCCAAATGCACTTTTGTAATAAAATTTTATAGTTTTTCAAAGTAGTTGGACGTGTATATCCTATGCATTGATGTACGGTTGGATGAACGACTCGCTAGGAGGATGCGGTGTCTCTAGTGGTCTCTAGTCTCGACTCCGCTACAGGTGTAATCACATCGCTCTGAGCTCTGAGGTAACCTTTCATCCATCTCATTACATCACTTCCTTCAATAAACATCATTAACAACCCTGCATTCACGATTTTATCAAAAGTTTTGGTTTTCGGATTCTATTTTGACATGTTTCAAAGCTTAAACTATTGACAGAATCAAATAGTTTTATATAGTCAAAGAAAATTCTAGAATAGTATTTTAGAAAAACTTTTATGGAAGTACTATTTACTAGCAAAATCAAAATATTTTATTGAAAATACAAAAAAATAAATAACTAATAAAAACTTATAATAAATGTTCAAAAGTTTCTCCGTTTACTTGCATACAAAATGTGAAGCGATCATAAAAATGATTCAAAACATTCAGCAAAATAAAAATAAAATAGATGAAGTTCTTTTGCAGTAGTTATGTTTAGTAATCTTTTTCAAATTGTTAAACATTTAAATCATAAATTGTCTGTGCAAAAATTATAACTAATTTAATATATTGTATGTATATATTGTTTAGATTATCATCATAAGTAATTATATAAATGTGTTAGCTGTAATATATAAATTACTATACTTGTAAAAGTAAGGCATTATCGGCTTTGCCGCCTGCTTTACTAAATAAATAATAATAATAATAATTGCTCTTGAGGTATATTGTTGGATGCTTGAACAATTTTGTCTTGCAGTTCAGCAACATCCCTAATTTCTTCATTATATACTTTGGCCTTTAAATATCCCCAATAAAAAAAAATCATTGGGTGCCAAATCCGGAGATCTCGCTGGCCAATTCATCGACCCTCCTCTTCCAATCCAGCTATTTAGGAAAGTTCTACGTAAATATTCTTTAACTATTCTAGAATAATGGACTTGTGCGCCATCATGTTGAAACCATACTTGTCCATTAATATTCAGGTTTCGCAACGCAGGTAATATTTGGTTTTGCTAAAGGGCTAGATATTTTGCGGCATTAAGGTTACCGTCAATAAAAAAAGGCCCTATAAACTTGGTTCTTATTCTCCCTGCCCAAATATTTAATTTTTGCGGCCTTTTAGTTCGGGAGGAATGAAACAAATGTAAATTTTCTCGACTCCAGTACCAAATTTTATCTGTGCACTTCACCATTTAGAGTAAACGTTGCTTCGTCAGTAAATAAAATTCTTTGAAGCATTGTTGGGTCGGAATTTTTTCAAACATTTCAAAACAAAAATCCATACGTACTGCTGCGTCCCTTTCTAACAATTCTTGATGATTTTGAAATTTGTATGATCGAAACTTTTCTTTTTTTAAGTTAAAAACAGATCCAATACTGACACCAACGGTTTGTGCAATTGATCTTAAAGTATTTTGATGGTTTTCTTCCACTTGCTCATACTTGATCATATTTCCAACTGCTTCTCTTCTGTAAGCACGTGGCATGTTGTTCTTTTTTTATGTTTTGACTTAAGACAACTTTCCCGATGAAATTTATTAACTAGTCTTGAAATTGTAGAGGGGTTTGGTATTGGCCGATCTGGATAAGTTGCACTAAATCCAGCAGAAACTTCTCTTAAACTCATTTGGGAGTTATACCAAGTTACCATCATTATTTTTTCTTCATCTGTATACATGTTGATTAATTTTTAAATCAGCAATCAGCAAAAGTATACACACTAATTGTCTATGTTGAAAATGAAAATGAACACAATTTATATTGCTGCCAAAAACTGTATCCATGGTAATGACATATTACTTGTTGCATTAAAATATAAATTCACTGTAGAACAATGTACATCAAAGCTTTGCTTTGTTAGTAAATGCTCTTGCCATCGAAGTAATTTTTCTTCGTACCTCTTTAGGGGTTACAGCGATATTCAACAACAAACTGAACGTTATAATTTCCTCCGGTGGCAGTCACTCTCGCGTCTCTGCTGTAAATCATGTGCACTGTCATGGACCGTTTATGTTAGAGGCAGGCAGGCAGTGTGAGCGCGAACCACGGCTGGTGAATAGATGAACTCATTGATGGTAATAGGTCGTTATGTAATCTAATTCAATGGTAATGGTAGTGAGCTCAATAATGTATGGTAAGTGTTACCGGGGCTCGAACGGGGTACGGAGATGGAGACTGGGTCGATAGTACACATATGCCGGTAACTCACGGCAATCAATCCACGGGGCAGGTCGATAGTGGCTCAGAATACAACCACCCGCCCACGTATCTTCCTCCTCCCATACAACCCCATCAAAACTATCATTTATAACAACCAGAGTTTCCAAACAATCACTACTTCCGGAACCATCTTGTTCTTTACCTGACAAACTCATTGAAATTTTAGTTCGTGAGATGATTACACAGGTGGCAATGCACCTCAGATGATTGTGTTAACGGTAGGAATATCCCTCCCCCACTTTACAAGCCCACCCAGATTACAAGTTTATAATAAAAAAATCAGCTGTGGCCACCACAGGACCGACCGCCATCATAAAGTACTTATATAAATTACATTCTAGCAGCAGAGTAAAAATAACTTGACCTAATATTTTCTAACAGAGATATTATTTATCTTGGCCATGGAAACGTTACATATAAATATGAAAAAATTGAGACTTACAGAAATTTTACAGAAATTATTTCTAATTTTTCATTTTATCAAAAAATGTCTCAAATAAAAGTTATTAGTTATTCCTTTTATAGCAACTTTTTTTTAATAAATTTTTTCTAGATATTTTTCTGTTGTGAAATATTCTCAAAAATCTTAAAATCTGCACGAGTAAACTCCCATTTTTAGTCAACTGATTTTTACCAAAAGTTGATCAACTCGTGCCATTGATGGCAGAAGCTTAAATATGAAGTTTCATAAAAATCCTTTCAGCCGAATTTGCTCTGCACGTGTACACAGACAGACGGACAGACGGACAGACGGACAGACAGACGGACAGACGGACAGACGGACAGACGGACAGACAGACGGACAGACGGACAAACAGACGGACAGACAGACAGACGGACGGACAGACAGACCGACAGACATTATGCTAAAGGTAGTCAAAACGTTATGTAGGGAGCTCAATTCGTGGAGATCTATCGAAATCTCGAAACGTCAAAATTGGTATGATCACAACACCTCCCTTATATATGTTGGCGATCGGTAAAAATTGATGCGAAGGGTGGATTTTCACACATTTCAGGGTTTTGTAGGTATTTAATCATGATTGGTATAGGAAAGTAGGGCTTACAATACCGAACTAAAATCTGAATACCGGTATTTGATATTTGAAATTTGAAATATCGGGATACCGGTATTAAAACCGGTATTATTAATAAAAAATTTACTAGATATATTTTTACTTACCTCAGTTGTTATATTGACTTGTTAACAAATAATATATGAAATCCAATAAATATTGTTCTGAAATGAGTAGATATTATTTATTTTATTACATAAAGAGTAGTTATAATAGGCTCGTATGGCATTATATAATTAAAGAAGCAAAAAGTATTTATGAAATAATATTAATAACTTGCGTTTTGTTTATTAAAGTATGCTCTTAAAAAACATAAACAATCAATCGTTTCATCATCAAGCGAGGACCGAATTTTCGTACAAATATAACCAGCCGCCGAAAAAGCTCTTTCTGATTCTACACTTGTCGGCACTATTGTCATTAAGAAATCATACACATTTTGTAAATACGTTCCTTTCGTTCCTGTTTTTTCAAAAATAAAAATAATTTTTTATTTTTTGTTCCAGACCTGGAATTTTTT
Organism: Liopterus haemorrhoidalis; assembly: GCA_963971575.1. Classification (NCBI taxonomy): domain Eukaryota; kingdom Metazoa; phylum Arthropoda; class Insecta; order Coleoptera; family Dytiscidae; genus Liopterus; species Liopterus haemorrhoidalis. The sequence goes on from OZ020611.1 coordinate 988,142, forward strand.
TAAACGCAGGCACGGGTGAAGTATTTAGTGTTTCGTCTATTGCTGCCTGTAATTTTTTCTTTAATGCGTTTACGTTTACCTTGTCAGATTCTAATACTGTTTCATTACTAATTTGGGAAGATATTGGAAGGGATGTTTCTTGCACAACTTCCATATCTTCTGTATCTTCTAGATTTTCATGTGTGAGCCGATTAGTTAAGCTTACAATTTTTTTAATGATTGTAAATTTGGATATGCGTTTAAATACTTCTCCAACATCTTGTGAGCCCTTTTGCTGATACTGAAGTATTTGTGATAATTCAGTTCGTCGCAGTAAAATTCGAGATTTTAATGCTTCCAATAATTCTAATGCAATTGCAGATTTTTGCTGGGCAAGAGTATCTAACATAAATGTTAAAGAAGCGTCAGCCGTCAAAAGATTTGCATCTTTTCGGCATAATGCATCTACTGTTAATTTTACAGGAGTAAGAGCAGCAATAATTGAAGATAATAAATTAAATTTTTCGTCAGAAAAATGAATATCGGAACTAATGCCAATAAGCGCTTTTTGAATACAAACTTTAATTTCTTCAAATTTTTCTAACATAAATAACATACTCAGAGATAAGCATATGCTTATCTCTGAGTTCAATAACCGGACAATATGATGTATTCTCTATTAATTTTAAAATTGTTATTTTATATCGTGACTATTAACTAAGCTCTGATGAAGATTTAAATTAAATCGAAACGTTAGCGAAGTTAATAAATTTGTTTTTATTTTCTGACTGGTCCGAATCCCATTACCTTCAACTATAATTACTAACTTACGGACGTAACTCATCTAATCAAGATTAGATTTATATTGTGCATAAATTCAATTTTTATCAACTAATGTAATACCAAAATACCGGTATTTTTACATAAATACCGGTTTTTAATAACGGACAAAAATCGTCCGGGATTCCGGTATTCGGGATCCCGGAATCCCGGTATTGTAAGCCCCATAGGAAAGCTCATGATTGGTTCCTCTCGTATCTAAATAGTACACGGAGAAAAATGACATTGTTCCATCAAGTAAAATATTTTACTGGGCCAAGTTTTTGCCAGAGTAACAGAAAAAAATTGTCCCTGAAAATATTTTTTCAATTACGTTCTTTGATCTTACGAAGACCTTAAAGTCATTCTAACAAAGGGAAATTAGTTTCATACCTATTTGTTAAGGTTACAAATTAAATTTGTTGCTACGACAAATGTATTAGTCCAGGTGAAACAAATGTATATAAAATACTGAATAATTTAGTGCATCTCACAAATGATGTTAGTCATCCAGGTATGTGACGTATATGCCTTGCACATGCGTTTTGAGATCGGAACAATATGGCGTAGGCTTTGTTAGTGGTTGATGTTTTTATACCTGTTGATAGTTTCTGCGCTGTGTTTAATAAGCAAATAAGTGCAATAATGTAGTGTATCTGAACATTAGTATCTTGAGGACTTCACAAATATTTTCAACGTAATACAACTTGAGGAGGCAGTTTAAAAAAATTGGGCTACTCGATAAAAGAACAAACCAGCCTATTAAATGAAACAAGTAATGATTTTAATAATAGAAATAGTGTATTAATGTTAATACTTTGGTGTGGAATTTTTGTAATCATAAAGAAATATGCTAAAAAATATGCTAAAAACTATACCCGGTTTAGTACTACATTTAAAAATTTCTCATCGTTTTACAGATGTTCATTTTTTTGTTGTGAAAATGATTTATCAGTAAAAATGAAAATTATTATTATGTCCATTTATGTTAAGCTAAGCAGTGTATAAATCGGGTATAAGTTTATGGACGTGAATATTTGCCTGGCATATATAAATTGGAAATAAATATTTGTAATAATTTTGGATATTTTATTGTTTTATGTACATATTAAAAATCAGACTTAAAATTAGTTATATGTCCTGTTATATATTAAATTTTATAACTGTGAATTTTGTTAATAATAAATTATAACAACAATAGATTATAAAATTTATATTATTTTTCTTAATACATTTATATATTTTACAGGTAGAGATGTTTTTAAATTTCTTGGCGAAAACAAAAACAGTTAGATGTCATAAAATTGGGCTAACAATGTTAGGTTTTTCCATAAATGTTCGTAAATAAATTTTTACAAACACTAAAAAATAATGGACGATTATGGAAAATTTGACTATTCCAGTTCAATTTTGTGACTTCTAATAGCGATCACTAAATATAAAAATATCTCTGATTTGAGATTACAACAAATGAAATTAGTATTATACTTCTGACTAATTTTATTAGCCACCCCAACAAAGGTGGTTACCCGGGCAAAAGGTGAGTTCGTGAGACAAATAATTTTTTGTTACCATAAAAATTTGTTCATTCTAACAAATGAAAATTAGTTCCAAGAACAAAAACTTCAGCAAAAACATTTTGTTCCCAATGCAAATTTATGTGATTAGATAAATTTGTTGTCAAGACAAAAATATTTGTTGTCTAAAATACCACTAAAAAAATTTGCTGGGGTAGCTAAAATTTTAGTAATTCCAACAAAACCTTTTTTACCGTGTGCCAAATACAAAACAACATCACATAGAAGACAGTTTGCAAAAGACTGGCGACAGAACAGACTCTCAGGAGACCTCAAAACATAAAATTTCATTCTGTCTGGAAAAAGCCGGCAATACATGGTCGGTCATAAAACACTTTACTGGGAACAGAATCATATGGAAACACTTTGTCTTTCACTGAGAAACAATAGGAACAAGAATATAACCCAAAATGGTTAGATTATTCAGGGTATTTTGAAACATCAAATTTTCAAAATTCTACTTAAAAATATCATTTAAATTACAAAATTTTTCCTACTTGATGTCTGTAAAATACAACAACTAATGCATTCTATAATGCACATTTAACGAAAAACATCAAACATTACCTCTGGTGTTTGCGGAAGTGACGATCATCATGACGGTGTGTGTGTCTGTGGCAGTACTGTGTCACGTGTAGAGCGTCCAGGCGGCGGCAAGGACGCCCGTCTACTGCCGTCCCCACGGCAGCACACAGCGTATCGACCACCGCCGTCACTGTTTACATTATTCAAGTACACGTCATTGATTGATCTCTCCTCGCAACACTGTCATTGCGATACACCTAATTACACGGGATCGTATTCTCACTAATGACCTAATGAACAACGCGACACGCCCCCCCCCCAACACTCTCCTCGCCCCGCCAGCACGAGCGCTCAACAACAAATTAACTCAAACATCGGTTTTGTTTAGCGACACACCTCCACATTTTACAACTACGAACATAATGTTTACACTAAATATTGTAATTGGATGTTCGTATTGGCCATTCGCTAACTTGCTGGGGTAATTTTCGTCGATGACACTACCATTTTAAATGACAACTTTAATACAAACACAGCAATATCAGTCTCCCAATTGGAACTGGCACAAGCAGAAAATTGGTTTAGCAATAATTCTCTTAAAATAAACTTAGAAAAAACTAAAAACTTTCAATTTCACGCAAGCATTACCTATGAATCTGATGAAGAGATCCGTTTTTTAGCCCAGAAAAATAACTTCCGGTGTACCCCAAGGTAGTCACCTAAACCTACTTTTGTTTAATATTTTTATAAATGATATAAATATGTGCTTTAGTAAATGTAACTTTCTTCTCTATGCTGACGATATAAAAATATTTATGCAAATTTTAAATCTCAATGATTGTAATGAAATTCAATCTGATCTAAATAGATTATCGACTCAAAATTATCGTGGAAAAATCACTGTGTCATTAATAAGTAAAGTTTCAAAGTCTCTATTTGCTTTAAAGAAACTTACTCCAATAATAACAAGAGAAGCAGCTATAGTAGCGTATCATTCCCTCATTAATAGCCAGCTTTCTTATGGCATTCTGTTATGGGGAGCATCCCCTTCCGCCAAAGATGTTTTCATAACGCAAAAGTAAGCCATAAGAATTTTATGCAATTTAAGTAACATGTCTTTCTGCAGACCTTATTTTAAAACATTAAAAATATTAACTATGTATATATATACTATTGCTTAATTTATGTCGATCAACATACCTTAAATTTCATTAAAATAAATCCGGTTGATAGGATTGTAACCAGGTATGGTGACAACCTAAAAATTCCTAAGCTCAGACTTATATCTAGCAAAAATAGTACTAGTTACTGGGGTCCGAAGCTCTTTAATAATCTTAGTGGAGAATTAAAGAGTTTAGGTTTAAACAGCTTTAAAATAAAAATAAGAGATATTTTAGTTAATAAAGCATATTACTCTATTAATGAGTACATTGATGACCCTTTATCTGAGGATATATTTATGTTTGTGTTGGAAGAGCTAAGTGGTAATTGTTGTATAAACTAACAGCGCAAAGTATATGTAATTATGGATTTACTATTTATTTGTATGTGTAATTAATAATTGTTTTTTTCTTAACTTGTACATTTAATTATTATATTATTTTTTCTCAACTTTGCTTACTGTATCACACTTTATCTTTGTATTACGAGTAGAATCTTGTGACAATTCCATAATGTATTATCATTGACGGAAATAAAGATATTATTATTATTATTATATTCCTTAAACACAGCGCTATAGATGATAGACCTTTTAAGTTTTTACAAAAACTAAGAAAGAAAAAACTGTTTTTTTGTAACAAACTGTTGCTTTTTAAAATAATCGCTTTTAAAATTTATATACTTTTGCATGCGTTCAAACCAATTCTCGAAACATTTTTTCACTCTGAAGTTGGTATCTCAAAAACATGGTTTTCGAAGACTTCAACATCTTCTAGAAGTGATGAAAATCGCTGTCCACGCATTTTTTGTTTGACATTGGGGAACAAAAACAATCGTTAGGAGATAAATAAAGTAAATACGGACAATGAGACATTAATTCCATATTTTTCTCCTTTAAATAATCATTTTGTTTGACATGCTGTGTGGGAGCTTGCATTGTCATGATGAAGAATGATGCGACATTTTTGGTTGTTTTTACTGATTTTGTCGATGACTTCTGGCAAATAAATTGTTGTATGCCAATCAGAATTAACTGTTCTCCGCTCTTCTAAAGTAGTGGTTCCCAACCTTTTTTGTGGTGAGCACCTCTTTGAATGTGAAAATAAGCTGCCGCACCCCCATAAAAAATGTGTTCAGATGTTTTCAGTTGAGTCATATTTATATGTCAAATTGATCAAAATAAAAAGTGAAGAGTAAAAAAAAGGAAATCGCATGAATATTTCTTTAAAATTGACCAAATTAATTGATGTAGCATTCAGCGGTTCTTAACCTTAATAAAATTAGAAAGAAAATATACTTATTGAAAAATAATTTTTTATTATTATTTATCTAGACTATTTAAAATTTAAATATACTAGATTTTTTATATAAATTTTATAAATTTCTATAAATTGTCTCGCACCCCAAAATGCTTTCCTGCACTCCTGGGGGTGCCGGCACCCTGGTTGGGAACCACTGCTCTAAAGGAATGGTTGCGACAGGTCCAGTACAACCGAAGAAACGAGCGAACATTTTCTTGGAAGTGCTTCGTGAACAACTTTTGTGAGTTTCGGTTCATCTAGGAAGACCCAAACAGTGGATTGTTGCTTAGTTTCCGGTTAGTATGAATAAATCCTAGTTGCGTCACCTGTAACGTTTTTGTATACAGATTTTGCAGTGCTTAGGTTGAATTTTTTTAGCATTCCCTTACACCAATCAACACGAGCCGTTTTTTGAGTCAAATTTTGTGAAATCCATCGGGAACAGATCTTTTTCACAGCTAAATGTTCATGCAAAATCGAATATATTGCAGTCTGCGATAGCCAAAAGATTCCTCTATCTTACGGTAAGTCACATGCCGATCTTCTTCAATCATTTTGCGCACAGCATCGATGTTCTTTTGAATCACAACCGTTTTTGGTCGACCTTCACGAGATTCATCACTGACGGACGCACGACCAGGACGAAATTCTGTAAACCAATTATAAACAGTCTTTTCTGATGGTGCTTCATTACCAGCAGTTGAACGAAGCGAATCTATTCATTGTTGTTGAGTTAGGCCTTTACTAAAGTCGTAAAAAATCCAACGAAAACCTTCACGAGTAATATACATTTTTCACAAATTAGTTTTTTTTTTTAAACGCTCACTTTTTAAGCTGCCACTAATTTCACAATAATAAATATCAAATTTGACGAATATAGTAATGACACATTTCAATATTGCCATCTAGTGGCCGTTTGTAAAAACATAAAAGGTAACCCTCGTATTTATTGTTTAATCGTTATTGTTGTCTATTAATAAGTAGTGTATAAGTCCAATATTTAAATAGTTTAATAAAGTAAATAATAATTTAAAATCACAATCAAATTCATCTTATATTTTTATTTGTAACCAGGCAAAAATACGTATGAAACCATAAAATGTCTGAAAATTCACACTTCAAAACAATTTTTCTTTTTTTCCAAGACAATACTTTTACATTTTCTTCTCTAAAGCTATTGAAAACAATGATTTTTTTTTGTAAAAGTTAGAAAAAGTCCTAAAAGAGATTTTAAAATATTAAAGTATCGAAGTATCAAAATTGTCTTATATTTCAAACGCAAACTTTTAACAAGATCACAATCCAGAACACAAACAACACCTTTCAGTGGCGTACGCGAAGGGTCTGCTTAAGTGAGCGAGGAATAGTCTAGGGCGCATATATGATAGAGGCGTAAACGCATAATTGACAGGGGCTCGAAAATGACTTTCCTTCTTTTGTTGCTCATCACAATCTTTTTTTTCTTCTTAGATTAAGGAACGATAGATAGGTTCTTGAAATTTGTTTCTTTTAATACAATTTTAGCCAAAAATGTGCTAAAAAAGTAATTGTCCCGCACCGTTTTACCCAAAAGGGTTAAACCAAACGCAGAAAACATTCAACCATCGGCCGAATGTCGGCAAACTGCTTTTTATGTTGGTAAATTGCTGGCACCAAAAGTTTGTGCAAAGCCAGTATTAATAATGTACTTCACATTTGTATTTTGCACTCCTCCTATACGAAGTACTTTTCCAGCATTTTATAAGCACTCATTATTTTTGTTAATATGTTACATTTTAACGGCTGGCCTTCGAGGGTTAGTCAGTACAAGTTGAGACGTGTTTGTGGACAGTTTGTCAAGAACTGTATTTGAATAGTTATTGTTTTGTGAGCATTACACAGTTTTTTATTGTAATTTGTGTGTATTTTGATAGATTTAAGGACATAGTTTACATTAACTGTTTCATCTTAAATTGTTTAATTTTTAGTTTAGTTCAATCATAGGTTTTTTCATGTAATAAAATTTTCAATTATTAATAAATCTGTTACAAGATTATAAATATGTCATTTAAAAAATATAATTTGTCATATTTCATTTTGAATAGTGACATCTTAAATATTTTGTAAATATAATACTAACCTAAAATAATACAAACTTAATCCAAAACTGTAAAGCCTTTTTTACAATATAACCAAGTTTCTAAAAGTCAGTAACACACTATAGAAAATCACCAAAATAACCAGATCTATTTTGTTCTTACAAAAGTGAACAGCTTATAGCATTAATGCTTATAAAATTTGATTATTAAATTTATTTTAACAAGTATGATTTCTTTAGGTTGGCACTCTTCAAGTCAGGGGGAAAAGATGTGGTAGATAATACAAGACGAATATTATTAGTCACCCCTTATCTAAAGATCCTAAAGGATGCAATTGGTTTGGCCGAAAGGGCAGAAAACTATTTTCTTAAAATTCTTCACTAAATTAATAAATTAAATAAACTAATTTTTGTTATTCCTGAAATTATATTTATTTAATATTTATGAATAAATCAATAAAGTATAACTGTTAATATAATTTACAATCGGCCAGTTTCACCATCGTTGAATAAATTTATTTACCAACTTAAGTTAACAATATCGCATCATTCTATTGACAGCAATGTTAATTTCTTCATTAATAGTTTAAAACCGATGCGATATTGTCAACTTTATTTGTTAAATAAATTTATTCAACGATGTTAAAAATGGCCAAATGAGTATTTATTTTGCACCTAACCATTAATTTATTTTAATACTGGGTAAGTACACATATGTTACATTTGAAATACTAGAGAGTGGGTATAATATAAGCACTGGTCCGTCAGAAATAAATCTTGCAACTAATGCGATTATTTTGCACTTTACCGCAGCAATTGATACATCAATGGGCCAACTAACGGCCACGGGGACACCGGGGTACTGGCCCAGTGCGAAATGCCAGCACTGGCCCATTACTTTCAATGCCGGGGAGTATGTGCTTCAACAGTACTGACCCGTATAAGAATGTTTGCTGGGATATTTTGTTCATATGCTGTTTGTAAACTATTATGTACACCACTGGTGCTCGTAACAATAATTCCAAACCAGAGAGGATAACATAACTCCAAGTACAGTACACCCCTCCTAATGTCTAGTTAAAGTTTTTGGCATGTAATCCTTGCGCCGTGGTAACATGTGTAGTGATGATGCCGGTGTTATCCCATGTTATCCAGAGTGTAATCCAAGCCCATGGAGACGGCTGTATCTCCAGCTCACATGTTTCTCCAGCTCTGCTGTTCCTCACCTAACAAACACATATCACAATACTCCCTCTGCACAACTAGCGCGTAAACACACACATTTACTAAAGCTGGATCCTATCAGATTTAACAATAATGTTCAAACTATATCTTCAAATTTACTCTAAGTATAGTAATTTTTATGCTGTTATTACAGTCGACTTTGGATTTTTTCCGTGTCACCGTGGTTGCCTAAAATACATAGTTCTATACTAGAAATAATTACAACTGATTTCGACCACAAAACTGTTAGTTAAGTTAGTTTTTAACGCATTGCATAATAAATTAGTTTATAGAATGTAACGGAGGGAATAAAGAGCTAATATTAAAAAAAACAATATTGGCCCAAAGGCGGTATCTTGAGGAGCTCCACGTACCACAAAGACCTGTTTTTTTGCGCCTACACAACCTAATGAATATTAGTAGTATATGATTGATCTGAACAATCTTTAATATGAAAATAAAACTGTGTTACTACTAAGCTTTTGTATTTTTTTATTTAAACTATGATTGCCCCTTTAGTTGCTTAATCCTAGAGCCACTGCATTCGACAGGCTATCGTGAAGACGTATCCTGGTCGAACTGGATCACTTGGCATGGATCAAGTCAGTTTTATCGGAAAGATCATTCAAAGTTAGAGTAGGGGACAACTTATCTAGAGAGTTCCCTGAAGTAAGTGGAGTTTCTCAAGGTTCCGTCTTTGGACCTATTTTGTTTCTTTTATATGCGTCCGATATTCTATCTAACTTATCCTGTTACGCTGATGACTCCATAATCTATTCTAATCCCTTAATTCATCACCAACTTCAGGAACGATTTAAACAAAATGAAAAAGTGAAGTGAAGTGTGAATTTTCACACATCTCAGGGTTTCGCAGGTATTTAGTAAGTGAATGATGATTATATGGGGTGCCAAAACAAATTTTATGTTAAAATATTTTTGTTAATTTTAATTCGAATGCCTAATATCTAATAATTTTATTTAGGTTTCTAAATATGTGCAGTATTTTTTATATATATATATATATATATATATAGCAAGGTTCATTAAGATTTGAAAATTGCGCCTATGGCTTCCATTGGTTGTTTTAAGTTCCGCCCCTCTGATTTCGTATATATTGAAACATAGAATTAAATTATAATTTCAACACTATTATTAAATTTACGCTTTTTGTAGTTAAATGCAATATTTGCCAAAATATAACTAGAATTTTGACAAAATAATTTAAACAAAATAAAAATGCAAAAAAAAAACAAAAAATAATTTTGTGACAGGAAGCAAATTGTAGTTTGCAAATTAGGAAGCGAGATGCCTAACCACTACACCATAGAGGTATACTGTTTCTCTCTCTTACATAACATATTAAATATTTACGTCGTCAACCAAAAAACAAAAAATGCGTTATTTTCCGAAAACATAATCTGATCAAAAACTCTTGTTGTACTATTCCGGTTCACATCAATTACATTACTCATTACAATGAACACTATAATATTACCACATTTTTATTATTGTGCGACTGTTTTGTATTTAAGTAACGAGACTGACCTTAATAGATTACAAAAATTACAAAATCGAGCAATGCGAATTATACTGCATTGTAACAGACGTACTAAAATAGATGCTATGTTGACAACATTGAACTGGTTAAATATTAAAGATCTAATTGAATACCAAACTCTTGTTTTTTTACACAAAATTAAATTGGGCTTGATGCCATCATATTTTGAAAATATTTTAACTGAGTGCAATGTAATTCATAATTATAACACTCGTAATAAGAACAACTTTTATATTGAATGTAAAAAGAAAAATGTAGCATATAATTCGATATTTATTAAAGGTATAATAAAATACAACGAACTGGACAGTGATATTAAGCACGGTATGAATATTGCAGTATTTAAAAGAAAAATAAAATTTATGTATATGTAGATTACTTTTTTTTTCTCTCTATTTTTTGCTAATTCACTAATATTGTATTATTTTGTAAATATTAACATTTATTTTTTATAGAACATTTGTACAATTAGATTTATTGTTTGAAATTGTAATTACTAGCATTTAGCTAAATAAATATATTGTTATTATTATTATTACTAATGTTTGCAAGAGGATCAGCAGGGTGGCATTTAACAGGGTCATGCCCAAGAGATCCTTCCCCGTCCACACCTGAACTACAACGAACCATTTTTTACTGTGCTTACTCCTGTAGATGTCAATTATTCTGTCAAATCCAACATCAATTTGCGGAAAAAAGTATTGAAAGTACCTAATATGTGAATTGATGTGACTTGTTGCTCTCCACTAAATAAGTTAAGAGGTGAATCTGTCAATTACATGGCGTATTAGAGCCGCGACACAGGCACGGCGAGTACGTGTGTGCGTGCGTGCGTGCGTGCGTTAATAAATTACACACGGCGTCTCCCTCATACATGTCGCTAACTGCATTAGGCAGCAATCAGAGTCCGCTCCAAAGTCGCGAGCTCCGGAGCTGCGAACCGGCAGATTCAATCCCTCACGGATTACATCCATTAAGTGGAAGCAGCTGACATGTTAATGTGGATATTGCTACATGTTACTGCGCGTAAAACTACCTACATTGTAAGTGATAGACCTGTGTTTTAATATCACATTAAATTCAAATCTCTGCTACGATTCATTTAGTCTCCAGTAAAATCACTTTTATTAATGTCATATATGGGAAGTAATTACATAATTAAAATTAATTAAAGTAGTTTATTGTAGACAGTTGATTGAAAAAATTGATGTGAAGTGTGAATTTTCACACATTTCTGGGTTTTGCAGGTATTTAGTAATTGAACGATGATTATTTGGGATGCCAAAACAAATTTTATTTCAAAATATTTTTTTATGAATTTTAATTCGAATGCCTAATACCATTATTTAAGTTTCTAAATATATGCAGTATTTTTTTTTATACAGCAAAGTTCATTAAGATTTTGAAAATTGCACCTATGGCTTCCATTGGTTGCTTACATCATAAGTCCCGCCCTTTGATTCCGTCAAACATAGAATTAAATTATAATTTCAACACTTTCCACTGATTATTAAATTTACGCTTTTAAAAATTAAATGCAACATTTACCAAATATAACTAGAATTTTAACAAAATAATTTAAATAAAATAAAAATGCAAAAAAAAAACAAAAAATAAAATCAACAGGATTCGAACCCTAGTTTGCAAGTTAACTTATAATAATAAGCGTACGACAAATCCATCCACGCCACGAGAGCTAACGGTCTGCTATGTTACACAACGTATTAAATAGTTAACATATTTTAGTTAAAAACACAAAAAATGCGTTATTTTCCGAAAACATAATCTGATCAAAAATTCCTGTTGTACTATTCCGGTTCACACCAATGTACATTACTTAGAATTTTTTCAGATTTTTAGTTTAAACCATCTGGGCTACAGGGTGTAGGACAAAAATTTTTTTGCACAATTTTGGCAAAAATCGCATCAAAATAATTTATTTTGCAAAAATAAAATTTTGATCGTTAATCCACGTACTAAGGGCTTTCATTTGATACCCTACTGAGAATTAAAAAAAAACATTTTTTTTTTCGATGAGCACATATTTGTTTATATTTTTAGAGGGATATGTTTTTTAGATGTTTTAGTATTTTTCCTATGTGCGGGTCAAGGAGTTATATAAGCATGCCAAATTTCAACTCTCTAGGTTTAGCCGTTTGGCTACAATTTTTACCGAACAGACAGACAGACAGTCAGACAGACAGACAGACAGACAGACAGACAGACAGACAGACAGACAGACAGACAGACAGACAGACAGACAGACAGACAGACAGACAGACATACAGACAGACAGACGACAAAATGACGGTATAAGGGTTTTTTGGTCATACCTACAAAACCCTAAAAAGGATGTGGCTTTAAAGCCGCACATATTTCAAGGTTTTTTATGTATCTACTAAATAACGTACACAGATGCAAACAAGGGAATATTTGAGACAACTTTTGTTAAGTTATTAGACTGTAGTCATGTTGTAAACAATTATTTTTTGAAAATTGTTTATTTGATATTCCAAATAATATTAAATATAAATATAAAAAATCTTCAATAATCCAAAAATATCGATAATTTACAAAAAAATAAAAAATTTCCTGATAAAATATTCCAAATACACTATTTAGGATTTTAATTCAATCTATTTGGGTAAAAAGACAAGATTTAAGGCAAAAATCGTGCAAAGAATAAAATAAAAATTATGTGTTGTGAACTTTCACACATTTCAGGATTTGTAGGTATTTAATAAGTGTAAGCACACCTCGGGTGTGCCACAGGGCTCTCATTTAGGCCCTTTATTATTCATAATATATATCAATGATATAATAAAGTGCTTCAAGCCGCACAATTTTTATTTTACGCAGATGATCTTAAAATATTTTTCAAAATAACATCTATTTCTGACTGTCACCTACTACAAGCCGATCTGACAAGATTATACAATTATTGCCACTTAAATAAATTATATCTCAATTTTTCAAAATGTTTGCACATTTCATTCACTATGGTCTATTTCAAAGTAGAAAAAAGTAGATAGCGCTGCGAACCGAGTACGATTTACACTGGACAAATACAGTATAGTGGGAAATTTAAAATAGGTTACAACTAGGGCATGGGCGTAGTAACTGGGTTAGCAAATGATTTTTTTTTTTTTTAATATAAAAAAGGTTAATAAAATATTGAAATAAACAAGGCAGATAATACACTTACGTTATTTATACGACATAAATTCAGTTTAATGGGAAATTTGAAAAAGTTAAAAAAATATTAATTTTAAAAATTATGTACTATATATGTATAAAATGAGAGATTTGGCTAACAGTTTAAATAAAGCAATAAAACAAACAATATATCTTCAGAGCTAAAGTTTCTTATTTAAATAATTATTGTAAATAAAAATTAAAAATATATGTATATATGAAGGTCTAAAAATTATATCAATAACTTCTTCTTTATGAATTATGACTAATATATGACTAATAATAAAAAATCTGATGAACAAGAGATCCAGTTTGGTGTGCCACAAGGTTCATTATTAGGTCCATTCTTGTTTCTGATTTATATTAATGATTTGCCGTTTTTCATGAAAAGGATAACACAAAAACAATTCTATATGCAGACGACACAATGCTACTTAATCAGTCCGTAGACTTTCAGGACATGAAAATAACCAAAAACATCTTAATAAAAGCTGCGCAAGATTGTTTTTTGGCCAACCGACTAAGTCTAAATGAATCTAAATCCCAACAGCTCTTATTTTCTCTAAGACCAACACCAGAAAACAATAGCCAAGATCCTGTGACCTTTTTAGGAGTCACCATTGGTGTTAATCTAAACTGAGAAAGACATGCGGAGGCTACTTCTGATTATATAATGTCTATGTTCATTCACAACTAAGTTATGGCAGTACAGTCTTGAATCCGCAATATGAGAAATATATTTTTAGGATAGAGAGCATACAAAAAAAATTTGTCCATTATTTAGCTAGAAAAGTACCTATATCAGCTGCCGATTACATTCATCGCTGTCATTATCTTGACATGCTCACCCTCAAAGACAGACGCTCTATATCTGACGTAATTGCTATAATAAAAATTTTAATTGGTTTAATTGATTGTCCGTCGTTACTCTCACTTGTTAATCTTAACGTACCTTCTCGTAATTTTTGAAACAAAAATTTAATATATCAACCGTTTGCTCGAACCAATTCTAACTTAACTGCTCCACTTATAAGATTTCCAGCAATACTAAATCAGATTTCAGCTCATGTTGATTTAGATATTTTCTATAATAATATATATATATATATATATATATATATATAACAAGAAGAAAAAAAACAGACAGACTTTTGTCAGTGTGTAAGAAAGTCATCTATAGGATGTATAAGCTTTTATAGTGAACTTTAATATGTTTTTTATATATTAAAGGTATATATATGTATAGTCCTTATAATTTAATGTAACAATTTGTAAATTATGTCGTTGTAGTGTTGGGTTTGTGTCGTTTACAACGCCGCTATCTTAAATAAATAAATAAATATAGATATATTTTTTAATTTTCTTGTCACATGAAGCACTGAATCTCTACTCCTGTCTGTTATTTTTTAATTCCAAGCCATACGTAATTTTAAAATACTTTGGTCCAAAAATAAACAGAGCAAAAGTGTTGACATTTCGGCATGCGTAATATCCGATCCTAAAGGAATATTTTTGTTAAAAGCAAAATTTAATTAAAAAATTGTAATATATTTTTAATGAATGCCCCAGTTAAAGTTGATGAAAAACGAAAGTGGTATTGACATTTTTTGCGCGAGAAGTTGCTTCATTGTCCTGAGTTAATGAATCAGCCGCCATGAAAGGGTTACAAATTAAAGAAAAATGATCATTCATTAGGAACGTTTTCCGAGAAACTTCTTACACAACTCTCTTCTTTCAAGTATTTCTTTAAAGATTGTTTACAGATGTTTTATAATTAAACACTGCTATCTCTAAAGAACTCACTGCAAACTTTAAATAAGGCTGCGAATTAACTAATACCTTACTGCCGGGCATACTGATGCAGAACAATTTAATCTAGGACCGCTCATCGAACTGATGTTACATATGATGGATGAAATGAGAATTAATTTCCAAATGATGCGTCATATGTTTAAAACCAATATAGATAAGTTATATTGCGTTCACTTAACTTGCAAATCACTTCCATCGTCACATCTGTGTTAATTACGTTTGGTCATGTCTATAAAATAACTCATGCTTAATTTTTGTCACTATCATTTAGGTGTTACTTTGTAACATTACGAGAGTCTAAAGGCTAATCAGCCAGGCAATGCAGTTGCGTCACTTTAAACGCCACATTCTTTTATGAACTCATATTAAATACGTTTACATGGCATCCATTTTAATGTAATATTCGTGCCACCGCCAACATACGAGGTCTGTTCAAAAAGTATCGCGAATTTTGAATTTCCGCGGGTTACGTATATTCGATTTACGATTTTTTGTGGCGTTATGTTGGTATTTATGTCTCTCATTTTGAATGTTCAGTTAATTTTTGACAGTTGCTTTGCTTGCACGTGTTTTGGCTCGTCTTCGATTTTTGCCTATAACAAAAAATGGATCAAAGAATCTGTATCAAATTTTGTGTGAAAAACAAAATTAAGTGCGCGGACGCATTCCGAATGCTGACTGTGGCATATGGTGAAGCTACCTTGGACCGAAGCAACGTTTATCGATGGTACAAAATGGTCTCAGAGGGCCGAGAAGATGTGAACGACGAAGAGCGTGCCGGACGCCAGAGCACGTCAACAACAGACGAAAACATTGATGAAGTAAAGAAAATAGTATTGGCCAATCGTCGAATTACCGTTAGAGAAGTTGCTGAGGACCTAAACATATCGATTGGCTCGTGCCATTCGATTTTTACCAATGATTTGGGCATGAGACGGGTCGCCGCCCACACATCGTTGCTTGTGCGAGAATTTTTGGCCAAAAACAACACACTAATAATGCCGCAGCCACCGTATTCCCCAGATCTGGCCCCCTGTGACCTTTTCTTGTTCCCTAAACTGAAGAGTCCCATGAAAGGACGACGCTACGCTACGAGTGAGGAGATAAAGACGGCATCGAAGGAGGAGCTGAACAAGATCACAAAAAATGATTTTTTCAAGTGCTTCGAAGATTGGAAAAAACGTTGGCACAAGTGTATAATATCTGGTGGGGATTACTTTGAAGTGGACAAAATAGATATTCATGAATAAATAATTTTTGAAAAAACACAAAATTCGCGGTACTTTTTGAAAAGACCTCGTTTATAAGGGAGGTATTGTGATCATACCGATTTTGACATTTCGAGATTTCGATGGATCTCCACGAATTGAGGTCCCTACATAACGTTTTGACTATTTTTAGCATAATGTCCGTCGCTCTGTCTGTCCGTCCGTCTGTCCGTCTGTCCGTCTGTCCGTCAGTCTGTCCGTCTGTTCGTCTGTCCGTCCGTCCGTCCGTCCGTCCGTCCGTCCGTCTGTCTGTGTACACGTGCAGATCAAATTTAGCTAAAAGGATTTTTATGAAACTTCATATTTAAGCTTCTGCCATTAATGGCACGAGTTTATCAACTTTTGGTAATAATCAGTTAACTAGACATGGGAGTTTACTTGTGTCGATTTTAAGATTTTTGTGAATATTTAGCAATTTTAAAAATATTTCGAAAAAATTTATTTAACAAAAGTTGCTATAAATACTATAACTAATAACTTTTATTTGAGACGTTTTTTGATAAAACGATTTTTTTTAATACTTATATGTAACGTTTCCATGGTCATGGTAAATAATATCTCTGTTAGAAAATATTAGGCCAAGTTATTTTTACTCTGCTGCTAGAATGTATTTTATACAAGTACTTTATGATGGCGGACGGTCCTGTGGTGGCCACAGCTGATTTTTTTAGATTGTGTAATAAATTCTGATAAAAAACAATAACTGAAAAACATAGGAAAATTTAGCTTGTTACGTTTCTTGACTCACTTCTTCAGCCATGTGGACTTTCTGTGCAAACACACCGAATATTGCTTAATATGAGTGTTTTTATGAAAATGAAATTTCATCATGAACATTATTCACAAGTAATGTCTAGTAAATATTTACTGTGAGCTGTAAACACAGCAGTGAACATACAGACATACGTACGTACAGACTGATGTCTGCTGTTATGTGAAGCTGGTACGTCAGAGGATGCCCTACCTACATAAAGACGTCCCGGGTACGAGACGCGTTGTTCGGCGCTCGGCACTGACGTCTCCGGACTAAAATACTCCTCCAAATATTAATGTCTTTTCATATCACGGATGAAATATGTTATTATATTTGATTGTTCACTTCCAAACTGATTAATCACTGACATTCGCTATAAAGGACAGAATTAACGTACTTTATGATTGTTGCCTTTACACTCGAACAGGCTCTCATTCAGGGCTTTTCTAAATTATGAGAATAACAGGGTGCGAAAAAAATAAAATTCTCGCCACTTTTGACTTTAAGGGGTGATTTAGGTAGAATTGCGAACCCTGGTTTCATATCAAGTTTTATTTTTTCTCCATCCCGTCTAGTTTTTAGAGTTTTGTAGGTATGACCAAAAAACCCTTATACCGTCATTTTGTCGTCTGTCTGTCTGTCTGTCTGTCTGTCTGTCTGTCTGTCTGTCTGTCTGTCTGTCTGTCTGTCTGTCTGTCTGTCTGTCTGTCTGTCTGTCTGTCTGTCTGTCTGTCTGTCTGTCTGTCTGTCTGTCTGTCTGTCTGTCTGTCTGTCTGTCTGTCTGTTCGGTAAAAAATGTAGCCAAACGGCTAAACCTAGAGAGTTGAAATTTGGCATGCTTATACAACTCTTTGACCCGCACATAGGAAAAATACTTAAACATCTAAAAAAACATACCCCCCTAAAAATATAAACAAATATGTGCTCATCGAAAACAAAAATATTTTTTTTTAATTCTGAGTAGGGTATCAAATGA
Source organism: Liopterus haemorrhoidalis (assembly GCA_963971575.1). Taxonomy (NCBI): domain Eukaryota; kingdom Metazoa; phylum Arthropoda; class Insecta; order Coleoptera; family Dytiscidae; genus Liopterus; species Liopterus haemorrhoidalis. The sequence continues at coordinate 1,006,368 of OZ020611.1, forward strand.
AAGCTCTTAGTACGTGGATTAACGATAAAAAATTTATTTTTCAAAATAAATTATTTTGATGCGATTTTTGCCAAAATTGTGCAAAAAAAATTTGTTCCTCACCCTGTAGCCCAGATGGTTTAAACTAAAAATCTAAAAAAATTCTAAGTAATGTATATTGGTGTGAACCGAAATAGTACAACAGGATTTTTTGATCAGATTATGTTTTCGGAAAATAACGCATTTTTTGTGGTTTTTGGTTCACAAAGTACAAAAGTTATACTAATGTAAGACACTCACATGCAAGGCGTGCGATAGCTTAATGGGTTAGAGCACTGGTGTGAAACGAAGGGTTTCGAGTTCGAGTACGGAGTGAATTTTATTTTTTCTGTTTTTTTTTTTGCATTTTTATTATGTTGAAATTATTTTGTCAAAATTCTAGTTATATTTTGACAAATGTTGCATTTAATTTTTAAGAGCGTAAATTTAATAACCAGTCTTATTATATGATAACAGACGATAAATTATTTTAAAAATATCGTTCATTTTGCCGTGATTACTACAAAGTAAAATTTGTCCTACACACTCAGCATACTGCCTTCACTTATAATATACCTGCGAAACCCTGAAATGTGTGAATATTCACACTTCACATAAATTTTTTTTTTATAATTCTCAAAAAAAAATACCATGAATAATATTTTTAGATAATTGTTGTATCTCTTAATTTTATAAACAATGAACTAATTTTTGCGAATATTTAACAACAAAAATATTTCGAAAAAATTTATTTAACAAAAGTTTCTATAAAAGCAATAACTAACTTTTATTTAAGAAATTTTTTGATAAAGCGAAAAATTTATGAATAATTTTCGAAATTTTTTCTATCAATTTTTCATACTTAAATGTAACGTTTTCATGGTCATGATAAATAATATCTCGGTTAGAAAATATTAGGCCAACTTATTTCTACTCTGCAACTAGAATGTATTTTATACAAGTATTTTGTGATGGCGGTCGGTCCTGTGGTGGCCATAACTGATTTTTTTAAAATATTTTAGCTACTAAAGCCATTATCTAGTAGATGTATTTTATTTTCGATTTTGCAATTTTTGGACAGCACAAATATCCATGCGGACACGAAATATTTTTTTTTCGAAATATTTTTCGAGTAAACTCCTATTTTTAGTCAACCGATTTTTACCAAAAGTTGATCAACTCGTGCCATTGATGTTAAAAGCTTAAATATGAAGTTTCATAAAAATCCTTTTAGCCGAATTTGCTCTGCACGTGTACACAGACAGACGGATGGACAAACAGACAGACAGACTGACGGACAGACAGACCGACAGACATCATGCTAAAAATTGTCAACACGTTATGTAGGGAGCTCAATTCGTGGAGATCCATCGAAATCTCGAAATGTCAAAATCGGTATGATCACAATACCTCCCTTATATATGTTTGCGGTCGTTAAAAAGTTTTTTTGGTCATACCTATAATATCCTAAAAATTAAGAAAGGTTTTTTCAAAGAGAGTTATTGGTTGTTTTAGCCCCTATATTAATAATGGCCCACAATGTACCTGTAAACAAAATTTATTCGATACAGCATTTTTACCGTCAACATATATAAGGGAGGTATTGTGTTCATACCGATTTTGACATTTCAAGATTTCGGTAGATCTCCACGAATTGAGGTGCTTACACAACGTTTTGACTATTTTTAGCATGATGTCTGTCGGTCTGTCTGTCCGTCCGTCTGTCTGTCTGTCCGTCTGTCTGTGTACACGTGCACAGCAAATTAAGCTAAAAGGATTTTTATGAAACTGCATATTTAAGCTTTTGACATCAATGGCACGAGTTGATCAAGTTTTGGTAAAAATCGGTTGACTAAAAATGGGAGTTTACTCGTATCGATTTTAAGATTTTTGTGAACATTTCACAACAGAAAAATATTTCGAAAAAATTTATTGAACAAAAGTTGCTATAAAAGCATTAACGAACAACTTTTATTTGAGACGTTTTTTGATAAAACGAAAAATTTCGAAAAATTTTTGTAAATTTTTTATAAATTTCATCATTTTTTATAAAGTCTCAATTTTTTCCTACTTATATGTAACGTTTCCATGGTCATGATAAATAATATCTCTGTTAGAAAATATTAGGCCAAGTTATTTCTACTCTGCTGCTAGAATGTATTTAATGCAAGTACTTTATGATGGCGTTCGGTCCTGTGGTGGACACAGCTGATTTTTTTTAAAGATTCTTGTTTCTGTAATTTTTACTTCAACTTATAGAAAAGTATTTCCAGTTTCAACAAAATTAAATTTTCAACTAAAATACTAGAGTAAATTAAATGTTGCTGACAGTCTGTAGTATTTGCTGTTAAGGTGAAGCAATGTTCATCAGTAAAGAAGATGTGTTGGTCCTTTGTGGCACATGAGGACATGCTCCCCCCCCCCCCGCACTGAATCACAGCCTATTGTTGTTCATCCCCGGAGCTTGCCGGAGTTGACCGGAGCTTTGTCCACACACAGCCGCGAGTACGGGAGTACGGACACAAGATATCAACTCTGGTTAACATCGCAACCTCTCTCAACACCAAATAAAGAAAGTATTTTACGATGTCCTGGATTATAATTTATTTTTTCTTTGTCCAGTTTGTTCAACTGTTAGATTAGAAAGAATGACAATAGAATCTTTGACAATAAATTGCCCGGTAAAGTAGCAAGGGTTTAAGGTTTACAAAAATAACTTTCAATTTCAAGAACTGGTATTGCATAGGACTGCATTAGCCGTGAATACATCCTCACTTTACGTTCGGTGCTAATTTCAAATTGATAACTTGATCATGTGTGCTTCTAAAATTTGAGATATAACAGTTTATTTATTATTAGGTTACACTAAACAAAATTTTAATACACTGTAAATCCTTTAAAATCAAGAAATGTTCTATTTTTTAACGTTCTGTAGATATGACTAAAAAACCCTTATAACGTCATTCATATGTCTGCCTATTTGTTCAGTAGAAAGTCTGACCAAGCGGCTGGACATAGAAAATTGAAATTTAGCTCGCTTGTACTCTTTGACCCACATATAGGAAAATTACTGAGAGTTTTAAAAAAATTATTGCGGAAAAAATATAAACAAATATAATAATAAGTTTATTGACCCAATTACAAACATATGGCCGGTTTCATAAAGCAATGCTAAGTTTTAGCAACGCTGTTAAATTTTAATTTTGTTAAGTACAATTTTGCGTTCCATAAATCAATGTTAAATTTAACAAAGAATTAAACCCTCTGCTATTTTAACATAAGTCTGAGGCTGTGTTAAATATTTAACATTACACAGTTACCATAGTTTTACTAATTTTTGTATCAAATACTTATATTTAATATAAAGAAAATAAAAAAGGTGAGTTATAATAAATATTTTTACATAGAAAATTTCATATATTGGAAGACGTGTGTATAAGTTTAATTAATATTTAATAATATTATAGATTATAACCTCTTTGAATTGTTTTCTTTTTCAGCAAATTATTTGCCGAGCAATCAGATGAATTTTTAGACATTGCACCTTATTCCTCGTTCGCGTATATTAAATGACTCTCTTTTAATTTATTGGGCGATTACGAATATCCCTGAAGTTGGTTATTAACTCCTTTACTCAATCCATACACTAACCCTGAATAGAACTACAACACAGCACACATATTGATAAGAAATACCATAGAAAGATCGTTCCAAGTCTTATAAAGACTATTTCCATGTTTTTCTATGGGATTAGGATTAAAAATGGACACAAGTCGTGCAATAATAATTTTTAAGACAAATGTTGTGTTTTACATAATATGACAATGTTATTTAAAGACGAAACAACATCTATTATAGAAGAAATTCAAATACTTGGAGACGCTTCTGATACAGTTCCACTTCTGATGCAGACCAAACAGAAATTTACCAAACAATACAGCTGCAATATCTTCCAATATTAACACCGTTTTTACTAGGTTATAAGAGAAAAATAATTTTCTTTTCTTTTTCGTAATATCTATTTTTTATTACATGCAATATAAAGAAATAAAGAATGTTTTAAATTATTTTCCATATAAAATCATGTGTTACATCTTTTTTCTACATTAAAAGATGTTACGAAATAATATAGAAATTGTTTTTTTATTGAAAAATAATGATTAACAGTAAATAATTCGAATGGTTACTAAGGTTATAATAAGCCTGTTTGACATTTAAGACAACTGTGAAGTTGATATTCATACCAATCTACCTAATAAAAACCCTAAACTGAACACAGCACTGAAATTACTTAACACGATGTTAAATCTGATGCTATTTCTTTATGAAACGTTGTTAAATTTTCGTGATATTTTAGCATCGTGGTAGATAACACAGGATTTAGCATTTGTTTATGAAACCGGGAATCAGTGTTTTAAGTCAGTCGATATTACAAATTCTTAAACTTGCTGCCTGCAATCTAAGTAAATTTTAACATACTTCACAAATTGCAACAAATCGGTAACTACAGATCTGGTCTTGAAAATCCATGTTGTCTTTGAATAATATAATGTTGACTATCGTGAAATAATTGTTTTGTTACACACGCTTCAAAAATGCTTAATAAAGACACTGGTCGATAGTTTTCTATATGGGATTTTTTTACCTGAATTAAAAATTGATGCTATATTTGCAAGTTTCGACTAGTCTAGAAATGTACCATTCATCAATGATTGTATAATAAATATAAAGTAACTAAAGTGTTTTTACAACGAATAATAGAAATGGTAATGATTATTAAAATTCATTCCACTATTCACTCATTTGTTCAAGATCAAGTTAAAACTTACTTAATCCTAGGGTGGACCATTCGTCCCGCATTTTAACATTTTGTCCCGCATTTGGATTTGGAAAGTGAGGACCTTTTTTTTGCTCTTCACTTGGATTTGAGAGATGAGGACCTTTTTTTTGCTCCGTCCCGCATTGCCTTCTTAAGAAAATGGTCACCCTATTAATCCTTATTTTTGTGTTTATTATTCGAAAAAGGAAGGCGATTGAGCGATTCAGTGATGTATTGCAAATTATGATGATTGCAACCAACATGATTCACGTGTAAGACTGGCTGCCTGCGCAGACGCACAGACGTAAATCTGGGGATATCGCTGTAATTTAATAAACAATGTTTGAATTTATTAAACAAACACACCGCTGCTTACGTATTTTAATTTAAATTGGTCACCAAGGGACTACATATTCAACTCGTATACACGTATATGTATGTATGTTCCCTTACATTTATTAATTGTCTGATATAAATTTTTAAAAAAACTGTTGGATAAAAAAATTCTACTTAAAGCATTTTGGCTAAGGATCAACAATATAAATTTTTTTAGGTTCAAGAACTTAAAGTTTTTCAGAAAATTTTAAATAAAATTATAAGTAGAATCCTAGTTCAAATTTAATCAGAGTAAACACAACAAAGTTAAAATTGTTTGTCAATAAACACAAGTTGATGTGAAGTGTGAGTTTTCACACATTTCAGGGTTTTGTAGGTATTTAAAGTGTAAAAAGTCAACATAATACTGGATATTTAGGAGTATTTGTTCTCTAATCACATCAAAATCAATAGTTTTTTGATAATCACTTTTATTCGTTATTTGAGTACTAAGAGTTTACATTTAATATTTTAAAACAAAATTTAAACAATTTGTCAAATCCCTAGCGTATTTTCTGGATTTGCTTCGTATTCAAGTTTTCATTAGATTAATAAGAAATATATTGATAAATGGCTTCATTTTTTTCAATTTCAGAAATATATTTCTCACTATTAACAATGTGTTATTTGTTTTATAAGTATTTCATTACTATAAATGATTTATTCTTTTTGATACTTTAACAACAAAAATCTGAAATAATTCAAACAAAAGGTTGAATCACAGCGTATAACAGTCTAATAAAATAACTGAACACTACACTCTACACTCTACACTGTAGAGTGTACAGTGTAGAGCAGTGGTTCTCAACCTTTTTTAGGTGAAGGCACTCCTATGCAAAATGTGAGATCTTCGCGGCACCCTACTATTAAATATGTCACTATTTAGTCAATTTAAAGTATAATCAATCAAAAGTATAATTGTGATGTTGGAAAAAAAACAATAATATTACAATTACATAATATGTATTTAAAGATCATTCGAAAATTTCTTCGATTCGGTCTTCGGTCTTCGATTCCGAGAATAGCGGCGAATTTATTTTGAAAAGCTCGCGGCACCCTGGTTGAGAACCACTGGTGTAGAGTGTAGGGTGGTGTTCATATGCGTAGGGTCTACTCATATAAAGTCGGTTCTCAGCTGTTAATTTTTTATTTTTTATATTATTAATTTCAAAAAAGACACATACTATCTAAGGCATAAATACAAAAAATCCAATACAATATACAATAAATAACATTATTAGCCACAATTCAGCAAAAATATGAATTAAAAAAAATAATTAATTTGGTTAAAAACACAAAAACTGCAATATATTTAAAAAATGCAATTGATTAAAAATTCTTCTCGTACGTTTCTGGCTCAGAACAATTTACATAATTACCTATAATTTTTTCAGATTTTTAGTTACCCTTTGGGTAAAAAGGGGAAGGATGGGGATTTTTTAACACATTTTTGGCTACAATCGTATTAAAAGAAACGAATTCAAAAAAGCATTATTTGATATACACCATAAATTAAAAAAAAAAAAAAATCGGCAAAAAAATCGACATTTTTCGTAAAACTAACCTGGTCAAAAATTCCTGTTGAAGTATTTCGGTTCACATCAATGTACATTATGGAGATTTTTTCAAATTTTTAGATCAACCCTTCTGGGAAATATGGTAGAGGACAGTACTATTTTTACATATTTTTGGGGAATATAACATAAAGAAAAATGGTTTTTCAAAAATAAAAAATTTGCTTGTTTGTACACGCATTAAAAGATTTTATTTTATACCCCATTCAAAATTTTAAAATATATATATATATGTATTATTTCTCATTAATTACATTTGTTTATATTTATCTGGGGATGTGTTTTTTTTTAACTCTCAGTATTTTGTGGGTCAAAGAGTTGTATAACCATACCAAATTTCAACTTTTTATGTTAAGCCGTTTTGCTACAATTTCTATCATACAGACAGACCGACACATGAGTGACGTTAGAGTGGGTTTTTTGGGGTCATACCTACAAAACCCTGAAAATGTATTATGAAACAAAAAATGTACAAATATCCGTAAATATATTGATTGTTGGATTTGTTTGAGAAACTTATAATCTGCGTTGTTAAACATGTTCTTAAGCTGCTTCATTCTTTCACCTTCAACTAAAATATAATATGATTACCCATCCCAAATCCATTTATTCTTGAATTTTTCTCTCCACAATAAACACGGTGAGTGAAAGGTTTGAAAAGATTTACGGTGAAAAGATTTAAATTATTAATATTGTAATTAAATGCGTGAAAAATGAAGTTAATTGAAACGTGGTCTCTACGGGGTGCTCGTTACATAATGGAATAAATGACAATTAGAGGCAATAATGGCGGTGTGAGGGGGGTGGAGGGTGCAGAGGGCATGTTTAACCAGTTCCCACATGCGTAATGTATTTGTGTGCTTGTTAATTAATGAAGCCAAATAAGCTTTCATGTAGCGGCGCTGTTAATTATGTACCGCCACCTAATTACATCCGAATACGTCTCACTCGCACGATACACGACAACAACACAAGCACACATCTCAACAACACACGCCACCCTACACCCCCCCCCCCACACTCTCACACAATACACGGTCCACGACATTGCGAACACTTTCACATGTTTAGATTACAGAGCGATTTAAAAAATTGATGTACAGTATTGGCCATAAAGATAGCAACTTTTGATAATCCTATTTTATTTTTATTCTATTCAATATTTTTAAAATTAAAAAAATGTAATTCTTACCTTTAACAATCCTCTACATATATTATAGTAAAAAATTAAATTTTAATAGTAAATTCTATTTTTTTTTTATAGTATTTATTATTTTTACCTGGACATAAAGGTAGCAACTACTCTTAAAAAAATCTTTTTTTTTATTAATTACGAAAATGAATTCTTATTAACAGATCATTTTTAATATTTTGTATAGTAACCACCAGTATTTATAACTTCCCGACATCTTTTCGCCATTGATTCTAATAATTTCGTGATCATTTCATTATCAATATTAGACCAGGCACCCTGCAAAGCTTTAAACAATTCTTCAATATTTGAATGTGTTTTGTTTCTAATCTTTCTGTTGACAATCTCCCAAAGGTTTTTTATTGGATTTAAATCGGGTGACTGTGACAGCCAAGTCATTACGTTAATTTTTGAATCCTCGAACCATTTTTTTACCAACTTCGAAGAATGTTTTGTGTCATTATCATGCTGAAAAATATGTTTTAAAAGCATGAACTCATCAGAATAATGTTCCATAACATTTTGAAGGATGTCTATATATTTAAATCGATCCATTATTCCTTAAATGTGGTATAGAGGACCCATACCATATCCCGAGAAACAGCCCCATACCATCACACCGCCTCCGCCATGTTTAACTGTTGGCAAGGTGTATTTTTGAACAAATCTTTTATTAGCAGGCCTCCTAACGTAACTTACACCATCACTTTTAAACAAATTGAACTTAGATTCATCACTAAAAATAACTTTTTTCCATTGATCCACAGTCCAGTCAATATGATTTTTAGCAAATTTTAATCGGGCCTTCACATTCTTTTTGGATAGAAGTGGTTTTTTAGCAGGAAGGCGACTAAAAAGATCCTCACTAACTAATCTTCTGCGAATAGTTCTTGTTGAGATGTTTTCTTGATCCATTTGTGGCAAAAGGTCCAAAATTTTCTCCGATGATAGAAAGGGGTTATTGGTAGATAAAAAAATAATTTTTTTATCAGTTCGTTTTGTAGTTTTTCGTGGCCGTCCTGGATTTTTTGAAACTTCAAACGTACCTTCTTCTTGAAATCGTTTTATAATTCGCGACACAGAAGATTTATGAACATTTAAATTTTGTGAAATCACATTTTGCAGCAGCCCGTCTTTAAAACCAGAAATTATGAAGTTTCTAATTTCACTTGAAACAGTTTTACTACGACCCATGATTGACAAATATAAACTGAAATATTACTTGTGCACATATTTATGGATAAAATCTGCATATAACAAGAAAATTCAAGTAGTTGCAATATTTTTGTCCAAGCAAAAATGAAGAAATAATTTATTATTAATCTGTAAGTCAGATTATTTGACTATTGATTGATGTAACAAACAAAATATGATTAAATTATAGAATTAAGAGTATTTATTTTCCAATATTATTATTAATATTTGAAAAATTGAAAGATGTTAAAAGTTGCAATCTTTATGGCTAATACTGTAAGTGTGAATTTTCACATATTTCAAAGTTTGGATGTATATATTTAATAAGTGTAAGAAGCCAACATGATGCTCAGGGCCGGCCAGAGAGCGGTGCGACCGCACAAGGCCCCGCTCTTCGGAAGGCCCCGCGTGACCCGACTATTTTGTTTTTATTTATAGAATGACTAAATCTGTTCTTTTCATGGTTGCAGTACCTTTATAACATTCAAATTCCCATCTAAAAGGTTTATTAAATTTTTTTGAGGATTACCGCGATTCTGAATTTAAATCTTCTGTAATTAACGCAAAGGAACTTGCTGCAGAATTAGAAATGGAACCAAAATTTAAAATACATTGTATTGGACGAAAGACAAAACAGTTTTTCTACGAAGGAACTGATGAACCAATTTCATCCGCAGAAGAACATTTCAGACTTAAATACTTAATTATAATCGACAAAGCAATTTTATAATTTAAAAAAAGATACAAAATTTATCACCACCACGAAAATATATTTGGGTTTTTGTACAATTCAGACAATATACAAAACATGACTGAAGACGATCTGCTTAAATGTTGCAAAGATTTAAATTTGTGTTTAAAAGACGACATTGATTGTACAGACCTTTTTTATGAAATTAAAATGTGTCGTCGGGTATTGTCGCTTAGAAATTTTAGAATATGTTTACAAGAACAATTTATCTGAATTGTATCCCAATTTTGTAACTGTTTTGAAAGTAATACTGACAATTCCAGTAAAAGTTGCATCGGCAGAGAGATCGTTTTCAAAATTGAAAATAATAAAAAACTATTTACGGTCTTGTATAAGTCAGGAGCGATTCTCTTCATTGGCAATTTTTTCAATCGAGTCCGAGTTGGCAAGAAAACTAAATTATAACGAGATAATTAACAATTTTGCTATAAAACATGCCAGAAGGAATTAGTCATCATTACTGGTACGGCCTTCAAGGCCCTTAAAGGCCATAACCGTCTCAATCGTCTTCCACTATTCCTTCCGATTTTGTGTTATTGTCCTCCTTGTGTGTGCACCGATAGACCGAGCATTCTGTGTTACACAATCAACCCACCTAAGATCTGGTCTACCTCAATTCTACTACCTACTGGCACAATACGAAAATTTCTTTGTACATGGTTTATTTCATTAGCTCCAGTCCATCCTAGTCGATTTAATTAAACTTTTTTCTTCATACCGATTAAACCGTTTTAAATTATATCCGCATCTCAATAAGGCACTGTTGACTACGGTCTAAAACGTTCTATGGGTATTTGGGTCGCGCCATGATTTCAGTACTGTTTCAGAATGAGATTTCATAACAATAGGTTTTCTATGGGCAGTGGTCGTTATGAAATAGGTATTTAGAGATCTTTTTAGCTATTTATATTATTTTGTTAAATATTAATTATAATTATTCATAAATTATTAGTGTACCTAATATGTACAAAGTATATGTAATAAGTGCAATATTGCAAAATACAAATATTTTTTTTTTTTAGAAGAAGAAGGCTCCGCAGGAGCATCTTGCACCGGGCCCAGCTTTTTTTCGGGCCGGCCCTGATGATAGCACAGAAGAATTTTTAAACATTTAGTTTTAGGTATCCTTAGACTGATATACACTGCCCAAAATTTTTGATATACGAGGGATGTTTCCAAAGTTCTGGGAATTTAGCTATAATTTTTATTATTTTGTTAATTTTCGTCAATATTACAATGTAGTTTTTAAACATAATCTCCATTTAATTGAATACATTTATCCCAACGATAAACTAATTTTTTTAAGCCGTCCTCAAAGAACTTTCCTATTGAGTTTCTGTTCTGGTCCCAACAGCCTTGGCACCCAGCGCGGCGAAACCTTGCTAACGCCCAAACAATCATGCAAGATGTCATGAACTTGTCGTGTACCTATCCCTAGGCGCACACTAATTTGATGAATAGTCATTCGCCTGTCCTCTTTCACTAGGTCTTCGACAGCAGTAATGTTTCTTTCATTTACCGACGTGCTTGGGCGCCCAGTGCGTGGATCGTCTTCTAGTGATGTTCTACCGGTTTTAAAACGATCGATCCACCGATAAACAGTACTTTTGAATTCTGCAGACTCACCAAATAATCCTTGCAGACGCTGAATAATTTCTGATGTTTTCACCTTCTTTCCACAAAAAAAAAATTATTGCTCTTTGAGATTTTGCTGCGTCTTCCATGGTTACAAAAACAGTGCTATGAAAACGCGTCTATATCAGTCGAACACCTAAATCAGACTGAACAATATTGCACTAGATAGTTGCATAAACATGTCAAGACTTGTCTGGCACCAATAACATTGCCTATAAGTTCTGCGTAATTTAATTATAGCACAATTCCCAGAATTTAGGAAACATCGTACTTATGTAATCTTATAATATTAATGTTACTTATTCTTTTTTTTTCTGTCAATGTACCTAAACATCAATAAATTAAATATAAATAATATTTTCACTTACCAGATACCAACGAAACCCTGAAATATGTAATAATCCACATTTCACGGTACATTGAATAGAACCTTAAGTTAACTGTACTTTGAGGATGAAAATTTGGAAGTAGTTCGGGATTTAAACCCGTGTCTCCATGTTCCATTTTTCAGGAATCCACAGCAACTCTAAGCTTAGTTTACTTCAGTATTATTTTTAAAAAGCAAAATAAAACATATAAAATATAATCGAATGTTATTGAGATAACGAAGAGCCCTCATCCAAGTCTCAGATTCAATTTTGAAAGACAAACGAAACTAGAAACAAATGAAATCCATCTGAAAGAATGTGGAACAAATCGAATATCTGGTGATTAGTGCAGGATGGTGGAGGGAGGAGAGAGGAGACAGAAGGGAGGATGAGTAGGAGGAGATGGCCAACTTTCCAGGACTACAACTCAATCCCAGCTCTCAGATCCAGTAATGGAAAACAGAGATCTTTTACAAATTTACCGCATTGCTATGTTCTTTGCGAGAGATGACCGCAAACTTCCACAGACTATAATACTTCGTTAATTACAGAGATGTCCTCTTAAACTTTTAAGTGCTTAAAATATTGTTTTCTAAAGGGTTACAAATTAATATACTTATTTTTAATGAAAGGCTTTACAGTTTTTTGATAAAAAATTAAAAGCCAGTCTGTTTAGTTTTACATTAAACTAAAGCTGTTTAGTTTTTAAAAACCTAATTTTTTATGTCTACGATTTATTAATACATACAGACAACAAAACCCTTTGATAAAAAATCGGGCCGAGCAGTGTTTTGTAGAATACGTTAGTATTGTTTTGTGACAATTGTGTGTTCTAAATGAAACAATGCTTAATGGCGCGTCTACATCGAGGCTACATGGTGGCATGCGACCGTTCGACATGTCGCATGCTACCAATGTGCAGCGGTCTGATGGGAGCCGTGCGACATGTTGCTCGTTCCCGTTACTTCGCGGTAAACATCAAAGAGTTTTCATGCGACACGCTACCACTTCTGAAAGCTACATGTTCGCCATTTTGATATTTGATAGTTGTTATTATAGAGGCAGTGGCGCAGACAGGGGGGGGGGGTGTCTGGGCCTCTCCCATGACCAGCATATTACACGGCGCTGCTCGAAGAGTTGAAGATAAAAATTTTAACCACAACAGTAGTTAATTTTTAAATTACATAATTTTTAACAATATTGGCATTTTTTTTATTTTTTTAGTATAAATAAACATTTTTTTAAGATTGCTTACTCTTGATAAAGTGACATAATTATTGTTCAAGTGAAAATACATCACATTCCAAATATGCTCCAATGAATTATATGAAGGGGAGCGTTGATCCTTTTTCCCCCTGACACATCGACTATAATATTCGCCCAGTCAAATGATAAAACTGTTTTAAACAGCTATTTACTCGATTCAGATAAGATAAAGTGGATATTTGATTTCGGTATAACCTTCAGAATGTAATTTTAAAATGAGATCTCAAACGTGAAATAGAGTAGAAATAGTAGAAATATAATAAAGAAAGTAGTTTTGGAGACAATCGCGCTCTTAAAATCGGTATTTGGTTTTCTTTTGTAGATAAATGTGAATATCAATATCTTCTTAGGTATTTTTGAAATTATGATGTTTTACGCACAAAAAGGACTGATATAAGTTGTATTGAACAACAGTGGCGTAAATTTAACAAATTTATCATAATTGTACAGTAAAATAACTTATGTATTTTACAATAATAATAAGCTATATTTTATTATGATTAGTGTTGAAATTAATAGAAAATGCATATTTACATGTTATTTTTAGGTTTTCGTAGATATAATCAAAAAATCCTTATTCCGTCACATGAGTCTGTTCGTTCGGTACAAATTGTGGCCAAGCGGCTGATTTAGAGAACTGAACATAAGTAAGAGAAATATTGGAGAAATATTGGGAGCGTTGATCCTTTTTCCCCCTGACACATCGACTATAATATTCGCCCAGTCAAATGATAAAACTGTTTTAAACAGCTATTTACTCGATTCAGATAAGATAAAGTGGATATATGATTTCGGTATAACCTTCAGAATGTAATTTTAAAATGACACCTCAAGCGTGAAATAGAGTAGAAATAGTAGAAATATAATAAAGAGAGTAGTTTTGGAGACAATCGCGCTCTTAAAATCGGTATTTGGTTTTCTTTTGTAGATAAATGTGAATATCAATATTTTCATAGGTATTTTTGAAATTATGATATTATAATAATTATGATATATTTAATTTTAATGGAAATATATTATTTCACAACCAACACCCGAAATATCTAGGTGTTACTACCGAGTGATGTTAGAAGGCTTTCTTGTCATACTTACAAAACCCTAAAAATGTGTCAACCTGTTTCCATTATGTGTACTATTTTATTGTGTAATTACCTATATCAAAATAAATTCAAAATAATTTAGTAACTGTTTTAATTTATACTGAAATAAAAAAATATATTGTCGATTATTTTTAGATAATTTACATTTATTTTTAAACAAAGAAATCATGGATGCTGATTTAGAAGATTTGCAAGCAGACGATGATGAAGAAATTGTAGAGTATTTAGAACGTCCATACATAGTTCGTGTTAGACCAAATCATATGAACCATTGGGATGAGAAAGAATTTATTAATAGATTTCGCTTAGCGAAAAATGCATTTAATATCCTGCTTCACCAAATACTACACCAATTAAAAAATAAAAATAAATAAACGGTCGTATTTAATTTTCAGTGTTTTTGCATTTCTATTCTGTATGCAGGATGCATTAAACATAATACAATTTTTTTCCCAGGCCCCTTGTTTATCTTTTCGATTTACAGCATCAGTAGCTTTATTTTCTATAACATTTTTATATTTTAACACAAGATTTACAAGTTGCCTTGTTTCGGATATTTTGAAATTTGCGCTTCTTGGGCGTTTATTGGACATTTTTCTGTATAAAATTTTGACAGTTGTCATTTATTTTGACAATTGTATCTATCTCTCTTTTATTCGTGCGAGTCGCGTATATATCTCTCTTTGTTTAAGATAACGTTACTAATTCCAACATAAAAAAAATCAGCTGTGGCCACCACAGGACCGACCGCCATCATAAAGTACTTGTATAAAATAAATTCTAGCAGCAGAGTAGAAATAACTTGGCCTAATATTTTCTAACAGAGATATTATTTATCATGACCATGGAAACGTTACATATAAGTATGAAAAAATTGAGACTGGTAAAATTTAAAAAAAAATTACAAAAATTTGTCGAAATTTTTCGTTTTATCAAAAAACGTCTCACATAAAAGTTATTAGTTATCGTATTTATAGCAACTTTTGTTCAATAAATTTTTTCGAAATATTTTTCTGTTTCTAAATATTCGCAAAAATCTTAAAATCGACACGAGTAAACTCCTATTTATAGTCCACCGATTTTTACCAAAAGTTGATCAACTCGTGTCATTGATGTCAGAAGCTTAAATATGGAGTTTCATAAAAATCCTTTTACCCTAATTTGCTCTGCACGTGTACACAGACAGACCGACGGACAGACGGACAGACAGACAGACAGACATACAGACAGACGGACGAACGGACGGACGGACGGACGGACGGACAGACAGACCGACAGACATCATGATAAAAATAGACGAAACTTTATGTAGGGACCTCAATTTGTGGAGATCCATCGAAATCTCGAAATCTCAAAATCGGTATGATCACTATACCTCCCTTATTAGGGTTTTGTAGGTATGACCAAAAAACCCTTATACCGTCATTTTGTCGTCTGTCTGTCTGTCTGTCTGTCTGTCTGTTCGGTAAAAATTGTAGCCAAACGGCTAAACCTAGAGAGTTGAAATTTGGCATGCTTATACAACTCTTTGACCCGCACATAGGAAAAATACTAAAACATCTAAAAAACATATCCCCCTAAAAATATAAACAAATATGTGCTCATCGAGGAAAAAAATATTTTTTTATAATTCTGAGTAGGGTATCAAATGAAAGCCCTTGGTACGTGGATTAACGATCAAATTTTTATTTTTGCAAAATAAATTATTTTGAAGCGATTTTTGCCAAAATAGTGCAAAAAATTTTTTGTCCCACACCCTGTAGCCCAGATGGTTTAATCTAAAAATCTGAAAAAATTCTAAGTAATGTACATTGGTGTGAACCGGAATAGTACAACAGGAATTTTTGATCAGATTATGTTTTTGGAGAAAAATGCATTTTTTGTGATTTTTGGCTAATAATGTACACAAGTTATAGCTTTGTAACACGCCACACTGGAACGTGTATGCTGATGTAGTGGTATTAGTCGCTGATTTTTCAACCAAGTAACCCGATCCGAAAGGGATCGAACTCTGTGAGAAGAGACTATATTATTATTTTTTTTTTAAATTTTTGTATTGTTTAAATTATATTTTCAAAATTCTACTTATATTTTGGCAAATGTTGCATTTAATTTTTAAAAGCGTAAATTTAATAACCAGTGGAAATTGTTTAAATTATAATTTAATTCTGTTTCAATGTACACGAAATCAGAGGGGCGGAACTTATAACCACCAATGGAAGCCATAGGCGCAATTTTTAAAATTCTAATGAACCTTGCTATATATAAAAAAATACTGCACATATTTAGAAACTTAAATAATGGTATTAGGCGTTCGAATTAAAATTAACAAAAAAAAAAATATTTTAATATAAAATTTGTTTTCGCATCCAAAATAATCATCATTCACTTACTAAATACCTGCAAAACCCTGAAATGTGTGAAAATTCACACTTCACATCAATTTATATGTTGGCATTCGAAAATATTATTATCAATCAGAATATCTATCTACGGGATAACTAGAGTTAGAAATACAGAAAGTAATTTATCCTAGTGAATATCAAGAGGATAATTTGCCGCTACCTTTTCTGCATCTACGAAAAAACGGCGGCATAACCTAGCTCGACATGTTTGGCCCTGATTGCTACACACAAACAAGATTGTCACAAAACGATACTGACATGTTTTACGTAACGAATATGTCCCTAACACTGCTTTGCCCTATATTTTGTTCCAGTTTTACAAAAAAAAAATCATAATATGAAATACAAATACAGTTATAATTTAGGATATTGTGTGTATTTGATGAAGTATACGTGTTTACTATATATATAGCGAGTGTCAACAGCAGTGATCGGTCAGTGTAGATGTGTGTGTTGAAATGGAATTTGTAATTTGAATTAATAATAGAGTCGGAGGTACATTACATAGGTAGATATGAGTGGTATGGTGGTTGGATGTTGTTGTTTTCGAGTTGAGCCGAACGTTTACGTTAGCTCGCTCCCAAATGAACACGATCCGACAACAATAACTAAGCCCTTTTGTTCATAACTTCGCAACTCTCGCAAATATTTCAATACTCACCACTCACCCACTCTTCTGCTCACCACTCGCCCCTCACCGCTTTCATAATTAATCTACTGAAAGGTATACTGCTCTAAGTACACAATTTATTGCCAACCATTGTTCTATTCTCTTCAAATCATCATACCAAATTATTATCAACGTTTAAAATTATTAAATTATTACCAGTAAGAATTTTGCAATTTAGGCGCTTTCATTCAAAATGGGAAATGTCCATTTACAACAAAAATATAGTTAACGAATTTGTGCTCTTCAGTATGATTTCTATCAATAGGCTGCTTCAAAACCTAAAATTCTTACCTCTCTGGAAGGGGATGACCCCGTAGAGCTGACAGGGGTCATCCCCTGGGTCTCTGCAACACTCCACCAGGTCCTGGCACGTGGTGGAGGGAGTGACCGGCACGTCCGTGTGGACACCATCACCGTACACACGCACTATCATCTGAAACAAACACCACCTCATTATTATACCAATTCACACTTGTTGCCTCTTCTTAACTAGGCAGTGCGTAAATTTCCTCTTGAAAATGCGAGGGAGAGCTTTTTGATTACGATATACAGGATGTCTAATTTTTAAAGTGAAACTTCTATTGGCACGTTTGTCGACCAAACTATAACGCAGGTGAGTTACGTTACGGGCACGTTGGGTTATTCCTTAAACCGTCCTCGTATATTACATTGTATAATAGACTCGATTGCTGAGCTATGACAATGACTTCCAAATGAGCCACACTTACTCCTTACTAGATACCTACTTACAAAACCATGAAATATGGAATAAATCTCACTGTACATCCATTTTTAAGGATTTGAAGTTATGACCAAAAAACCCTTATACCATTACTCCGTATGTCAGTCTGTACGGTAGAAACTACGGTGAAACAGCTAGACCTCGAGAGTTGAAATTTGGCATGCACATACACCTGCATATACACCCGCATATAGGAATAATACTCAGGCATTATCATCGCCAATAAAAATTTAGAACGAAGATATTATATTTAAAAAAGAAAAATTAAGGAGGCTATCAAATAAAACATCTTGATACGTAGACAAACGAACAAAATTTAATTTTTGAGAAAACAAAGATTTTCGCCAAAAATGTAAAAAAATAACTTTTGTCCGATACCCTATTTCCCAGAAAGGTTAATCCAAATATATTTTGTGAAAAATATCGATTTTTTTCTTCAAAAAGAATCTCTTAAGGTGAAGATTAAGGAACGAAAATTAGTTTGTTTTTTCATTTATTTACACACGATTTTTTCCAACAACATGCAAAAGACTTTTGTCCCACACCCATATCTCTAGTTAGTTTGTCTAAAATTTAGAAAAAATTCTTAGGTCCGGTCTTTTTACCTTCAGGTAAACCTCTAGGTAACTTGGTTTGCTTTATTTGATACGCATTTCGAAAGTTATCTTTTGCAACGTGTTTACAATTTTTATCTGACTGACCGGAATGTAAACCGGAATAATAGAGAAGAAAATTTTCTTATTATTTTTTCGAAAGACAGACAGACAGACAGACAGAAAGATAGACAGACAAACTGAAATGTCTAAAATTCACATCTCACATCAATTTATTCTTTAGGTCCCAGTAATTATAACACATTTCAAGACAGGACAGGAAAAGAAATAAGAAGAAGAATAGCACAGGGCTGGAGTAAATTTTGGAGCCTCAAACGGATTTTGAAACAGACGAACAGGAAAAATCTAAAACGCAATATTTTTTTTTAGCTTCATTTTGCCTACTTTATGTTAAGGATCAGAAACTTGAACACATCAAAACAACAAGAAAAGCTAGCCATAGCCCAAAGAAAGATGGAAAGGTTCATACTGAATAAAAAAATTGATGTGAAGTGTGAATATTCACACATTTCAGCGTTTCGCAGGTATATAATAAGTGAAGGCGGTATGCTGAGTGTGTAGCACAAATTTTACTTTGTAGTAATCACGGCAAAATGAACGATATTTTTAAAATAATTTATCGTCTGTTAATCATATAATAAGACTGGTTATTAAATTTACGCTCATAAAAATTAAATACAACATTTGTCAAAATATAACTAGAATTTTGACAAAATAATTTCAACATAATAAAAATGCAAAAAAAAAAACAGAAAAAATAAAATTCACTCCGTACTCGAACTCGAAACCCTTCGTTTTCCAGCCAGTTTAAGAGCGCTCTAACGCTTGTAACCATCGAACGCTATGCATGTGAGTGTCTTACATTGGTATAACTTTTGTACTTTGTGAACCAAAAACCACAAAAAATGCGTTATTTTCCAAAAACATAATCTGATCAAAAATTCCTGTTGTACTATTTCGGTTCACACCAATATTCATTACTTAGAATTTTTTTAGATTTTTAGTTTAAACCATCTGGGCTACAGGGTGTGGGACAAAATGTTTTTTGCACATTTTTGGCAAAAATCGCATCAAAATAATTTATTTTGCAAAAATAAAAATTTGATCGTTAATCCACGTACTAAGGGCTTTCATTTGATACCCTACTCAGAATTTAAAAAAAATATTTTTGTTTTCGATGAGCACATATTTGTTTATATTTTTAGGGGGGTATGTTTTTTAGATGTTTTAGTATTTTTCCTATGTGCGGGTCAAAGAGTTGTATAAGCATGCCAAATTTCAACTCTCTAGGTTTAGCCGTTTGGCTACAATTTTTACCGAACAGACAGACAGACAGACAGACAGACAGACGACAAAATGACGGTATAAGGGTTTTTTGGTCATACCTACAAAACCCTAAAAAGTGAACTACAAAGTGAAGTGAATGATTAAAACACAAACAAAAAATATTACAAATAATCTTAAGACTAATTAAATTGGATATATGTATCTCGAAGGGGACCCATGCTCACAAAGGGTATATAAAAAGCTATTATTATTATTATTATTATTATTATTATTATTATTATTATTATTATTATTATTATTATTATTATTCATTAGAACATATTTATTTGGACCGTAATTACTATACCATATTTTATATTTATTGTCAAATATTTTATTCTGTATTTATTCAAAAATATTATTAAATACAAATCCTGAAATCCTTAAATCTCATTAAACATTTAAAATATAAATTTATAATTAACAATCCGTCCAACTTTATTGAACATTTAATTTAAATAACTCCCCGTAAACTCATTAAACCATTTCATATCCCTAATAACAAAATAATTCAATTATAAATTGTTAAAAGTTATAATCCTTAAAGAGGGTGTCGAGGGTGGTGTGTGTGAGGGGGGGGTCGAGGAGAGAGGGGGAATACTGACTCGTAATGAGAAACATCCTTGCACGAGCGGCCGCTGTTTTATCATAGGGATCACATCTGGAGTCCTGCGGGAATGTCCTGCCGACAACATGCAGATTCTGTTACGATACAGGATTATGGCAGGACGAGATTTGGGTCCGGGTACAAATAAAATTATCCCATTGTTTGAATGGCGAATAAATTATTTAAACTTCCTAGTAGTTTAACGATAAAGTTAAATAATAGAATAGAGGTCTAAGTATTGTATTGAGGTACTTCAAAACGGTTTATGTCATAAATTTACGAAACAAGATCTTGTTGATAAAGGCAAGTGTACGAGAAAACCGTAAAAACTAACTGAGGTTATAGTGCCCATAAGACAGTTCTAATCGGGAGTATTATTATATTTTATTTATTTAAAATTTCTTTTATTGTCTTTTATAAAAATGTATTACATTGTGTGTAGAACATGTACAATAGTAATAGCTTATGCTTCTAGTATTACCCATATACTATTTACATAAATCTTGTTTTTACAATTAACAATATTTAATTTTTTTACAATGAGTGTTGAATTTTACAGGAAAAATAAATTGTAAAATAAAAACCTGTACTGATTTCTCTTCAGAGCGAATAAATCTTTCGCCTTTTACTAAAGATTATTATATTAATTACTATCCTTACTAACTGGAGTACCAGTATTTCGTACGGTTTTTTTAACGTAAATGATAAGTGAGATATTTCAATTTCAATTGGAACACAAAATAACACTGGTCAACACAATTTTTGCTGACATACATCTAAGACTTGTTTCTTACTAATTTGGTGCTGCTGAACTCAAATATCACATCAGTTTTTGCCTATCACATCAGATTTTTGCGTATCACATCAGATTTTTGCTCTACAACAAATACATATTTTCGGCCAAATAATGCTTCTATCGTTTAATTTTAGACGTCGATACTGTAATTGGTACAAATTTGGCGAACAATAAGGACTAAATAATTAGAAAATATTCTTAAAATTTTATTTATAGTGAAAGAAAGAAAATGAGAACAGTTTTAATTACATTTTAATGCATTGGAGTGTTAAAATAAAAATACAAAATAATTTAAGGATTAAATGGTTGTTTGTAAGATCTTCTGGAGTGCATCATTCCCGATAAGTCTCTTTTAATACTCCAACAGTAGTCAGCCATCATGTGAGTATCCCACCTTCCTTGATAACGTCTCTCCATCTCTTTTAAATCCTGATGGAAACGTTCACCCTGTTCATCACTAACATCTCCAAGATTGACAGGAAATTGTCAAGACTGTTTGATGATGATGATAATTTTCAATCAAATTTTCAACGACCTCCACATAGTTTTCGGCTTTTTTATTCGCAAGAAATTTTTTGATGAGCGCCACGAAAGACTGCCATGCATTCTTTTTCATATCATCCATATGTACAGTGAAAAGTGGATTATTCACTAATTTTCTAATTTGTGGTCCGTAAAAATGCCAGCTTTTAGCTTCTCATTACTGAGACTTTGAAATGTTTCAGATATATATTTGAAACAGTCACCATCTTTGTTCAATGCTTTTACAAACTGCTTCATTAGACCCAGTTTAATATGAAGAGGGGAGGAAATGATTTTTGTTCGCTCCACCAAAGGTTCGTGTATTATGTTTGGGTCTCCAACATTTAAATATATTCTCACCGGCCAATTTTTCTGAGTCCAATTTCTCATGGTTTCAGATCCGGTGTAAGCCATTTGACAACAGGTTGATTAAAAGAAACCTTTTTTAGGGTTTTTTGGATAAAGGATGAGTTAAAGTTGTTGACAACAACATTAAGAAATAAATCGAACTTTGCGTTAACCTCACTGGTAGTGTCAAATATAAAGTTCCAGTTTGTTTCGTCAAGTGAGTAAAAAAAAAACAAACTATAACAAGTACCTGCATGCAAGGCGTTCCTACGAAATATATTGGACAACAAGAACGAAGGTGAAATTTAAGTAGACGTAGGGTAACTGCAGCGAATTTCGACTACCAAATTTATTTATTTTTTAATTTACGTACTATTCAATATTTTGGTAGGAAAGTGGTCCCAATCGATACCTCATTCACTTAGCTTTAGGTGCTAAATATTTTCACGATGAAACAAGCTGTTATTACAACTACAGTTCGACATAAAGAAAATATGAAAAAAACGTTGATTTCAAAAAAGTGATGTTAATATCGACTACCCTAAAATTTTAAGATAATCAACGTTTCTTGTCTCTTTTACATTTTATTTAGGTAAAAGAATATAATAATAGAGACTTTTAGTAAGACGTGATTTTAACTGTCGTCAAATTAGGTAAGTGAAACATGCATGCATGTAATATCGACTAGTCCGTAGTAGCTTCATTCCTCCTAGTCGATATTACCTGCAATCAAATCTGTTTTATTTAGCCTGTGATATTGTAACAAAATATTATGAAAATCAAATTTTACCAGCTAATATATATGCATTTGGATCAGTTCTTATCAGTTTATTCAATGCAAAATATTTTGTTCAACTTTCCTTTGATAAACAACTGCTAATTAAAACCAATAAAAAATATTTTAACACCTAAATAATATAAATATCTACACTGTTCGTCTAACGACATTCACACGTGGCTTAAAATAAAGTGAGGTTAGTTTTTCACATAAACATAGTGTTACGTTATACTACCGCTATATGGCAGCAATTATTTAGAGAAATAATGGGATAGTCGAAATTACCTGCGTAGTCGAAATTCGCTGCAGTTACCCTATATCAGAACGTGAAAAGGTGAAAAAAGTCAAAATACGATAGAACAAAAATTTGACGTGATAGGCAAAAACTGTTAACATTTTTGAAATCAGCACCCCAAAATTAGTTAAAAACAAGTGTCAGATCTAAGTCAGCAAAAAAAAGTTTAAATTTGTTGACCAGTGTAATCGTCAACATTTGTTGTAGGCAGAGCTGGGCCAAGTACTGATGAAAAGTACTTGAAGTACCAAGTATCAAGTACTGCACCTAATACTTTCTTTTGCAAGTACAAGTACTGGTAAAAAATTTAAAGTACTTGAAGTAACAAGTATTTATGAAAAGTACTTGAAGTATGTACTTCAAGTACCGGAAAAAGTACTTCAAGTGCTACAAAGTACTTCAAGTACTAAAAAAATATAAAATATGTAGTACAATAATAATAATAATAATACTATTACTACACTTATGCGCTAATATTATACTAACTTATTGTCAGAAGACATGTTAGGCAGAGTTGACCACGGATATCGTGAGACAAAAAGAAAGGATGGAAAATAATAATAATAATTAAATTTTTATAATAAATTTATATCGTTTGTGATGTAACTTACCACTGCACTTAGTTGACAAAACGCTGGACCTACCTCAAACTAATACGGAACTCCCGTTCTCGTTATTGAAACGGTGACTACATAGACGAATTTTTCGTTTTATTGATTTAAACAAATGTAAGTAATTGAAATTTATGGAAATTATAAATTTAATTTATTATTTTATTTATTTTAAATGCTATTTGATAGCAATAAAATAAAACTTTAACTTTAAAGTTTAAAACCATTATGAAACTAGGAGTTAATGTAAAATAGATAAGAACATCACATTGAAAAAATAAATAAAGCAGGCAATAATTTTCAAAAAAATATTTATTTTCAATGTTATTAGATTCAGCATTTTTAACATTTTTAACATTATTTTTAAGTCGATGGTCTAAATTAATTAAAAATAATAATAATTATTATTATTATTAAAAATAATAATTCTAAATTACCAATGTTTTTATTGCTTATATCACTGAACACTATTTGATTTTAACAGTACTAGTTTTTCAAAATTGCTGTCTGATAATGCGTGTTGTCGAGGACTGTTAATAATTTCGGCGAACGAAAATAACTGTTCAACAGGGGCCGAAGAAGGAACACTGGTATTAAATTTGTAAAATAAATTTTTCATAGTCGGATAATTACTAAGCAAAGTTAATGATGTGTCTGTTTTATTAATATATTCTAGAAATTCTAATTAAATTTTTTGTTTAAAATTACTAGCGTCATTAAAAGAAACATCATTCTGTTGATCTAATTCAAAAAAAATCATCTTCTGCGGGAAAAATTTTAGTATTTTCACTTTCAGTTTTATCCTGTAAGCCCAAGTCCTATGCAGCTTTAAGTATAATTTGTTGCATTTCCTAGTTTATGTCTGATATATGCGAATAAAAGTTTTTAAATGTATGAATCCATCGTAACTTAAAATTTGGTAATGTAAAAGAAGCAATAATCGCCTCTCGACATTCAACAGAGTCAAAATTAAAATATTTTTCAAATCTTTGTAATAACCCGTCTTTACACGCTTGAAGGATTTGATTTTGATTGGTTGAGCAACATTTAGGTTTTTGTTTTCAAGCTTTTCAATTTTTTTTAAAAGAGAACCCAAACATGGAAGCAAATACCCAAAGAAATTTTTTTTTCGCCTTGTAAAATATCATGGGCATGTGCGAGTGGTTGAAGTACAAAGCAGTATTCTTTCAAATACTGCAATTCGGTATCTTTGAACATATGGTTCCGAATATTTAACTTGTCGAAAAGAGATTTAAAATTATTGGCATCTTTTAATATTTGAGATAAGGAAACATAAAATGAATTCCATCGGGTTATACAAGGATAACTAAAAGTGTGACCTAGAACTTGATAAAATATTTCACTACTCTTTGGGCGGCCAAACATTTTCCACAATAAATTGCATTAGTATGTTTTGTCCTAAGTGTGGTATTTTTTTCTATCGCATTCTTAACGTCTGTCGTTGCTATCAAATTCAACGTGTGACTTGCACACCTTACATGTTTTGGTAAGTGATAATTAGGTATGACGCTAAATTCAAAATCAGAATACGAAACACAACGCACTTAACAAACGCAAGACTTTAACCAACTATTAGCATTTACACATTAAAGAACT
Source organism: Liopterus haemorrhoidalis (assembly GCA_963971575.1). NCBI lineage: Eukaryota > Metazoa > Arthropoda > Insecta > Coleoptera > Dytiscidae > Liopterus > Liopterus haemorrhoidalis. The sequence continues at coordinate 1,031,991 of OZ020611.1, forward strand.
TGTTCATTCTTGTGTCATGTCCGTTAAAATTCTGAAAAATTTAAAAAGTAAAATTACTTCAAGTACTTTCAACTACTGCAAGTACTTTCAAATACTTCAAGTACTTTGAACTACTTGAAGTACTACTTATTTTCGAAAACAAGTATCAAGTAAGTATTTCTATAGAAGTACTTGCAGTACCAAGTACAACTGCCAAATTTAAAAAGTACTTGAAGTAAAGTACTTGAAATACTTAAAAATACTTGAAGTACTTTTTCAAGTATTTTACTTGAAGTAAGTCCCAGCTCTGGTTGTAGGTAATTGATATAAATAAATTAATTTACGGAAAACAAGTAATTCATCAACATAAATGCAATCACAACACAATTTCTCAAAATGAATAAAATGAAAAGTTATTTTCTTCGCGAGATCTTAAACGTAATATTGTTGGAAGTATGGAGTAGGGGGTGGTGGGGGTATGAAGGGAATCAGGATGTTCCAGGATATAGGACGTATGACAAACGTGACAGTGGCTCGTGTCCTGGACGTGAATTGATTGTCACGCGTGATTAATGTCAGCGCGCGCCCCCGTGACCCTGCCCCTCCCCCCGCCCAGTGCCCCGGGGTAAATGGATTTAACTCCACTGCCGGCACCTCTCATTGTTTTTGACTGCTCTTCGCGCAGTCCTTTATAGTCGCCGGTAATCGCATTATTAAAATTACGTTAACTTTCAGGATATTTCATTAAAATTATTTTAGGATGAGAAAGATTTTCACTTGAAAGATTCTCAAACGATTCCAGAAATATTGGCTGCTTTGCATTTAAAATATTTCATTATTAAGTGTGATGAAAGATGAATATAAAAGGACGTCAGGAAGTATTAGCTCTTGAGAATTACACCCACTGTCTAAACAAGCATTTGGCCATCTTTACACTTTCATCCAATCCAGAAGTTGATACGTTTTCAGCAGTACTATTCAAATAGGATAACTTATAATACCCAGTAAGTAAACAAAATTGATGAAAAGTGTGAATTTTCACACATTTCATGGTTTTGCATGCGTTTAATACAGTGGCGGCTCGTGACTTTCTGGGACTCAGAGCTGCAAATTATAATACAAGGATAGGTTTAGGTGTTTAACAACGACGTTTTATCATACAAGACTCTGTTGAATTACCTCTTATAATTATAATTTTTGCTTTTTGCACTTTCCGAAATATTTAAATTTGGTGTGGGTCGCCCCAATTTTTAGGGTTTTGTAGGTATGACCAAAAAACCCTTATACCGTCATTTTGTCGTCTGTCTGTCTGTCTGTCTGTCTGTTCGGTAAAAATTGTAGCCAAACGGCTAAACCTAGAGAGTTGAAATTTGGCATGCTTATACAACTCTTTGACCCGCACATAGGAAAAATACTAAAACATCTAAAAAACATATCCCCCTAAACATATAAACAAATATGTGCTCACCGAAAAAAAAAATATTTTTTTATAATTCTGAGTAGGGTATCAAATGAAAACCCTTGGTATGTGGATTAACGATCAAATTTTTATTTTTGCAAAATAAATTATTTTGAACCGATTTTTACCAAAATTGTGCAAAAAATTTTTTGTCCCAAACCTTGTAGCCCAGATGGTTTAAACTAAAAATCTGAAAAAATTCTAATTAATGTACATAGGTGTGAACCGGAATAGTACAACAGGAATTTTTGATTAGATTATGTTTTTGGAGAAAAACGCATTTTTTGTGATTTTTGGCAAATAATGCACACAAAATATAGCTTTGTAACATGCCACACTGGAACGTATGTGCTGGTGTAGTGGTATTAGTCGTTGATTTTTCAACCAAATAACTCGATCCGAAAGGGATCGAACCATGTGAGAGAGACTATATTATTTTTTGTTTTTTTTTTTATTTTTTATATTGTTTAAATTATTTTTTCAAAATTCTAGTTATATTTTGGCAAATGTTGCATTTAATTTTTAAAAGCGTAAATTTAATAGCCAGTGGAAATTGTTTAAATTATAATTTAATTCTGTTTCAATGTACACGAAATCAGAGGGACGGAACTTATAACAACCAATGGAAGCCATAGGCGCAATTTTTAAAATTCTTAATGAACCTTGCTGTATAAAAAAAAAAAAAATACTGCACATATTTAGAAACTTAAATAATGGTATTAGGCATTCGAATTAAAATTAACAAAAAAAATATTTAAATATAAAATTTGTTTTCGCATCCAAAATAATCATCATTCACTTAATAAATACCTGCAAAACCCTGAAATGTGTGAAAATTCACACTTCACATAATTTTTTAATATCAATTTTTTCTTCTAACGTTCGTCTGTTAAATGGAATTTCCAATAATGATTTGACAGTATTCATTTTTTAAACCTATTGTTTTATAATCTAAAGTACGAAACGTATTTGTTAAGCTAAGATACTTATATAAATTTAAAAGAAAAAGTTAGAAAATACTAATTATTAATACCTACCTAAACAATAAATTTTTAGAGATAATATAAGTATAGCGATTTCAGTTACGACTTAAATAAATACATTCAATAATTTTCATAGTACTGTGATCACTGTTATTGTGACGCTAACAGCATCCTAGCTCCGACCCCCACCAGTTTATCACTACTGCCTACGCACCGCTAACCCTTTACAAGCCTGCATTTGCACTTTCCTTAACGCTAGGATATAAGCAGCGCCACGTAGACTTATTCAACTTATCATAAACTTGTAAATATTTATGAAACAATCCTTAAAACCAGTCGGCTGGTGAGTAAAATATTTGGGGGGACACTTTTTTTCCCATATATATCTATTAAAATATAGTTATACGAGAAAAAAGTAAATAAATAAAAAATACCTGAAAATATGTTCTGCAACTAGAAAAACTGACAAATCTGGCACTTTTATTAAGATTTATGGTCAATATTATTGTTATCATTTTTGTAGTTATTACTTTTATTATTATTATTATTATTATTAAAATTGCAATATTATTAAGACAATGCTTTGTAGTCAGAAACATAACATATTTGGTTATTAATTAAGCAGATACCTACACATATTCACATGTATTTAAATATTAGATTTAACCTTTTCGTTATGTTCTTTAATTGAACGTTTATACGCAGTATCAAGTTGAAATCGTATATTTACCGATCCCAGCATGGCAAATTTGACCGAATAATGCATATGTTTATGAGACACATTATGTTTAAGAACTTTATCTTTGAAATGTTTAATATCTTTAACACTATTTACTATCTTTATTTCATATGCGTCTGATGAGCAAATCAAACACACGAAACAAAAAAAAATATATATATTTATCATATCCACACAACCAACTTGTATTTAAATATTGTTTTTCACTAAACTTTCTATTAAATGTTCTATTTCCATTTTTATCCTGTTGGGAAATATTCAATTTTGGCCGATGAGGACCCATATTTTTACGGACCGCCAATATATATAAGGGAGGTATTGTGATCATACCGATTTCGAGATTTCGATGGATCTCCACGAATTGAGGTCTCTACATAACGTTTTGACTATTTTTAGCATGATGCCTGTCGACCTGTCTGTCCGTCCGTCTGTCCGTCCGTCTGACTTTTATGAAACTTCATATTTAAGCTTCTGCCATCAATGGCACGAGTTGATCAACTTTTGGTAAAAATCGGTTGACTAAAAATGGGAGTTTACTCGTGTCGATTTTAAGATTTTTGCGAATATTTAGTAACAGAAAAATATTTCGAAAAAATTTATTTAACAAAAGTTGCTATAAATGCAATAACTAATAACTTTTATTTGAGATGTCTTTTGATGAAACGAAAAATTTCGAAAAATTTGTTGTAAATTTTTGTAAATTTTTTTCCAAGTCTCAAATTTTCATACTTATATGTAACGTTTCCATGGTCATGATAAATAATATCTCTGTTAGAAAATATTAGGCCAAGTTATTTCTACTCTGATGCTAGAATATATTTTATACAAGTACTTTATAATGGCGGTCGGTCCTGTGGTGGCCACAGCCTTTATTAATAATTTTGTTTCATAGTTAAGCACGTTAGTTTTATTAAAATATACAGTATATTTTAATAAAACTAACGTGCTTCATTCGATTCATTTTCACCTTTAAGTACTTGTCACAAATCACAACGACCGAACTAAGCTACGGGACACCGGCCGTAATTCACTAATACATGCAACACTAACCTTCGCCGCTGTTGCCGTTACTAGAAAATTTTAGCTACATATGTAGATAAGAACATTAGGTATTACATGTGGCAACGCTGTATCTTTGGACACTCCGTGGAGTGTCCAACAACGCTCGGAAGAGCGTTGTTGTCTTGATTTAAATTTTTTAAATCTAACATTTATATGAAAAATCTTTGAATAAGAAATAATAAAAATAAAAATATGCAGATATATCTAGCTACTTTAATGCAATTTTAAAGAAGTATAAATAAAGTATTAAATTTAGCTTTATTACTAAAAATTTTTAGGAGGTCACTGTCCCAGCGCCTCCCTGTCTCAGCCGCCACTGCTTAAAACTACATTTTTTTGATATGTTAATGTTAGTTATGTCACCAACAAAACAAAAATCGCATTTTAATTAATATTACAGTCAAATTTTTTAATTAAAATATTGTAAATTTGAAATAAGCCGACCACAGCGCGAAGGTTGCCGAATAAATACGACTGAGCTTGACGTCAAACCCCAGACAGCCCAGACTACAACATAATCTTTACGTGTGTATACTGTATTGTTCGAGAGTTTTGTATTTGTTTTTAAAAAAAATTTCACGCATTATTATTTAAATGGCAGATAAAGATTTTGTTAGGGCTCAGAGTGATAATTTACCCAACACTGATGCTTTTATGCTCATGGAATATATGAAAAATAATGAATGCTACAGTGCTGAATAAATACGTGGTGTCAAAACAGACTTGTAAGTAAACCAGTTATGTATTCTATAACTTTATATAATAAAAAATTAAAAAAATATCATGCTAAAAATAGTCAAAACGTTATGTAGAGACCTCAATTCGTGGAGATCCATCGAAATCTTGAAATGTCAAAATCGGTATGATCACAATACCTCCCTTGTAGTATGTTGGCGGTCGGTAAAAAGAATTTCGTGTGTTGATTAAACATTATTTTTTGATGGCAAAAAATACTATTGAAGCCAAACAGTAGCTTGATAAGCGTTATGAAGACTCTGCACCAGGCAAATCAACTATTACTGATTGGTATGCTGAATTTAAATTAAATATTAATTTTAATTTTTTTAATTTTAGGAGCCTTGGTTTAATGTATCACTCTTGAGAGTATGTTGACGAATAAAGTCAAATTTCTAAAAAGTAAATGTTTTTCTTAGCTAGACCGGAGACTTATTAAGCGACGTGGTATGTTAATAATTCTAACTTTTATTTTAAAATAAAGTTACCAGTATTACAGTATCTGGGTTATTTGATTGCAAGTGTAATTTTGCAGTCCACCATTTACGGACTTCATTTGTATAAAAAGCAAAATGGAAATTATTTTTCAACTAGTATTGCCATCGCGTATAATTGCAAAACTTTTAATAGAACTCCCGGAGACAACAGAATCGGGATCAGGGAACAGATATCCGGGGGAGGGGCCCTCAAGCATTCCGGGAACATGAGGGGGGGACCTCCCCTGCACCCTGATAGTGAATAGAGATAACAGAGAGCTCTCGAAGTTTGCTAATAACTAATGATGAATTAAAACTGAATGAGTATCTCCCAAGTTTGGGAAGTCTTGAGAGGAATTTTAGTAATATCACTCCCCCCCTCTAGGTTATGATCGTGAGAGTTTGTGGAATTATGTAGGGGGGAGGAGAGGGTGATGGGGAGGTAACCTGTGTGTCAGACAATAGAGGAAGGAAGTCTTAAGGCTATGATACGATCTTAAGCTTCTTGTTTTTGTTTGGAATTGATTTATGTGGGCTTAGTTAAACAGCAAACAATTAAATATGGAGTGATTTTAATATATCACTTACCAGCTTTATCGCAAGAGCAAAACATATAGAATTTGCGATAACTAATAAAGTTTTAAATGCCACTTATTACTTACGTAAAATATTTAGGTATAATTATAAACGTTTTTTAGGGTTTTGTAGGTATGACCACCAAAAACCCTCGTAATTTCTGTGTCTGTCTGTCTGTACGGTAGATATTGTGAAATGATGGCACATAGAAAGTTGAAATTTGGTATGCTTGTACATTCTTTACAATGGCATAGCTAGAAATATCGGACCCTTCCAGGAACATAATTGGAGGGCCTCAGTAGGTAAACAGGGGGAGTTCTAGACCATTACCTACGAAACCCTGAAATTTACAAACCATACTCCTTGGTCCAGCCTCTTCTTATTACCGTGGGATTCAAGGTCAAAAACTGAGTAATTTCCCTTATCCGGCAGGTTATCCCGGCAAGTATTACAGGTTGAACAAGTCTAACTAACTGCTCTAACAGGTTGAAAAGGTTGAAGAGATAGGTTGAACAGGTGGAACAGGTAGGTTGAACAGGTTGAACTAAAGTCACTGGATTAAGCGTGTTCTACATTATACAATTCTCATCAAATTTTCATACTTATTTCTTTGACTAGAACTTGTACTAGAAATAAATCAGTGAAATTGTACAGTGTAGAACACGGTATGTAGTCAAGGTCAACTTTATTCAAAACTAGATTTGATCCAACTATTCTTGAAAACACATCCAACTTGGAACTCGGTGCATGCGCAGTAGACAGTTTTAACAATAGTACCAACATTAAAATTACGCTTGTAAATATTTTGTATTACCACGTGTTTAATAGTGTTTTGTTGATCATTGGTTTGAATAAGCGAATGTATAAATTGTGTTTTGTACGTAAATCAGTAATTTTACAAATCTAATAGCTAGGTTATAAACATTTGACAAGATATGAATTATATTTTTATGTTGGTACTTTAAATGAACTGAAACACGTGTAAGAATTTCATTCTCTACCAAAAAATTGAAAAATAAATTGTATTAAAACTTTGACAACTTCTAGTTCAAAGAAAAAAGTTTAGAAAATTGATGAATAAAGTATAATGTAGAACACGCTTTATACAAAGTAGAGCAAGCCTTTGAAGAAGCCGACAGACCCCAGGGTTTGATTGGCAACATTGCTTCCCCTATTAAGCAAACTAAAGCAGCAATTTTTACGTCTTAAGTTTGCGTCTGCGCTGTCACATTTCTCTTTCTCGCTCTAATTTAATAACCTCCTTTGTCAACGGTTTGAATATTTAAGGTTAAGTTTCATTTAACTTTATATATTATATCCATTTTATTTAATAAAAATAAAAAAAATAATTTAAATTGTACCACAATTTTGTTATTGTGCATCTTTGATTAAAAAAATCGTGATTACAATGTTTAAAATAAAAATTTTGATAGTACTAGTTTCTTATTTTTACTTGCCCGACCTTAATATATAAGGGGCAAGTATTGTAATCGCGAAAATTTTCGATGTCGAGATTTTGACTGATGACCACGTTTCATGGTCCAGGGAATCCAAAAAACCTATTTTCGAAGTGCCGTCCGTATGTGTGTGTGTGTGTGTGTCTGTCTGTCTGTGTGTCTGTGTGTATACACGATAACTCAAGAACGGTTTTACTTAGAGAGTTCGTTCTGCTACTAAAAAATTCTCCTGTTAATTTGGAAGAACCCTATTGTTTTTTATGCAAATCCGAAACCGGAAACGGAAGTTATTTAACTTTAAAATTTTTAAATTTCGTATCTAGTAAACCAAGCCTTGGACAAAAATTTGTATAGAACATAATTTGATGTATTTTTGAAGATTTACCTAAAAAAAATTTAAATTAAAAAAAAAATTATTTATTTTTATTATTATTACTTTTTTTTTTATGGGAGGGCAAGTCTAGCGGAGGTCTCTCTTCGTCACTGGTTTTACTGTTGGAATCACTGAAAATCATTTGTATTGGCGACATTTTTAGCCCCAGTATGGCCGCCGTTGCGCTACTTTGTATAATCTATTGACTTTAAGTTGAACCGATAAGTTGAACAGGTCGAACATATCTAACTGACTGCTCTAACAGGTTGAACATTTAGGTCGAACAGATAGGTTGAACAGGTACTTTTAAGTTTTTGATCTTGAACATGTTTGATCTTGTTCATGCGAACTTGAACTTGTTTCTACACGCAGAAATAACCCACTGATAAGGGGAATTACCCAGTTTTTGACCTTGAATCCCACGGTAAGAAGAGGCGGGACCAAGGAGTGGGGGTAATGGCGGGGCACCAGCCCGATAAAGCTTTCCGGTTGCGCAATGTGAGTTTGTGCCAATTTCAGGGTTTCGTAGGTAATGGTCCAGAAATTCCCTGATATAGATTATGCACTTTTAGGAATTTTTCTTTTTTTTTGCATGGGATTTGGGATATCGTCGGCTGAAAACAATAAGGTTGTATGTCGAATTGTATTATATTTGAGAAAACAAGCTTAAAAAATTTTGACATGGAAAAAACCAATATAAGGTTACAATAAAAGGAAGAAATTTTTTTAATAACTATATATTGATATGTTATTCTCATTAACGCATTATTTTGAAAAAAAAAATTTTTGAATAATACCATTTTAACAATTTGAAAAATGAACATACAACTTTGTGATTAAGAAAAACACGAAACTTAGTACCTTAACGTTACATACAGCTTTGTAGTTCAAAGTAATATCGGGGGGAAATTCAGTTTATAGGTAAAGCTTCAGTTTTAAGGTTTCTGAAAATTGTTAAAAAGGTACCAGAAAAGGTAAAAGAAATGTTAGTCACGTATTAAATTTTTATTTGATTTAGGCCCAGTTTTTCCACCTTTAGATAAACTTCCATGTAACTATCTGACAGATAAGGTTATTTGTAATTTCATCTGCTGAATAAATGTCATCCCTTCTTTCTATACAAATGTATCTATCGGATAGTTATCTAACGGATAATGAGACTGACGTATTGGATTCACTGACTGGTATTGACATTTACTCAGCAGATGAAGTTACAAATAACCTTATCTGTCAGATAGTTACCTGGAACTTTATCTGAAGGTGGAAAGACCGGGCCTAAATAACACAAATTAAACAATATGCTTGCAAAATAATAACAAATTAAACATTAATCTTACAAAAAATTAAGATAAATTAAGATAATTTGAACTGAAACTGAAACATTCGAAATAAAAAAAATTAAACGAAATAAATTGTATTTTTATTATTTTCTTGAGATTGATTTTCTTGGCAATATTGTTTCATAATAAGATTTATCCATAGTAGGCATCCAATCCAGCATAGATTTTAAAGCGATTACCTTGTTTTCTGGTAACGGATTTTTATTTGTAGAAACCTTAATGTCTCTAAATATATTTAACAAATCTTCAAGACCTTGTTTTATTCTTTTTAATATTTTTTGTAACCCAGGTGCCCGAAAAAGATGTTTTATATATAACATAAAGATGTTGTATGTCAAACATACAACCATAAATTATGAATTAAAAAAAACAATTAAAATACAAGGGTGTATGTTTTAACATACAACTATGTTTTGTAAGTTTTTTATTTTTTAAGACATACAACTATGGTTTTCTGTTTTTTTCTCCGACACCGGTAATGCTATCTTATGGAAATTATTGGAACAAGTAGGTTACATGACATACAACTCTATAATTGGCATCTGACACTACCGATAGAGGCGCTACTGCATTCACATCATGGCTGACTTTGGTAGGATATTTTTGACAGGTTCAATGGTATCTTCATGTGATATTTATTGAAACACACGGGAACACACTCTAAGATGGTCTTTAACTGTATTTCCACTTCTAAGAACATATTCCCATGCTTGTCACAAACTCGACTATCCTACAACCGACAGTTTCTCAAAATCTCACTAGAGGCGCTTCAGTTATTGTCAGTTGACAATAGTAAGTATTGAAAAGTGTATTTGACAAAAAATGTCACATACAACCTTATTATTTTCAACCGACGATATGTCATGGGAATATGTCAAGCCATATTTGTATGAATCTTGGACATACAGACAGACAGCAATTGTGTTTTTGCGGATATCATCTGGAACGTATAGAAATCAAATAGGATGCGGGAAAAAAGCAGATATTACCTCCATCTTTATTAATACAGATCAAGTGACAAAAGGGCTTCTGGTCTTGTGGTATTAACTATCGAATGAAGATAGTTGACTCCCAGTGTATATTCTAGTAATTAACTCTGTTAAATAATGTAGCAGATTGGTTTTTACATTGGTTATCCTTAGAGCCCTGCAAATCCGCGGGTATCCGCGGATTATCCGCGGATATCCGCAACTTTTCTGCGGATGCGGATAAATTATCATTTAAACCATGCGGATGCGGATCGGATGCGGATTAAATGTCATATCCGCTTATCCGCAATATCCGCGTGAATATTAAATCTTCGGTTACTTTCGGAGAAACAAGCAATTGTGTTCTGACTACGCAGTCCTCGGTTATTTTCGGTTTTCTGTATATACATGATATTTTGTAGCATTCAATCTCACTTTATGTTATTTTTATTAAGACAATTGTCCATGATTAAGACTGAGTTGAGACAATCAACTTAACTTTCTTTTGATTATTGAATATAGAAAATAATATTTTGGACAAAAGTTTCCTGGTACACTTTCGACGTAATTCTTCCTATCTCTGCTCTAATTCTGGCTTTTAAATCTGATAAAGGTTTTTTTTTACATAAAACTGATTAGTAAGTTTTATTTAAATACCAAAATTTACCTACATAATTTTTTCTCGAAAATTTTATTATGTAACCTGCCAATTTTTTTATACTACCCGAAGTAAAAAGTCTTGCAGATCCCAAAAATTTGAAAAATGACACATTTTGCTATTTGAAAAAGTTGCAACGCCTAACTTATGCGCGAAATGGCGTCAGAGAATTACTTGATCCTAAAAATATGAAGCACCTTCTATCAAGTAACTTTTCTGATTTTTTTTTAAATTCAAAATTAAAAAAAGCAGCACGCCACTTACTCCCTACGAAAAAGAACGCGTAGGCCCCCCAAAATTGTTATCTCTCTCTAGATTTAAATAAGTTATTAGCGCATCTAGGCCTTAAAACTTTTGGGGTCCCTTAGGTTAGGTTAGTAATAAATAAGCTGGTAAATCCAAAAATTTTCAGTAGCGTTATAGAGCAGAGATTACCTTAACAGGTGAAATATGTTAGTTCTTTCCAAACTGACAGCAAAACCTGTAGTGCGGATAGTGCGGATATTTTTGCGGATGCGGATCGGATGCGGATTTGTTATTTACAAAAGCTGCGGATGCGGATCGGATGCGGATCATGGATGTGCGGATGCGGATCGGATGCGGATACAGAAAAGCTTATCCGCGCAGGGCTCTAACCATAAATTATGAATTAAAAAAAAACAATTAAAATACAAGGGTGTATGTTTTAACATACAACTATGTTTTGTAAGTTTTTTATTTTTTTAAGACATACAACTATGGTTTTCTGCTTTTTTCTCCGACACCGGTAATGCTATCTTATGGAAATTATTGAAACAAGTAGGTTACGTGACATACAACTCTATAGTAAGTATTGAAAAGTGCATTTGACAAAAAATGTCACATACAACCTTATTATTTCAACCATTTCATATTTGTATGAATCTTGGACATACAGACAACAGCAATTGTGTTTTTGCGGAAATCATCTGGAACGTATAAAAACCAAATAGGATGTGGGAAAAAATCAGATATTACCTCCATCTTTATTAATACAGATCAAGTGACAAAATGGCTTCTGGCCCTATGATATTAACTATCGAATGAAGATAGTTTACTCCCAGTGGATATTCTAGTAATTAACTGTGTTAAATAATACAGCAGATTGGTTTTTACATTGGTTATCCTCTGCGAGGTTGTCGTGTTGTGAAGCCGCCAGCTCGATGTTATATTTATGTAATAATATTGGATTGCGTTTCTGCATTTAAATAACGGAAATGGTTTCAATATAAAAAGATAAATAGAACATCCGATACTCGGAATAATTTCAAATAAAAATTGTTGATTTTCCATGTTTCACTGAAATTACATTGCTTGTTTGCATTTTAAATGTTTTGTTTGTCATTCAAATAATATATATTGCAAACATTCTAACAAATGGAATATATGGAGATTGGCCATAGCTCTTCCACAATATCAGAGGGTCTACGTCATCTATCAAACTTACTAAAACGATACCATTTTTAACTACGTTTCAATTTTCAACTGTTTTTTTTTTTAAAATACACCACTTAATATTATTACATCAAGTATTTATTTAAGTTGCACACACTGCGTTTGTAATCGTCTTCTATCTTCTGTATATATAAAAATTGATGTGAAGTGTGAATTTTCACACATTTCAGGGTTGTGCAGGTATTTAGTAAGTGAATGATGATTATTTGGGGTGCCAAAACAAATTTTATGTCAAAATATTTTTTTATGAATTTTAATTCGAATGCCTATTACCATTATTTAAGTTTCTAGAGATGTGCAGTATTTTTTTTTATATATCAAGGTTCATTAAGATTTTGAAAATTGCGCCTATGGCTTCCATTGGTTGTTTTTAGTCATAGCTCCTCCCCTTTGATTTCGTGTACATTCTGTACACGAAACTCATTCGTGTACACTGGTTATTAAATTTACGCTTTTAAAAATTAAATGCTACAATTGCCAAAATATAACTGGAATTTTGAAAAAATAATTTAAACAATATAAAAATGAAAAAAATAAATAAAAAATAATATTGTCTCCTCTCGTAGGATTCGAACTCAATTTCTCGGGCAGAATGCAAGTATCTTAGCCACTGCACCAAGAAACACGTTACTGTTTAGCGTCTATATAACTATATAATTATAACATTATTAGCAAAAAAACACAAAACATGCTTTTTATTCTAAAAACATAATCTGATCAAAAATTCCTGTTGTACTATTCCGGTTCACACCAATGTACATTACTTAGAATTTTTTCAGATTTTTAGTTTAAACCATCTGGGCTACAGGGTATGGGACAAAAAATTTTTTGCACAATTTTGGCAAAAATCGCTTCAAAATAATTTATTTTGCAAAAATTAAAATTTGATCGTTAATCCACGTACCAAGGGCTTTCATTTGATATCCTACACAGAATTTTAAAAAAATATATTTTTTTTTCGATGAGCACATATTTGTTTATATTTTTAGGGGGATATGTTTTTTAGATGTTTTAGTATTTTTCCTATGTGCGGGTCAAAGAGTTGTATAAGCATGCCAAATTTCAACTCTCTAGGTTTAGCCGTTTGGCTACAATTTTTACCGAACAGACAGACAGACAGACAGACAGACAGACAGACAGACAGACAGACAGACAGACAGACAGACAGACAGACAGACAGACAGACAGACAGACAGACAGACAGACAGACAGACAGACAGACAGACAGACGACAAAATGACGGTATAAGGGTTTTTTGGTCATACCTACAAAATCCTAAAAACTAATATCCTGACTGGCTCATCAACGCCCAGCCCAAACCATTGGACCTAGAGATATGAAATTCGGGGCATATTCGCACGAATTCGGGGCATATTCACTAAACCATACCAATGTGGCAACTGGCTAAATTGTACCACTTCGTAAAAATGATTGTATTTCGTATATTTATTTACTTAGTAGATATAATAGTAGGTAGAAACGAAATATGACAAAATAGTAGATTCTACCATTTTCTCATATTTCGTCTATTAATAAATGGTTTTAATAAAAACACAGAATTATAAAAAACCAATTAATATATTTTTATTATTATAATCATTATTATTACAATCAAATATTTTTATAAAATAAATTTAATGACATCCTTGTGCTTGTTTTGTCGAACATAATTTTTTTAAATTTGGTTCAAAAGATGCGAGGTATACCCTTAAGTCTACAGCTGCGTTCAATCTGTTTCAATACTTATTTTTTTTTTTTTTAAATATATGAAGAAAAAGCTCTTTCTACTAATACCGTACTAGTAAACGGTAATAATAATTTAAGAGCTTTCTCAGAAAGTTGTTCATATTCTTTATCAATGTTTAACCAAATATTAATTAGATTGTGTCGTTTCAATTCTACTTGTTAAGTTCTGTCACATGATAATTGTGACAGAACTTGACATCTCAAGTTACTGATGGCTAACGGCTTAATTTAAAAGTGCACTCCTAAAAATTGATGTGAAGTGTGAATATGCACACATTTCAGGGTTTCGCAGGTATATAATAAGTGAAGGCGGTATGCTGAGTGTGTAGGACAAATTTTACTTTGTAGTAATCACGGCAAAATGAACGATATTTTTAAAATAATTTATCGTCTGTTAATCATATAATAAGACTGGTTATTAAATTTACGCTCTTAAAAATTAAATACAACATTTGTCAAAATATAACTAGAATTTTGACAAAATAATTTCAACATAATAAAAATGCAAAAAAAAAAAACAGAAAAAATAAAATCAACTCCGTATTCGAACTCGAAACCCTTCGCGTTTCCAACGCATTTTAGCTTACGACACCAGTGCTCTAACCCATTGAGCTATCGCACGCCTTGGATGTGAGTGTCTTACATTGGTATAACTTTTGTACTTTGTGAACCAAAAACCACAAAAAATGCGTTATTTTCCGAAAACATAATCTGATCAAAAATTCCTGTTGTACTATTTCGGTTCACACCAATATACATTACTTAGAATTTTTTTAGATTTTTAGTTTAAACCATCTGGGCTACAAGGTGTGGGACAAATTATTTTTTGCACAATTTTGGCAAAAATCGCCTCAAAATAATTTATTTTGCAAAAATAAAAATTTGATCGTTAATCCACGTACTAAGGACTTTCATTTGATACCCTACTCAAAATTTAAAAAAAATATTTTTGTTTTCGATGAGCACATATTTGTTTATATTTTTAGGGGGGGTATGTTTTTTAGATGTTTTAATATTTTTCCTATGTGCGGGTCAAAGAGTTGTATAAGCATGCTAAATTTCAACTCTCTAGGCTTAGCCGTTTGGCTACAATTTTTACCGAACAGACAGACAGACAGACAGACAGACAGGCAGACAGACAGACAGACAGACAGACGACAAAATGACGGTATAAGGGTTTTTAGGTCATACCTACAAAACCCTAAAAACGGTATCGATTGCCGGATTTTCGATCATCGACTGTACATATTTTTATGAATTGTAGGAAAAAACTTTATGATATTTTTATGATTTATTTTTTTTTTTTATTTTTATGTCCGCCATTATTGATTATTTTTCATGTACGACCAACCAGCAACTCGCGTACCACAGGTTGGGAAACGCTGGTCTAAAAACAGAGAACCTTCTCTGCCCCTTATACGTCTATCTAGGTGTTGGGATCCTATTATTTATTTATTATTTATTAGTATTTTTTCTATATGCAATTATTTGTATAAGCATTCTAAATCTCAACTTTTTAAGTTCTGCCGTTCGGCTACAATATCGTACAGACGGGTAGTTTCTGTAGTGGATTTCGTAGGTAACTTCTTACCTACGAAATCCTAAAAATTGTAATGAATTGTGGTTTGAAACCCCGCTAAAAACTTCAAACTCAAACCAGTGTTCTCTGAAGGATAAAACAACTGCTGCTCTCTACTGAGAAACTCGTGAACTAAATCATCAAGTCACGTGCTTGACCACGTGGGACTGTTTACAAACAACAACACGTGTACCACGTGGTTTACATAACACGTGACCATAGCCAGAAAAGGATAGTGGCCTCCACAGCATCACACTTAGATTTCTAAATAAGTTAGTTAATTAATTAGTTACTCAGTAGAGTAGGATTTAAGAGATCAAATGGGAGATCCTCAGTATCAACCTAGCTCTTAAAAAAGGGGAGGGGCAGGATTTCAAGGCATGTTTTAATGCAAATAGATGGTTTACTGTCATACAATAATTTTTTGTCGATCCCTTTTTCAATTACCTTGTTTTTCTCTAAATAATTCATTTATTTTCTGTCAAATTTTGTTTTCCCGTAAATTTTCCTTAGAAATCCCCTTTCAGAGCTTCTTATTTTAGATCTGAGCATTTCTGTCACAGTCCAGGATTCTGAGGAGTATGTTCAAATCTGTCACTTTTTAGGGTTTTGTAGGTATGACCAAAAAACCCTTATACCGTCATTTTGTCGTCTGTCTGTCTGTCTGTCTGTCTGTTCGGTAAAAATTTTAGCCAGACGGCTAAACCTAGAGAGTTGAAATTTGGCATGCTTATACAACTCTTTGACCCGCACATAGTAAAAATACTAAAACATCTAAAAATCATATCTCCCTAAAAAAATAAACAAATATCTGTTCAACGAAAAAAAAAAAACTTTTTAGAAAATTCTGAGTAGGGTATCAAAAGAAAGCCCTTAATATGTGGATTAACGATCAAAATTTTATTTTTGCAAAATAAATTATTTTAACGCGATTTTTGCCAAAATTGTGCACAAAAAAATTTGTCCCACACCCTGTAGCCCAGATGGTTTAAACTAAAAATCTGAAAAAAATCTAAGTAATGTACATTGGTGTGAACCGGAATAGTACAACAGGAATTTTTGATCAGATTACGTTTTTGGAAAAAAACGCATTTTTTGTGATTTTTAGCTAATAATGTACACAAGTTATAGCTTTGTAACACGCTACACTGGAACGTGTATGCTGGTGTAGTGGTTTTGCGCTGGCTTTTCACTCAAGTAACTCGATCCGAAAAGGATCGAACCCTGCGAGAAGAGACAATATTATTTTTTGTTTGTTTTTTTTTAATATTTATATTGTTTAAATTATTTTTTCAAAATTCTAGTTATATTTTGGCAAATGTTGCATTTAATTTTTAAAAGCGTAAATTAGATAACCAGTGGAAATAGTTTAAATTATAATTTAATTCTCTTTCAATGTACACGAAATCAGAGGGGCGGAACTTATAACAACCAATGGAAGCATAGGCGCAATTTTTAAAATTCTTAATGAACCTTGCTATATAAAAAAAAAAAATACTGCACATATTTAGAAACCTAAATAATTGATTAGGCGTTCGAATTAATATTAAAAAAAATATATTTTAATATAAAATTTGTTTTGGCATCCCAAATAATCATCATTCACTTACTAAATACCTGCAAAACCCTGAAATGTGTGAAAATTCACAGTTCTCATCAATTTTTTTGTTAGGAACAATGATTTGATGCTGTTGAACATTCTCCCTGCTGCGCCTATTCTTTTCATAATTTCTTCATCCATTTTTCCATCTCCCGAAAAAACTATGCCCAAGATGAACAAAAAAAAAAAACTTATGGGCTCTCTAAAACTACGGGGCCTACTTGGCTTAGTCTTAAACCCGGCACTGGTTTTATTCCTGCGATTGTGTTTTCTAAAAGCTACGTCCGGATCTGTCCGAGATGCAGAAGGTCAACACAATCTGTTTTGTTAGGAGAGGAAAAATTAGCATATCTACAAATTTACTGATTTGAATTTGAAAGTAAAAAATTTCTAAAGCATATTAAATATTCGGAATTGCAAAATTGTTAATTTAGTTATCCAGGTGTGTTGTGTAACGATCAATGGAATAGCAGACCTTGTGTTTTGTATTCCAAAATTATCATACGCATTCTAGCGCTCTTTCGCAATACCGCACAAGCACTATTGTTCAACGTCGTAAATCTCTGCCTCTCACCATTCCACACTCCATACTCCACCATTCTTAACTCATTATAGATATCACACAACAATTTTGTGTAAGTCTTTAAATAATTTTTTCATTTTAACCCATTAATGGCCAAAGGTTCGTATACGCAACCTTTTAGAAATTATTTTTTTTAAGGAAAGCAATTGTTTTATTTTTATTGCATAATTATTTTACAAGCATTACTAGGATACAATAGCTTCGTGAATATTTTATTTCGCAGTTTATTTAAAGAGTATATTTTTAAATATATTTTGAAATTGGTCAATTTTTGAAGATTTTACTGATTTATAAAAACAGGCATTTTCAATACACTTGTTGGTAATATAAAATATATGTATATTGTTGAGAACATTGTTATGAATTATCTTATTTTGAAAAAATATAAATTTTATCTGTCATGTTGCTGTGTACATCATTCAAATTTATGGGGTGCGTACTCGCACCTTTGGCCAAATCAGTGAAATGTACAGGCGTGATTCATCATCGACAAGTCTCATCTTGTCTTAACCATCTAACCTATTGTTCATTTCTACTGTGTGTTCTTTCATAGTTCATTATATGTATTTACAGAATAAGTATAGTGAAAATAAAAATTAGTTGTACAGTTGTCAAATGATAGTAAAATTTCTTAATTGGTCACGACTAGCAGTTGCTCGTATGAAGTATCAGAGTAATGCAGATACTGATAGAGAAGCAACAAATTCAAACTATGGGCGTCCTTCAAAAAACAGTTTATCAGATGTCATCAGATTTGATAACATTGGTCATCTGATAAGAGGCATGAAACGAATGTAAAAAAAATTGATGTGAAGTGTGAATTTTCACACATTTCAGGGTTTTGCAGGTATTTAGTAAGTGAATGATGATTATTTTGGATGCGAAAAAAATTTTATATTAGAATATTTTTTTTGTTTATTTTAATTCGAACGCCTAATACCATTATTTAGGTTTCTAAATATGTGCAGTATTTTTTTTTTTTATATAGCAAAGTTCATTAAGAATTTTAAAAATTGCGCCTATGGCTTCCATTGGTTGTTATAAGTTCCGCCCCTCTGATTTCGTGTACATTGAAACAGAATTAAATTATAATTTAAACAATTTCCACTGGCTATTAAATTTACGCTTTTAAATATTAAATGCAACATTTGCCAAAATATAACTAGAATTTTGAAAAAATAATTTTAATAATATAAAAATTAAAAAAAAAAAAAACGAAAAATAATATAGTCTATTTCTCCAGGATTCGATCCCTTTCGGATCGGGTTACTTGGTTGAAAAATCAGCGTCTAACACTACTAGACCAGCATAGACGTTACAGTGTGGCGTGTTACAAAGCTATAACTTGTGTACATTATTAGCCAAAAATCACAAAAAATGCGTTTTTTTTCAAAAACCTAATCTGATCAAAAATTCCTGTTGTACTATTTCGGTTCATACCAATATACATTACTTAGAATTTTTTCAGATTTTTAGTTTAAACCATCTGGGATACAGGGTGTGGGACAAAAAAATTTTTGCACAATTTTGGCAAAAATCGCTTCAAATTAATTTATTTTGCAAAAATAAAAAATTTGATCGTTAATCCACGTAATCCAAGGGCTTTCATTTGATACACTACTCAGAATTATAAAAACATATTTTTTTTTTCGATGAGCACATATTTGTTTATATTTTTAGGGGGATATGTTTTTTAGATGTTTTAGTATTTTTCCTATGTGCGGGTCAAAGAGTTGTATAAGCATGCCAAATTTCAACTCTCTAGGTTTAGCCGTTTGGCTACAATTTTTACCGAACAGACAGACAGACAGACAGACAGACAGACAGACAGACAGACAGACAGACGACAAAATGACGGTATAAGGGTTTTTTGGTCATACCTACAAAACCCTAAAAAATGCAGTTTGTGTAAGAGCAACTCCATTTATTTATGTGTAAAATGTAAAGTACAGCTGTGCCCAGAGTGTTTTGGAATGTGTCATTCCAAATAAGTTCATATTCCATTCATAAATAAAATAATTTGCTTATTACATGTTTACTTATATTTGATATTGTTATTAGCCAAGGGTGCGTATACGCATCCTTATATTCCTGTAGAGTTAAGCATATATATTTTTTCAAAATGCAATAATTGTCTAAGTTGATGTATTTTAATTAATTTGCATTACAAGTTTTGTGAAAAATATTTTTAATAGCTTGGCCATTAATGGGTTAAATACCCGCGAAAGCCTGAAATTGTGAAAATCCACATTATTTTTTATTTATATGCACTGTTGTGGACTGTCTATTATCATTAGAAATTTATTATTAGTGATCAGATTGAGTTTAGTTAAGTTTGCTGTATCGAGATCAGTTTGGAAATGATGGCATTTCGTCATGGTCTGCGAGCGAAGCGGTGCTGATCTGTGCAGAGCGAAGCTGAGTATTCGTGTCGATCGATTAGCATTACCGATTTATGAAATTTCACTTGTGTTGTTCCGAAATTCCAATCGCCTTTCACTTTACAATCATTCCATTTCATCACAAATAATCGCTAGAGTATGCCACACAACAATCCAACAGATCTCTGCATTATATGCACTCTCTTCTAATGTTATCTTTAATGGATTTAAGTAAATATTATAATAAATTAAACTGAATATAAAAAATTGATGTGAAGTGTGAATTTTCACACATTGCAGGGTTTCGCAGGTATATAATAAGTGAAGGCGGCATGCTGAGTGTGTAGGACAAATTTTGCTTTGTAGTAACCACGGCAAAATGAACGATCTTTTTAAAATAATTTATCGTCTGTTAATCTTACAGTTTTAAAAACAAATTTTATGTTAAAATATTTTTTTGTTAATTTTAATTTGAAGTGCAGTATTTTTTTATATAACAAGGTTCATTAAGATTTTGAAAATTGGGCCTATGGCTTTCATTGGTTGTCTTAAATCATAAGCTCCGCCCCTCTGGTTTCGTATAAATGACACATAGAATGAAAATATAATTCCAATTGGTTATTAAATTTACGCTCTTGAAAATTAAATTCAAAATATGCTAAAATATAACTAGAATTTTAACAAATTAATTTAAACAAAATAAGTATGAAAAAAAAAAACAAAAAATAAAATTGACTCCACAATCCAGAAACGAACCTGTGTAATGAATAACGATCCTGTGTAGTTGGCGAGCAACTGAGCCACTAGACCTCCAAACGCTTAACAACTTAGTGTGTTATAAGAGTATAACATGTATGCATCGTAAAACACAAAAAATGCGTTATTTTCCGAAAACATAATCTGATCAAAAATTCCTGTTGTACTATTCCGGTTCACACCAATGTACATTACTAAGATTTTTTTCAGATTTGTAGTTTAAACCATCTGGGCAACAGGGTGTGGGACAACATTTTTTTTGCACAATTTTGGCTAAAATAGCATTTAAATAATTTATTTTGCAAAAATAAAATTTTGATCGTTAATCCACGTACTAAGGGCTTTTATTTGATACCCTACTCAGAATTTTAAAAAAATATTTTTTTTTCGATGAGCACATATTTGTTTATATTTTTAGGGTAGTATGTTTTTTAGATGTTTTAGTATTTTTCCTATGTGCGGGTCAAAGAATTGTATAAGCATGCCAAATTTCAACTCTCTAAGTTTAGCCGTTTGGCTACAATTTTTACCGAACAGACAGAAAGACAGACAGACAGACAGACAGACAGACAGACAGACAGACAGACAGACAGACAGACAGACAGACAGACGACAAAATAACGGTATAAGGGTTTTTTGGTCATACCTACAAAACCCTAAAAATTGATGTGAAGTGTGAATATTCACACATTTCAGGGTTTTGTACGTATTTAATAATTCTAAGAAGCCAACATAATACTGGATGTCTACGAACACTCGTCAACAAATTTAATGATTTCAAAAATGTTAACAGTTTCTGCCTATCACGTCAAATTTTTGTTCTATCGTATTTTGACTTTTTTCACCTTTTCACGTTTTGATATACGTCTACTTTAATTTCAACTTCGTTCTTGTTGTCCAATATATTTCGTAGAAACGCCTTACGTGCAGGTACTTGTTATAAACCTTTTGAGCGAACAAAAATCATTCCCCCCCTCTTCATATTAAACTGGGTCTAATGAAGCAGTTTGTAAAAGCGTTGAACAAAGATGGTGACTGTTTCAAATATATATCTGAAATATTTCAAAGTCTCAGTAATGAGACGCTAAGAGCTGGAATTTTTGACGGACCACAAATTAGAAAATTAGTGAATGATCCACATTTCACTGTACATATGTATGATATGGAGAAGAATGCATTGCAGTGTTTCGTGGCGCTCATCAAACATATTCTTGGGAATAAAAAAGCCGAAAACTATGTGGAGGTCGTTGAAAATTTGATTGAAAATTATCATCATCTGAGGTGCAACATGAGCGTGAAATTTTTTAAACAGTCTTGACAAATTTCCCGTCAATCTTGGAGATGTTAGTGATGAACAGGGTGAACGTTTCCATCAGGATTTAAAAGATGTGGGGAGACGTTTTCAAGGAAGGTGGGATACTCACATGATGGCTGACTACTGTTGGAATATTAAAAGAGACTTATCGGGAATGGTGCACTCCAGAAGATATTACAAACGACCATTTAATCCTTAAATTATTTTGTATTTTTATTTTAACACTCCAATGCATTAAAATGTAATTAAAACTGTTCTCATTTTCTTTCTTTCACTATAAATAAAATTTTAAGAATATTTTCTAATTATTTAGTAGTATATTGTTGACCAAATTTGTACCAATTACAGTATCGACGTCTAAAATTAAACGATAGAAGCATTATTTGACCGAAAATATGTATTTGTTGTAGAGCAAATATCTGATGTGATAGGCAAAAACTGTTGTGATATTTGAGTTCAGCAGCACCAAATTAGTAAGAAACAAGTCTTAGATGTAATTCAGCAAAAATTGTGTTGACCAGTGTAACCACACCAAAATCAATCACTTTTATTCATTATTTAAGAACTAACTTTTATTTAATTTTTTTAAACAAAATTCAATTAATTTCCCAAAAATCCTCGCGTTTTTGTCTACATTTGCTCCGTATTCAAGTCTTCATTAGATTAATAAGAAATATATTAATGAGTGACTTAATTATTTTCAATTTCAGAAACGAATATCTCACTATTAACAGTGTGTTATTTGATTTGTAAGTATTTTATTACTATAAATAATATATTCCTCTTTGATACCTTAAAAACAAAAATCTAAAGAAATTCATTCAATAAATTGAACACTACACTCTTTAGGAGAGTGTATTGAGTGTAAATTGATAAAATTTACTTCCCCAAAAGCATGAAGAGCAAAAAAAAAATAAAGGTCCTGGGTCTTCACGGCGCACAGTTTGGGAAACGCTGGTGAAATGTAGTAAAAGATATAGAATTCAAACCGAAAAGCAGAATTTAATAAAATTTATTATTATTATATATAGCTGTAAACGCTTTTGTTAAACGTTAAAACTATCTACTAATTTTATTCACAATGCATAGTCTATAGTCAACTAATTTAAGAGCTGTGAACGCAGCTTTACTGTGCCTTTACTGTTACTTAGATACCTACGAAATCCTGAAATGCTTGAAAAATGTTAACACTTCAATTTTTAGCACATTCCGTTCATTCAACTTGTACTGAAAAAACCGCTGACAGTAATATGTAAACACTTTCTGTACACAAAACGCCAGCTGTCATATTTTAGTCAGCAGAGGCACGTCATAAATCACATACAAAAAACAACAAATTCACGTCGCACTATCGAACTCAACAACGAACAAATGATTTCAAATAATTAATTGTTTTCAGGAACATTGTTTTACAAATTCCAACAGAAAATATTGTGTTTTAATTATTTTCCATAATCCATTTCAAACTGATCCAAATGCTTTACGAATTCCATATTAAATCTAGATTAATGGGCTTTATTTATACAGGCTGGTTGAAGATACACTAGCCAATGCACAACAGGGTTTTTTAGGTATGACCAGTGATGGCATCCTACCGGTTCGGACCGGTTCGCGCGAACCGTTTCTTAAAATTATTGAAACCTTAGGGAACCGGTTGTTAGAATTATTAAAAATAAATGAATTACTCTGACTTCAGTTTTGAATCGTGCGCCGTGCCCTGCAGTGTTGCATATGTAATATTTATTTTATAGGTTATTAATAATACGCTCTTAAATTTTTTTCCTTATATTTAATAAATGGAATGAAGTGATTTGTTTTCACTCTTAAAAATACAGAATCGGTTTCTAGATATCACATGACTTTATAGAACCGTTTCCTGAAAATTTAGGATGCCATCACTGGGTATGACCACCAAAAAACCATTATAACGTCACTCATATATCTGTCTGTCTGTATGTCTGTTATTCAGTTAAATTGTAGCCAAATGGCTGAACATAGAAAGTTGAAATCTGGCATGCTTGTACAACTTTTTGACTCACATATAGGAAAATTATAGAGGATTAAAAAAATACATCACGATATAAATATAAATAAATATGTTTTTATGATCTTTTTTTTTAAATTTTATTTATTTATTTATTAATAAGTGTGGGATATCAAATGAAACATCTTAATACGTGGATAAACAAGCAAATTTTTATTTTTGAAAACCATTTTTTTTTTTTTATTGAAATTTACGTCAAAAAAACTGATGTCTAAAAATATCCATAAAGTACATAGATAGGAACAAGAATAGTTCAAAAGTATTTTTGATTTTTCGAAAAAAAAATTTTTTTTTGTGAAAAAATATTATTTTTTAATACTGCACTGGTACCTAAAGAAATACGTAGATTAAGGAGAGAAAAGTATTTTTTTAAAATTTATTTAACATGGTTTTTTCTATAAAAAGCCAGATAATCACTTATCGTTAAAAAATTTGTTCATTGGGAACACTGAATTGTTTTTTGTCCTTGTAAGTAGATATACAGGGTGTTAGGTAAATGTCCGGCACAATTTAAAAGACAGCATGGTGACGTAGAATGCAATGGATTTTTCCTTTGCCAATTTTCTCTAAAATTTCGTCCAAAAATAAATAAACAAAAAGATACCCCAAATTTTGAATTTGCCACATTTAAAACATATGAAGCTCATATCAAATTTAAACCAGCGGCGAAGAGAGACCTCCGCTAGACTTGCCCTCCCATAAAAAAATAATAATTAAAAAAAAAATATATTTTTTTTAAAAACTTATTATTTTTTTTTTAATTTAAAAAGTTTCTGGTAAATCTTCAAAAATACATCAAATTATGTTCTACATAAATTTTTGTCCAAGGCTTGGTTTACTAGTTACGAATTTTGTAAAATTTTAAAGTTTAATAACTTCCGTTTCCGGTTTCGGATTTTCATAAAAAACAATAGGGTTCTTCCCAATTAATAGGAGAATTATTTAGTACCAGAACGAACTCTCTAAGTTAAACCGTTCTTGAGTTATCGTGTATAAACACAGACAGACAGACAGACAGACACACACACACACACACACACACACACATACGGACGGCACTTCGAAAATAGGTTTTTTGGATTCCCTGGACCTTGAAACGTGGTCATTAGTCAAAATCTCGACATCGAAAATTTTCACGGGTACAATACTTGCCCCTTATATACAAAGTGTCTCAAAAGATATTTTATATTTATTTAGCTTACTGCGTGAACGCAACGTATTCGAGGGGCGCGGGGGTTATGTCATTCGGTAGCCTGGCTCTTGGGAATTCAGTCGCTATGGAGCGTTTCTCGGGAGCAGACCGCGCGTTATGCGTGCGAGAGTTTTACAAAAACGGTGATTCGGCGACTGTAGCGCGTAGAAAATTCTGCAGTATTCGAGGTTTTCGCCACTTAAATGATGCGCCAAGCATTTCTGTCATTCGATATTGGGTTAAAAAGTTTGAAGAGACTGGTACAACGCTGGATAATTCAGAATCCGGGCGACCTAGGTCATCAAGAACGGTAGAAAACGTGGAGAATGTTTATCAGTCTGTTCGTGACGACCCGAACCTTTTAATTCGGAAGCGCGCAAGTGCTTTAAATGTGCATAGATCATCATTACATCGCATTATGCACAAAGACCTAAAGCTGCACCCCTACAAAATTCAATTGGTGCAAGAATTAAAGCCCCAAGATGCCAGTCAGAGGCTTAATTTCGTAAATCAGGTGATTGAGCGATTTTCAACGTTTACCAACATTTTATTTTCGTATGAAGCTCATTTTCATCTTAATGGCCACGTAAATAAGCAGAACTGCCGCTACTGGAGTGCAACGAATCCGAAACGCAAACATCAGAAACCCCTACATTCGCCTAAAGTGACCGTATGGGCTGCGATGTCGACGCGAGGAATTATCGGCCCTTACTTTTTTGAAGACGAAAGGGGGCGTGCAGTTACAGTGAATTCAGAGCGTTATGTGGAGATGTTAGACAACTTCTTGGTACCTGAACTGCAAAACTTTCCTGGCTATAACCAAAGAACATGGTTCCAACAGGACGGAGCAACTTCACACACGTCCAATATGTCTCTGCCACGTGTTCGTGAAATTTTCTCAGGCAAATTGATCTCCCGGAGAGGTGACATAAATTGACCTCCATGCAGTCCAGATTTAACCCCTATGGACTTTTTCCTATGGGGTTATCTTAAATCTAAAGTTTACGCCTATAAACCGACTTCACTGGCGCATTTGAAAGAAAATATCCGTCACGAAATGGCAGCCATCCCTGAGTCCACCTGCCGAGACGTCATAAGTAATTTTACTGTTCGATTAAATGAGTGCCGAGAACGCGAGGGTCTACATTTAGACGATATTATTTTTAAGAAATAAATCCCCAAAAAGTGTATTTTAATAATTAATAAACATTTTTTCTATATACGGCTTTTTTTTTTTTAATCGATCCACTAAATATAAAATTTCTTCTGAGGCACCTTGTATCTTAAAATTCTTAAAATCGTGATATACTTTTTTTTCATATACCGTTTTCTGAAAGCTTAGTTAACTATAACCAAACAGTTAGAAAATGATTGCTATGGTTATTTATGGGATTGTTATATTGTAACTTAGTTTAACCAAAACATTAAACTCGGCTAAGTTCTCAGAAAACGGCCCTTAAAGAAGCTGTTTTAAGAGAAGCTGTTTGTTAGAAGAGTTTTTTTGGGCAAAATGTGTCGGACTAAGGGCCGAGAGTTCCAGTTCCTAATAAACTCCCTAATAGTTATTTGACACATAATATATTTATGAAGCTAATAAATTTATTGATGATTTCCAAGTTACAAAATCCTTCTAATAGTTTATTAGCAACATAATTTTTTGTTTTTGCATTGGTATTTCTTATGAAGATAGTAACACGGTGCAAGAGGGATAGAGCTATACGTAAATTTGTAGAGCTAAAGTGAGATGAAATTTTGACACTGAATATTTTGACATTAAATATTTTGACAATAAATAGTTTGACTTGACATTCAATGACATTACGTATATTTTTTGTGTTACTGTTAAAATGACAATTAAACGGCGTTCAACAAATTTTATCACAGAAAAGAGGACAATATAGATAGAAGAGAAGTTAATAAAAATAGCATTTTATAATACAAAAGTGACTGAAAATAAGAAGACAGCCATATTTTGCTTTATTTTACATTCCTTAAACAATATGAATTAAACTTATCAGCAATTTTCAGCCACACATCTTTATTATTCTGCCAATAATTGCGTCTGTCTTCTTATTCTCTATCATTTTTATATAAATAGTAATGCTTAAAGTATTGTTTGTAGTGTGTCGTAATCGTAATTGAAATAAATACATATGTAAAAATAAAAGACAATGTTTATTTAAAAATATATATTTATATATTGTTCTTTATATATCACATTTACAATAAATGCCCAAAATATTCTAAAAACGGTTGTCCATAATTTATAAATTCACCCAAACAGATCGTCGATTTCGCCAAAATACAACTTAAATGTATATAAAACACTAAAATCACCATTATATAAATGTTTAAAAACTACACATTCGTATATTCTTTTAAAATTATACCGTTTTTCAATTAAAATTGAAATATTAACACATTTTGCGAACTTGTTTTTGGTTATATGTCACTTTATTAAGCACTTCATGTTGCCTATAAGTTATTAGACAAATAAGCCTATTTATTAGCAACCTAATAACTATTTCGGGGTGGAACTCTCGGAAAAAAAATTATGTTGCTAATAAACTTATTGGACAGTTTATTAGCAACTGGAACTCTCGGCCCTAAAAGTAGTAATGTTGAAAAATAAGTCACATTTTGGTAAAAAAAAATTCTTGCATTTGGAAGTCAATGACTTATTAAATACCCATCGTAACTAAATTTTCTCAAATTTTTGAACCCAAACTCTGCATAGAGATGCAGAGTTACATTTACGTTATGCCTGATGGTATTTGAGTGGTACGGAAATGTATGGTGTTGATGACGTAACAATGAACTTGAAATGCAGAGCATATCCTGAACCATATGTGCTCGGGTGTACGCTCCATCGCTCCATACGGGTCTGGTCTCTGAATGCGAGACAGCCTGTGCCCGTGTGGGAACATGATTTAATGTTCTTCAATGAAAGTGGGCATAATACATTTCATATCAATGAGGTGGGTTATAACGTATTCACTCTGTCTCTCCTCCTCCCTCCTGTACCCTTCACCAAGAGGCCCCGTGCTCTATGGAGCCATTCTACTGGACGATGAATAACTAAACATGTGAACCACTTTGACTTCACTATTAAACTGAATAAAGACTTTTAAAACAATATCACGGTTAGACAATGAGGTGTGTTGTTTTTATTTTATTGTTTGTTAATATGATAATAGGTGAAGAATGAAGATGGAGAGTGCCAACAGGAAGGAACTGTTAGACGCGCTACCATCTGCCGGAAAACATGCTTTATTCTTTATTTCATTTAAAACTATAATAACGCCTGACTTTTTAGGGTTTTGTAGGTATGACCAAAAAACCCTTATACCGTCATTTTGTCGTCTGTCTGTCTGTCTGTCTGTCTGTCTGTCTGTCTGTCTGTCTGTCTGTCTGTCTGTCTGTCTGTCTGTCTGTCTGTCTGTCTGTCTGTCTGTTCGGTAAAAATTGTAGCCAAACGGCTAAACCTAGAGAGTTGAAATTTGGCATGCTTATACAACTCTTTGACCCGCACATAGGAAAAATACTAAAACATCTAAAAAACATACCCCCCTAAAAATATAAACAAATATGTGCTCATTGAAACCAAAAATATTTTTTTTAAATTATGAGTAGGGTATCAAATGAAAGCCCTTAGTACGTCGATTAACGATCAAATTTTTATTTTTGAAAAATAAATTATTTTGATGCGATTTTTGCCAAAATTGTGCAAAAAAAATTTTGTCCCACAGCCTGTAGCCCAGATGGTTTAAACTAAAAATCTAAAAAAATTCTAAGTAATGTATATTGGTGTGAACCGAAATAGTACAACAGGAATTTTTGATCAGATTATGTTTTCGGAAAATAACGCATTTTTTGTGGTTTTTGGTTCACAAAGTACAAAAGTTATACCAATGTAAGACACTCACATGCAAGGCGTACGATGGCGTTATTGGTTAGAGCACTGGTGTCGTAAGCTAAAACTCGCTGGTAAACGAAGGGTTTCGAGTTCGAGTACTCAGTGAATTTTATTTTTTCTGTTTTTTTTTTTTGCATTTTTATTATGTTGAAATTCTAGTTATATTTTGACAAATGTTGTATTTAATTTTTAAGAGCGTAAATTTAATAATTATCTTATTATATGATTAACAGACGATAAATGATTTTAAAAATATCGTTCATTTTGCCGTGATTACTACAAAGTAAAATTTGTCCTACACACTCAGCATACCGCCTTCACTTATTATATACCTGCGAAACCCTGAAATGTGTGAATATTCACACTTCACATCAATTTTTTTAAAATTTGTATACCTTAAGCCACATTCAGAGCTCTTAATTCAATAGCTTATGCACTGTAGCTTATGGACTGTTCACTGTCACCAGAAGTTTGTCATATGGTAAGACGTGAAACCGTTCAGACCTCCAAATTTAATACGCTGTTTGTTGTGGATTGTGCATAATTTTCTAAATTATAGCTAGTGAGATGTTTTAATGAGACAGACATATAAACACATTGGCTATCGCAGTCTATCAGTGATACCGTAGTTATCGAATGCCTTTACATAACCTAACATAATGTCATCATTAACAAATCTTGCTCAAAATTACAAAGGACAGTAAATATGATCAATTTAGGTAATTAGGTAGTTAAAATCTAAGACAACAGAATTATAAGAACGATAATACATATAAAATATTTTACGAAGCTAAATAGTTGGTTTCAAAATTCACAGATGGCGGACTATTCGTAACATAATAATTTCTAATTTGATTTGTACGGTACATGGAACGTTAAAAAGAATGCATAGAAACATAAGTTACAGCTAACAAAGCACAGTCTACAACCTCTTCATTTAAAGAGCTCTGAATGCGGCTTAGCCGTCAAAACTCCGAATACAATTTAGTTTTTGAAAAATACCTACATCGGGGTCCATATTTTGGATTTTGACCTAATTTTCGACTCATTTTGTACCTTAGTATTAAGTATTAAAATATGCAAACTTTAAAAAAGTTATCAAATGCCTTTAAATAACCTAACATAATGTCATCATTAACAAATCTTGCTCAAAATTACAAAGACGGACAGTAAATATGATCAATTTAGTTAATTAGGTAGTTAAAACCTAAGACAACAGCATTATAAGAACGATAATACCTATAAAACATTTAACGAAGCTAAATAGTTGGTTTCAAAATTCACAGATGGAGGGTTATTCGTAACGTACTAATTTATAAGAGATGTGAACGGTACATGGAACGTTAAAAGAATACATAAAAACATAACAGAGCGACACAACGCAGAATCTATAAATCGTTAATTTAAAGAGGTCAGAATGCGGCTTAGCGCTTGACTTTTTTTTAAATTTTTATACCTTAGTTCCTTAGTTTAATTATTACTATACACAGTGTTTAAAAGTGAAACAGGATATTGTAATTATTTTTCGTGAGAATTTTGAAATGTGAATTTTGAATTTTTGAAATGTTTAATGAAGAAATGTGCTGTTTATTTCTACTGCAAATTTGTAAACAGATTCAAAAATTTGCAATATTTAGAAAAAATATTTTTAGTCGGTTCAATTTAGCTTAGTAATTGAGTATTTAACCTTGACCTAAACATTGGCCATGTTTTAAGATGAAGAATGTGAGTTTTTTCCCACATTCTAATAGATTTAATTTGATCACATCCCACTTCCTCTGAGAGGAACAATCGCGTTGATCGGCGATCGAGATGCGGTGACTGGAGCGTCCTTGAAGAGACGGGTGGTTGGTGCACTCGCAGAGTGGTTACAGAGGTTAATGATGATTGTAATGATCAGTTGCAGATCGTCATTTACCGAACATTTTATTAAATCCACAAATATGCATTTATAATTCTATGGAATTCATAGAAGTGGATGGTAGTATCAGAAAACAACAAACAAATATTGCCACCACACAATTTTACAATTATAATTCATCATTTAAATAATATTACAATTACTCAACCAGGAGCACAACCAGTAGTAGTAGAAAAAAAACAGCTGTGGCCACCACAAGACCGACCGCCATCACAAGTACTTATATAAAATACATTCTAGCAGCAAAGTAGAAATAACTTGGCCTAATATTTTCTAACAGAGATATTATTTATCATGACCATGGAAACCATGACCATGTTTTATCAAAAAAACTTCTCAAATAAAAGTTAATAATTATTGCTTTTATAGCAACTTTTGTTCAATACATTTTTTCGAAATATTTTTCTGTTGTGAAATATTCACATAAATCTTAAAATCGACCCGAGTAAACTCCCATTTTTAGTCAACCGATTTTTACCAAAAGTTGATCAACTCGTGCCATTGATGGCAGAAATATGATGGTTTAAATATGAAGTTTCATAACAATCCTTTCAGCTGAATTTGCTCTGCACGTGTACACAGACAGACGGATAGACAGACCGACAGACATCATGCTAAAAATAGTCAAAACGTTATGTAGGGACCTTAATTCGTGGAGATCCATCGAAATCTCGAAATGTCAAAATCGGTATGATCACAATACCTACCTTAATATATAGGCGGTCAGTAAAAATGTTTTTAAAAAATAAAAATTTACTTGTTTATCCACGCAGTAAGGGGTTAAAATTACAAGTTGCTCAAAAATCGTCGGATGGAGCGATGATTGGCGTTACATTTTTAGATCGAAAAACAAATTTGTGGATCAGGGAGCAGACAAAAGTGTACGATATAATTGGAAGAATTTGACGTCTAAAGTAGCAGTGGGCAAGTCATGTTGCTAGATTCAATGGTGTTAGATGAACCAGGAGAGTACTGGAAGGGTGTTCTAGAGACAGTACTAGAAACCGAGGCAGTCTTCCTATCTATTGGAAGGATGACATCAACAGACAGGAGTGGATATGCAAAGAGGAGGCCTATCTTCAGTTGTGCATGTCAATGGCTGATAAATGATGATGATGATGATGAAGATGATGAAGGGGTTATCTTTGAAAGCCTACCCAAAATTTAAAAAAAAACTTTTTAAATTTAAATTTGTTTATATAAATCTCATGACGCGTCTTTTGTCCCCCACCCTATCTCCCAAAGGGATTGATCTAAAAATCTGAAAAAATCTTCGTAATGAACATTGATGGGAACCTGTATAGTTCAACAGGAAATTTTGATCAGATAAGTTTTTCGAAAAATGTCAATTATTTTGTGCTGTTAATAAAAAAAATATATTTTTTAAATATTTATTGTGTGATATCAAAACAAAGCTCTTAAAACGTAGATTAAGAAACGATAGATATTTTTTTGAAATTCGTATCTTTTAACACGAATTTAGCCAAAAATGTGCAATAGTTCTTCTCCCGCACCCTTTTACCCAAAGGGGTTAAACTAAATATCTGAAAAAATTATAGGTAATTTATATTGATCTGAGCCGGAACGTAATAGAGGAATTTTTGATCAGATTTTATTTTGAAAAATATGGAAGTTTTTGTGTTTTTGAAAAAATTTATTATTTTTTTAATTCATGGTTAAATTATGGATAATGCTAATAATGTTATGGATTTTTTGTATTTATTAACTAAGATAGTGCGTGTATTTTTTTGGAATTATAAATATTAAAAAAATAATATATTTTTACTTGCCCGACCTTAATATATAAGGGGCAAGTATTGTAATCGCGAAAATTTTCGAGGTCGAGATTTTGACTGATGACCACGTTTCATGGTCCAGGGAATCCAAAAAACCTATTTTCGAAGTGCCGTCCGTATGTGTGTGTGTGTGTCTGTGTGTCTGTGTGTATACACGATAACTCAAAAACGGTTTAACTTAAAGAGTTCGTTCTGGTACTAAAAAATTCTCCTATTAAATGGGAAGAACCCTATTGTTTTTTATGAAAATCGGTTGACTAGAAATGGGAGTTTACTCGTGTCGATTTTAATATTCGAAATATTTTTCTGTTGCTAAATATTCGCAAAAATTTATTGAACAAAAGTTACTATAAATGCAATAACTAATAACTTTTATTTGAGACGTTTTTTGATAAAACGAAAAATTTCGAAAATTTTTTTTAAAATTTAAAAATTCATCATGGTCATGATAATTAATTCGTAAGTAGTAAACCAAGCAAGCCTTGGACAAAAATTTGTATAGAACATAATTTGATGTATTTTTGAAGATTTATCTAAATATTTATTTTATTTATTTTTTTTTAATTTAAGTTTTTTAATTTTTTTTTTATGGGAGGGCAAGTCTAGCGGAGGTTTCCCTTCGCCACTGGTTTTAATAGTTGCGAACTGAATTACTCACACCACACCACACTACACTCTACACTATAAAATATTTCTTATTAATCTAATGAAGACTTGAATACGAAGCAAATGCAGAAAAAAACGCTAGGATATTTGGCAAATTATTTAAATATTGCTTAAAAAAATTAAATGGAAGCTCTTAGTTCTCAAATAACGAATAAAAGTGATTATCAAAAAAACTGTTGTTTTTGATCTGATAAATATACCTAGACATCCAGTATTATGTTGGCTTCTGACACCTATTAAATACCTGCAAAACCCTGAAATGTGTAATAATTCACACTTGACTTCAATTTTTTTTTAAATACGTATTTTTTCCCTTCACTTAGGTTTCATAAACTTTTATTTTACATCCGATATGAAATTATAACAAAATAATTAATATTTTTCGACCAATGGAAACAATCGGTAAAAGATGAAGATATCAGTTATCGAAAAATGATGATTAATTTGTACGATTGACACCTAAAATCTAAGTCAAGATCATAATTGAAACAGCAAGATTATTTCAATTATTTCATAATATCATATTACAAGAAATTCAAAGATTCAATTTCGTGTAAGTATTTGAGTTTGGTAAAAACATGTTGGCGTTGTTTATATCTAATAAAGAGTTGTGGTTTACAGAACACAAATCTGATACGGTTAAGAGCGAGATTTGATTTGTTCTTTTGTTGTACAAAGTTGTTTATAAAAGACATTTGATAAGTATTGTAAGCTGAGAAGTGAATGTATGGTTTGAGCGGCGCTGTCAAAATACGTCTCGGCTCGGGCATGCCTTACTGGGTTACCGGTAAAAAGACACCTTCACGCACCTTGCTGCCCAAGACCCCCCCCCCCCCACACTGCACCTCCCCACAACCTGCAACATGCCATATACTAGCCGTGACAGATCGTTATCAATGACATTCGAAATTACGTTTGAATCAATATCCAAATTCTATAACTTACTTCGATTACTACTGAATCTCATTGCTAGTCATATCTATAGGTATCAGGTATATCTATACCTTTTTATATAAAAAATTGATGTGAAGTGTGAATTTTCACACATTTCAGAATTTCGCAGGTATTTAGTAACTGAATGATGATTATTTGGGATGCCAAAAGTAATTTTATGTCAAAATATTTTTTTATGAATTTTAATTCGAATGCCTAATACCATTATTTAAGATTCTAAATATGTGCAGTATTTTTTTATATAGAAAGGTTCAATAAGATTTTGAAAATTGCGCCTATGGCTTCCATTGGTTGCTTAAATCATAATCTGATTTCGTATACATTCAAACATGGAATTAAATTATAATTTCAACACTTCCCACTGGTTATTAAATTTACGCTTTTAAAAATTAAATGCAACATTTACCAAAATATAACTAGAATTTTCACTAAATATTTTAAACAAAATAAAAATGCAAAAAAAAACCGAAAAATTAAAATTGACAGGAATCGAACCAGAGTTCGATTCAAATTCCTTCGTTTGCAAATTACGAAGCGTCTACACAACGCACTACGCTACGAGAGCTTACTTATGTACCGTGTTACATAGAGAATTAAATATTTAACAACTTTAGTTAAAAACACAAAAAATGCGTTATTTTCCGAAAACATAATCTGATCAAAAATTCCTGTTGTACTATTCCGGTTCACACCAATGAACATTACTCAGAATTTTTACAAAGTTTTAGTTTAAACCATCTGGGTCCACACCCTGTAGTGGGACTAGTAAAAATTTGCACAATTTTGCAAAAATCGCACCAAAATAATTGATTTTGCAAAAATAAAATTTTGATGCTAATTCACGTAGTAATTGGCTTTTATTTGATACCCTACTCAGAATTAAAAAAAAATAATCTTTTTTTTTCGGTGTGCACATATTTGTTTATATTTATAGGGGTTATGTTTTTTAGATGTTTTAGTATTTTTCCTATGCATAAAGAGTTTTTATATTACCCGCGCGCACAAATATCATTGGATCTACTTAAAAGTTTTGCAAAATTCTTTCAATTCTAATAAATGTATAAATCATGTACTGACTTTGCCTCTTACGAAAGCTGTAATGTCGTTGGTAATTTCAAGAAAATTCGTTAAATATGAACGGTAAATATATTAAAAAAAAAAAAAACTACCGAGACGAAAACAGTTAAATTACGGTTTTTTATATAGTTTGACAAATAATAGTGATTTTTTATATTTTTTATTTTTATTTTTATACTATATTTTTAGGGTTTTGTAGGTATGACCAAAAAACCCTTATACCGTCATTTTGTCGTCTGTCTGTCTGTCTGTCTGTCTGTCTGTCTGTCTGTCTGTCTGTCTGTCTGTTCGGTAAAAATTGTAGCCAAACGGCTAAACCTAGAGAGTTGAAATTTGGCATGATTGTACAACTTTTTGACCCGCACATAGGAAAAATACTAAAACATCTAAAAAACATATCCCCCTAAAAATATAAACAAATATGTGCTCATCGAAAAAAAAAATATTTTTTTTAAATTCTGAGTAGGGTATCAAATGAAAGCCCTTAGTACGTGGATTAACGATCAAAATTTTATTTTTGCAAAATAAATTATTTTGACGCGATTTTTGCCAAAATTGTGCAAAAAAATTTTTGTCCCACACCCTGTAGCCCAGATGGTTTAAACTAAAAATGTGAAAAAATTCTAAGTAATGTATATTGGTGTGAACCGGAATAGTACAACAGGAATTTTTGATCAGATTATGTTTTCGGAAAATAATGCATTTTTTGTGTTTTTAACCAAAATATGTTAAATATTTAATTTGCTATGTAACCAAGTTCAGACGTCAGCGCTGATAGCGATGTGTGTTTAGTCATTGGTTTTCTAATTTGCTAAACACAGTTAACTTGCAAACTAGAGTTCGAATCCTGTCAATTTTTTTTTTTTTTTTTTGCAGTTTTCTTTTGTTTAAATTATTTAATATTAAAAATTAAAAAATTTAACAGTAAAAATTCTAGCTATATTTTGGCAAATGTTGCATATAATTTTTAAAAGCGTAAATTTAATAACCAGTGGGAAGTGTTTACGAAATCAGAGGGCGGGGCTAATGATTTAAGCAACCAATAGAAGCCATAGGCGCAATTTTCAAAATCTTAATGAACCTTGCTATGTAAAAAAAAATACTGCACATATTTAGAAACTTAAATAATGGTATTAGGCATTCGAATTAAAATTCATAAAAAAATATTTTGACATAAAATTTGTTTTGGCATCCCAAATAATCATCATTCAGTTATTAAATACCTGCAAAACCCTGCAATGTGTGAAAATTCACACTTCACATCAATTTTTTATTATAGGGACCACCGTTCTTTACATGTATGTCCATTACATCAGCCGCTGCTGATAATTGCATATCACAGGTTAGTTTTTCTGATTTCTTATTTATTACAACTTTTTTCAACTTGACTTGGCGCTTGGGCTGCATGGTCGGCAGTTCCTTCTGGGTCTTGCACTTGACAAACCCATACTTTGTTAATTTTAAGACCATTTACAATAATTACATACTCGTTTGCTAAGCATTATGCAAAATTTACGAAAACAATATTTTAGATTTAATTATTCTTCTCTAAGATAATATGTATTTATAGGCTGAAGATGCATTAACTATTAAATGCGAAACGTTCCAATGAGTTAAATTAACCAGGGATGGGGAGTCGGAGTTGGAGTCGGGAGTCGGGAGTCGAGGAGTCGAAGCTTTTAGAGGGAGTCGGAGTCGGAGTCGGGAGTCGGAAAAAGTTATCGACTCCCGACTCCTTGATTAATTTATTAATTATCAAGGATGAGAACAAACCGAAAACGAAATCAAAATAACCATATTTTTTAAAACATTTTGCATCTTTATTCTTTGTTGAAGAACGAAAATGAAACTCATAATATTCATTATTGGTTTTACCCGATTTCCTTCATGTTTTCCAGTTTAAAATTTGATTAATACTCCTCGTATTAACAGATTGATACGTTGAGACTCTGTTGATTATGTTTAAGCGAAACTAAACTGGAATTTTATTTTCTCAAGTTGTAACGAGCTACGTGATTATTTCATGTTTCATGTTGGCAGCCAAAATCTAAAGGCCAAAAGGAAAAAATTACATGAAAAATAAAGTATAGGCTATTCCAAACGTTTAAACGGAACTGAGTTGAATTTTCATTTTGCCAAGTAGTCATGAGCTCTTTTCTTAGGTTTGAAGCGGGCTTTTGCTAAACAAAATGATCAAAAGCCTCACTTAATCGGTAAAAGTCACAAAATGTCAAAATCTAATTCCGTTTAATCCAGAGAAATATACTATATGTAAAATACAATAAAAAAAATGTAAACTAATATATTCGAAAATTTGTATTAAAAATGACACAAAACGTCAAGATGAAATGAAAATGACATTTTATAACTGTAAGTATAATCTGTTTCTTTGGTTTAAGCGGAACTAGATATTGAAATCTACTAAATTTTAACGATTGAATGAAGCTTCTTATCATTTTGTTTAACAAAAGCCTACTTCGATCGTTAAAAAGTGAACTCGTGTTAAATTAAGAAAATAAAAATTCCATTTAGTCTCGCTTAAACATTTGTAATAGACTACGATTTACGAATGAAAGGAGTCGGGAGTTGGAGTCGGGAGTCGGAGTCGGTATTCAAAAATACCGACTCAGGAGTCGAGAGTCGGGAGTCGGTAATTTTTTTGTCGACTCCCCATCCCTGAAATTAACTTATTTTTTCCTACCTGTATGACGATTAAAGAAGAAACACATTTATTATATATATATTCGAATAATTTTGATTCTACTTTATTCAAGTTTCAGAAATAGTTAATAGGAATTCATTCTGTTGGAAGGAAACTTACCGGTATCTGCGGCTTCATATTCCGGTCTTCACTGGTTCCAGAGGACGCACTGCATCGCTCCTTATCGAATGCCATTTTCCGCGCACCTCACACACATCTGAAACAATCAGCGGCATTAGGCACCTCGTCAACAGATCAGTGACAGCTGCGGGACTTCGGGACCGGCCTGGACACTGACCTTCCTCGCCCGCCGCTGCCGCCGCCGCCGCCGGGTCATAGGGAAACATAACGCGGCCGTGGATGTGTGTGTTGGTAGGGCTTCAGTGTGTAGAAGGGCGCGTGCCTGACTCATCACGACCTTACACACACACACACACACACACACACACGACAGACTACATAAGGTTTCATGGTAATGAGAAGGGTGCATCCATACAGCTAGCCACCTACCTACACCACCAGCACGAGTTGACTCATTCAAAACACTATTTTCATACATCACCTTCTATTCTCTTCTCTTCACACACAACTAATGTCAAGATTACACATGTCCACCTTACCACTGATAGATCATTCATTAAAAGGGATTAACATACTTGTTGATAATATCATTTAATCTTTCCTATTTTTGTTTTAATGCATGAAAGTTAAAATATTGAATAAATATTTTTATAAATTATATAAAAGGGATTAACATATTTGTTGATAAGATTGTTTTTTTCTTTCCTATTTTCGATTTAACGCATAAAAGTTAAAATATTGAATAAAATTTTCCATAAATTATTTTTATTATAAAAATTGATGTGAAGTGTGAATTTTCACACATTTCAGGGTTTCGCAGGTATTAAGTAAGTGAATGATGATTATTTGGGATGCCAAAACAAATTTTATGTTAAAATATTTTTTTATTAATTTTAATTCGAATGCCAAGTATACTAGCGTCGGCGAATCAGTGCAGTTACATCACAATACGAAACAAACGAATGTATTGTTTGGAACAATGCAATTATTTGTTACGTCGTGTGACGTAACTGCACTGATTCGCCGACGCTAGTATACCATTATTTGGGTTTACTAAATATCTGCAGTTTTTTTTTTCTTATACATATATAGCAAAGTTCATTAATATTTTGAAAACTCCGCCCCTCTGATTTCGTATACATTCAAACATAGAATAGGGGATACATGATTTTTTTTTTTATATAATATATAAGGGAGGTATTGTGATCATACCGATTTTGACATTTCGAGATTTCGATGGATCTCCACGAATTGAGGTCCCTACATAACGTTTTGACTATTTTTAGCATGATGTCTGTCGGTATGTCTTTCCGCCCGTCCGTCTGTCCGTCTGTCCGTTCGTCCGTCTGTCCGTTCATCCGTCTGTCTGCCTGTGTACACATGCAGAGCAAATTCTGCTGAAAGGATTTTTATAAAACTTTATATTTAAGCTTCTGCAATCAATAGCACAAGTTGATCAATTTTTGGTAAAAATCGGTTGACTAGAAATGGGAGTTTACTCGTGTCGATTTTAAGATTTTTGCGAATATTTAGCAACAGAAAAATATTTCGAAAAAATTTATTTAACAAATGTTGCTATACATGTAATAACTAATAACTTTTATTTGAGACATTTTTTGATAAAACGAAAAATTTCGAAAAATGTTTGTAAAATTTGTACACGTGCAGAGCAAATTCGGCTAAAAGGATTTATGAAACTTCATATTTAAGCTTCCGCCATCAATGGCAGAAGTTGATCAACTTTTGGTAAAAATCGGTTGACTATAAATAGGAGTTTATTCGTGTCGATTTTAAGATTTTTGCGAATATTTCACAACAGAAAAATATTTCGATAAATTTATTGAACAAAATTTGCTATAAAAGCAATAACTAACAACTTTTATTTGAGACATTTTTTGATAAAACGAAAAAAAAAAAATTGAAAAGTCTCAATTTTTTCATACTTATATGTAACGTTTCCATGGTCATGATAAATAATATCTCTGTTAGAAAACATTAGGCTAAATTATTTCTACTCTGCTGTCAGAATGTATTTTATACAAGTACTTTATGATGACGGTAGGTCTTGTAGTGGTCACAGCTGATTTTTTTACTCAATCGCATCGAAAATGTATGGGTTTTTAATAATATCATTAGGGCAATATGGATTTGATATATTCGATCTATTTTTCGATCTATATTTTCATACTTATTTGTAACGTTTCCATGGTTATGATAAATAATATCTCTGTTAGAAAATATTAGGCCAAGTTATTTCTACTCTGCTGCTAGAATGTATTTTATACAAGTACTTCGTGATGGCGGTCGGTCCTGTGGTGGCCACAGCTGATTTTTTTTAGTAATTCGTTTATTTGATGTTCAATATCTTTTTCCAATATAAAATTTTTGGATTTAGAGTAGAATACTCTATCTTTTCTAATTTAACCTCCTTCGTATATCTTATAATAAAGATTTCCACACAATACAATTTCAAAAACACCCTGACCAGAATATGATCCCTTTTCTTAATAAACAAAAACCAGCGAGGCACAAAATTTGCCATGAGCTTTATGCAAATTTGATACGCCACTGGGTGTTCGCCGACGATACATCCGTTATCTTCTCAGGAAAAAATAACGCAGAAATAAATGAAAAACTAATCCCTCTTATACATGGTTGGACAGTGAATGGTGAAACGGTAGCCATGTCCAAATGACCTGGTGATACCTGACCCAGCTCAAATCAACCGGAAACAATCAGGATGTCATCGACCGTCACTGTCATCTTAGATAACATTACTTTTTTTTTTCACTTCTAACAGAAAAAAATGTGTGTATAAGTTTTTATAAAACGACCTGATTAAAAATGAAATGTAAAGAGAGCTCAATGCGAGAGTTAGACAATTCCACTGTGGCCGTAGACGTGTGTGGAAAAAGTAGTAACGCTCGCTCTAAAAGAACCGTTCTTGACAGTTCGTTATCTGCTGTTATTGGCAGTAAAGACGGAATAGTTCGCAGAAAGAAAACTCATTTATAAAGCCACCTCTAGACAACACGATTAACATTCAATTGTACTGGTGACATTTGAGTTTAGTCAACTTAATCTAAATTATATATGTAGGTATGCTAATAATTTATACATTTTATTTCTCCATGGGCACTGTAAGTCAGTTTAACTTTTAGACTCACACACATAAATTATAAAGTTTGCTCTGTTAAGTGACGAGTCTTTCCGGGTATCTTTGGAAACAATATAAATATCCCAACCGAGAGACTTACAAGTCTTCATAAATCGTTGTCGTGCAAATACTTATTAGTATCTTGTGCTCTGAATATCATAGACGTTTAGGTTTGTTTTGTAACTTGTCTACAGTTACTTGTACGTTCTGAAGGTCACTATTATCCATACTAGAGATGGGTCGTTCATGAACGAACCGGCTCACTGAGCCGGCTCAGTACACTGACCAAAGTGACACGGTTCACCAAATTGAAATGAGCCGGCTCACGGCTCACTGTATAGTTTCAAGTTTCAAGGATACGATTGGTCGGGCGATTGTGAACAGTGACCGGAGTGATCCGGATCTGGATCGATGTCATGTTGAACTTCGCGAGAACTTGGCTTGTAATGTATTATCATAACGTGTATTTTGTCATCAATTTGTAGGGCAGTTTATTTGAAACTAATAGGGTTAGTCTGTATTTTCTTACAACCATACTATATAAAAATACTAAAAATATTGCCCAAATCCCAGATGTCCGATTTATAAGGGCAATAAACATCGCCATAAACTTAACACATCTGGTTTAAAATACAGTAGCTACATAAAGTGAATTGCTTGTTTCAAAAATGTTAGATAAGAGTCGGGGCTAAGCGACGTTCTACCTACGACCGGACGACCGGCAACTGACTGACTGTGTCTCGGGATCATGTTTAAAAGAACCGGCTCTAAGCAAGAGTCGGCTCTAAGCGACGTTCTACCTCTAAGCTCTAAGCGACGTTCTACCGAACGACCGACCGACCTGTGTCTCGGGATCATGTTTACAAGAACCGGCTCTGAGCAAGAGTCGGTTCTAAGCGACGTTCTACCTACGACCGAACGACCGACCGACCTGCGTCTCGGGATCATGTTTACAGTTCATATATTGCAAGAATCGGCTCTAAGCAAGAGCCGGCTGTAAACGACGTTCTACCTACGACCGAACAACCGACCGACCTGTGTCTCGGGATCATATTTACAGTTTATATATTGCAAGAACCGGCTCTAAACGACTTTCTACCTACGAACTAACGACCGTCCTGTGTTTCGGAGACATGTTTACTTAACCGGATCACTGAGCCGGATCAATAAACCGGCTCAACAAACTGAACGACCTCCACTGATCCGGTTCCGCAAACTGAGCCGAAATTCCCATCTCTAATCCATACTGTACTGTAGGAAATTTCGACAGGATATTGTAAAAAAATCAGCTGTGGCCAACACAGGACCGATCGCCATCATAAAGTACTTGTACAATAGTATATTCTGTAACAAGGTTGGAATGAGAAAATTCGATGCGAGTGGAATATTATATAACCACGAGCACCGAATTTATTCTTCCAACCGAGTCACAGACCCTACTTTCTCCACGACCACCAGAAACAAAAAAAATTAACAAATAATTATTTTAACAAACATTTTATCTTAACACATAATTTATTACATAACAAATTAATCAATTAATTAAACTATTTTTTAAAATTTATTATTTGTTTAATTTTAGTTTAATTTGCCGCACATCGGCCACTATTTTAGGTTAGGAAGTTATGTTGCATTTATTTAATGTAAACATTGCATATATCTTAAAGTAACCCTACAAAAACAAAAGACAACAAGTATGGAATAGTTATTCCATAACAAGTGATGGAATGAAATACACGCAAAATGCATAAGAAGATAAGTGTTTTAGAATAACATTCCAACTCTTGTGTTAGAATATTAACTTTCTGTAGTCAAAATTGGTTTTAGAATTGGTAAATTCTATAGTGGTCGTGGAGAAAATACATTATAGCATGAGTAGAAATAACTTGGCCTAATATTTTCTAACAGAGATGTTATTTATCATGATCATGGAAACGTTACATGTAAGTATAAAAAAATTGAGAAATTTTTTTCGTTTTATTAAAAAATGTCTGGAATAAAAGTTGTTAGTTATTGCTTTTATAGCAACTTTTGTTCAATAAATTTTTTCGAAATATTTTTCTGTTGTGAAATATTTACAAAAATCTTAAAATCGACACGAGTAAACATCCATTTTTAGTCAACCGATTTTTACTAAAAGTTGATCAACTCGTGTCATTGATAGCAGAGGCTTAAATATGAAGTTTCATAAAAATCCTTTGATCCGAATTTGCTCTGCACGTGTACACAGATGGACGGATAGACGGACGGACGGACGGTCGGACGGATAGACGGACAGATGGATAGACGAACAAACAGTCGGACAGACAGACCGACAGACATCATGCTAAAAATAGTCAAAACGTTATGTAGAGACCTCAATTCGTGGAGATCCATCGAAATCTCGAAATATCAAAATCGGTATGATCACAATACCTCCCTTATATATATTGGCGGTCGGTAAAAAATTGTCGAAAAGCTTACAGAATAGACCCGTTGAAGTTGAAACCGAACCCAAACCGAA
Organism: Liopterus haemorrhoidalis; assembly: GCA_963971575.1. Classification (NCBI taxonomy): domain Eukaryota; kingdom Metazoa; phylum Arthropoda; class Insecta; order Coleoptera; family Dytiscidae; genus Liopterus; species Liopterus haemorrhoidalis. The sequence continues at coordinate 1,076,237 of OZ020611.1, forward strand.
AACCTGATAAAACCTATATTATGTTAGCTCTTCTTATTTATTTATTTATTTATTTATTTATTTATTTATTTATTTATTTATTTATTTATTTATTTATTTATTTATTTATTTATTTATTTATTTATTTATTTATTTATTTATTTATTTATTTATTTATTTATTTATTTATTTATTTATTTATTTATTTATTTTACATCGGCCCATTTCTGCAACGAGGCTAATCGCCGATGCCTACACCTGGATGAGGGGTAAATCATTGTGAAATGAGTTGGTGATATTATTCTCGCCCGAATAATATCACCAACGGAGAAGAATCGTACCAGCGACCGCACAGTCCAAACTGTTTTAGCAAGTCAAAACTGCACCCCCCACCAAAAAATTTTCAATGCATAAATTTAAGCGTATTTAGTTTTAAACACGATAAACCTTATAAAACAACTATATATTTTTAAATATTAATGTTTGAAAAAGGGACTTTTCAAACATTATTATTTTTTATATTTTTTTTTATTTTTATTCAAGTCGAGGCACTTCGACCGGTCATTTGTGCAGTCATAGTTTACATGTTATTTTGTATTTTATAGTGTATTCTATATCTAAAATCTTATATCTATAGTTATGTGTAATATATATGTAAAATGAATTGTGATTTTATATTTTGTTTATTAGATCTGTGTCGGTTAGGTAATGGATGAGATTTGTACGGTGTGTGTGGTTGTCTGACAATGCGTCTTTTAAATTATTTGGAATTTAGTGCGTTCTGCGGTGTGTAATGTATTTTTGACAATCGATTATGATATGTTGTACCTTTAATTGGGTGTTACATGTGTTACATTTTGCAGGTTCGGTTTTTACAAGTATATATTTGTGAATTAGATTTGTGTGTCCTATTCTAAGCTTTAGCTATTCTAAGGTTAGTAAGTCCTATTTGTTGTCTTTTAATTTCTTGTGCTGGCAATCTTCTTGTGTCTTCTTTTATGTTTCGCAGGTGATTTTGGGTAGTGTTACTCCATTTTTCTTGTAACGCTTCTTCTATTATTCTTTGTAAGTGGCTTTTTAGGAAATCTTCCGGGGAAATTTTCATGTTTGTTATATTTAACTCTTCTGTGGCTTGTTTGGCTGCTTTGTCGGCTTCATTTCCTTGTATTCCTGAATGAGACGGAATCCAGATTCGCGGTATCCATTGAGTTGTAGAGTAGAGCCCAGTCAGTTTGTGATGGACTTGTACTGCACTGGTTTTATGAGAAATTCCTGTAGATGTTGTCGTGTTAGGCGAGTGCCTCGCGGGGCGGTGAGATGGCGATGTGTTCCGATGGTGATGGTACACCGCTGATGGTGTTGATGTTATTGTCGGGTCGTGAAATGTCACCCAGCCGGAAGTGGCGCTCCATACACACCTACATCTCACTCGCCTCGCAACTATCTGCGCACAACATCCTGTACTCATCACTGTACCTCTCTCTAAATAACTTCACCAAATACAGCACCAGGACACTACAACGCTGGGATGGGATTTAACAACAAGGGACAATATTTAATTTCACATTAAAGCCGCATTCAGAGCTCTTTAAATTAAGTTGTAGGGTAAAGTGGGTATAGATGTCCCAGTGGGATAAACGCCCCACTTCGCATATATCCAGTGTTGCCAGATGTACGATTTAAATCGTATTTGTACGATTATTTTTGCATGTGTACGATGTACGACTTCTTGGTATCAGATGTACGATTTTTTTGATGTTTTTATTGATGAAACATATTTATTTATATACATTTTTAGTAAGTTAAATATTAATATTATATAATGCGATATATTGAATATTTTAGCCCTCGGATTTCAAATCGACGCGCTCTTAAATAGAATGGTTTATCTCGCTAAGATCGGGTATGCTCGGGCATATTCGAATATTCAAAAATAAAAAGCTCACTCCTTATTAGTTATACCCTTTTCACACTAGAACTTTAAGACGAGTGAACTTAAAATTCACCGATGTTTAACATCGGTTTGCTTTCACACTTGATGTTTAAATCTCCGGTGCAGTTATCAGCTACAGTAATTTTGTCCTTAAGTTACCGTCAGGAAATTACTAGTTTTGAACTGTCTGCGCAGACGCACATTTTGAATTATTATAAACAAATATCGATATTTCATTTCATTCTACAATAAAGACACTACAATAAAGAATATATTACACATGTATTAACATGTAAGTCGATACATTTTATCTCAATTATTGTAGCTCTATATTTTATTAAACACATTATTAAAATAAATAATTTTATTATAACAATTCACTTTAACATCCGATCTTAAAGTTCTAGTGTGAAAAGGGTATAAGAGTACTGTACTCAGTGCCGCACCCAGGGGGGGGGGCCTCCAAGAAGGATGGAAATACCAAATTTTTTAATTAGCATTATGGATCTTAGGTAAATATATAGATATGGATTTAAAAGTAGAGATGAGGGCCTTTTTTTCTCATCACTTGTATTTTACTAGTGAGGACCTTTTTTTTTGTTCATCACTTGTATTTTACAAGTGAGGACCTTTTTTTCTGCTCATCACTTGTATTTTACAAGTGAGGACCTTTTTGTTTTTTTGTCATCGAAGCGAGGAGCTTTTTTTATATCTTCACTTTTTTTTGTCTACCGCCCCCCCCCCAAGAAAAATTCCTGGGTGCGCCACTGACTGTACTACAAACTGAAATCGGCCTTGTCTGTATTAATATTTATGCATGTGATAGGTATTAATGTGATTTTTACAAAATGAAACAAGAGACTAATTTATATATACAGGGTGTTTGTTTGAGACGGGGCACCCCGAAAATCTCCTTTATTTGTAAAGATACAAAAAATCTTCAGAACAAAAGTTAAACTATACAAAAAGGCCCATCTAAAGGTTACTATAAGAATTCTGAGGCACTTCCGGTTTCACCGGAAATTATGCCAACTTTTGCATAGGGAATCGATAATTTTATATTTTTTTCCTAAAAGTACATTAAATTAGCTTTACAATGACACCAAAAAGTCAGTAACCTTTAGGTGGGCCTTTTTGTCTAGTTTAACTTTTTTTCTGAAGATTTTTTGTTAATTCAATAAAAATTTATAAAAAGGACTTTGCTGTATTATACATTTTTTATCCTTTCTGTATTATACATTTTTTATTCTTTTCTGCTACTATGATTGTGCAATAGAAAAATATATACCTAATAATTTTTAAATTAGTTACACAGCAAATTTTTTGTACGATTATTTTTTAAAAAATACGATTGTTTGTACGATTTTTTTCTTGAAAATACGATCATTTTGAAGTGTTAGTACGATTTTTTCTTTTTCACCATCTGGCAACACTGCATATATCCATAACGGTGTGTGTTTGTATCATTTCAGTACTGACAGTTTGTTCAAGAAACACAGTCTTCTGAAATAAATGTGTTAAATTATCATCAATGTTAATAGTTTATGAAAAATTAAATTGTAAAGGTAGGTGCTCATATGAGTGGTTGTATGTCAATAGTTACGACATTTTGTCTTAAGGTTTTATGACGTAACTATAACTTTAACAAAATTAGTTTCATTACTAGGTATCAGAAGACACTTAACCTCACATTATAAAGTAAAAAATAATGCTCAATATTGTATACATTCGAAATAAACAGATGGGGCATCTATCCCATAGAAAAAGGATACAAGGCCGCAATAAATGTGGGATACATGGCTCGGGCATTGTATATATAATCTTATAATAATATATATATATTTATTCTTATACTAACATTTTCCCAAGGATACGCAACAACATATATCCCAAAATAGATACTTGGAAAAAATATCGCAAAAATATGAAAAGTTTTAAAAATTTATTAATTCCTATCAAAAAATCTTTCAAATAAAAGTTGTTAATTATTACTTGTATAATAATTTTTGTAGAATAGATGTTTTAGAAAATTTTCTGTTGCGAAATATTCTCAAAAATCTTAAAATCGACACGAGTAAACTTACATTTATAGTTGACCGGTTTGTACCAAAAGTTGAACAACTGTTGGCATTGATGTCAAAAACTTAAATATGAAGTTTCATAAAAATCCGTTTGGTCAAAATTGCTCTACACATCTCCATGGACCGACAGACACACAGACCAACAGACATCATGCTAAAAATAGTCAAAATCGGTATGACCACTCCGTATATACGTTGGCAGTCGATAAAAAAACATAATAAATTGTAATTTTGATTAAATTGTAATTTTTAATTGCTATTTTAAAAAAAAAAATTAAATGTATTATTTTAGTGAGGCATAAATACCACCATATGGGGCAAAAATTCCATCGATATGGGATATATGGCCAATTACAGTACTATTTTAAATAATTAATTTTATATATTTAGAATAATTATAAGTGTTTTAATCTTATGTTATTGTGTAGTAAGTTTATCTAAGAATTATAGCAAAGTAACAGATAAAGTTTAATAATTAAGATTAATGCAACACGGTTGTTTTTCTATAACTGGGGCATCTATCCCACCTTTACTATAGACTGTGCTTTGTTAACTGTAAGTTATGTTTCTATGCATTCTTTTTAACGTTCCATGTACCGTTCACATCTGTTATAAATTACTACGTTACGAATAGCCCTCCATCTGTGAATTTTGAAACCAACTATTTAGCTTCGTAAAATATTTTATATGTATTATCGTTCTTATAATTCTGTTGTCTTAGATTTTAACAACCTAATTACCTAAATTGATCATATTTACTGTCCGTCTTTGTAATTTTGAGCAAGATTTGTTAATGATGACATTATGTTAGGTTATGCAAAGGCGATAGCCAATGTGTTTGTATATGGCTGTCTCATTAAAACATCTCACTAGCTATAAGTTTAGAATATTATGCACAATCCACAACAAACAGCGTATTAAATTTGGAGGTCTGAACGGTTTCACGTCTTATCATATGACAAACTTTAACCCAATTTAAAAATAGCGTTTCTGAGTACCTTCCTTTACATTTTGGTATTCCCCAAGGTTCAGTTCTCAGACCGCTACTATTCTTAATATATGTTAACGACTTGCCTCTCGCTATGACAACTAAATCAATTCTTTACGCTGACGATACAACATTACTAAATTGCAACCATGATCTAGATTCCCTTATTACGGAAAATGTTTCTCTGGTGAACAGTGCAAACTCTTGGTTGTCTAGCAATAAACTAATTTTAAATACAGATAAAACCCAGACCTTGCTATTGAGCACCAGAAAACATGATTTTGCCAATCCCCCTTTCGTTAAATTTCTTGGTATCCACGTTGATCCTTACCTTCGTTGGGATCAGCACGTGGATGTACTCAATCGTAAACTGTGATCGACCGTGTATCTAGTCAGGAATCTGAAGCATGAAGTCAGCATAGATGTTGTATTGAAAGCCTATTTCTCCCTCTTTCAGTCCCACCTAACCTATGGGTTAATAATCTGGAGACATTCACCTGCAGCCAAAAGAATTTTCAGCTTACAACGTAAAGTTGTAAGAATAATTGCCAGTGCTCCTTTTAGAGCGGATTGTCGAGATCTTTTTGTAAAGCTGAAAATAATGTCATTGCCTTCACTATTTATTTATTTGTGTCTATTGTTTGTACGCAAAAACTTACACAATTATATCACTTTTAGTGAAACGCACGAGCACAACACGCGTTGTAAAAATAATATTCGTGGTAAGTTTTTGCGCTTAAATAAATCCAGGAATTGTTCAAATTATTTTGCTGTGAAATTTTATAATCTTTTACGAGAGACTATTACTACACTACCACTAGACCAATTCAAACTTAAACTTAAACAATTATTTATAAATAACCCATTGTACACAATTGATGAATTTAACAACGTTAATTTTGATGAACTTTTATGACTTTGTCTCTTAATATTGTATTGACTGACTGAAAGCAGTTCTTTGTATTTGTAATTTGGTCAATAAAACTATTATTATTATTATTATTATTATTAAACTTCTGGTGACAGTAAACAGACCATAAGCTACAGTGCATAAGCCATTGATTTAAGAGCTCTGAATGCAGCTTAACTCACACTAATTTCCAAAACTCTCGCAATACATTATTTTGAAAAGTACGTATTTCGTGGACTAACGCTTTTCATTTGAAATGTGGAGTACTGAAAGTAGTTTTTAGTTAGCTAATATAAATAATACATGAATAATAGTTGTGAATTGATGCAGTATCTATCCGTGGCGCATTGTTTCAGTGTTCTATCGTGTTTTTTGAATAATCGTGAAGTTATAAATGCGAGGCAGCACGATCCGATGTTTTTATGAAATTCGTGTTAGACTTTTTCCGCGTTCTTGTTTTTTCAAGTAGCGATAGACCTGGCCGTGCCCTGCCTCCCCCCCTCCCCTCCTCATGAGACGTGCGTGCGTGTGTGTGCGTGTGTTATGCGTGTGATCTCACCGACAATCAGCACATAGTTAACGGTCTCCATTACGTTACTGAATAAAATGAATCTCTCGGCAGAAATCACAGAAAACATATTAGATTCTGTTCGTATGAACTTAAACCGTCACTCATGTGTCTGTCTGTCCATACAGTACAGATTGCAATCGAACTGTTAGACCTAAAAGTTTGGAATTTGGCACGAATATAGAAAACATATTTTGCGAGAACAATATACACAAGTATTGAGTCAGGTATGATAGATCGTATTACGTAGATTAACACGAGGTAATGGTATTATATTTAACAAGCGTTTACTTACTTACTTACTTAATCCTGAAGCCTTTCTACCTTGCGGTGTAAAGCTATAGTCGAGTTACTTATTTTCTGGAGTTGTTCTCCATACTTCTTGCCATCGTGTTCTGTCCTTTGTATATTTTCTTATCTCCTCCCACTTTACGCCTCTCTTCGTTGCAGCTTCTTTTGTTTTATTGGTGCCAGGTTTTTCTCGGTCTTCCTGGTCTAACTTTCTTCACTGTTCTTGCTTCATAAACTCTTTTTACTATTTTGTCTTCACTCATTCTGTTTATATGTCCCAGCCATCTTAGCTGTCCTTCTTCTATTATAGTCTCTACTGGTTTTGTGCCTAGTGTTTCTCTAAATACTTCATTTCTTATTCTGTCCAATTTTGTTTTACCTTCGATTATCCTTAAAAATCTCATTTCGGAGCTTCTTATTTTAGACCTGTGCGTCTCTGTAGTGGTCCAGGATTCTTAGGCGTATGTCAAAATTGGTACTGTCACTTTTTTGAAGATCTCTACCTTGATGTTGGTTGGTATTTCTTTTTAGGGTTTTGTAGGTATGACCAAAAAACCCTTATACCGTCATTTTGTCGTCTGTCTGTCTGTCTGTCTGTCTGTCTGTCTGTCTGTCTGTTCGGTAAAAATTGTAGCTAAACGGCTAAACCTAGAGAGTTGAAATTTGGCATGCTTATACAACTCTTTGACCCGCACATAGGAAAAATACTAAAATATCTAAAAAACATACCCCCCCTAAAAATATAAACAAATATGTGCTCATCGAAAACAAAAATATTTTTTTTAAATTCTGAGTAGGGTATCAAATGAAAGCCCTTAGTACGTGGATTAACGACCAAATTTTTATTTTTGCAAAATAAATTACTTTGACGCGATTTTTGCCAAAATTGTGCAAAAAAATTTTTGTCCCACACCCTGTAGCCCAGATGGTTTAAACTAAAAATCTAAAAAAATTCTAAGTAATGTATATTGGTGTGAACCGAAATAGTACAACAGGAATTTTTGATCAGATTATTTTTTTGGAAAATAACGCATTTTTTGTGGTTTTTGGTTCACAAAGTACAAAAGTTATACCAATGTAAGACACTCACATGCATGGCGTGCGATGGCTACATACGTTAGAGCACTCTTAAACTGGCTGGAAAACGAAGTGTTTCGAGTTCGAGTACGGAGTGAATATTTTATTTTTTCTGTTTTTTTTTTGCATTTTTATTATGTTGAAATTATTTTGTCAAAATTCTAGTTATATTTTGACAAATGTTGTATTTAATTTTTATGAGCGTAAATTTAATAACCAGTCTTATTATATGGTTAACAGACGATACATTATTTTAAAAATATCGTTCATTTTGCCCTGATTACTACAAAGTAAAATTTGTCCTACACACTCAGCATACCGCCTTCACTTATTATATACCTGCGAAACCCTGAAATGTGTGAATATTCACACTTCACATCAATTTTTTAGTTAAGAACGATGCTTTGATGCTATTGAACATTCTTCCTGCTGCGCCTACTCTTTCCATAATTTCTTCATCTATTTTTATTTTGTGTTGCATTTTTGTCCTGCTTATTTCGGGCGCACTAAGGAAAAGGGCGCTGACAGGCTTGACTAAGGGGCGCCATTGCGAAGGCGAGGACCTTTTTTTTTGCTCATCACTTGGATTTTGAGAGATGAAGACCTTTTTTTTACCCTTTTTATAATGACTAGGAAACTTTTGCAGGATTTCAAAATGATTATTACAAGATTTACAAGGCTCGAAATGGAATGTTTATACCAAATTTTCGACTAAAAAAATAAATGGGTTCCAATTAAAAATTGATTTTATTAAATCTTTTCCAAATTAATATTTTTATTGGAAGAGTAAAATACTTCACCTTTTAAAGGCACTAAAAACAGCAAATAATTTATATATTTATTTATTTAACCCCTTCAGTACCTAATCATTAAAAAATTTAAAAATTGATGTGAAGTGTGAATATTCACACATTTCAGGGTTTCGCAGGTACATAATAAGTGAAGGCGGTATGCTGAGTGTATAGGACAAATTTTACTTTATAGTAATCACGGCAAAATGAACGATATTTTTAAAATAATTTATCGTCTGTTAATCATATAATAAGACTGGTTATTAAATTTACGCTCTTAAAAATTAAATACAACATTTGTCAAAATATAACTAGAATTTTGACAAAATAATTTCAACATAATAAAAATGCAAAAAAAAAAACAGAAAATATAAAACTCACTCCCGTCCGTACTCGAACTCGAAACCCTTCGTATTCCAGAGAATTTTAGCTTCCGACACCAGCGCTCTAACCCGTTGCGCCATCGGACGCTTTGTATATGAGTGTCTTACATTGGTATAACTTTTGTACTTTGTGAACCAAAAACCACAAAAAATGCGTTATTTTCCGAAAACATAATCTGATCAAAAATTCCTGTTGTACTATTTCGGTTCACACCAATATACATTACTTAGAATTTTTTTAGATTTTTAGTTTAAACCATCTGGGCTACAGGGTATGGGACAAAAAATTTTTTGCACAATTTTGGCAAAAATCGCATCAAAATAATTTATTTTGCAAAAATAAAAATTTGATCGTTAATCCACGTACTAAGGGCTTTCATTTGATACCCTACTCAGAATTTAAAAAAAATATTTTTGTTTTCGATGAGCACATATTTGTTTATATTTTTAGGGGGATATGTTTTTTAGATGTTTTAGTATTTTTCCTATGTGCGGGTCAAAGAGTTGTATAAGCATGCGAAATTTCAACTCTCTAGGTTTAGCCGTTTGACTACAATTTTAACCGAACAGACAGACAGACAGACAGACAGACAGACAGACAGACAGACAGACAGACAGACAGACAGACAGACAGACAGACAGACAGACAGACAGACAGACAGACAGACAGACAGACAGACAGACAGACAGACAGACAGACAGACAGACAGACAGACAGACAGACAGACAGACAGACAGACAGACAGACAGACAGACAGACAGACAGACAGACAGACAGACAGACAGACAGACAGACAGACAGACAGACAGACAGACAGACAGACAGACAGACAGACAGACAGACAGACAGACAGACAGACAGACAGACAGACAGACAGACAGACAGACAGACAGACAGACAGACAGACAGACAGACAGACAGACAGACAGACAGACAGACAGACAGACAGACAGACAGACAGACAGACAGACAGACAGACAGACAGACAGACAGACAGACAGACAGACAGACAGACAGACAGACAGACAGACAGACAGACAGACAGACAGACGACAAAATGACGGTATAAGGGTTTTTTGGTCATACCTACAAAACCCTAAAAATGGAAAAAAACACATTTTTTTTATGAATGAATTTTATTTACTGAACATATATATCCTTCATAAAAGCCATTTCGGGCCCAAAATGGGATTGAAAGTTGATATTATGGTGCATAGTGTGGGTCGAGAAATAAAAGAAATTCATAACCAAATATTCATTTTCTCTCGTACCTCGTTTGAATCATCGTAGCTGTCTTTTGTCTCGCTTCCACATACCATGAATCGTATTTATTTTCGCCCGAGTACATTCGAGAGTGATCTTTTCTGTAGGTAAAGCTTGCCCGAGTTATCTCGGGTGTGGGAATTTTCGCACATAATAGCCGCCCGAATATACTCGGGAGTAGTCCTTAAGCGGTTAAAAGGGGAATTAATCAGAGATGTGCGTCCTTAGAAATTCTCACAGCTTACAAGTAATGTAAAGTACGTATATACAAGGTGTATCAAAAGAAATTTTATATTTAGTGGATCGATTAAAAAAAAAGTAAGCAGTATATAGAAAAAATGTTTATTAATTATTAAAATACACTTTTTGGGGATTTATTTCTTAAAAATAATATCGTCTAAATGTAGACCCTCGCGTTCTCGGCACTCATTTAATCGAACAGTAAAATTAATTATGACGTCTCGGCAGGTGGACTCAGGGATGGCTACCATTTCGTGACGGATATTTTCTTTCAAATGCGCCAGTGAAGTCGGTTTATTGGCGTAAACTTTAGATTTAAGATAACCCCATAGGAAAAAGTCCATAGGGGTTAAATCTGGACTGCGTGGAGGCCAATTTATGTCACCTCTCCGGGAGATCAATTTGCCTGAGAAAATTTCACGAACACGTGGCAGAGACATATTGGACGTGTGTGAAGTTGCTCCGTCCTGTTGGAACCATGTTCTTTGGTTATAGCCAGGAAAGTTTTGCAGTTCAGGTACCAAGAAGTTGTCTAACATCTCCACATAACGCTCTGAATTCACTGTAACTGCACGCCCCCTTTCGTCCTCAAAAAAGTAAGGGCCGATAATTCCTCGCGCCGACATCGCAGCCCATACGGTCACTTTAGGCGAATGTAGGGGTTTCTGATGTTTGCGTTTCGGATTCGTTGCACTCCAGTAGCGGCAGTTCTGCTTATTTACATTAAGATGAAAATGAGCTTCATACGAAAACAAAATGTTGGTAAACGTTGAAAATCGCTCAATCACCTGATTTACGAAATTAAGCCTCTGACTGGCATCTTGGGGCTTTAATTCTTGCACCAATTGAATTTTGTTGGGGTGCAGCTTTAGATCTTTGTGCATAATGCGATGTAATAATGATCTATGCACATTTAAAGCACTTGCGCATTTCCGAATTGAAAGGTTCGGGTCGTCACGAACAGACAGATTAACATTCTCCACGTTTTCTACCGTTCTTGATGACCTAGGTCGCCCGGATTTTGATTTATCCAGCGTTGTACCAGTCTCTTCAAACTTTTTAACCCAATGTCGAATGAGAGGAATGCTTGGCGCATCATTTAAGTGGCGAAAACCTCGAATACTGCAGAATTTTCTACGCGCTACAGTCGCCGAATCACCGTTTTTGTAAAATTTTCGCACGCATAACGCGCGGTCTGCTCCCGAGAAACGCTCCATAGCGATTGAAATCCCAAGAGCCAGGCTACCGATTGACATAACCCCCGCGCCCCTTGGATACGTTGCGTTCACACAGTAAGCTAAATAAATATAAAATTTCTTTTGAGACACCTTGTACATACATCAAAATAATAAAAATCTTAAATGCTAAATTATAATAAAAAGTCTATCGCAATTTTTCTGCTCAGCCTAAAAATATCCGCTCTCTGCTTATATTAAAGAAGTGGGCAATGCTTAAACACCCTGTATACTCCGTAAAATTATGTTTATTTGACAGTCTGAATTATTTGATCAACCAAACCAACTTTTCTCTCAAATCAAATAGTCGATCGTGTCTTATAATAATTCTTAAAATAAACTGCAGCAGATATAAAATGGTTGTCCGTGCCCGTATAAGGTCGTGCGTCTGTCGTCAGTGGCGCTGCTCTCCGATAAGTATGATTAGACATTAGCACATTTTTAGTCCATAACGCGGACAGCAACCGCCATTAAACGTACGCACATCTGCATATGTAATGTCAGTCATATGCTCTCTGCACAGTCCAAGCACCGACCACATCTACATACAATCACCTCCAGCTCCAGGTCCAGCCCATCGAGTACATCGAGTACACCGAGCACACACGGAACACACACGTGCGATCCACATCTCGTAATTGCTCGACAAACAACCGCCACATCACCGAACAATTCAATTGTTTCACAAATTAACATCACCATTGTTACCACTCTCAAATTACAAACCAAAATAATTTTATTCAACGTAGATAAATGCACAGTTAATTTTTATGAATTTAACTGCGCAATACTCTGATGGGCACACGATATACTCAGTATACTGTTCCATTGCTTGCACACAAAATTCTGTATAGATACCAGGGTTACCTTATATATTTTACAAATGACCACTAGGTGGCATTATTCTAATGCGTTAATACTATATTTATTTATTTATTTATACAGTGAATTTATATTTTAATGCAACATGTACTATATCATTACCATGGATACAGTTTTTGACAGCAATATAAATCGTGTTCATTTTCATTTGCAACATAGTAAAAAACATATTTACTAGCAAAATCCAAATATCTTATTGAAAATACAAATAAAAAAAAATAATAAATAAATAACTAATAAAAACTTATAATAAATGTTCAAAAGTTTCTCCGTTTACTTGCATACAAAATGTTAAGCGATCATAAAAATGATACAAAACATTCGGCAATTGCTCTTGAGGTATATTGTTGGATGCTTGAACAATTTTGCCTTCAGTTCAGCAACATCCCTAAATTCTTCATTATATACTTTGGCCTTTAAATATCCCCAATAAAAAAATCATTGGGTGCCAAATCCGGAGATCTCGCTGGCCAATTCATCGACCCTCCTCTTCCAATCCAGCTATTGAGGAAAGTTCTATGTAAATATTCTTTAACTATTCTAGAATAATGGACTTGTGCGCCATCATGTTGAAACCATATTTGTCCATTAATATTCATGTTTCGCAACGCAGGTAATATTTGGTTTTGCAAAAGGCCTAGATATTTTGCGGCATTAAGGTTACCGTCAATAAAAATAGGCCCTATAATATTGGTTCCTATTATCCCTGCGCAAACATTTAATTTATGCGGATTTTGAGTTCGGGAAGAATGAAACAAATGTAAATTTTCTCGACTCCAGTACCTAAAATTTTGTCTGTGCACTTTACCATTTAGAGTAAACATTGCTTCGTCTGTAAATAAAATTCTTTGAAGCATTGTTGGGTCGGAATTAATTTTTTCAAATATTTCAAAACAAAAATCCATATGTACTGCTGCGTCCCTTTCTAATAATTCTTGATGATTTTGAAATTTGTATGATCGAAACTTTTCTTTTTTTAAGAAGTTAAAAACAGATCCAATACTGACACCAACGGTTTGTACAATTGATTTTAAAGTATTTTGATTGTTTTCTCCCACTTTTAATAATATTTCCAACTGCTTCTCTTCTGTAAGCACATGGGATGTTGTTCTTTTTTTATTATGTTTTGACTTAAGGCATCCTTCGCGATGAAATTTATTAACTAGTCTTGAAATTGTAGAGGGATTTGGTATTGGCCGATCTGGATAAGTTGCACTAAATACAGCAGAAACTTCTCTTAAACTCATTTGGAAGTTATACCAAGTTACCATCATTATTTTTTCTTCATTTGTATACATGTTGATTAATTTTTAAATCAGCAATGAGCAAAATTTGTCACACTAATTGTCTATGTTGCAAATGAAAATGAACACGATTTATATTGCTGTCAAAAACTGTGTCCATGGTAATGACATATTACATGTTGCATTAAAAAATAAATTCAATGTATATGGATCTTTAGCCAGCTACTCTCTTATTATTATTATTATTTTTTGATATTTCATTAATTTTTATAACAAATACAAACATCCATGCCATCACCGGGATTCGAACCCGAGTCCCCACGGTTAGCAGTCAAATGAGCTGACCGCTACGCCATAGCGACCAGCTTTAAAAACAGTTGTTCGTTATTCTGCGAAATGGAATGATAAATTGAAATACGTTTGATAAATAGTGTCGTCCATAGTTTTGTGTCTAATAAATAGTTTTTATGATGTTAACTGTAAAGCGAATGTCTATAATGATGTATGGAAAATGTTGTCCATATATACCAACTCTGTTATGTTTTCTGCGAATATTTTCCGTTGGGCGATCGCTCACATGTGTATGTGTGGACAGTGGACGTGTTAGGTGCGTGTGTATGCGTGTGTCCCCGGGTGTGTGTGTGCGTGTGAGACAGTTAGTGGACACACAGTGGACCGTACGCACTACCGTAATAAGAAGGCCGCTCGCAGCTCTCATGTGAGCGCAGTGATTTGTGAGTAAGGCTGTGGTTGATGCACGGCCAGCGATGCCTGATATGGGGACACCAACATTTTTTATCGTGTTCAGTAGCCAACATTTCACATACCCTCATAACCAATCTTGCATAATTTCACGTTTTCCTTTCCATGTCCATCATACTTAAAGTGACCACACATCCCTGGGTACTAAATTATAGTTGGAAACTATATTTGTATTACATTTAAATAGTAAACATTTTGTTTACATTGAAATAACTTGTTTTTACTATTTGTACTAAAATATATAATTGATAATTAATAACTGCAAAGTAAGTAATAATATTGTACATAAAAAAAATACATACAGTCTGTTCCAAACGGTTAAGCGGAACTAGATTTTGCAATCTAGTTACTTTCATCGTTTAAATCGTGCTTTTCGGCCGTTTTGTTTAAGCTTTGTAAATCATACTTACAATAAACATTTTTTGGTAATTTTTTTCATCATTTTAAAATGTCATTTTCTTTATATGTTAATTTTTTGTGTCATTCTTATTACAAATTTCCCAATTATTTATATTTTTGTCATTAAAATATATTAAAAAAATAATTGACATTGACATGTATCATTCTTTTCCATGGTTTCATTGTTGTAATTTTAAATTTTGACATTCCAACCTGAAAAATTAAATAACCCTAGCAAGGTCCCTTCTCGTGACAACCTAAAAGAACAAAATTCCCATTTAGTTCCGCCTAACCGTTTGAAACAGACTGTATGCATAGATTTATATATATAAACAACACAAAATTTACAGGTTAGGTCATCAGTATCATCTGTCAGTAGTGTATCATCACCATCCGTAAACAGTATTTCTGACAGTGATAATGATGAAAATTCAAGAATACGTCAGCCTAGAGAATTTCTTGAAAGAAGACACCCCTTTAATTATTATGATGATGAACAATTTAAACGTAGATTTTGGTTTTCAAAAGATACTGTTTTGTCTATTTTTGAATTAATTGATAATTAAATAAAGTCCTTATTTATGCACTATATCTATTAATTGTTCTTTTTCAATTTCTGTATAATTTTTGCCTCTATCCCGTTTTTTTTTTTCCATTTGAAATACTTTTTAACTTCTACTAATTCTTTTTCACTGTCAAAATTATAGGTTTTTATAAACGTTAAAGTGTTAAAGCTACAACAGAAAAAGCGCGAAATATAGTATAGGCATCTACCGGTCAGTTGTATACTAACGTTCGGTCGGTAAATCTTGAGACTAAATTATTTTAGTTGTGAACTAGTTGATTAGTTGGCTGTTCTGATTTATAATACCGATTATAAATGTGCTAGAATGTATAATTTGTTTTATCAAAAAATTTTCTCCAAGAATACCTGGGTAAATTTTAGGGGGCTCGGTAACCCCTCGGATCTTCCGCCATTGAATAGTAACGATGCCAATAAGAAAATATCGACACCAGTAAAATATCGGATCATAAAACGTCGAGTACTAAAATACTAGTATCGAAGGAAAAGTTTCGATACCTTACTAGTATTGATAGTATCCGTTCACCCCTATCTATATGATTGTTCCCTTGCCCCATGTTCCAAAAGTTGTCCATTTCTTAAACTGAATAACATTACAATACCAGCGTAACAAATTATATTAAATGTTAATCTTTTGGTAAGACGTTGATTGTTAAGTAGAGTGTACATGTGTGTGAGAGAGAGTGTGTGTGTGTGTGTGTGTGTGTGTGATGGTATGCAGAGGACAGAGACGGGCGAATTAACGCGCGAGTAATTAAACAAGACAGTGACAAATCGGTCAATAGCTTCATCTGGGCGCCGGTCAACCGTCCGACATCAGACATCAGACATCAGCCATCAGACGTCAGACATCGGTCGTCCCCGTCACCCTCCGTAAACACCGTGCACATATCCACAAGGATTAGCTGCGTCAGGATTAAAACTACACTTTTTCTTTGAGCACGCCAACACGCAGACCTAATTAAAGATGATCATCACAATTTTTCATGACAAAGGTATTTGCAATATGTCATTTTACATTACACATCTAACTTGATTCCAGGATACAGGGTGTAACACGAAATGTCAGACGATAGGTTTTTAAGAGGATCCTACAATTTTTTATAATAAAATTTGTCCATTATGCCAGTGTACTTCAACCCGTGGTTCACAACAGAAAATTCTTGCTGCTCCGCAAAAAATTTCGACGGTATCGTATAGATGCACACTTCTCATGAACAGAGTATATAGCACATTTTTTTAGTCAACGCAGAAGCTAACTTTTATCCGAACTATGATTTATTTAATATTTATTAGCCCCAATACAATCTCGCAGCTATTTTTCATACTTCTGAAGAAGCTCTTTGAAATGTCGCTTACAAAAGGAAGATATAGAAACGTTTCCACTTCTGAAGATTTTTTGATTGCTGCTGATGTCAACCAGAAAGTCATATTCAACAATAAGTCAACATTTAAGAGCATTAGCTGAAAATTTTAATAATTATTTCCCTGAAAATAAGGATCCTTGTAAAGGTAACCTCTGGATTAATAATTCTTGGAAGATATAAAGTCATGTGCACTTGATCCTCGTGAAAAAGAAAAGCTGATCGAGTTGTTTTTTGATGTCACTCTGGTGTCTATGGTCTATTTCAAATTAAAAAAAAGTAGATAGCGCTGCGAACCGAGTATGATTTACACTGGATAAATACAGTATAGCGGAAAATTTAAAATAAGTTACAACTAGGGCATGGGCGTAGTAACTGGGTTAGCAAGTGATTTTTTTTTTATTTAAAAAAGTTAATAAAATATTGAAATAAACAAGGCAGATAATACACTTACGTTATTTATACGACATAAATTCAGTTTAATGGGAAATTTGAAAAAGTTAAAAATATATTAATTTTAAAAATTATGTACTATATATAAAAACAGAGATTTGGCTAAAAGAGTTTAAATACAGCAATAAAACAAACAATATATCTTCAGAGCTAAAGTTTCTTATTTAAATAATTATTGTAAATAAAAATTAAAAATATATGTATATATGAAGGTCTAAAAATTATATCAATAACTTCTCCTTTGGGCACAATCAGCTGGGCTGTCATTTGGCCTCACATTAGTCCTCTATCTTGATCCATAAAATCTACGCCAAGAATATAAATAAAAGTCTAAATATGTAAATAATAACAAAATATATGAAAAAAATTAAATAATATAAATAATATATATTTCCAATGTACGACACTGAAAATCTGTCAACTTGGACTAAAAACAATATTTTAACAGCGTAATAGGGATGATGATGTAAACCAATCCGAAGCAAAGACAAACAGCTCCTATTTTCTTACACACATTTTTCTACTTTGAAATAGACCATAGACATCAAATGCAATCATTGTCTCAATTTTGGAAATCGCTAGAAAAAGAATATCCATTTTTCAATTATAAAGCTATCAAATTATTGCCTTTTTCAGCCACGTCAATATTAAAAACCAAACTCTTAGTATTTTTTCTATATGTGGGTCAAAGAGTTGTATAAGCGTGCTAAATTTCAATTATTTCTGTTAAACCGTTTGACTACAATTTCTCCCGTGCAGACAGACCGACAGACATCTTATGACAGAAACTCTTATAAGTGACGTTATAAGGGTTTATTAGTGGTCATTCCTACAAAACCCAAAAAATTAGATTTTACAAAAATAAAAATTTATTGGTATATCCACGCTTTTATGAGATTTCAATTGATACCCCACTCAAAATTAAACAAATATATTACATATTTGTTTATATTTTTCCCGCGAACTGTTTTTTGAACTTTCAATAGTTTTCTTATATGCGGATCTAGTAAAGTGAATTGATTAGTAAATTAATCAGGTGTAATATGTATGAGAAGAGAAGAGATGGGATAAGTTTGTAAAGGTCTTGATCGTGCCTGGTGAATGCTAATTGCAGAGCTCGGCTGTCCATCACTAACGATTCCTGCGGATGTCTCAGATATATATTAAACGGCCTCCCAGAGGATATGGACAAATACAAATGTGTTTTTGATCTCTCGCTCTCATTTTAAAACGACAAATACCATCCGCTTCTAACCATACATTTAATTACTCTCATTATTACTCGCTCAAGTTGACATTTCAATGATTTCTAATAGAAATTTACCAACAAATAACAACTAACACAAAAAATATGCAGATGAAGAATCTATTCTCAGTGCTTTTCTGTTGATCAAAAACCTGATGAGAAAATCCAATAATAAACAATGTTTGAAACCACCCTGCCAATCAAAAAATTCCTGTTTTACTATTTCACGACCTTAAAACAAAAGAGTCGTATCTGACAATTTGACCATTTTTAGAAAACCGAGTTTTTTAAATATTCTCCATGAAGATCAAAACACTTTTGCATGCGTTTGAACCAATCTTCGAAACACTTTTTCCACTCCGATTGAGGCATCTCCAAAACATATTTTGAACGCATCAACCGCTACTAAAAAAAAAACCAAACAATTTTGATGATCCGAAATGCGTGAACTTATTGGGGGTACTAATTGATCCCAAACTCACTTGGGATCAGCATATCAGTGTTTTAGCAAAAAAATTGTGTTCTGCAATATATTTGCTAAGAAACCTGACATCCATTGTAAGTACCGACATTCTGAGAATTGCATACTATGCATTATTCCACTCCCAAATGACATATGGCATTACAGCAGAGGGTCATTCGGCAGCAGCTAACAGAATTTTTAGCCTACAACGACGCGCAATCAGAGTAATTACAGGTTCACCCTACAGAGCTGATTGTCGCAATAATTTTATTTCTTTAGACATAATGACTTTTCCATCCGCGGTCATGTACCATTCCCTAATTTTGACCCATAAAAAAATATGCAGTTTTCAAACTCATGTGGAAATACACCAATACAACACAAGAGGCAGGTCGAATTTATACCCAGACTTTCTGAGACTTACTAAATCTCGTAATTGTGAGAACTTCTATGCAGTCAAACTACTTAATAAGTTACCAGTGGAACTCAGAAGTTTGAGTTATAACGAATTCAAAAAAGGGATGAAGCAGTTTTTTACTGAACATCCATTTTACACCATAGAAGAATTATTTAAATATAGGTTTTAAAAATGTAATGCAAATCTTGTAATCGTATAATAATTGTATAATTAAATGTATGTCTTGACTGACTTAAAACAGATTTAATGTAACTAAGTCAATAAATATATTATTATTATTATTATACTTCAGACTACCATACAGACAGATGGATTTATGTAAAACCCAAAAAAGACATATTAATATAATAATCTACCGTTTCTGGTTTTTCAATATTATTTTGCACTAAAGTTATGGATAATCAAAAGTTTAAATGTTGAAACTAATTGTCTGAATTTGTGAATCGTCCGTAATTAAAGTTAGCGATAGTATAGCGATGGTAAAAAATGGAGAATTTAATTGTATTGGACATGAGAGGAAGTGGTACTGTTAGCGCAATTATCTAATGCGGCCGCCCACGGCCCACGGCCACACATTCCGCTGCCCCGCAGCCCGGGACCATTGCCGATCTGCTTTTTATGATCCACGTTTAGTTTTTACATTGATACGCGATATTTGACACACGGATATGACTCATAACAACTTAAGTAGCCACATCTACAGAGTGTGTCTGTCTGTACGCCAAAATGACTAGACAAATTTCCACGAGATATTCAACACATCTTAAGGTGAATCCGGGGAACATTATAGGCTATATTTCACATTCTAAAACTATTCATCATAATCACTTCCGGTTTTTTTTTTAGTTCAAATAGCTTAAAAACTGAAGATAAGTTAGCCTTATATAACATCTCCTAACTATTTTAATTTTCGAGAGTCGTCTTTTAAAAACCCAAAAAGTTGTATACAATTCATGGCATAATTATACAATACTTTGATTTACTTGAAATTTTGTAGGTTTAACCACAAAAAAACAACTTATAACGTCACTCATGTGTCTGTTTGCCTGTCTTGCCTTGATTTTAATTATTTGAAACCTTAATTTTATTAGTTGAAAGAATGATATATCAACAGCTTCTTACACTTATTAAATACTTATAAAACCTTGAAATGTGTGAAATGTGTGAATTCACACTTATTATTTAAAAAAAAAAAAATACTGTCAAAATAATTTTTTATTATCTAACAAAGGTATTTAACACCTGTATCAAACATAATTGCTTTCCCGACACACTAAAATTGGCAAAAGTCCTGCCTATTTTTAAGAAAGGTGACACTGACAACCTCAACAACTACAGACCTATATCTATACTTCCTATCTTTTCCAAAATTTTTGAAAAAATTCTTTATAAACAAATAACTCAACACTTCACGAATCATAATTTATTTTCCAATAGTCAATATGGTTCCAGAAGCAACCTAAGCACAACCCATGCAATTTTAGAATTCATTAACTGTACATCTGACGCACTCGAATCGGGCGAATATTGTCTCAGTACTTTTCTTGACCTAAGCAAAGCCTTTGATTCTATTTCTCACAACATTTTACTAGACAAACTTCCCTTTTATGGTTTTGATGACAATAGCTGTGCCTTGCTTAAATCCTTTTTATCAAATCGACAGCAGTTTACCCAAATTGGCAGTAACAAATCTAAACCCCTTCCTCTTCTTCTCGGCGTTCCCCAAGGCTCTGTACTTGGCCCACTACTATTCTTAATATATATTAATGACTTCCCCTCTTTCATGGATTCTAAATCAATACTGTATGCGGATGATACAACCATATTGACTACAAACTCTAATTTAAACATACTTCAATCTGAAAATCTCTCACTAGTTGACAAAGCTAATTCTTAGTTCACCATCAATAAACTATCCTTGAACACTACCAAGTCCCAAAGCTTACTCATAACCACAAAGACACATGACTATGACAATCCCCCGTATATAAGTTTCCTTGGTATACATGTAGATCCTCATCTAAGATGGGACCAACATACAGAGTTTCTGAGCCGTAAACTAAGGTCTACCATATATCTAATTAGAAAACTAAAACTAGAGGTGAGTATAGATGTGGTTCTAAAAGCTTACTTTTCCCTTTTCCACTCCCAGTTAAGCTATGGTTTATTAATCTGGGGACATTCACCACATGCCGACTGTATATCTCACGACATTTTGCTAAGCAAACTATCTTTTTATGGTTTCGACGACATGAGCCGTGCCTTGCTTAAATCATATTTATCAAACCGTAAACAGCTTACCCAATTTAACAGTAGCACTTCCCAATATCTTCCATTGCATTTTGGAGTGCCTCAAGGTTCAGTTCTGGGACCGCTACTGTTTCTAATATTTGTAAACGACTTGCCTCTCTCTACAAATGCCAAAACAATACTCTACGCTGACGATACAACAGTATTAGATTGTAAACATGATTTAGATTCTCTTGTTAAGGATAATGTCTCTCTGGTGAACAGTGTAAACTCTTGGTTTGCCTGTAATAAGCTAAGTCTAAATAAAGAAAAAACTCAGTCTCTACTGCTGAGTACCAGGAGACATAATATTGCCAATCCCCCCTCCATAAAATTTCTTGGTATCCACGTTGATCCTCATCTTCGTTGGGATCAACACGTGCATATAATAAGCTGTAAACTACGCTCAACTGTGTATCTGATAAGGAATCTAAAGCATGAAGTCAGCTCAGATGTTGTTTTAAAAGCCTATTTTTCCCTCTTTCAGTCCCACCTAACCTATGGGTTAATAATCTGGGGACATTCACCTGCAGCAAACAGAATTTTTGCATTACAACGAAAAGTTGTAAGAATAATTGCCGGTGCTCCTTTCAGAGCGGACTGTCGAGATCTTTTTGTGAAATTCAAAATAATGTCTTTGCCTTCATTATTTATTTATCATTGTTTATTATTTATACGCAAAAATTTAACGAATTACAGTACATTTGGTGAGACACATGATCACAACACTCGCAGTAAAAATAATATCCGCGGTAAATTTTTGCGTCTAAATAAATCAAGAAATTGCTCAAATTATTTTGCTGTTAAATTATATAATCTCTTGCCTGAGGGACTCTGTACACTACCACTAGACAAATTCAAATTTAAACTTAAGAACGTACTAACAAATAATCCAATCTATGTCATTGATGAGTTTGAAAATGTCAGCTTTGATTAAATTTTAAATTTTATAAACATTGTATTATTGATATTATGTATATTTGACTGACTAAAAACATTTTTTGTAATTGTAATTTGGTCAATAAATATTATTATTATTATTATTATTATTATTATTATTATTATTATTATTATTATTATTATTATTATTATTATTATTATTATTATGCCAAAAGAATCTTTGCCCTACAGCGTAAGGTTGTAAGAATTATTGCTTCTGCTACTTTTCAAGCGGACTGTCGTGATATTTTTGTAAAACTCAATATAATGTCCCTACCTTCCCTTTTCATCTTTTACTGCGTACTCCATATTCACCAAAATCTAAAACATTTCCCAACCTGCAGTAAAACCCGCTACCATAATACTCGGTTAAAGAACAATATTCGTAGTAACTTACGCCTTAATAAATCGAGGAACTCCATCAATTATTTTTCTATAAAATTTTTTAACCTTATACCTGCGGAAATTAGAGAACTACCACCCAAAAATTTCCACGAAAAAATCAAAGCTATTCTGACTGTAAATCCTATGTATAGCTTTGATGAGTTCGAGAACTTTAGTTTTAAATAACTTATATTTTTTTGTAAATGACTGACTAGTAACGTTACCATGTATTAGTATGTATGACTAGTAACGTTACCGTTTGTAATAGTATTTAGTCAATAAACATTATTATTATTATTATTATTATTATAATAATGTAATATTATAAGCACATTTTCTTTTATCATGTATTCTGTGGTGTTCTGTAGGAACTTTTTTGACCACTCAAAAAACAAATAAATAAATAAAAAAATTGTGGTTTGTGTTATGAAATTTCAACCACCCTGTATATAATTATTTGTTAATTTAGAGATCCATTATTTTTCTGTTAGAATTACACAACTATTTACGTAGATATTTTTTTAAATAAATTAAATCAAATAAAAATAAATCCAGGTTACATAAATTTAACATAACAAATTCATTAAAATTATAAAAACAAATGGAATAAAACATGCGATGATGTAACATGTTGGGATGGAGCAAAAAACAGCGTACTGGGTCAGCACTCGGCGTTCAGCGCTCAGCCATCGCGGATACTCGCCGCTTTTTACCGGAGTTCACCAAAAAAACATGCTGTAACCAATGTGACCACATTTCGACTCGAGATCGGACTGTAGCTTAGAAACTCGCGAGGCTCATTTACAAAAAACACGTCGCGTCTAACACAATCATCATTTGACAGATATGTTTCAACTTAGGAACGATTTTAAAATGATACTGATAATAGTCAGTGGCAGATTAGAACAGTAACAAATGTAGCATTGGCTACTGTGCTATCCGGACCCCGCTATTATATATGGGCCCTACTGTATAAGAAAACTGATCTTGCTTCTCAGATTAATACAAAAAACACCTTGTGGAGTTACCCAGGGGCGTACCTAGGGTAAATAGCGCCCATGGCAAACATTAAAATGGTGCCCCTATCCAAACAGGTCGCAACCACTTTTTGAAAATTAAAAATTTAAAATAACTAGGCTGGAAATCTTTATATATAAAAATGAATTTTTGTGGGCATATCTGGAAATTCTAACCCATTTCCAGATATGCCATCGAGTTGAAATTTTGCATACAGGTAGGAAATGCCTTCATCATAACTACAAAAATCGAAAATCTCAAAAAAAGTCCCACTAGAAACGAGAAATTAATAATTTTGTTTTTAATTATATTAGACCATTGCAATATCTATTAAATACGCAGTGAGGAGATAGGAATTTTCGTTCAATAGTTGATTGGATCACTATATTCTGATAGTGGATCTTCAGGCGGCATAGGAAATGTTCGGCTCAAATATTGTCGGTAAACAGCACTGATCTTTATTCAGTCATTTAGCAAAACTATCATTAGTCTATGTAGAACGAGACAACATCTATATTATATTTTTTTATTTTTGCCGATATTTATGAACTTTATTTTGGTTTATTTATTTTTGCTTTCGACAAATCTTTTTTAAAAACAGTTTGACATATTTTAACCAACTTTAGTATGATAATAGATTTAAACGAGGATTCGAACAGAGGCCATATAGCATCTCAAAATTCTCATTCTAAGGGAGTGTTTCGGGATTAAAACTGTTAACTTAAAATATCTATTTACCATATTTTTTTAATTGCACCCCGAAAGGAGTAAATTGCTATTTTTTATTCTATAAAACGTCCCTTGGACATAGTCATGAAATTCGGAAAGCATATTTTCTCCATGATGTAAGCACCCACAAACAAGAAATTTTTTGTAATTCGACCCCTAAGGGGGTGAAATATGGTGAAATATGATTTCAAGGATTCCTCAATGTATCGTGGAACAAATAAGATATCGACTTATGGTCTATTTCAAAGTAGAAAAAAGTAGATAGCGCTGCGAACCGAGTACGATTTACACGGATCAAATACAATATAGCGGGAAATTTAAAATAAGTTACAACTAGGGCATAGGCGTAGCAACTGGGTTACCAAGTGATTTTTTTTTTTAATATAAAAGGTTAATAAGATATTGAAATAAACAAGGCAGATAATACGCTAACGTTATTTATACGACATAAATTCAGTTTAATGTGAAATTTGAAAAAGTTAAAAAAATATTAATTTTAAAAATTATGTACTATATATAAAAAGAGAGATTTGGCTAAAAGAGTTTAAACGAAACAATAAAACAAACAATATATCTTCCGAGCTAAAGTTTCTTATTTAAATAATTTTTGTAAATAAAAATTAAAAATATATGTATATATAAAGGTCTAAAAATTATATCAATAACTTCTTCTTTGGGCACAATCAGCTGGGCTGTCTTTTGGCCTCACATTAGTCCTCTCTCTTGATATGTTAAATGTCAAGTGTCAAAAAATATTTATATGTCAGATAACCTAAAAAATATATAACTACGTAAAAACAAATTACATGGAGAATTTTCTCCATAAAATCTACGCCAAGAATATAAATAAAAGTCTAAATATGTAAATAATAACAAAATATATGAGAAAAATTAAATAATATAAATAATATATATTTCCAATGTACGACACTGAACATCTGTCAACTTGGACTAAAAACAATATTTTTACAGTGTAATAGGGATGACGATCTAAACCAATCCGAAGCAAGGACAAACAGCTCCTATCTTCTTACACACATTTTTCTACTTTGAAATAGACCATAGTTTTTGATTATACAGGTTACAAATATTTATGAACGAAATTCAGAATTTTGCCCTAAACAACCCTCAAATCTACATTCGGGGTTAATTGTAGAACGCTTCGCATTTCCTATGTTTATTGAGATAACATTCCGTTTTGGCATATAAGTGTCATTTTAAAATCTTTAGAAACTTATTGAGTTGTTTTTTAAATAATTTCACCCCTAAAGGGGCAAAATGCTTTTTCGTTTTTTTTATTCTTTTTGTTTTGTTTTCCTTTTTTATTTATTTTTTGACATTTTGCGCCCCCCTTCAAGTGGCGCCCAGGGCACGTGCCATGCCTGCCATACCCCCAGGTACGGCTCTGCGTCTAACACAATCATCATTTGACAGATATATTTCAACTTGGGAACGATTTTAGGACATTAGAGGATAAAGATGACAATAGAGGACAAACTTTAGATTGGTTTAAATCCTATTTGAGAGGTAGAACTCAGTACACAATTGTCAATAGCAATAATACCACTCACCGCTCTAAAAATAAACCCATGGAAATGGGCGTGCCACAAGGTTCTGTTCTTGGTCCCAGATTATTTATTCTATATTCCAATGACCTTGCCAATTATTTTAAAAACATTCCGAATTTAACTATGACTGCTTTTGCCGACGATATGAACTTCCTGACGAAATGCAAAACTGCTCTTGACACGGAAACATCCTTTGCTTCCGTTATGACTGAAATTCATACTTGGACAAATAAAGATAAATTAACTTTGAATATAGACAAAACAATTTGCATTACGTTTAAAACATCACATAACAAAACAATCTCAAGTAATTTTCTAACTTACGACGGTGAAAATATAAATCTCTCCAAAGATACAAAGTCACTTGGACTCTACATAGACTCAAACATAAAGTGGACGATTCATATAGATAATCTCTGCCAATAGTTATGCTCCTGTTTATATATATCAAAATCTCTAAAAATGCAGTGCAGCAAAAGAGTCAGAAAAGTGCAGAAAAGGGTGAGATTTGTTTGCCAACATAGTTGGCAACGAGTCCACTAGTTTATATTAATTTTATACCTCACTTAATTCAGTATACCAGAAAGTCGCCTATTCAACAAGGACAAAATAGTGTGCGAAACTTCACTAAATCTGAATGTTATTGTTAGTTAATGAGTGTTACCTTGAGTACATCAGCTGTAATTGTCGTGTAATTTACTTGAAATTACAATGGACTTTTCAAAAATTACATCTTAATTCGTAATTAGACGGAACATGCAAAAATGTGCGTATCTGCTCCACATGTTACCGCGATACTCGGCGGTCATTAGTGAAGGCACTGCGCCGTAAACAAGGTACCCAGCGTGCCCCCCCCCCTCCCACCTATCGCCATCACCTCATCATAACACGACACGAACAAAACAATACTCATCGAGAAATAATCACTCAATAACCCGCAGATTGCAATAAAGATATTTTAATTAGAATTGCACTTGTTCCTTTTGGGGCATTAAAAGGATTTTTAACTTTTCAGTTATGTGTGAATGTACGGCGTTTGTAATATAATAGCAACTATAACCTGGTGACAAATATGTGATTTAAATCAGGGATGGGGAGTCGGAGTCGGAGTCGGGAGTCGGGAGTCGAGGAGTCGAAGCTTTTTGGAGGAGTCGGAGTCGGAGTCGGGAGTCGGAAAAAGTTATCGACTTCCGACTCTTTGACTACATATTTATCAAGGATGAGAACAATCCGAAAGCGAAAGCAAAATACCATACAACCAGAATTTGTTAAAGAATGGGAACAGGAACGACATTTTTTCTCTGTTCATGAACGAAAATGAAATTAAAAATATTCAATTCCGATTTCCTTCATGATTTTCAGTTAAAAATGTAGTTAATTTTTAGTAATATCAAATTTTTCTTTTTTTGTATACTTTGTTTATTATGTTAAAACGAAACTAAACTGGATTTTTATTTTCTCAAGTTGTAACGGGCTTTGTGATTATTTTATATTTCATGTTGGCAGCTAAAATCTATATGTCAAAAGAAAAAAGTGACATGTTATGAAAAATAAAGTACAGTCTGTTCCAAACGATTAAGCGGAACTAACTGGAATTTTCATTTTTGTAAGTTGTTATTAGCTATTTTTTTATATATTGAAGTTGGCTTTTCCTGAACAAAATGATCAAAAGCTTCAATCAAACGGTAAAAGTAACTAGTATTGAAAATCTAGTTCCGCCTAAACCAAAAGAACAGACTTTATATAAAATACAAATAATTTTTTTTTTTAAACTAATATATTTGAAAATTTGTATTAATAATGACTCAATAGTAAAGATGAAATGAAAATGACATTTTATAAAAACAGCTCGCCCCAACCCAAGATATTTAATGTAAGTATAGTCTGTTTGCTTGGTTTAAGCGGAATTAGATATCGAAATCTACTAACTTTTAAGGATTGAATGAAGCTTTGTATCATTTTGTTTAACAAAAGCCCACTTTGATAGTTAAAAAGTAAACTCGTGATAATTTGAGAAATATAAATTCCATTTAGTTCCGCTTAAACATTTGGAATAGACTTTACAATTTACCAGTGAAAAGAGTCGGGAGTCGGAGTCGGAGTCGGAGTCGATTTTCAAAAATACCGACTCCGGAGTCGAGAGTCGGGAGTCGATAATTTTTCTGTCGACTCCCCATCCCTGATTTAAATAGACGTTTTTTTCGTCTTTTAAATTCGTATAATAAAATAAATCGTTTTTAGGGTTTTGTAGGTATGAAATAAAATTAAATAAAACAAATTTTCGTGGAAAAACATTTTTCTTAATCAATAATGTACTCCCCATCATTTTCTATAACTGTCTCCCAACGTTTTACAAGTTTTTGAATTCCTTCTTTGTAGAAACTGGCTGGTTTATCTTCAAAGAAAGTAGTAAGGTAGTTTTTGACTTCTTCCACAGAAACAATTTTTTTGCCATTCAAATTATTTGGAAGAGAACGAAACAGATGAAAATCTGAAGGGGCAAGGTCAAGGGAACACGGCGGTTGCTAGAGGATTTCCCATTTTAACTCCCTAAATTTTTGCAGTGTCTCTTGAGCGACATGGTTTAGCGTTGTCGTGGTGAAAGATGATGCCTTTTCGATTAACCAAACTTGGACGTTTTGCTTGGATTTCCACATAGAGTTGGGTGAGTTGCTCACAGTACTTCTCCGCAGTTATTGTTTTGCCACGTAGAAGAAGCTCGAAATAAAGTATTCCTCTGAAATCCCACCAGACACATAACAACACTTTCATTGGATGCAATTCAGCTTTTGCCAAAGATTCTGCTCGTTCACTCCCATGCTTCCAGCTTCTTTTTCTTTTTATGTTGTGATACATAATCCATTTTTCATCTCCAGTTATTACTCGATCCAAAAAAGATTCATTTTGTTGACAGGCAAGGAGAGAAACGGCAGTGGAAACACGTCTCAGTTTGTTCCGTTCTGTCAAAATGTGCGGAACCCATATATCGGATTTCGAAGTATAGCCAAGATTTTTAAATGGCGAAATGCTGTCGATTTGTCAACATTTAACTTCTCAGCGATCTCTTCGGTCGAAATCCGTGGATTACTATTCACCAAATCACGGATACAGTCATTATTACACGGGCACGAATTTTTGCAATCACCTGATAGTTTGTCAGTTAGATAGTATTTGGTATAAGTAAGCTGGCGGTTGGTTCTGTGGTGGTCAGAGCTGATATTTTAATGAATTTTGTCAAAAGCACATCTTTGGAGTATCGACCAGTTTGGCATTAAGAAATTTTCGCTCATTGATACGTATTGCCATTAATCTATTTCCACGTGCATAATTTGTTAATAATATAAGTGGCTGTGTTATAGCGTGTCGTGAATGGTGGAGCGATGCGCGGTGATGAGACAGTGAGACGGGTGAGACACTGAGACAGTTAAACAGTTCTCTCACATAATTGTATTGTTGTGAGTTTCTCAGACACGCTCTTAATTGGTAATTACTCACTACACGTCCAATCTACTCTACTCTACTCCACTACCTACCATTCACCTTTCACCATTCACTCACTTCCTTCCTTCCTTCCTTCCTTCCTCATTGCACCGGGAGCCGTCAACTCGCGACATTGCTCTCATCCAACCAAATACACTTAACATTGTTTCCCAGATACTTAACTTTTGCAAATTTTAAGTGAGCTATTAAATAAGAGCAGTTGATGCGTAGATACGAGGGGTGCTTGATAAGCCAATGACTTCGAAATAAAAGTTGTTTTTACCAAAATGTGACTTATTTAGGACCAAACGGATATCGGACCAAATTTATTCTTGTTGTTCGTGAATGACATCGGAAGAAACCTTAAGTTTTGTTTTAATCTTCTCTTTGCAGACGACTTCAAACTTTTCCATAAAATAACATCAGCAATCGACATAACACAATTTTAAGAAGACCTTAACAGATTGGTTGACTGGTGCGTCACAAACTGTCGTCATCTCAACCCAAAAAAGTGTAAAAGCATCGTTTTCTCACGAGAAAAAAATCCTAGGGTAGTGTAGTATCACTTAAGTGGAGTGAACATTGTGCAAGTTAAGGAAATGACTGATCTAGGTATTTTATTTAGCAGTGATCTCTCTTTTGCGAAACATATTGGTATTATAACCTATAAATCGCTGAAACTGCTTGGTTTTGTTAAACGTAAGACTAATGCGTTTACTGATATTAAAATTCGTATTTTATTTCGGGTCTTTAGTATTCCAGGGGTATATTATTAAACTAGTGCACGTTCGAAAGTAATGATGAACTTTATAATAATTTACTTCTTGATACAGAAGTTCGTTGGTTGTCGAAAGGCAATTGTTTGCACCGTTTCACTGAAATCTTTAATTCTGTAATTGAGTTCCTTTTGGAAATTGATAAACCTACGGCAACAAAATT
This sequence comes from Liopterus haemorrhoidalis, assembly GCA_963971575.1. Taxonomy (NCBI): domain Eukaryota; kingdom Metazoa; phylum Arthropoda; class Insecta; order Coleoptera; family Dytiscidae; genus Liopterus; species Liopterus haemorrhoidalis. Next base: position 1,107,136 of record OZ020611.1, read on the forward strand.
ATTTGAATCAAAAAGCATATATTTTATTTAGCAAACATATTTTCTTCATTTAATAATATGCAAAATAATTTACAAGGAAAAAACCTAAATCTCAATCAAGCTCGAACAGTTATATTTGGGTTTCGCTCCAAAATTGATTTGTTTATTTCAACTTTAAACCGAAATGATTTTCTATACTTTGAACATTTGGTGCAACTTTCTGTTGTTGAAAAAGATATGATTAATGTTGGATGACATTCAAATCTACACTGACCACTTGAAACAATTAAAAGAAGATATCAATACCCGTTATAAAGATTTGGAAAGTTTAGATATCCCGCCTTCGATTATAAATTCATTTAAAAGCGACACAAGCAATATTGATTTTTCGGTACAAGAAGAATTGATAGAACTGAAGGAGAATTTGGAAAATATAATCAATTTTCAAGCAAGTGGTTATGCCAAATTTTGGAATTGTAAAGATATTCGCAAAAAATACGTCAAATTAATTCATATCACCGAACCATTATTTTTAGCTTTTCCTAGTTCTTACTTGGTTGAGGCAGGATTTATTCACGTTAACAATTTATTAAGAAAAACTAGAAATCGATTAAATATTACAGAACGCGTCGATTTACGATTATTATTAAAAGTATTATGGAAAAGCATCAACCACAACCATCGAATTAAATTTAAAAAAATAAAATTAGTATTGAAAATATTTTGTTTTATTTTGCAGTTTAAGTTAGATGATGCCGCGAGGACGCAGCAAGATCAGTTCTTGGACGTCCTTTGTAATATGTTACGATAGTAACCATAACATAATGACATATGTGTGACAGATTGTAAATAGACGTAGTAATAAATGCTTATATGTGCTTGGATTTGTGTGTTTTAAATGATATTATCATAAACGCTATAAAGCGTTCTATCATCAGAGCTAGTTGGGTAGATCTTTTAATCACTAATGTTGACTGTGCAATGGACTAAATAGCATGTAATTATCGGTTTCAGAAAGGGGGTCGGGTTTTTCAAATGAAAAAAAAATAATTCCGAGCCCGAGCTGTGAATTATTGTTTTACTGGGGCTTGGACCCATTTTTGACGTCCTTGGTTGTGATCTTTCATGTAAAATAAATTGAGTGTTAAATATACCTAATAAACATTGTTTTTGTCAAATCCATTCAATTCTTATGGCTGTGCGATTGTTACATAAGCTGCGGTGAGTGTGTGTCCCAATGTTTTTGTTAATGACAGTGTCTGTGGGAAGGCGATTGTCGGTCGTGTGCGTGCCCGTGGCTCACGGCAGGGAGGGGGGGCACGGGGTACACGGTGGTCCCGAGCCTCCCGCGGATCCCAAGGCCGCGGCCATTCGCGAACTGGCGGCCTTGGAGCGACCCCAACATACCGCCAATACGCATTCCACCACACATGAATTATTGGAGGTATTTATTAAGATAACATGAAGGGTGCTGGGAAAATTTAGAACAGTCATATCTATTTTACTTTTGAATATGTATCAGTCTATTTGGGATTTTAAGTTAGAAGATTTATATTTTTAGAGTTAAGACGACACACAACCCTATAGTTGAAAATGGCAACGATTAATCGATTTAGAAGCGATTATTCTGTTTCAGTTAATCGATTAATCATGATATTTTTGCTTCCAGTTAATTAATAATTAATCGGTTAATTTATTATTAATTGATTAATTTTTCATTAATAAAGTTGTATTGTTGAAACACTAGTCAGTAGATGACTTTGCTCTCTTCTTTTCAATAAATTATTCATAATATATATCAATGATATAATAAAGTGCTTCAAGCACGCACAATTTTTACTTTACGCAGATGATCTTAAAATATTTTTCAAAATAACATCTATTTCTGACTGTCACCACTACAAGCCGATCTGGCAAGATTGTACAATGATTGCCACTTAAGTAAATTATAACTAAATTTTTCAAAATGTTTTCACATTTCTTTCACTAGAAATTTTAATAAAATTTCATTTGCTTATAACAAGGGTGTCAAACTCATTTCAGCTTCGGGTCATTTTTCTAACAAGTAAAATTTACGCGGGCCGCACGTTATGTACAGGCTATTCCAAACGTTTAGGCGGAACTAAATGGGAATTTCGTTCTTTAAGGTTGTCACGAGAAGGAACCTTGCTTGGATAATTTCAAGTTTAACGTTGGTATGTGAAAATTAAAAATTCCAACAGTGAAACCATAGAGACGATGACATTTATTAAAAATTTGAATACATTTTCACATATTTTGAAGACAAAAAATAATAATAATAATAAATGGGAAATTTTTATTAAGAATGACAAAAAATTAAAATTATTGAAACGGACATTTTATAATAACAATCAATTTAATCTAGAATTTGCAATGTGAGTATGATTTACAAAGCTTAAACAAAATGACCAAAAGTCCAAATTAATAGATAAAAATTACTAGATTTCAAAATCTAGTTCCATCTCAACGTTTGGAATAGCCTATATTTATATTGTTACTTATTCTGTTTTTTATTTTCCTCCATTTTTCTGAATATTTATTTGAAAGAAGTAAGGAAATAACATTTAAATGATAACAATTAAATTTTGCCAAAATATTTGCTTTATCGAACAACAAAACAAAAACTACAATATTTGAAATCAATGGGTCGAAATCAGCGTAGTGGTACTGTACACAGCAGTTGCACCTATAGAAAAGTGGTATTTGAAAGCTCTGCTTACGCGAGTATTATTTGGAATCACGGGGAATCTCTGATCTACCGACTATCGCACGGCTAACTGCAACAGTTATTGTCTGACCATTGGTTTTCCCGCCCTTTCCGAAGTCTTGACGCCGCAGCTCGGACAGCTTCTGTCACGAGGTATTTTCGTTCAAATAAATGTTTATACTATATATAGTATAAAAAATTATTATAGTATAAGAAGTCGTTACGGGCCACTTAAGTGCAAGTATTGGGCCGCCAGTTTGACACCCTTTGCTTATAATACAGATAAAAATATAATTAAAAATGTTAATCAGGTTAAAGATTTAGGAATAACTATTGATTCAAAATTAATATTTAATATTCATATAGATAACATTACCCGGAATAATAAGAACGTCAAAACACTTTGACCAAATACCAAATCCATTTTGACATTATATAATGCTTATGTTCATTCACAACTAAGTTGTTGTAGAACAGTCTGGAATCCGCAATATAAGAAATACATTTTTAGAATAGAGAGCATACAAAAAAAAATATGTCCATTATCTAACTAGGAAAGTACCTACATCAGCTGCCGATTACATTCATCGCTGTCATTATTTCGATATGGTCACCCTCAAAGAAAGACGCTCTATATCTGACGTAATTGCTATAATAATTTTTTTAAATGGTTTAATTAATTCTCCGCCGGTACTGTCAATTGTTAATCTTAACGTACCTTCTCGTGATTTTCGAAACAAAAATTTAATATACCAACCGTTTGCCCGAACTAATTCTAACTTAAATGCTCCACTTAAAGATTTCCAGCAATACTAAATCAGATTTCAGCTCATGTTGATTTTGATATTTTCTATAATAACCTATAATATATAAAAAACATATTAAAGTTCACTATAAACCTTTCTTACACACTGACAAAATTAGCCTGTCTTTTTTTTTTCTTCTTCTTGTTATACATATACAAGGTGTCTCAAAAGAAATTTTATATTTATTTAGCTTACTGCGTGAACGCAACGTATCCGAGGGGCGCGGGGGTTATGTCAATCGGTAGCCTGGCTCTTGGGAATTCAGTCGCTATGGAGCGTTTCTCGGGAGCAGACCGCGCGTTATGCGTGCGAGAGTTTTACAAAAACGGTGATTCGGCGACTGTAGCGCGTAGAAAATTCTGCAGTATTCGAGGTTTTCGCCACTTAAATGATGCGCCAAGCATTCCTCTCATTCGACATTGGGTTGAAAAGTTTGAAGAGACTGGTACAACGCTGGATAAATCAAAATCCGGGCAACCTAGGTCATCAAGAACGGTAGAAAACGTGGAGAATGTTAATCAGTCTGTTCGTGACGACCCGAAACTTTCAATTCGGAAGCGCGCAAGTGCTTTAAATGTGCATAGATCATCATTACATCGCATTATGCACAAAGACCTAAAGCTGCACCCCTACAAAATTCAATTGGTGCAAGAATTAAAGCCCCAAGATGCCAGTCAGAGGCTTAATTTCGTAAATCAGGTGATTGAGCGATTTTCAACGTTTACCAACATTTTGTTTTCGGATGAAGCTCATTTTCATCTTAATGGCCACGTAAATAAGCAGAACTGCCGCTACTGGAGTGCAACGAATCCGAAACGCAAACATCAGAAACCCCTACATGCGATGTCGGCGCGAGGAATTATCGGCCCTTACTTTTTTGAAGACGAAAGGGGGCGTGCAGTTACAGTGAATTCATCACCTTATGTGAATCTCCCGGAGAGGTGACATAAATTGGCCTCCACGCAGTCCAGATTTAACCCCTATGGACTTTTTCCTATGGGGTTATCTTAAATCTAAAGTTTACGCCAATAAACCGACTTCACTGGCGCATTTGAAAGAAAATATCCGTCCCGAAATGGCAGCCATCTTTGAGTCCACCTGCCGAGACGTCATAAGTAATTTTACTGTTCGATTAAATGAGTGCCGAGAACGCGAGGGTCTACATTTAGACGATATTATTTTTAAGAAATAAATCCCCAAAAAGTGTATTTTAATAATTAATAAACATTTTTTCTATATACGGCTTACTTTTTTTTTAATCGATCCACTAAATATAAAATTTCTTTTGAGACACCTTGTATAAGTATAGTCGTTATAATTTAATGTAACAATTTGTAAATTATGTCGTTGTAGTGTTGGGTTTGTCCCGTTTAAAACGCCTCTATCTTAAATAAATAAATAAAGTCCCTAGATTACTAGGCCTTCAGAACACTCGTTCTCGCCCATCTTGATAATTAAACTCAATCGCTACTCATTTCTGGACAATATTCTGTTATAGTTTGTGTCCAGTCAGTTTAAATGTTCACTAGCGCAATCTTCCAACTCATAATTTGGCTTTGTAATTATCCATCCAGCAAGCTTCGAAGTAATTATAGTTTTCTCTCAAATTTTGAAGACAGTTTTATCCTTTTTATTAAAGATGAAGTGATAAGGGCGAATTCATATCTATGCACCGTCCGGAATTCGAACTCAGGACCTTTCACACGAATAGCAGGATCACCTCTGTACTATCGAGGTCGACATTCCCATGGTTTAAAAATAGACTATAAGAAATATAATAATTTTGGGCAATTTTTTATTGAAGTGCGTCAGAATTTTGATTTTGACGTAAATTGTAACTATAAAACTAAACTCAGTCTCTTAATCTTAATGGCACTCACTTAATACTTTAACACTTCAAGCACTCTAAATTTCAAGAGCTTTCATTCGGTATCACACATTAATTTTTTAAATGTATTTTTTGAATAATACAAAAAATCTTTAAAAAAATCTAATCTAAAATTCCGAAAGTATTATTCTTTTTCACATCAGTAAGGACAGGATAAGCGGGTGACGGACCAAAAAAATGATGTTTTTGCGGATTTCGTCTTTTAATCATCATCTGAAACGTGTAGAAACCAAATATGACGCCGAAAAATAAAGAAATATACAGGCAATTCTAAACGTTCAGGCGGAACTAACTGGAATTTTCATTTTTAGGGTTTTGTAGGTATGACCAAAAAACCCTTATACCGTCATTTTGTCGTCTGTCTGTCTGTCTGTCTGTCTGTCTGTCTGTCTGTCTATCTGTCTGTCTGTCTGTCTGTTCGGTAAAAATTGTAGCCAAACGGCTAAACCTAGAGAGTTGAAATTTGGCATGCTTTTACAACTTTTTGACCCGCACATAGGAAAAGTACTAAAACATCTAAAAAACATATCCCCCCAAAAATATAAAGAAATATGTGCTCATCGAAAAAAAAAATATTTTTTTTAAATTCTGAGTAGGGTATCAAATGAAAGCCCTTAGTACGTGGATTAACGATCAAAATTTTATTTTTGCAAAATAAATTATTTTGAGGCGATTTTTGCCAAAATTGTGCAAAAAAAATTTTGTCCCACACCCTGTAGCCCAGATGGTTTAAACTAAAAATCTGAAAAAAATCTTAGTAATGTACATTGGTGTGAACCGGAATAGTACAACAGGAATTTTTGATCAGATTACGTTTTCGGAAAATAACGCATTTTTTGTGTTTTTTTGTTGACGATGCATACATGTTATACTCTTATAACACACTAAGTTGATAAGCGTTTGGTGGTCTAGTGGCTCAGTTGCGCGACAACTACACAGGATCGTTATTCACTACACAGGTTCGTTCCTGGCTTGTGGAGTCAATTTTATTTTTTGTTTTTTTTTTTCATATTTATTTTGTTTAAATTAATTTGTTAAAATTCTAGTTATATTTTAGCACATTTTGAATTTAATTTTCAAGAGCGTAAATTTAATAACCAATTGGAATTATATTTTCATTCTATGTGTCATTTATACGAAGCCAGAGGGGCGGAGCGTATGATTTAAGACAACCAATGAAAGCCATAGGCCCAATTTTCAAAATCTTAATGAACCTTGTTATATAAAAAAAATACTGCGCTTATTTAGAAACCTAAATAATGATATTAGGTATTCGAATTAAAATTAACAAAAAAATATTTTAACATAAAATTTGTTTTTAAAGCTCTGAGATTAACAGACGATAAATTATTTTAAAAAGATCGTTCATTTTGCCGTGGTTACTACAAATTTGTCCTACACACTCAGCATGCCGCCTTCACTTATTATATAACTGCGAAACCCTGCAATGTCTGAAAGTTCACTCTTCACATCAATTTTTGTAAGTTGTCATTAGATATTTTTTTATTTATTGAAGTTGGCTTTTCCTGAATAAAATGATCAGAAGCTTCAATCAATCGGTAAAATTAACTAGAATTGAAAATCTAGTTCCGCCTAAACCAAAGGAACAGACTTTATGTAAAATTTCTTAAAAACAAAATATTACTAATGGTTGCTTTTTATACAATTCCCATAATAAAACAAGCGTATTATTTCCAATGAACAAAGCCACGTGAAGGTCGGCATCACATGACTCATTAAGATTTTTAGCAATAAACATATTCGGCGTGTTTTTAATGTGTTTGCTAATTAATTTTAGGAATATAAAAATATTTCCGGCTCGTAAAAGCAGCTTTGTAACATTTGAGAATAACAGTTTAGTAATGTCAGTCATTATGTTGATTTGAAACGGCGACAACTGCTCCAGTTCTCACGGGCTCGCTCGTCCTTTAATGCATGCGAACCACTCGACCAACCAGCTAACCAACAACCAGCTAACCAGCCTACCTAGTGACTTGCTAAAACAACCACTAACGCAGCGAGTTATAATTTTTTGTACATAATTACTAATTAGTCTTACTTCAAATAGTTAATTAATTTTCTACCACAGTGCATGTACAGTGTGTCCAGGGCCGGACTGGTCATTTAGTGTTCGGTGCAACCTGGCCCGTTCCGTAACGGGGGGCAAAGGGTGCAATGGAACCATAAGTGAACTCATGTCCAGTAAAAAAAATCAGCTGTGGCCACCATAAGACCGACCGCCATCACACAGTGCTTTTATAAAATACATTCTAGCAACAGAGTAAAAATAACTTGGCCTAATATTTTTTAACAGAGATATTATTTATCATGACCATGGAAACGTTACATATAAGTATGAAAAAATTGATGTGAAGTGTGAATTTTCACACATTTCAGGATTTCGCAGGTATTTAGTAGGTGAATGATGATTATTTTACTAATACCTTTATTTAGGTTTCTAAATATGTGCATTATTTTTTTTATATAGCAAGGTTCATTAAGATTTTGAAAATTGCGCCTATGGCTTCCATTGGTTGCTTTAAGTCATAACTCCGCCCCTCTGATTTCGTGTATTCAATTTCAACAATTTCCACTGGTTATTAAATATACGCTTTTAAAAATTAAACACAACATTTGCCCAAGTATAAAAAAATGTTGAAAAAATAATTTAAACAAAATAAAAATGCAAAAAAAAACAGGAAAAATAATATTTTCAAAACAACCAATGGAAACCATAGGCGCAATTTTCAAAATCTTAATGAACCTTGCTATATAAAAAAAAATACTGCACATATTTAGAAACCTAAATAATGGTAATAGTAAAATAATCATCATTCACTTACTAAATACCTGCGAAGCCCTGAAATGTGTGAAAATTCACACTTCACATCAATTTTTAAATTTACGCTTTTAAAAATTACATGCAACATTTGCCCAAATAAAACCAGAATTTTGAAAAAATAATTTAAACAAAATAAAAATGCAAAAAAAACAGAAAAAATATAATTGTCTCCAGATCGGAACTGTAGTTTGCAAATTAGAACGCGAGAAAACTAACCATTATACCATGAAAGTATGCTGGTTTACTTTGTTACATAAGTTATTAAATATTTGACATGGTCAAGCAAAAAACACAAAAAATGCGTTATTTTCCGAAAACATAATCTGATCAAAAATTCCTATTGTACTATTCCGGTTCACACCAATGTACATTACTTAGAATTTTTTCAGATTTTTAGTTTAAACCATCTGGGCTACAGGGTGTGGGACAACATTTTTTTTGCACAATTTTGGCAAAAATTGCGTCAAAATAATTTATTTTGCAAAAATAAAATTTTGATCGTTAATACACGTACTTAGGGCTTTCATTTGATACCCTACTTAGAATTTTAAAAAAATATTTTTTTTCGATGAGAACATTTTTTTAAATATTTTTAGGGGGATATGCTTTTTAGATGTTTTAGTACTTTTCCTATGTGCGGGTAAAAGAGTTGTATAAGCATGCCTAATTTCAACTCTCTAGATTTATTCGTTTGACTACAATTTTTACTGAACAGACAGACAGACGACAAAATGACGGTATAAGGGTTTTTTGGTCATGTCTACAAAACCCTAAAAAGAATAATAGTCAGGGCCGGCGCTATGTTTTGCGAAGCCCAGTGCAAAATAAAGAAATGGGGCCCCTCTCAAATATAAAAATTATAGGTATTTACAAAATTGACACATGGTAATTTATTTTATGCTTTAATTTGTAATACTAAGGACTTTCATTTGATACCCTACTCTTGATACGGTAATTTAAAAAAAAAAAAAATCCGATGGTCATATATTTGTTTATATTTTTAGGAAGACATGTTTTTTAGAGGTTTTAGTATTTTTTCTATGTGTGGGTCAAAGAGTTGTATAAGCATGCCAAATTTTAACTCTCTAGGTTTAGCCGTTTGGCTAAAATTTTTACCGAACAGACAGACAGACAGACAGACAGACAGACGACAAAATTACGATATAAGAGTTTTTTGGTTATACCTACAAAATCCTAAAAAGACTGTTTTTGATATGGTCGCCCAAAAAAACTTTTATTTCAGTTATTATTACTTATCACAATTACGGACAAAGAAATTATGCAACGAAATCACAAAAATAATAAAACTGGATTTGTAATGAGAGAATCCTTTTCTGGGCCCTATAGTTTGTTCTGGCTTTTTCTCCGTCTCTCCCTGTCTGTGATATCCGAAGATCACTATCCTCTGCGGTTACTTATCCGATGGTTATTTATTTATTGTTTTATTTATTATAAGTTAATAATACACTAGTCATAAAATTAGGCTGTGTTAGGCGTACATAGCCATACTATAACACAGTGAATCAAAACATTTAAAAAAAAATCAACCATCTAATCTATTTTGAAGCCACCTCTACATATTTGCTGTATGTCTAGCGGTAAATTTTTTGCGTTGCATATGTGCTGTGTTCATTTGTTTTGGTGCCTACTCTTAAAAATGACTCATCCAAATATTTACAGAATAATCTGTTTAATATTCTGAAGGTTTATTATCTTTGGCTCATGCTATCAAATATTTGAAGTGTTGTCCAGAGTGCGAATGTGTACATACAGACAGACAGAGGGACGGACAGCGAACAGATGGTTGCGCTAGTTGTCTGGATCGTGACTTACAGACCTGAACGTGTATTTTGATCCGTGGCAATCCAATTGTCCGGCGATTAAGGTAATCGAGCTGAGCTAATGATAAACACAGCCTGTCTAAAAAACTTTGGAAATATTCACTTTTAAACATTGACGAATCACGCAGCTAATTCCTATATTGACAGTTTAGAATCGGTTCACAAACTCAGTAACAAGTACAGGAAAATTATTTATCGAATTTATTAATAGGGGATACGCATAAAATTTGTATTTCCTTAAAACTACATTATTTTGATATGTTAATGTTAGTTATGTCACCTAACAAAACAAAAATTACATTTTAATTAATATTATAGCCAAATTTTTGAATTAAAATATTGTAAATTTGAAATAAGCCGACCACGGAGCGAAGGTTGCCGAGTAAAACGACTGAGTATGACGTCAAACGATAGGGGTTTCACATCACAGATACAGCTACAACATAATCTTTACACGTGTGTGTATTGTATTGTTCGAGAGTTTTGTATTTGTTTTTAAGCAATTTTTCACGCATTTATTATTAAAATGGCAGATAAAGATTTTGTTTGGGCTCAGAGTGATAATTTACCCAACATTGATACATTTATGCTTATGGAATATATGAAAAATAATTAATGCTACAGTGCTGAGGAAATACGTGGTGTCAAAGTAATTTTTATTTTATATTCTATAACTTTATGTAAACAAACGCTGCAACTCTGTAAAATGTAAATATTTATGTAATTTAGATGTCAGAATTTTACTACATTGTTTACATGAAGTTACAAAACGTTAGAGGCATAATTGAAATACTGCAATATAAGTTATTTATTTTAATATAAAATTTAATTCGGTAAACATGTATAAATTGTTTTTATAGAATTAAACTTTATTTTAACTAAAATCACTCTAACTTTACATAACCTATGAAAGTTATACAAACAAATAAGTTCACAACAGACTATGTACGCCGGTAAGCTAGTAGTGTCATACGTCAGTTAGAAGGGGTATGACGTCACACGTCGTTTTCGCGCGCTACATACATTTATGATTTTTTTAAGCCTTCAAATTACAAAAAAATAAAATAAAAACTGTTTTTTATGTTTATATTTAACAAGAGGAATATAATAAAAAATATTTAAAAAAATCATGCCTATCCCCTATTGTTAAATATATATTCTCTTCCTGTTGGGCCGTATAAGATCGTTAGGCGGGGCACCGATTGTCGACTTCTATTTTAAAGCATTGATAAACAGCAAATATATTTTATAATAACCCTATGTCTCAGAGGGGTTGTTCCGAAAAAATCTCAATAATGTACATTACATATTTCGTGTATAAAAATGTAATTTAATTTGTATAAAAAGGGAGATGTTTTATAATATAACTGTAATACTTATGTTTGGTTATGACTGTCAGATGACACACGGTTGTAATAAACGTAGTTAATATATAATAAATATATATTATATAAAAAGATAAAATGCCTTTGTATTAAATTATTTGCCTAAAAAAATAAACATCACAGATTGGAATCGAAATAGTTCTACAGGAATTTGTAATCAGATTAGTTTTTCAAAAAATTTCGAATATATTGGTGTTATTGAAAAGAATAATAAATTTTTAATATTTTGTGTGGTACTAAGCGCTTAAGGCGTACATTAAGAGAAGTAGATTTTTTTTATTATTTCATGATTTTTATTATTACATGATTTTATCCAAAAATATACTGAAAAAAACTATTTTGTCCCACACCCTGTAACCCAGGTGGTTCAAAGGATTTTTTTATTTTTACTTGCCTGACCTTAACATATCTGGGGCAAGTATTGTAATCGCGAAAATTTTCGATGTTGAGATTTTGACTGATGACCACGTTTCATGGTCCAGGGAATCCAAAAAACCTATTTTCGAAGTGCCGTCCGTATGTGTGTCTGTGTGTGTGTGTGTGTGTGTGTGTATACACGATAACTCAAAAACGGTGCCTACGTTTAGTTCGTTCTGATATTAAAAAATTCTCCTAATAATTGGGAAGAACCCTATTGTTTTTTATTAAAATCCGGAACCGGAAAAGGAAGTTATTAAAGTTTTAAATTTAAAAAAATTCGTAACTAGTAAACCAAGCCTTGGACAAAAAATTTTATAGGACATAATTTGATGTATTTTTGAAGATTTACCTAAATCTTCTTTTAAATTTAAAAAAAAAAATATGTATTTTTTTTATTATTTTTTTTTTTATGGGAGGGCAAGTCTAGCGGAGGTCTCCCTTCACCACTGGTTTTTCTATAGAAATAATTAATAATAATAAGTTAATTAAATTTATACTGGCTTCAAATCCATATTGCTCTAATGATATTATTAAAAAGACATACATTTTCTATGCGATAGAGTAAAAAAATCAGCTGTGGCCACCACAGGACCGACCGTCATCATAAAGTACTTATATAAAATACATTCTAACAGCAGAGTAGAAATAAGTTGGCCTAATGTTTTCTAACAGATATTATTTATCATGACCATGGAAACGTTACATATAAGTATGAAAAAAAAAATTTCGTTTTATCAAAAAAATTCTGAAATAAAAGTTGTTAGTTATTGTTTTTATAGCAATTTTTGTTCAATAAATTGTTTCGAAATATTTTTCTGTTGTGAAATGTTCACAAAAATCTTAAAATCGACACGAGTAAACTCCCATTTTTAGTCAACCGATTTTTACCAAAAGTTGATCAACTCGTGCCATTGATGTCAAAAGCTTAAATATGCAGTTTCATAAAAATCCTTTTAGCCGAATTTGCTCTGCACGTATACACAGACAGACAGACAGACGGACGGATAGACAGACCGACAGACATCATGCTAAAAATAGTCCAAACGTTATGTAGGGACCTCAATTCGTGGAGATCCATCGAAATTTCGAAATGTCAAAATCGGTATGATCACAATACATCCCTTATATATGTTGGCGGTCGGTAAAAATTGTCTCTATTGTATAGAATAGGAACTTCTTTATCTTTATATTACCGAAAATTAGTTTTTAACACTAATGTGAGACCGAGGAAGACCAAGGAAGAGACGGGCGCAGAAACAGTCTGCACATTGTAATCCATGAGCGATGAAGATTCTTTGAAACTGATATTTCCGTTTTTAGTTTAATTTAGATTTATTTAAACAATAATTTTCGCGACAATACTGAGTTGTGACACACCAAGGTGTCGCAGTACACCAGTTGGATTGTGAAGAGCGGGGGGGGGGGCGTGTATATAGACAGTATGTGTGGCACATAGGTACAATTTGCATGTCTGCTGATCGAGAGCGGAGCGTGTATGTGTGTTGGGCTATTAGCCTGTCAGTGTGCCGGGCCGCCAGAGGTCACAGGTCATTCCCATGTAAATCACCCGGTGATCTTCTCCCTGAGCTCTTCTCCTCTCTTTAATTTCACTCCGACATCACATCTCACACACATGCACCACGAATTACCAAAGAATGCCAGGAATCTACGCAGAATTCCTCAACACACACTGCTGGTTTTGTTGTCGACTTGTGATAAATAATAATTTTAACAAAATTATTTTTATAATAATACACCCACCGGCAAATTAAAAAGGACAGATTGAAAATTATGTTTTTACCGACCACCAACATATATAAGGGAGGTATTGTGATCCTACCGATTTTGACATTTCGAGATTTCGATGGATCTCCACGAACTGAGATCCCTACATAACGTTATGACTATTTTTAGCATGATGTCTGTCGGTCTGTCTGTCTGTCCGTCTGTCTGTGTACACGTGCAGAGCGAATTCGGCTGAAAGGATTTTTATGAAACTTTTTTTTTTTGGACTTAGCTACTAAGGCCATTATCCAGGAGATGCATTTATTTTTGAAAAATCTATGCCATAACCGGGATTCGAACCCGAGCCCTCATGATCTAGAAGCCAGTGCATCGGTACATTAACCACTACGCCATGGTGACCGGCATTTACGAAACTTCATATTTAAGCTTCTGCCATCAATGGCACGAGTTGATCAACTTTTGGTAAAAATCGGTTGATTAAAAATGGGAGTTTACTGGTGTCGATTTTAAGATTTTTGTGAATATTTCACAACAGAAAAATATTTCGAAAAAATTTATTGAACAAAAGTTACAACAAAAGCAATAATTATAACTTTTATTTGAGACGTTTTTTGATAAAACGAAAAATTTCGAATAATTTTTGTAAAATTTTTCGAAATTTTTTTTCTCAATTTTTTCATACTTATATGTAACGTTTCCATGGTCATGATAAATAATATCTCTGTTAGAAAATATTAGGCCAAGTTATTTCTACTCTGCTGCTAGAATGTATTTTATATAAGTACTTTATAATGGCGGTCGGTCCTGTGGTGGCCACAGCTGATTTTTTTACTATCTTTTTACAAATATAGTCCACATGCCCCTTAAATTGTAACTTCTTGTCAACTATAATTCTTAAGTATTTTATCTCATCTACAACATCTATTACTTCTTCATTAATTTTTACTTTCAATTGACTATCTCTAAAAACACTATATAAATTACTATTGCACACTACCATGGCTTTAGTCTTTTTTACATTTAGTTTTAATTTCTTACTTTGTTTTTCTTAAAATAAAACACTAAAAACTTGCATTGGGTAAAAGAAGCCGTTTGACTGAATTAGTATACTGATTGAGTAAGTATCGAGATAAGGATTTTTAGACATACCTACGAAAGCCTAAAAATTGTTAATTATTAACTTTTATTAAATTTATTTTTTGTGATGTTCGTATAGGCTATAGGCCCGTTACTTTTTGTAGAGATGACAGTGGGACCCGCCCACTGTATGATGTGATACAAAAAATAATCAGATACGTAAACAAATAAAGTGCATGAGTTTGTAGCGGGATGAGAAGGGATGAGAAGGGCCGAGAAGGGCCCAGCAGGGCTCCAGAGCACGCCCACCAATTAAACGGTCCGCGATTATTGCGTTTTTAATTAACAAACGAATCGCCAAGCTCATCACACTCACCATTATTCAATAAAGTACAGGCGAAAAACACTGCGTTCAATGCAAGTCATTGATTCTCCAGATAATATTCGGACTACAAGAAGAGCTCCGTTATACAGAGATGGCCAAAATAATGTTACCGATCAAATTGTAAGAGGGTATATTTGTGGGCCCACAAATAAGAGAAATAATGAAAGATGATGCATTTGACAGTATGCTAAATGAAGCTGAAATAAAAGCTTGAGGAGATTTGAAAACAGTTGTTTTAAATTTTCTTGGAAATGTGAGAGCTGAAAATTACAGATATATCGTGAATGAAGTACTTGATGCCTATAAAGAAATGGGATGTAGGATGTCTTTAAAAATTCACTTTCTGGACTCTCATCTAGATAACTTCCCAAAAGATCTGGGTGTAGTAAATAATGAACA
The DNA here is from genome assembly GCA_963971575.1 of Liopterus haemorrhoidalis. Lineage (NCBI taxonomy): Eukaryota > Metazoa > Arthropoda > Insecta > Coleoptera > Dytiscidae > Liopterus > Liopterus haemorrhoidalis. The sequence continues at coordinate 1,122,632 of OZ020611.1, forward strand.
TGGGAAACGGTTCCACCAAGACATTTCCGCAACGGAAAAGCGATATCAAGGTAAATGGAGTCCAAATTTTGCTTGCTAATTACTGTTGGACACTCATAATAGATGCATCAGAAACAAAATATCGACGTAAAATATCATAAACAGCATTTTGAGGTAAATTAAAATTAATAATAATACGTCTATCGCTATATTTCTTTTATAATATTTTCCAAAACCAAAATTTGATCAAAAATTCCTCTCGTACGTTTCCGGTTTAAATGAATGTAAATTTCTTAGATTTTTTTCAGATTTTTAGTTTAACCCCTTTCGGTTAAAGAGTGCGAGACAGTGATTTATTTAGAACATTTTCGTAATAAAATAAAAAAAAAATAAAAAACTACTTTTTGTTCCTTAATCTAAGTCTTTAGAGCTTTCTTTTGATACCGCATACTAAAATTTTAAAAAATAACAATTTTTTTCAACGACACATAAAAATCGATATTTTTCGAACTAATCTGATAAAAAATTCCTGTTGAACTATTCCGGTTGCACTCAATGTACATTATGGAGATTTTGTTCAGATTTTTAGATCAACCCCTCTGGGAATGAGGGTTGGGGAAAAGTGAAATGATTGCAAATTCCCCTCTCTATATATAATAACAATAATAATAATAATTTATTTATTGACCATAATACAAAATAAATCATTGTTTTAGTCAGTCATACAAGCAATACATTACAAACTACAAATACATGTACATGGAGCAAAATAATAGGCAATAATTATTAGGATAGTACAATAATATATGATGTTAATATATTATATAACATATATAAATTAGATTATATATATATATATATAGAAATTTTAACTAACTAACCTTTCTATATATGACGGTCCATAAAAATCATTGAAGTAACTGAAAGGTTATAAAGCTAATATGTAAAAACGTAAAAATTAATTTGTTTTTATCAGCTTTTATTTGTAAGAAAAACAAATACAAAAAATCACCTAATAACAACGAAAATTTAATCCAAACCATAAACAATTAATAAAAAAAAATAACGATAATGGCATCTTTGGTGGAATGACCTAATATTTAGCGAGCCAAATATCCTTCGACGTAAAAATTAATATCAAAATTCAAGCTTTCGTGGGGAATTGAACCCCCAATCTTTGGATATCGTGTCCAAGTCCCATACCAATCAGGCACGAATGTAATAAAAAATTGATGTGAAGTGCGAATATTCACACATTTCAGGGTTTCGCAGGTATATAATAAGTGAAGGCGGTATGCTGAGTGTGTAGGACAAATTTTACTTTATAGTAATCACGGCAAAATGAACGATATTTTTAAAATAATTTATCGTCTGTTAATCATATAATAAGACTGGTTATTAAATTTACGCTCATAAAAATTAAATACAACATTTGTCAAAATATAACTAGAATTTTGACAAAATAATTTCAACATAATAAAAATGCAAAAAAAAAAACAGAAAAAATAAAACTCACTCCGTCCGTACTCGAACTCGAAACCCTTCGTTTTCCAGAGAATTTTAGCTTCCGACACCAGCGCTCTAACCCGTTGCGCCATCGGACGCTGTCCATATGAGTGTCTTACATTGGTATAACTTTTGTACTTTGTGAACCAAAAACCACAAAAAATGCGTTATTTTCCGAAAACATAATCTGATCAAAAATTCCTGTTGTACTATTTCGGTTCACACCAATATACATTACTTGGAATTTTTTTAGATTTTTAGTTTAAACCATCTGGGCTACAGGGTGTGGGACAAAAAAATTTTTGCACAATTTTGGCAAAAATCGCATCAAAATAATTTATTTTGCAAAAATAAAAATTTGGTCGTTAATCCACGTACTAAGGGCTTTCATTTGATACCCTACTCAGAATTAAAAAAAAATATTTTTGTTTTCGATGAGCACATATTTGTTTATATTTTTAGGGGGGTATGTTTTTTAGATGTTTTAGTATTTTTCCTATGTGCGGGTCAAAGAGTTGTATAAGCATGCTAAATTTCAACTCTCTAGGTTTAGCCGTTTGGCTACAATTTTAACCGAACAGACAGACAGACAGACAGACAGACAGACAGACAGACAGACAGACAGACAGACAGACAGACAGACGACAAAATGACGGTATAAGGGTTTTTTGGTCATACCTACAAAACCCTAAAAATGAGCAACATATTAATTGAAATGACATGAGTGACTTCTTAGGTATAACAATTTTCTGCATAAACACCTCCAAGTAATGTGATTTAGTAGATTCTATGGACTTTGAGCTTCACCAGGTGTTCTGCATACCACTCTATAAAGAATCTAATGTGAAATGTATTGTGTTATTGGCATAGCGCGCTGATGTTGTGGGAAGAACGGCCAGTTTTTTATCAGCCAGTGACTTTCACCAGAGACAGCTTTCTATCACAACACTTGACACTCGATGACAATCATCTCAATCTGCACCGTTCTCCGCCATCATTCTTACCAATCACACGGCCCAAAAACAAAAGCATCTCTCTTCTCATATTTAAAACAGTTAATTTTCTTAAGGTCACTTGTCGAAATGTAATTTACAACCACATAGTTTGCAAACATTTAAACAATGTTTGTGTTGGGAGACACAAACATTTTCCAATCGCTGGAAAATGTTCACGATTTAATTCCATTTTTAACCGAAATGCATTTTTTCAAGTTACTGTAATCAACAAAAATAGACAACAAAACATTCTGAGTACGTATTTCGGCATAAATGTCAAACTTTACGATAGAAGCGTCAATTGCCAGATGGCAGCGCTAGTTTAGCGCAATCCCGAAACATAAGAGGCAACCCTCGTACTAGTAATAATATAAATTACTACGACACAACTACAATTTGGTAAGTGTGTTTTCTTTCGTTGGTCATTAGGTTTCTCAGTATTTTTATTTTTTAGCGTACTAGTTTTTAATATTTTAAATATTACCCAGGGGTAAAATGTTGACATATCTCCCAGGGAAATACCGTAAAATGTACATATGAGTGTAGAGCACATTAATATGAAAAATAATAAAGTGGCAGTTCGGTCTACGGTCGTCACAGGAGTAGTTGATGTGCTGAAGCTGTACGTGAGGTTTGTTTATTTCATGTACATAACGTAGTGTGTCTGTGTGTATGTGTGTGTGTATGTGTTACGTGGAAATGGGAACGCGACCGCAGTTCATTGAGGTGTCGGTTCGCAGCAGGTGTCTGTCTGTCTGTCTGTCTCCGTGTGCGGTGTGGTGCAAGCGAGCGGTCAAGTTCATGTGCAGCACACTCATTCAATGTTCCGGACAACGCCACCGCATTCACTTCTCCTCTCCTCAACACACCGTACCGCACCGTGTGTCAACGCCGGAATGCAATTCAGTTTCTGGGGCTACTACAAGGACCACTATGCGATATAATTGCCCTGATTACACTTGTAAACAAAAATAAACTTATTATTACACTGCCCAACAAAATAATATTTTATCTTGGTGTCGGAAAAGTAAGAATTGATTTTGGATATTTTTGATGTGCTGATTCCAAAAATACCTGACTCTTTTTCGTAGTAAGTAAGCACAGTAAAAAATGGTTCGTTACAGTTGAGGTGCGGACGAGGAGGAGTTGAGTCCGTGTAATATCATTCTGTTGTCTCTCTGGTAAACTTTAGTGACTTGAGCACACCAACTTAAGTCCCTTGTTCTTGTGAATCCCAGTTCTATTTGTTCATCCATAGTTGGAATGTTATCTATACGGTATGCCAATCACGGATTACACTGCCTAACAAAATAATTTTTAACGACCGTCAACATGTAAAAGGGAGGTATTGTGATCATAACGATTTTGACATTTCGAGATTTCGATGGATCTCCACGAATTGAGGTCCCTACATAACGTTTTGCCATCATAAAGTACTTGTATAAAATACATTCTAACAGCAGAGTAGAAATAACATGACCTAATATTTTCTAACAGAGATATTATTTATCATGACCATGGAAACGTTACATATAAGTATGAAAAAATTGAGACGGTTTTGAAATTTTTTTCGTTTTATCAAAAAATGTCTCAAATAAAAGTTGTTAGTCATTGCTTTTATAGCAACTTTTGTTCAATAAATTTTATCGAAATATTTTTCTGTTGTGAAATATTCGCGAAAATCTTCAAACCGACACGAGTAAACTCCCATTTTTAATCAACCGATTTTTACCAAAAGTTGATCAATTCGTGCCATTGATGTCAGAAGCTTAAATATGAAGTTTCATAAAAATCCTTTCAGCCGAATTTGCTCTGCACGTGTACACAAACGGACAGACAGACAGACAGACGGACGGACGGACAGACGGTCGGACAAACAAACGGACAGACGGACAGACGGACGGACGGACGAACAGACAGACAGACGGACGGACGGACGAACAGACAGACCGACAGACATCATGCTAAAAATAGTCAAAACGTTATGTAGGGGCCTCAGTTCGTGGAGATCCATCGAAATCTCGAAATGTCAAAATCGGTATGATCACAATACCTCCCTTATATATGTTGGCGGTCGGTAAAAATTGTTAACAGATGAGAACGAATCGCCTTCTTAAGGAGCTTGTAGTCATGAACTGGATCATTAGGTGTGCAGAAAAAAATTTCTAGGATTTTTTAGTTCACATTTTCTAATATCCGCAATGTATTTAAATTTATTTTAAGCAAATTAAATTTAAGCTCTTAGTATTCAAATTTCGAATAAAAATGATTATAAAAAATCTGTTGATTTTGATGTGATTATAGAATCAATTAATTGATCAATTAATTGAAAAAGTTGACATTCAATTAATCGATGTGTGTAAAGTGTAAAAATTTCTTTAGGTTATTTCTTTTGTTTTTGTTCACAGCTCGTAACTTTGTGAAGATTTTTTCAATATTTTCATTTTGATAAATATGTCAACATGTTGGTAATGTAAAAGTTTTCAAAAAAAATGATAAATAAATTGATGTGTGTAAAGTGATGATTTGGTTTCCAAGGTTACCAATAAATTTTTCAATTAATTGGCAAAAAAATGATCAATTAATTGGCTAAAAAATGATCAATTAATTGGCAAAAAAATGATCAATTAATTGAACTGTGTAAAACCAACTTTACATTCCAGCATTCTGTTGACTTCTTACACTTATTAAATACTTACAAAACCCTGAAATGTGTGAAAATTCACACTTCACTTCAATTTTTTAATCTACGTCTTTAGAGCGTTCTTTTGACACTATTGAGTAGTGTTAGAGTAAATTTTAAAAAATTATTATTTTTTCAACTACACAAAAAAATCTATATTTTTCGTAAAACTAATCTTACCAAAAATTCCTATTGAATTTCCATCAATCTACATCATGGAGATTTTTTAAGTTATTTATATACTGATGCAACTCTTTCCGAAATACCAATTTGCTTGCAATGTCAAAGCAAACATTTCTTATCGGTCAGTAAAAAATCAGCTTGTGGTCAAGAGTGAGTGTTGTGGATATTGTGCGTTGCGGAAAGAGTTGTCCGCGTGTTGGCTATTCCAGCGCTCCTCCGCAGCCTCTTCACCAGCGCGTTATGTAACGGTGTCACGGTCGACTGGTTTTCCGCGGAAAAACATCCGCGCACCAAAATATCAACGGACAAATTATTAATTTGACCCACAAATACACTACAACTACACGATCAACAGTGACTTATGATATAGTGAATTTATTTTTTAATGCAACATGTACCTTGTCATTACCATGGATACAGTTTTTGACAGCAATATAAATCGTGTTCATTTTCATTTACAACATAGAATACATCATATATACTAGCAAAATCAAAACATTTTATTGAAAATACAAATAAAAAAAAATAATAATAAATAAATAACTAATAAAAAATTATAATAAATCTTCAAAAGTTTCTCCGTTTACTTGTATACAAAATTTTAAGCGATCATAAAAATGAATCAAAACATTCAGCAATTGCTCTTGAGGTATATTGTTGGATGCTTGAACAATTTTGTCTTGCAGTTCAGCAACATCCCTAAGTTCTCCATTATATACTTTGGCCTTTAAATATCCCCAATAAAAAAAATCATTGGGTGCCAAATCCGGAGATCTCGCTGGCCAATTCATCGACCCTCTTCTTCCAATCCAGCTATTTGGGAAAGTTCTTAAATATTCTTTAACTATTCTAGAATAATGGACTTGTGCGCCATCATATTGAAACCATACTTGTCCTTTAATATTCAGGTTTCGCAACGCAGGTAATATTTGGTTTTGCATATTTTGCGGCATTAAGGTTACCGTCAATAAAAAAAGGCCCTATAATATTCGTTCCTATTATCCCTGCCCAGAAATTTAATTTTTGAGGCCTTTGAGTTCGGGAGGAATGAAACAAATGTAAATTTTCTCGACTCCAGTACCTAAAATTTTGTCTGTGCACTTCACAATTTAGAGTAAATGTTGCTTCGTCAGTAAATAAAATTCTTTAAAGCATTGTTGGGTCGGAATTAATTTTTTCAAACATTTCAAAACAAAAATCCATACGTACTGCTGCGCCCCTTTCTAACAATTCTTGATGATTTTGAAATTTGTATGATCGAAACTTTTCTTTTTTTAAGAAGTTAAAAACAGATCCAATACTGACACCAACGGTTTGTGCAATTGATTCTTAAAATATTTTGATTGTTTTCTTCCACTTGTAATAATATTTCCAACTGCTTCTCTTCTGTAAGCACGTGGGATGTTGTTCTTTTTTTTATTATATTTTGACTTAAGACATCCTTCGCGATGAAATTTATTAACTAGTCTTGAAATTGTAGAGGGATTTGGTATTGGCCGATCTGGATAAGTTGCACTAAATACAGCAGAAACTTCTCTTAAACTCATTTTGGAGTTATACCAAGTTACCATCATTATTTTTTCTTCATCTGTATACATGTTGATTAATTTTTAAATCAGCAATGAGCAAAAGTATACACACTAATTGTCTATGTTGCAAATGAAAATGAACACGATTTATATTGCTGTCAAAAACTGTATCCATGGTAAATACATAGTACATGTTGCATTAAAAAATAAATTCACTGCAGTTGTGACCGCCAACGCAACCTACCCCGATTTTTTTTTCGCTCGTATTTCTGTACACTGCCGTTGACCGTTTATCCGAGAGTGGTCCAGTGTAGTGTTGCAGGGGGACGTGCAGTTGTTGCGCCTGTTATCAATGTGGCCTCGATACAGCGATCAGACCATATCACCATCTATCAACATTATATACCCGTGCATTTGTACGCCCACAGAACTACATAAATTCAATATTATCGCTATTGTTTACTATTAAATTTCTCAATATCTCGTTACAGATATGACGTCAAGGCTCAACTTTCGTGGAAGATTAGAAAATTAATTTTAAAAAATTACTTTTTCACAGGATCTTTCGATTACGTCGGTTGTGCAGATTTTCGGAGGTCTAAAAATATCTATCTCCTTCATCCTGTGCGCCACATTTGCAGTGGTGTTACCCAGACAATTTTCCATCTTCATTTCCTCCCTCACTATATATCCTGGTGTCGTTCGGTTTAATCCCATTGATTTGAATGAATGGGCCCATACCGAAACCCGAGAAACATCCCCAGACAATCACACTACCCCCACCGTGTTTTATAGTTGGTTTACTATATTTTGGATCTATTCTTTTGTTAATAGGACATCGAACCCACTTCATACGATGGGAACCGAACAAATTAAATTTGCTCTCATCCGAAAAATGGATTGTTTTCCATTTTTTAGGGTTTTGTAGGTATGACCAAAAAACCCTTATACCATCATTTTGTCATCTGTCTGTCTGTCTGTTCGGTAAAAATTGTAGCCAAATGGCTAAACCTAGAGAGTTGAAATTTGGCATGCTTATACAACTCTTTGACCCGCACATAGGAAAAATACTAAAACATCTAAATAATATATCCCCCTAAAAATATAAACAAATATGGGCTCATAGTTATATTTTGGCAAATGTTGCATTTAATTTTTAAGAGCGTAAATTTAATAACCAATTGGAATTGTTGGAATTATATTTTCATTCTATGTGTCATGTGAAAACAATAAAATCTCTTACGCTCCATTTGCCCAATGCATAGTCTTACAAATACACAAAGTAAAATGCGACTTAATTAAATTTCGGTAGTGCGTAAACACGGGTAATGCGACTCATTGTTTGTCCAAGGTTAGCTTAAGTTCAGGCTAGGCTTAGCGAGATTCGGGAGGGGGGGGGCACGGGGGATCACTGAAGAGGCAGAACAGTAGCCAGTATATAGAGACCTACCTTTTTTCAGAAAGACCCACCTAGATTTTTGGTAGAATTGTCATTGTGAATTATTGTTATTGGCTTTGTTGCTTAAGAAACTAGGCCTGGAGACATTTTAATTTAGTAGCTTTAATCAACACGACTAGGTTTATGTATAAGCTTATGGCAGTGCCGGATTAAGGCATGGGCTTTAAGGACTACAGCCCAGGGGCCTGTCGAATAGAGAGGGGCCGTTTTAAGATCAGGGGGAAGGCCCCATTCATGACAAAGGCCCCTGGTAGAGCCTCACAATTAACAGACTTAATGAAACAAACAAATATGTATCACTGATATTTTTTTAACATGTAAGATAAATTAAAAATTTGTAATATTCTAAATAATATTGGGGGGACCGGAAAGAATTCGACTATTTTAGAGTACAATATATTTTTATATTTCCCCAGAAATTTTTATTATGTATAATTAAAAAATATAATTTGCATCATTATTTATGACGGCTTCCCAACTTTATACTAATTTTTCGATACTCTAAAAGTTTTCAGGATTTTTTTTAAATTAACTCAATTTTAGTTTAAACAATTAGAGTGGCTATATCAGAAATTAAAGCAACCACAATAAATCTGGAATTTATTTAACCGAAAAGGAATAATTTTTCATCATAAGTTAGTTAGTTAGTTAAAATTTTTGGCGCACAGCAACAAAGGCTATTTGCACCTAACGCATTTTCATCATGACAATGCACGTCCTCACTCAGCCTAACCCGTGAAAAATTCAGTATTTAAACATGGAAATTATTCCACATCCAACGTATTCACCAGATCTAGTGCCTTCTGATTTCCACCTATTTAGGTCTATGGAACAGTCACTCAGAGATAATTTTTTTTGAAATAACACCGATGTAGAAAATCACCTGATCAGTTATTTTAAGTCAAAACAAGAAAACTTCTATAGAGAGGGTATCGAAAAATTAGTATAACGTTGGGAAGCTGTAATAAATAATGATGGAAAATATATTTTGTAATTATACATAATAAAAATTTCTGAAAAAAATTATTTTGACATGGATTTCTTCCTAGTCTTTATTTTTATTGTAATAATTTTAAAATTAAAACTGTTTTAATGTTTGTAAAGTTTTAAAATGTGAATTTTCACACATTGCAGGGTTTCGCAGGTATATAATAAGTGAAAGCGGCATGCTGAGACAAATTTTGATTTGTAATAATCATGGAAAAATGAACGATATTTTTAAAATAATTTATCGTCTGTTAATCTAAGAGCTTTAAAAACAAATTTTATGTTAAAATATTTTTTTGTTAATTTTAATTCGAATACCTAATACCATTATTTAGGTTTCTAAATATGTGCAGTATTTTTTTTATATAACAAGGTTCATCAAGATTTTGAAAATTGCGCCTATGGCTTCCATTGGTTGTTTTAAGTCATATGCTCCGCCCTCTGGTTTCGTAAACATGACACATAGACTAAAAATATAATTCCAATTGGTTATTAAATTTATGCTCTTAAAAATTAAATGCAACATTTGCCAACATACAACTAGAATTTTGATAAAATAATTTAAACAAAATAAAAATGGAAAAAAAAAACATAAAATAAAATTGTCTGCTCTGCCCGGGAGTGAACCCTAGTATGCTGGGTAGCAAGCAAGCAAGCTAACCATTAGACCAGGATACGCTTTCTAATATAGTTACATAACTATAACTTTTGTGCATCTTCAACAAAAAAAACACAAAAAATGCGTTATTTTCCGAAAACATAATCTGAACAAAAATTCCTGTTGTACTATTCCGGTTCTCACCAATGTATATTACTTAAAATTTTTTCAGATTTTTAGTTTAAACCTTAATCCAAAATTTTAATCCTTAATCCACGTACCAATTGCTTTCATTTGATACCCTACTCAGAATTTAAAAAAATATATATATATATTTTTTTTTTCGATGAGCACATATTTATTTATATTTTTAGAGGGATATGTTCTTTAGATGTTTTAGTATTTTTCCTATGTGTGGGTCAAAGAGTTGTATAAGCATGCCAAATTTCAACTCTCTAGTTTTAGCTGTTTGGCTACATTTTTTACCGAACAGACAGACAGACGACAAAATGACGGTATAAGGGTTTTTTGGTCATACCTACAAAACCCTAAAAACCATGATATGTGTGAAAATTCACACTTCACATCAATTTTTCTCTTTGATATATCCACTCGTCTTCTTCTCTAGTCCAAATTCATTTCTCTTACAGTGAACATTTTTTCAGACATTTTTTTCTAAAGATTTAGATTGAAAATGATGGCGAGTCGAATTCCCGTATTGGCAAAATGTAATTTATGCATATCGGCAACTTATAAATCTCGAGCGCCTATAAAAAAAGCTGGTGACATTGTTGACAGATTGTAAAACATTCCAAATATGCTGAATAATATGTTCGGTGCGTGTAGCGAGGGGTGGGGGGCGATGCGACGGGGGACACAGTTGTATATTTCCTTGATAGGTATATTTGGCGAGGGCGCCCGGGGCCTGCGGTGACCTTGGCCGCCACTCTTCTCGCCCAATTAGCGCAGATCTCAGCTCAGATCTCACGCACAACAATATCGTCTCTCACAAATTATTCTTAACATATCAATGACTCACATGAAATTTGTACTAAATTTGGAAGATTTATTTCTGCTTATTATTGTGTGAACTAATTTTTAGGGTTTTGTAGGTATGACCAAAAAACCCTTATACCGTCATTTTGTCGTCTGTCTGTCGGTTCGGTAAAATTTATAGCCAAACGGCTAACCATACAGAGTTGAAATTTGGCATGCTTATACAACTCTTTGACCCGCGCATAGAAAAAATACTAAAACATCTAAAAAACATATCCCCCTAAAAATATAAACAAATATGTGCTCTTCAAAAAAAAATATATTTTTTTTAATTTCTGAGTAGGATATCAAATGAATGCCCTTGGTACGATTAACGATCAAAATTTTATTTTTGCAAAATAAATTATTTTGACGCAATTTTTGCGCAAACCAGAGGGGCGGAGCATATGACTTAAAACAACCGATGCAAGCCATAGGCGCAATTTTCAAAATCTTAATGAACCTTGCTATTGACACGCTCGGATATGCAGTCTGGTGGTCAAATATTGTACTTGCCGCTCTAGTACTGTTTGAACTTATTACATATGTTTTAGTGTTGATTGTTTGTTAGAATGTCGATAGAAGTTGTGAAAAACTGTAAAGTAGAACAAATTGTAGTGTTTTTGGATGTCATTCAAGACAGGACAAAGATAGGCATTTTAGTTTTTTCTTTTCTTAAGAAAAATAGAGGGAAAGTTAATATTAAGTCCAGATTGGAAAATATTTGGTTATGGACAGGAGGAAGGCATGGGAATATATTTTAGTTAAAAAGTAACTGATATTATGCGAGTTTGTTTATTACATTTGTCGCAGAAAAATAAAATTACACTAGTAAGCTTGCACTTGCAAGTTGCATTTTAACTTTAAGCTGCCCCTGTCCAACTAAAACTAATTTTATTTCATGAGGCAATGAACATAATGCACTTGTTTGCAAACAAAATCCATATATTGTAAATTCAGATGACCGATACTCAGATGTACCACATAAATTTATATCAAAGACCTAGGTGTAACTTTTGACAAAAAACTTAATTTCAATATCCATATCAATAACATTGCACTGAAAGCTTTCAAAATGCTCGGCTTCATCATACGAACATCTAAATATTTTACAAATCATAAAACAATCACTACTTTATATCATGCATATGTCCATTCTCACTTATGTTATTGCAGTACCATCTGGAATCCTCAATATGAGGTACAAATATCTCGACTGGAGAAAATACAAAAAAAAAAATTCTCCAATATCTGTGCAGAAGAACGCCAATTTGAAGTACTTGCTATCTTGACTCGTGTAGATATTTTAACACTCTCACTGTTAAAGATAAAAGATCAGTTTCAGATGTTATTATGCTAGCCAAAATTATTAATGGTATAATAGATTCTCCATCTTTACTCAGCCTTGTGAATCTCAATGTCCCCAATCGGAATTTAAGAAACACTTATTTATATGACCTACCCTTTGCTAAAACTAACACGAATCAAAATGCACCTATGCTGAAGCTGCCATTTATCTTCAACCAACTATCCTCTAATCTTGATTTTGATATTTTCTTCAATATAAATTTTATAAAAAAATTAGTTAAAACACACTTTTTACACTCTTACTAATTCATTGTAATTCACATCTACAATCGTAACAAAGACTTATTATAAAAACTTTATTGTATTGGTTGTAGAGAATATTATTTAAGAAGTTTTAGGTATATTTTGTTATTTTATTACTCATTGTAAACAATGTTTATGTATAAGTATGTTTACAACGCAAAAAACACTTAAATAAATAAATCAAATAAAATTACATGCCCGGCATTTACACCTGCTCATCTACAAATTACACTTCAATAAATCTACTGAAATTAAACTATAAATACTGTAATTTGATGCCCACCTTCTGTTATACACCTCGATACATGTGAAGCGCTTAAAAATTAAAAAATTACGCAAATATTTACTCGCATTTTCATAAAATAAAAATATACTGTGCTTAAATTAACCTGTTCGCTGTTAGCATATTGACAGCTGAATACAGCGCCGCCAACGGTAATGTCATTTCTCAATATAAAAAAAAAAAATATTGCACATATTTAGAAACCTAAATAATGGTATTAGGTATTCGAATTAAAATTAACAAAAAAGTATTTTAACATAAAATTTGTTTTTAAAGCTCTTAGATTAACAGACGATAAATTATTTTAAAAATATCGTTCATTTTGCCGCGTGATTACTACAAAGCAATATTTGTCCTACACACTCAGTATGTCGCCTGCTCTTATTATACGAGACCTGCGAAACCCTGGAATGTGTGAAAGTTCACCCTTCACATCAATTTTTTTAAGTACACCACGTATTACTATTTATTTTATTTTATTTTTTTTGTACACCTTGTTGGGAACTGTTTAAGCATTGCTAACTATTTATTAAAAACGACACGAAGGAGATTAAATTACGAAAGATAAAATATTTTACTCTATTTTACCACATCAGTATTTATTATACTATACATGGTATGATTCTAATATATTTCGTATAAATCAAATTTATAAAGATGCAACAAGCAAATAATAAAATTTTTATTATGAAAATTTTATAAAAATAAACAAATGTGAAATATCTGAAAGGCGCCCTCAAGGCTCAGGCGCCTGGAGCGATCGCTCCATTGCTCCATGCCACCGCACAGACCTGGATAATTATTTTAATTTTATTTAGTTAATTATATTAAGTTATAAATATTCAGCTCTATTCGCTATTTATAGCAAGCAGAGAAATGGTGCACAAATATGACATCAGCCCAAAGCAATGAGCAATATCTACTGATAAGAAGGCAATTAAAAGCAGAAACAATAAACTGAGTGTTTCATATTTAAATTCACTCTTATTGATTTATTTTATTATGTTATTGAATATATTTCAAACTGTGCAATGAGGACAAATTTTTACAGCAAACTGATTAGTTTTCTATAACTTTTTACCGACCGCCAACACATACCACGTCGCTCAATAAGTCTCCGGTCTAAAGCCGCATTTAGAGCTCTTTAAATTAAGAGGTTGTAGACTGTGCTTTGTTAGCTGTAACTTATGTTCCTATGCATTCTTTTTAACGTTCCATGTACCGTTCATATCTGTTATAAATTAGTACGTTACGAATAGTCCTCCATCTGTGAATTTTGAAACCAACTATTTAGCTTCGTAAAATATTTTATATGTATTATCGTTCTTATAATTCTGTTGTCTTAGATTTTAACTACCTAATTACCTAAATTGATCATATTTACTGTCCTTTGTAATTTTGAGCAAGATTTGTTAATGATGACATTATGTTAGGTTATGTAAAGGCATTCGATAACTACGGTGTCACTGATAGAATGTGATAGCCAATATGTTTATAGGTCTGAACGGTTTCACGTCTTACCATATGACAAACTTTCTGGTGACAGTGAACAGTCCATAAGCTACAATGCATAAGCTATTGATTTAAGAGCTCTGAATGCGGCTTTATTAAGAAAAACATTTTTTTTTGTCCCACTGTGTCAAGAGTGATACATTCATTTCAACGCTCCTAAAATTAAAAAAATTAAAATTAATTAATTAATTTAAATTCAGCATACCTATCAGTAATAGTTGATTTGCCTGGTGCAGAGTCTCTATAACGATTATCAAGCCGCTGTTTGGCTTCAACACTATTTTTTCCCATAAAAAAACAATGTTTAAAGAACACAAAAAATTCTTTTTTATCCATTCTTTTGAAAATTACAAAACTGGAGTCACTAAAACCACTGTAACCTCGAAACAAATTGTCAGAATGTCATGAAATTTTCACACGTATCGTTTGAAGGTTGGTACTATCCAGAAATCGTATGGGTTTGTCAACAGTGTTGCCATATACATATGTCAGACCAAAGACTTATTGAGTGAAGTGTTATAAGGGAGGTATTGTGATCATACCGATTTTGACATGTCGAGAACGAATTTTGACATGCGATCTCCACGAATTGACTCGTTTTGACTATTTTTAGCATGATGTCTGTCGGTCTGTCTGTCTGTCCGTCCGTCTCTGTACACGTGCAGAGCAAATTCGGCTAAAAGGATTTTTATGAAACTTCATATTTAAGCTTTTGACATCAATGGCGCAAGTTGATCAACTTTTGATAAAAGTCTGTTGACTAAAAATGGGAGTTTACTCGTGTCGATTTTAAGATTTTTGTGAATATTTCACAACAGAAAAATATTTCGAAAAAATTTATTGAACAAAAGTTGCTATAAAAGCAATAACTAACAACATTTATTTAAGACATTTTTTGATAAAAAAAAAAAATTAGAAAAATTTTTCTAATCTTTTTCAAAGTCTCAATTTTTTCATAGTTATATGTAACGTTTCCATGGTCATGATAAATAATATCTCTGTTAGAAAATATTAGGCCAAGTTATTTCTACTCTGCTGCTAGAATGCATTTTATACAAGTACTTTATGATGGCGGTCGGTCCTGTGGTGGCCACAGATGATTTTTTTTTTTGATATTTTTATAAATACATTTTTTTAAATGTGTTGATTTTGATTTTGCGTTAATAAAACATGTTGACAATTTAATAAAAGGAGTTTTTTTAATGTTTTTAAATAATATGTACATAATTTGGGCAATAATAAGCTTATATCTGTTATCATTTTCGGGCCTTAAACATTTTCGGACAAACTTTGGCCCGAGGGCCGAAAGGACATTCATATTATGATAATATTTTATTTAAAGTAAAAATTTTTATTAAATGTATATTTTTTAATATTTTAATGCACAAAGTATTAATTTTTATGCACATATCTATTTAAATAATTCCCAGTTAAATAGGGTGACCATTCGTCCCGCATTTTAACATTTTGTCCCGCATTAAGATGCGTCCCGCAAAAGTCCCGCATTTTGGATTTGGGAGGTGAGGGCCTTTTTTTTGCTCTTCACTTAGATTTGGGAAGTGAAGACCTTTTTTTTGCTCTTCACTTGGATTTTGGGAGATGAGGACCTTTTTTTTGCTCCGTCCCGCATTGCCTTCTTAATAAAATGGTCACCCTACAGTTAAATCATACCCAAAACTAAACATATTAAATTTATTTCATTACCTAATTACGTACTAACACTAGTAATTAGATATTAATAATTGTAGAATGTATACAAGTACCTGTCAAGTAATAGTAAAGTAATTAATCCTTAAATAATCCAAGTGGAGTTGAGCAAGTAAAATCACTGGCACTGGCACTGGCACTCACACAGGCACTTAAGTACTCGCGGCGCGGATTTACCGAGCTGGAGATCGTGTCTGCCGCATGTTGCGACTTATTCGCGCACCGTGTCATACATGACTGAGTGACTGGCGAGCTGACCAGCTCCGGCACTCCGGGCCACGAGGCCTCCGGGACTTGGATTTCCCCCGGAACATCCGACCACTTCCAGCAGAGTACTACCACACCGGAACACACCACCTACTAATTATTTATTATCAATTTGCCACAGTGTTAATGAGGAAGATAAGGAATATTCGATATTGAGATTTTAATCATTCGATTACAATGATAAAATTATTTTATTTGTGATTTTTTTCGCCTAATTTCTTTAATTTCAATATCCGTAATTGTAATACGAAATAATTACTTCTATATGCTAATTTTATTATATATATTTTATTCTATACTAGTGGACCCGTTGCCAACTGTGTTGGCAAACAAATCATTACCTTAATGTGGAACTTGCTCGATACCTCAGACTTCTTTCTCTAGCCATACGCCTTACTTCATCCAATTCAAATTGAATCAACTCTTCGCCCATTATTAAAAATTGATGTGAAGTGTGAATTTTGAATAATGATTATTTGGGATGCCAAAACAAATTTTATGTTAAAATATATTTTTTTTGTTAATTTTAATTCGAATGCCTAATACCATTATGTAGGTTTCTAAATATGTGCAGTATTTTTTAATATAGCAAGGTTCAATAAGATTTTGAAAATTGCGCCTATGGCTTCCATTGGTTGTTTTAGTCATAAGCTCCGCCCTTCTGATTTCGTGTATTTATAGGAATATAAATAGCAGTATAGCAGTAATATATTTAGGCACTAATATGATACAGACATTATAACACATGACATAACATATATTTTATATATTTTATTTTTTTACTTGTATCCATGGTATTATACAGGGTGTTTGTTTGAAACAGGGCACCCCGAAAATCTCTTTTATTTGTAAAGATACAAAAAATCTACAGAACAAAAGTTAAACTAGACAAAAAGGCCCATCTAAAGGTTACATAAGAATTCTGAGGCACTTCCAGTTTCACCGGAAATGATGTCAACTTTTGATCTAGCATAGGGAATCGATAATTTTATATTTTTTTCCTAAAAGTATATTAAATTAGCTTTACAATGACACCAAAAAGTCATATTTTTATGTTAACCATTTCAAAATGGCGACCATTTATTTACAAAATAATAATCAACATAAGTTTTACAAAGATGAACGTAGCAAGCTTTGAAAACAATAAAAAAAAGAAACAAAATATCTCTAAAATAAACTGTTATAACTACAAAAATAGTTATTATATGAAATAACATGAAATAACTTAAATTTTAATTTTTCAATTAAATGTTTTATAAATAATAAGAATTTAATAGTTTATTTTACTCATTTTTGTTTGAAAAAAAAATTGTATTAATTGGTAGTAAGTCGTTATTTGTACCAAATTATGGTTTATGTACAATATACCAACGAAGAGATGACAGATATGGTTCTGATATACGGAGAGTGCCAAAGAAATGCGGTTAGGGCCCAGCGACTCTATCAGGAAAGGTATCCTGATAGAGCTCAGCTCAGAAGGCAGTATTTTGCCAAACTAGTGAACAAATTAAGCCAGCGAGATTCTTTCGAAATTCAAAAACGACGTCCAAAAAGAGCAAACCATGTAGAAAATGACGAAGAAAAAATATTGGCTTACGTCCACTACGACTCGGAAGTGTTGGTGCGGAAGATTGCAAAAGAATGCGGTGTTTCACAATGGAAAGCCTGGAAGGTTTTAAAAAACATGGGTTTAAACCTTATAAACCGCATGTAAGCCAATTTATCCACGCAAATGATGAAGATCGCCGACTGAACTTTTGTAATTGGTTTTTGGGTATGTGGGAAAATGATAATCGCTTCCATTATAAAATAATGTTTTCGGACGAATCCAATATTACCAGAATTTTTTTTTTTGTATTTTGTTTTTTTTTTTTGTAAAATAATTGTAAAGAGTAATAGTTTTTTTTTTCTAAATAGTCAAATAGTTTATTTTAGAGATATTTTGTTTCTTTTTTATTGTTTTCAAAGCTTGCTACGTTCAACTTTGTAAAACTTATGTTGATTATTATTTTGTAAATGAATGGTCGCCATTTTGAAATGGTTAACATAAAAATATGACTTTTTGGTGTCATTGTAAAGCTAATTTAATGTACTTTTAGGAAAAAAATGTAAAATTATCGATTCCCTATGCTAGATCAAAAGTTGACATCATTTCCGGTGAAACCGGAAGTGCCTCAGAATTCTTATAGTAACCTTTAGATGGGCCTTTTTGTCTAGTTTAACTTTTGTTCTGAAGATTTTTTGTATCTTTACAAATAAAGGAGAATTTCGGGGTGCCCCGTTTCAAACAATACGTCTGACCCATACTAATAAGAACCCTATATTCCACTTATTTATTATTTTGTTATAAAATAATGCGGTAATGGATGACTTTGACCGAAACTGGCGCCTCAGTTACCGATAGTACGTAATTTTGGCCTAAAATTTAGTAATCTGTATTTAAATCTAATATAATTTTATTTGACAAATAAAAATCCATCCCACATAAATTTTATAAATTTATTCATTAAATAATTTATTTGTAGTTTAAAATATCAAATCAAAAAATCAATTTGAAATAAAATAAATCTAATCTTTTTATGTAACAGGATTAATTTGATAAGGATTTTAATCTACCTAATGGTCATTCTTTGCTCGTTATCAGTTTAAACAAGACGTAGTTTGATTTTAAATGAAAAACAGTTTTTGAAGATTTTTTAAATATATTTTTAGTGTTATAAGTGCCTTTTGGATCATCCCTACGACTTGAAGGATGTTGGAAGACAACAGTTTTATTTTTCGAGTGCCCAATAATTCAACTTATGCGAGGCGAAAAATATTTACAAAATTGTTTTTGTGGATTATTCAAAAAATGTAAGTACTTTTTAGAGATATTTTGTTTCTTTTTTTATTGTTTTCAAAGCTTGCTACGTTCAACTTTGTAAAACTTACGTTGATTATTATTTTGTAAATAAATGGTCGCCATTTTGAAATGGTTAACATAAAAGTATGACTTTTTGTTGTTATTGTAAAGCTAATTTAATGTATTTTAGGAAAAAAATATAAAATTATCGATTCCCTATGCTAGATCAAAAGTTGACATCATTTCCGGTGAAACCGGAAGTGCCTCAGAATTCTTATAGTAACCTTTAGATGGGCTTTTTTGTCTAGTTTAACTTTTGTTCTGAAGATTTTTTGTATCTTTACAAATAAAGGAGATTTTCGGGGTGCCCCGTTTCAAACAAACACCCTGTAGAAGTAGTAATAATTACTTGTACTAATTTTTTCATTGGACAATTATTGGGTTATTTTAAGTCTGTTGCTACCTTGATCTTGTTTTTGGCGGCTAGTTTTCACAAAAGGATAAAAAATACACATATTACAAATATCGAAATAAAATTTTATTAACAATGTGTTACAAAATAATTGCAAAATGCTATAACAATGTGCTGGGATTTGGTATCAGTTTCATAATTGTCTCATCTTGCGACATAGGGGCTCCTAAACACTAAACCAGGGACGTCAAACACAATTGGGCCGCGGGACATTTTCCATACAAATACAAAACACGCGGAACTCATACCTCTGCGTATTCAAATTTTC
The DNA here is from genome assembly GCA_963971575.1 of Liopterus haemorrhoidalis. NCBI lineage: Eukaryota > Metazoa > Arthropoda > Insecta > Coleoptera > Dytiscidae > Liopterus > Liopterus haemorrhoidalis. The sequence goes on from OZ020611.1 coordinate 1,142,548, forward strand.
CGAAAGGACCACTGAAAATTTTTATAAACAAAAAGGAATACAGAATAAATTTTGCGTTTTTTTATATTAATAAAAAAAAAATCATAGTGTCGCAGGATAAAAAAATACATCATGAGCTATATAAGACCCATAGACCGACAGTTTGACACCCATACACTAAACCAGGGGTTCTTAATCGCTGTTCCGTGAAACAATGAGTCGCCTCGTATATATTATAGTCACTGGATTATACAAAGTAGCGCAAGCCTTTGAAGAAGCCGACAGACCCCAGAGTTTGATTGGAAACATTGGTTCCCCTGTTAAGCAAACTAAAGCAGCAATTTTTACATTCTTAAGTTTGCGTCTGCGCTGTCACATCTCTCTCTCTCGCTCTAATTTAATAACCTCATTTGTCAGCGGTTTGAATATTTAAGGTTAAGTTTAATTTAAATTTATATATTACAGTCTGTTCCAAACGGTTAGGCGGAACTAAATGGGAATTTCGTTCTTTTAGGTTGTCACGAGAAGGGATCTTGCTTGGGTTATTTCATTTTTCACGTTGGATTGTCACTATTTAAAATTCCAACAATGAAACCATGGAAACGAATGACATGTCAAAATTAAATTATTATTTTTTATATATTTTAATGACAAAAAAATTAATAAATGGGAAATTTGTATTAAGAATGACACAAAAAATCAAAATATAAAGAAAATGACACTTTAAAATGATATTAACCTTAACCAAAAAATTTTTATTGTAAGTATGATTTACAAAGCTTAAGCAAAACGGTCGAAAAGCACGATTTAAACGATGAAAGTAACTAGATTGCAAAATCTAGTTCCGCCTAACCGTTTGGTACAGATTTTATATCCATTTTATTTAATAAAAATAAAAAAAATAATTGAAATTGTACCACAATTTTGTTATAGTACATCTTTGATTAAAAAAATCGTGATTACAATGTTTAAAATAAAATTATTGGTGTACTGTTGGAATCACTGAAAATAAAATTATTGGTAGTACTAGTTTCTTATTTTTGTACTGTTGGAATCACTGAAAATCATTTGTGTTAGCGACATTATTAGCCCCAGTATGGCCGCCGTTGCGCTACTTTATATAATCTAGTGACTTTAGTATATATGTATACTCATAGGGAAGTAAATTTTGGAGTTTCTCAGGGTGGAATTTTGGGCCCATTATTTTTCATTGTTTCTATCATTGACCTCCCAAACATATTTACCGATAATGTTAAAGTTATACTTTACCCAGATCACACTACCGTCCTCACAAGACAAACGATGCTGTCTAAAATACAGATCATGAAATTATGAAAGTTGAAGAGTAGTTTGTTTCAAATCGACTGTCTTTAAATAATAACAAAACTGAACAAATTATTTTCTCTCTCAATATTAACATATATATTAGTGTTTCTTCACGGGAATTTCTCGAGAAAAAATTATAATTCTCATTTTTTATTTCTCGAGAAATGTAGAATTTTCTTAACTCCACATTAAAACCATTATGCTTTTAAAAAACTATTTTAAAAAAATGTTTAGCGAGTCACTGATTATAATTTAATTTTGATAAAATTTGTCTTCTGTCTCCCGCAACTCAACAGTGGCAACAGATAAGAAGCGATTTATAATATTTAACTAATTAGTAGAGTCCAGCAAAAATATGCAACGGTACTTTAGTTAGGTGTTTTTCGATAAAAAGCGGCACATGTGTTATCTCTAGAAATAAAATGTAATTATATATATTTGTAATGTGCCCTGCTGACAAATAGTGTAGTGTATAAAAATTTAATTTCTTATCAAAAACTGACCAATGGCAAAGGAGTGACCGGAATTACCTATCTCGGATATAATCCCAAAATAATGAGGTGTCGTTATTAAGATAAGAATTCATTGCGGTACAAGTATTTTATTCTTTTGTTTTTTGTTGGTTTTTTCTTAAAATAAAGTTTAAAATAGCAAGCCTATGGCAAAAGTACCGTTGCATATTTTTGCCGGACCCTAATAATAATCAATTACATTTAATTTTTTGTTCAGTTTAAAACTGTTATGTAAAAGATTACCTACAAGTTAAATAAAATAATACGTATTATCTGTCTCATTTTGTAATACGAAACTAAGAGGGAAAATTCATTTTTTATGTTGTATATTTAAAATATCATCTTAGGGTGGTAATTCTGAAGTGGCACCTTTCAAAATATTTAATATGTCTATCACAATTTTGACATTTCAATCGCAATTTTGACATGTCACTTTTTTTTATATATATATACAGACGATTCCGCTTAATTGGGCCACCGGTTAATTGGGGCAGCCGCTTATTTGGGACAAATCTCAAAGAACAGAAATCAAACCAAGGAACCAACAGTAAATTTACATGTTTAATTGGGACAACATTCCGCTTAATTGGGACAGTTAAGATCACAGTACATATTATGTTACACATATTCTCAAGAAAATGTACAAAGAATTTAATATTACAGCGTTATTTTATGCAGGAAGGAAATGAAGGGAGCCCTACATCCGCAATGAATACTTGTGCTGATTTTGTAGAAGTGAAATGTTACAAAAACAAAAGACAGACTACACTTGACGCATTTTTGCATTGAATTAAATTGTATGTACCTATTTATTATTTTATTTTGGAATTTTATAATTATTTTTTCTTAAAAGTTTATATTTTTTGGTTATATGTAATTTATAGTTTTGTCCAAGAGTTTATAAAATAAAATTATTGAAAGAAAAATATGCATAGTTTAATTTTATGTGAAATTCGCTTAATTGGGGCAGCCGCTTAATTGGGCCCAAATGCCTAAGTCCCGATATGTCCCAATTAAGCGGAATCGACTGTATTAGCGTTCAACAGGTTGAAAACTTCTGTCTTTTTCTTTTTTATAATCAAAAGGGTTTCGCGACTTTTGTACCGATGATAAGTTTAAGAACCACTGGTCTAAACTGACAGGCGACTATCCCACAAGACGAGACAAAGTATGTAATTACAAACAAAAATAATACAATTCATAAAAGTTCAAATTTCTCAGTTCAATAACTACTTCGTAAAAATACATACAATAACGAAGAGAATTCGATTCTTTACAATTAAAAGAAACTAGCGAAAACAAGGAATGCTAATTTTGATAATTAAATCATAAGTTTATAACCGTCAAAGTTCCTAATACAATTTAGTTTTTGAAAAATACCTACATTAGGGTATTTTGGATTTTGACCTAATTTTCGACTCATTTTGTATTCCAGCACTGTACTAAAAAACGACGTCATTTTTTCTCCTATGCAATTGCAATTAACCATTCCATATTTTCACTTATTTCTTTTTAGTTTATTTATTAAACATTAAATTAAAATTAAAATAAAATTGATATGTTGTACAAAAAATTGTAAAATAAAGTAATTTTTCATTTAAGACACCTCTCTATGCACAAATACAAATGTAATAAATATATTTATATATGAAAAGACATAGCCTACAATATATATATGTATAAGTCTTATTAACTTTCAATGATGAAAAATTGAAATACTGATAAAATCGCCACTTATTGCACTCTAAATATCGGTAATACCTTTTTGTAATATACTTAAATTTTAATATAAGTTAATACGTCAGTCATTAAAGAACAAATACACATAAAAAATTAGGTACATTATAAAAAATGTATTATTATAAAAGATATGAGACTAAATTTCTTTGGCAACTGGTAATACTCCAAAAATTATGTTGAATCAAAAGCTACATCTTCACTTACTCTTCGGTGCAAGTTTCAACTTACTAGCTTAAATCCATGTCGTTCCCAAAGCCGGTTGTATGCAGACTGTACACTGCACAGAGATCGACGATAATGAAGAAGAAAGGGCCTACGGACCCCTTGAGATACTCCTAGAATCGCATTATAATTTAATTTAACACAAATTTCTTTTATTTATTAAATAAAAATTAAAATATGATCATAAAATTCGCAAAGAATATTTGTTTCTATAAAAAAAAAAAACAAATTTAAATAATTTTTTTAGTTTTGTTATAAAAAAGAGTATCATTATTAATAATTGCGTATTTGGTTTTCTAACTTACTTAATTTAACCTTCTTCGTATCTCTTATAATAAAAAAATTAACAATTTTTATAAATTTCAAAAAAAAAAAAAAAACAGTAAACCAAAAATTTGTCACATGTTTAGAAAACAAGTTGCTATCGACCACTGCTATTAAGGATGGATACTTGTGTAAGAAAGATATAAAGTGGACCAACTAAATTCTCATCATGATGACACTACTTATTCTTGATAAATTACATGAACAACTGTATTTTTTTTGTAATACTAAATTTTTTTCTGTTTTTAGAAAACAGGTGGTTAGCGACCCCTTCTATTAAGATTGAATACATATCAAAGCATTTGGAAGAGAGTTATGAAGTGGACCAACTAAATTCTGAACATGATGATGCGACGTATTCCTGAAAAATTACATGTTCCACTGTATTTTTTTTTGTAATACTAAATTTTTTTCTGTTTTTAGAAAACAGGTTGTTATCGTACACCCCTATTAAGGTTGGATATATATCAAAGCATTTGGAAGAGAGTTATGAAGTGGACCAACTAAATTATCAACATGATGATGCGACGTATTCCTGACAAATTTCATGTTCCACTGTATTTTTTTCGTACTTTTAAAAACTTATCTGTTTTCAGAAAACAAGTGGCTATCTACCACTGCTATTAACGATGGATAAATACAGTGGCGGCGATAGCTATTAAAATATAGGGGGGTTAGAAAATTTTTGAGTAAAATTTGGGGATGCCAGGAAATATCAGAAATCATTTTTTATCGTTTACACATGGAGAAGCAATTCTGGGGGGCGATTCCCGCAATCTCAATCACTGGTTAAATATAGAAGCATTTAAAAGAAAAATATAAAGTGAACCAACTAAATTTTGATCATGATGATGCGACGTATTCTTTATAAATTACATGACTTACTAAATTTTTTAATTTATTTCTAAAAATTTCTAAACGTTTAAGCAGAATTAAAGGAAATTTTAATTTTCTCAAGTTTTCACGAATTCACTTTTTAAAAATTGGATGGGAATTTTATAAAATGTTTAAAAAAATCGTTAAAAAATTAAAAAATCTACCGCTTAAACCAAAAAAACTTAGTTAACTAGTGGCTACATTTGTTTAAAATTCAATTTTTCAACACTAAAAATCATAAGAACCTTCTATAAATGCATATACAGTACCACAGTCACTTTAGAACACTTTGGCAGCTGGAAGTATCAACTAAATTCGCTACAGCAGCGATGCTTCTGAGGGTTGAGACTTTAGCGAACCCCTTTGCGCTCTCCTCTCATCACTAGAATCCGCCGTATCGAAACCAGAATCCTGATCGAGATCAGAAACGAGCGATCTATGAAAACCAGCATCCATTTCAAAAAATTTCGATGAATTAATAGCATCTTCGATAAGTAACATTAAGGCATCGAAAAAATTCGGGAAACCATCATAACCTGGGTAGGCATTTATGTCGATAACGGCGTACCGACCTGTGTTGTTTTCTATGACAACATCAACACCTAATAAAGACATTCCAAGAGCCTTTCGGATGGTGTAAACAATTTCAGTTAACCTTTCTGGTTCTGGTTTAATTGTTTCTTGATTATCTTCTGGGTCTAGTACTGAAAGAGCGCTACGACTATCTGCTTTTGAAACATCATGACTATCAAATTGAATCGAAGGTCGATCATTTGCGTAAAAATTTTTGAGACTTGGTCTTTCAACAACATAATGATAATCACCAACTATAAAAATTTTGTAAAGGATCGCGTTGTGGTTAACGAAAGACTGGGCTACACAAGGAGGTCTGCAATCATTTAAATGCCCCTCAGAAAAGATAATACTCATTTTATGAGCTAGTTTAGAACCATGAGCAACTGAAGGTTTACAAACAAAAGGATAATGTACTTTGGCATCACGTAATTTGGCGCTTATTTCCCGTGTGTCACTCGTTGTTATCTCGCAGAAAGTTGGAATGAAAACTCTGTCATGGAAGTGATCAGACAAACGGATGACGCTGTATGACAGATAGCGGTCGAGTAGTTTGTTGACGTTTTCTAATGGATCTAGGATGACCATCTGTGGGTTTCTGCTGATCCATTCTTCTATTCTTGTTATTAGAACTCGACTCTGAAAAGAATTGTACTTTCACAGTACTGACAAAAATAAAGCTTAAAATACAATAAAAAAAATTATGTGGAGTGTGAATTTGAATACAGTTCAGGGTTTTATAGGTATTTCGTAGGTGAAAGAAGCCAACAGAGGTACAAAAAACATCGATGTTTTTACCATCGATGTTCAGATGGCGATAGTATCGATAAAACATTGATGTCTACTACCGATGTCGATGTTTATACTTTGAAATTCAGAAACTACTGCTAGAGGCGCTGAAATCTTAAAAATTTAATTTTTATTAACATTAATACACAAAATATAAGCACCATCTATTGTGATATAACAATACTAATAGTATTAGTTCTTATTCTTCTTAACAGTTAGCAGAATACGAAAAAATAAGAAGAAACTTCTAATTTTTGCAAACAATGCGAACGACCAACGACGCCAACACACTTTTTCTTTTTGAGTCTTGTTGACACTTTCCCAGTTGTTATTCCTCCAATCCCTGGATTTTTGTAAGTTGTCATTAGCTATTTTTTTATATATTGAAGTTGGCTTTTCCTGAACAAAATGATCAAAAGCTTCAATTAATTGGTAAAAGTAACTAGAATTGAAAATCCAGTTCCGCCTAAACCAAAGGGACAGACTTTATTTCAACTTAAAAAAGTATAAAAATAATTGTGTATGACAGTGTTATTTTTATGTTAAATACTATAAAATTAACATTAAGATTACTATATTAGTATTGTAATAAAATCCAATATTTCATTTTAGAAATATAAAAATAGAAAGGTCTTTTCCTTTGGTTCAGACGGAACTAGATTTTCAATTCTAGTTACTTTTACCGATTGATTGAAGCTTTTGAACATTTTGTTCAGAAAAAGTCAACTTCAATATATAAAAAAATATCTAATGTCAAATTACAAAAATGTAAATTGCGGTTAGTTCCACCTAATCGTTTGGAATAGACTGTAGGTACAAATTAGGATTATTATATTGGGTATAATAATATTAATGTGAAATTAATTACTATTAAAAAGGAATATTTCTATTTCAAAATCTAATAAATGCTTTTTGTGTATTATGTGTTACTTTTTTCGTATTTTATCTTTACATTATTAAATAAAACCTATATAATATATATAAATAAATAGCTTTTTTTAATATTAATAAAACATCGATATTTCCGATACATCGATGTTTTTCCTTCGATGTCTTTTCAACATCGATAGTAAGCGCCGATGTTAACATCGATGTTAAACATCGATTTTTTTGCCTTCGATGTACAACCCTAATTGGGACACTACGAGTAGTGTCCGCAGCATTGTTTTGTAGATCTAAATTTAAAAAATCTAACACTTATATGAAAAATCTTTCAATTAGAAATAATAAAAATAAATATGTGCAGATATATTTAGCTGTTTTAATGCAATTTTAAAATATTAAAGAAATTTTAATTTTTTTTTTTTTTTTAGGCGTAAATTATTTAATATTAATTTTGGTTAAAGGCGATGAACTGGCTAGATATCAATAGTTATGTTGAATTTAAAGTATTAACATTTATTTATAAAATACTAAAAAATATGGTGCCTGATTATCTAAGAATTAGAATTAAACAAAATAAAGATGTACATGTGTACAACACAAGAAATAAGGAAGATTTTTCCATAATTTGTGTTAGAAAGGAAGCAACTAAGAGCAGTGTTTTTTTAAAGGTTTGACTTTATATAACCAACTTCCTAAGGAAATTAAAGATATTGAAAGATACAAATTATTTGAGTGTAAAGTACGTGAACATTTTTCGAAAAAGTTGTTGTGTTGATTTAAATACTTATTATATGTAGTTTATTTTAGTTTAAATGTTATTTTAATTTCTATTTTTGTATTTTTGATTGGCCACTGTGCTATTAAATAAAGATATTATTATTATTAAATAAATTAAATTAGAAAACTGTTTAATAAAAAATGTGTCGAAAAATTTTGTCCCCACACTATTTCCCAGAGATGATTTAAAAATCTGAAAAAATAATGTACATTCAAGTTATCTAGAATAATAATCTTGCAATTTATCATATGATAATATTTAAAAAATATATATCCAATTTTTTGTATTTTGGAGGATATATATTTTCTAAATTGAATATAGGGTATTAAATTACTGTCTTAATAATTAGACAACGGAACAAAATGATCATAACAGATCGAAATGTAATAATTAGACAACAGATAATTTAAAAAAAACTGTTGAATTCAATACGATTGTGACAAAAAATATTGCCCCAAACATCTAGCACTCTGTTGGTCTCTATCATTTACTAAATACCTACGAGCCCTTCAAATATATGAAAATTCACACTACGCATAAGTATTTTTTACATATTTCATAATTTAGTAACGCAAAGCCATGTGTTGTTTGTTTTGTAACGTACCTTCTGGTCTCCTTGGTTTGCGAGCACAATAATATCAGTCAACTTGTGCAGAAATACAACAAATGGTCCCTGATCCTCAAACGGCCTCTCTAAATCCAACTAGAATCCCAAACATTAATCTAAAAGTGAAAAACAGATAAATACACAAACCTCACCTTAACCAATTCATAACCGTGATTCCTACAGACAACAGCAAACTCTGCCCAGTTCAATTTCTGAGTTTTTTTCTCCGACATCCAATATCCAATCAACTTATTATTTACTTCTGTCATGTTTTATTTAATAATTTTAATTTCGTAAACGTCAAAAACATTAACAGACTAATTTAACACGTGTGTACATCTAACGTTTATAAACTGTACTAATATCTACATGATAAACTGTCAAATTGATTGCGTGACAATAATTCGACATAGACAACTTGTAACAAGAAAAAGAGATACTCTTTGTTAAATTTACCGCTCTTACACGATAACAATTTTATTGTCAAGATGTAAAGAATGGTGTTAAAGCTCGTTCATCTTAACTTCATCACAGGGTATCATAAATTACGTAATCAATTCTGCGCGAGAAAACAGCTGATCACATTGACGTACATTAGGGTTTTAAACAATTGTTGTGGAAACCAAACACACAAAATCATATATTTCAATTTGAGGCCTAAATTGTAAAGCTGTATTTGGTACAATAATTTGAAATATATACATTAAAAATATCTCATTACAGATTTCAAAATTGTTACAGATTGAGATTTAGTACGGACTTTCTGGAGATTTTTTCATCGATAATATCGGCGGCTTTTCCGTGTTGAACCTTTGTTCTTACCCGTAAATTTGACATTTCCATAACCAAAAACATGTCAGACTACGAAAGAGGAAAATTTTTCAGAAGAACTAAATTCTACCCTACATCACGAGTATGTATTTTATAATCTAAATTAAACCAAACTAAATCTTTAAATTTTAGGAATCAAGTCATCCACATTTTAGTCGTCCGTACAACAAATCTACCTTCGTTAAACATGATAGAGAATACAGAGACACAGACAGATCCTCGTTTTCAGAAAGCAAGGAAAAAGCAATGCCACAGCCCACCATATTACTCAAAGCGCAAAGAGATCCACAAACCGAAAGAAGTGTTTCTCCAAAAAGACCAGCGAAAGAAAATGAACCACCACAAACTACACCAACAAATACTGAAAGTAAGTCGTTAATAACAATAATTACTGTAAATTAACAAGATATTTTTGCAGCAATTCCTGTTGTTATACCAACGATGACCCATTCGATAAAATTCGTAGAAGATGGAACTTTATTATTCGAAACAGTGCAAGAATATTTACAAGATTCCCCAGATTTTTTAGTGGTTGGTGTTTTGGGTAATCAAGGAACTGGTAAAACAACAATAATGAACCTACTAGCGCAGAACAAATTAACGGAAAAATTTAAAAACAACTTATTTACTTGCTCGGATTCGAATGATTCAATAAAAATACTTACAGAAAACGTTTCTAACCTAAAAACAGAAGAAAATGACGTCAAAACAGTGAAAAAGGACTTAATATTTAATTCTCAAAACTTAGAACAGATAGAAATCGGAAATTACGGAACAAATGGAATAGACATATACATAACCTCAAATCGCGTATTTTTACTCGATTGTCAACCGTTTATGTCTGCAGCAGCTTTAGATGAGATTGTACAGAATGATTTTAAAAGGACAGTTGCTGGAGAGTTTCTTCCTATTGAAAATTGTGCTGAAATTCAAAGTTTACAACTCGCTACGTTTTTGTTGAGTGTTTGTCATGTGGTGGTACTCGTTGAAGACTGGTTTTTGGACAGTAATGTTCCGAGGTTTCTGCAGACTGCGGAAATGCTCAAGCCCAGTATTCCGACACCGGAAGAAGATTATATGGAGTATTTTCCACATGTTCTTATAATTCATAATAAGGCAACTTTGCAAGATTTTACACCCACACAGTTTGGTGTTATGCAGCAAGTTTACAGGTAATTTTTTTTTATAAACAATATTAAAATTTTTGATTTTGTTTCACAGAATGCAATATTATCTAGCAGAGCTGGGAATAGTTGAAATAAAGCATTTGAAACAGTATTTAAATTACTTTCTGGTATTTGAAATATTATGTTTCAAATACTTCAAATAAATCCCCTTGGAATTTGGTTTTGTAAATGCTTTCTTCATAGTATTTGAATGTGATATTTGTTGTTTGAAATAAATCATTAATATTATGTTTTAAAATGCATAATGGTGTATTGTTTTGTTCCAAATGGTAACCATTACAGCTACGTTCTTAATTGCAAATTTTTTCGTTTTTTTAACAGATGAAAATGAAAAACAATAATGGATAAAATAAAAACCACATATTGTTCCTTCAAACCTATTTATTGCTATGTTACTTGCCATAATAACGATTATTAACGTAAAATTTTCAAAATTAACCTACAAAATAATATTGTTCTGCAAAAATAAAGACATATTAAATTATAATGTATAAAATAAGAATTTTAATAAATAAATATTGACTTGTAGTTTTGATGTGAAGCATTCTCTTTGAAAACTTAACTTATATTTCCAAAATACAGTTTAACAAAAAAAAACAACATGCTAAATTCAAATAAAAGGAATCCAACCGAGAGGCGGCAGGACTGAATTCCATTTTGTGACGTAGTTACTAATATGCTCTATATCAAATGGAAATCTATAAGATTTCTATAAGAAAATATATAACTAAACAACACACTAAATAAAAAAGGTTTTTAGAAATTACTAGGAGCTAGATATGTTGTGAACACAAGTATCAAAACACATCAGAACGTATTATAAAATGTCAAATGTAAACTTCGTTTTATTTAGCGATACCAATACAAATGCCCCTATATTAAATAAACTTTTAAAATTTGTAAATCTTCAAAATGATTATCGAACACAAACATAATATGACTTCAAAAGGTATGTTTTAGTAAAATATAAAAGTGAAGAGCAATATTAGTCTATAATTCACATGCAAAAAAAAATCGATTTAGTTATTTTTTCGCCACTAAGTTTGCCATTGAAGTTATGACGCAAAATGACCAACTGCGTTGATTGAAAGACTTAAATTAAATTCAATCAGAAATTTTATTTATTATTATTTTTATTATTAATAATTATTCGCAAATAAAATACATAGATAATAATAGATAAACTATTTTTTTTATAAAAACAATAGAAAAATACAAAATTATTAATAATTAGCATGTGCAAAACGTTTGCAACCTGCATACATATTAAATAAATTTCATATTAAATAATTAATATTTTATAGGGAAACCTTTCTGTTTATTGACTAAGGTACATCGGCGTGGCATTGATTGAATTAAATTATTAATTATGGTAACCTGAATGGCCTCCCATTGCCTTTTTGCTTCATCAAACTAATCGCATTTTTTTAAATTAATGTTAGTATTTCACGGTCCTCCCGTGGCGTTATTTTACAGGTCGTCCTTCCTTATGGTAAGATTCAACTCTTCCACTCTTCACAACGCTGGAAATTGTAGATTTATGGATCTTATACTTCTCAGAAATTTCTTTCTGTGTCATGCCGTTCTTGTATTCAAGTAGAATTTTTGATTTTATTTCAGAATTATACTTAACACCTCCCATTTTTTAAATTATTTTAAATACTACCTTCATATTTTAAATAAACTTCCTATCTTCTAAATGTACCAATCACACTATTTTAAATTGAGAAAAACAACTGATAAAAACTCAGTAAATCCCGCAAATATTCCGAATTCGTAGGAAAATGCACGACAATTCACGTAAACAAACGAATAATGACACGAGTTACAAATGTTTTGCACAGCCAAATTATTCCTATAGTGCGTTCAAAGGTGAGTTTGCAGTATAGCTCTTATGGCAAATGGGAGCGGTGTTGCCAAATGTTGTAAAAGTGTCAAATGTGTCAATTATAATAATATGAAAAACTTGTATGATTTACAAAAATTAACTTTTATAAAACTCAAAATAACACTCAACAAAAACAAATGGCCATTTGTAGAATACGGCGTCTTCACAAATCAGCGCGTTTTAGAGCTGGCAACGTCGACAAGCAAGAAAAGGATAGCGTCATTGTGTAAACCCATTATGCTAGCTCCACACGCTCGTCCGACCGGCTCGGACAAAGCGCTCGGCGAACGATGGCGATACGAGTGCACCGTCCACACGCTCGCCGAGACTCGCGATACGCTCATTCATTGTTCAGACGTATAGCCCGATGGGAGATGTAGAACTTGGAGCTGCAACAGCTTTGTGCGCTCTTACATATTATAATTATTAATATACTGAACATATTCACTTTCTTCCTATCTTTATGGTCTCTGTTTTTTGGATCCCATATAACAATCCAAAAATTTCAAGACCAAGATCGTTCGCCCACTCACTCATTGTACTTATTCAAATTAATAACAGGAATAAAAAAATTGATGTGATGTGTGAATTTTCACACATTTCAGGATTTCGTAGGTATTTATGAATGATGATTATTTGGGATGCCAAAACAAATTTTATGTTAAAATATATATATATTTTTTATTGTAATGCGAATACCTAATACCATTATTTAGGTTTCTAATTCCATTGGTTGTTTTAAGTCATAACCCTGCCCCTCTGATTTCATGTATTCAATTTCAACAATTTCCACTAGTTATTAAATTGACGCTTTTAAAAATTAAATGCAACATTTGCCCAAATAGAACAAGAATTTTGAAAAAAACATTTAAACAAAATAAAAATGGAAAAAAAATTGAAAAAATAAAATTACCTTGAAAGCGGAGCGAACCTTAGTTTGCAAATTTGAACGCGAGCAAGCTAGCCATAACACTATCAAAGCATGCTGGTTCAATGTGTTAGATAAGTTATTAAATATTTTACGTAGTCAAGCAAAAAATACTATTCCGGTTCACACAAATGTAAATTACTTAGAATTTTTTCAGATTTCTTGTTTAAACCATTTAGGCTACAGGGTGTGGGACAATTTTTTTGCATTTTTGGCAAAAATCGCGTCTAAATAATTTATTTTGCAAAAATAAAATTTTGATCGTTAATCCACGTACTAAGGGCTTTCATTTGATACTCTACTCAGAGTTTAAAAAAAAAAATTGTTTTTGATGAGCAGATATTTGTTTATATTTTTAGGGGGATATGTTTTTTAGATGTTATTTTTCCTATGTGCGGGTCAAAGAGTTGTATAAGACAGACAAGACAGACAGACGACCAAATGACGGTATAAGGGTTTTTTGGTCATACCTACAAAACCCTAAAAATATCTGTTAAATTACTGCGCGAAACGCGTTTCTGTCAAGAGTTCTACGGCATACTGTATTAACAATGACGAGCGTGTGGACGGAGCATTCGTCGCTCGGGATAGCCGCCCGCGTTCGGCATTCGTCTCCTTTGATAAATACCGACATTATAGGGAGCGATGGCGCATCATAGCGGAACACCACGCACTAAGGCTACGGTTACAGTGGAAGCGTGTTCGCCCGAACAGTGAGTCGCTCGTACTCGCCCGCATTCGCGCGACTGATAAAAGCGTGTAGAAATACACAGGTTTTTAGGTACTGTAGAAGCTTATCAATCGCGCGAACTACGCTCGTACTCGCCCGCATTCGAGCGACTAATTCTAGCGTGTAGAAGTACACATCTGTGTATTGTAAATCGCCCGAATAGCTGAATTCAAAATTGTTTGTTTTGTTCGCGCGAGTATGCGTTCTACCTACAGTTCTTATCTCCGTACAGTCAGTCCACTTGTTTTACTTGCTCTGTGGTACAGTCTGTGTCTACAAAATGAATATTGAGAAATTAATATCATTAGTTTTTGATCGAAGATCGTTATGGGATCAAAAATGTAAAACTTACCATTGATCAATCACGTAAATTATGGGATGAAGTGGCGACTGAATTAAAAGTTAGCGATAAGGAGAAATATTTATTTTTTACATATTCTAAACATAATAAAAAACAAAACAACATATGAATGGTTTACACCAGTGGTTTTCAACCGGTGGTACGCGCATCACTAGTGGTACCTGAAAGAAGACTTGGTGGTACGTGAATAACAGTGATGGATTTTTTAAATTAATGTAATGAAGAAAAAAATATATATAAAATTACTCAAAGGTGAATTGTGTCAAAATTAACCTGCTTTATTATGCAAACATTCTTGATATTTTCTATATTACTAAGAAATTGGAGCATTATACGCTATTCCAAACGTTTAGGCGGAACTAGATTTTGCAATCTAGTTACTTTCATCGTTTGAATTGTACTTTTTGGCCGTTTTGTTTAAGGTTTGTAATTCATACTTCCAATAAACATTTTTTGGTTAAGGTTAATATCATTTTAAAATGTCATTTTTTGTGGCATTCTTAATACAAATATCCCATTTATTTATTTTTTTGTCATTAAAATAACTGCTAGAACTAAACACCACCTATCTAGTCGCTCGTATACGGGCGAATATGCCCGTTTACGCGCTAATACGCCCGAACTGTACTTCGGGCGAACACGCTTCCACTGTAACCGTAGCCTAAGGCGAACGAAGCCTCCACACGCTCGGATTCGTGCTGTTTCGCGTCGACTCGGCCAATGTGTGGAGCCGGCATTAGGGAGTATGAAAAAGAACTACTCCATATGCCCTGTACTGCAAACTCACCTTTGAACGCACTATAAACACAAAACTTATAACTAAACAAGAAACTAAATAAAAAAGGTTTTTAGAAATTACTATGAGTTAGATATGTGAACACAAGTATCAAAACACATCAAAACGTATTATAAAATGTTAACTTCGTTTTATTTAGCGATACCAATACAAATGTCCTTATATTAAATAAACACTTTTAAAATGTGTAAATCTTCAACATGACTATCGAACACAAACTAAATATGACTTCAAAAGGTATGTTTTAGTAAAATAAAAGAGTGAAGAGCAATATTAAGTTGGTTTTACACAGTTCAATTAATTGATCAATAAATTGATCAAGTTTTTTGTCAATTAATTAAACAATTTATAGATAACCTTGGAAACAAAAACATCACTTTACACACATCAATTTATTTATCGATTTTTTTGAAAACTTTTACATTACCAACTGTAAAACATGTTGACATATTTGTCAGAATGAAAATATTGAAAAAATCTTCACAAAGTTACGAGCTGTGAACAAAAACAAAAGAAATAACCTAGATGATGGTAAATTAGAACGTTCGAGGTTCTGTCACATTTGAAAACAAAACACAAACTATATATTTGGAGGTTATGCTACAACTAAATAGTTGGCAATATCTTAACAGATAAAAATATACCTAGAATTCCCTAAAAAATTTATGAAAAATAGAACTTGTTCTATTTTCAAAATAAATTGATCAACTTTGTAAAACTTATGTTGATTAATATTTTGTAAATAAATGGTCGCCATTTTGAAATGGTTAGCATAAAAATATGACTTTTTGGTGTCATTGTAAAGCTAATTTAATGTACTTTTAGGAAAAAAATATAAAATTATCGAATCCCTATGCTAGATCAAAAGTTGACATCATTTCCGGTGAAACCGGAAGTGCCTCAGAATTCTTATAGTAACCTTTAGATTGGCCTTTTTGTCTAGTTTAACTTTTGTTCTGAAGATTTTTTGTATCTTTACAAATAAAGGAGATTTTCGGGGTGCCCCGTGTCAAACAAACACCCTGTATATAAAAATTCTTATTTTACATAAATATATTTTTTTTTTGCAGAGAAGTATTCGCGAAATCCAAACTACGTTTCGAATCAGGAATGGGTCTGGGTACACCTGGTGGTCCGGTTCATGGTTTGAGCGAAGTCTCCAATAACGAACCATTTAATCTCTTCCTTCTTCCCGAGTATGACGAGGACGACCACCAAGACATCATGGAGAAGACCTCCAGGTATCGAGGACATCCTGGTTTCGATGAACTGGTTCGTGAACTTCGAACACAGATACATAGCGTTACCAGAGTTCCGTTGTTCAGTGTCCAGCTTACGGAGAAGAACTGGTTACAATTTAGTTCTAAAGTTTGGGATGCTATTAAAAAAAGTTCATTTTTCTTAGAATATTCTAAATTAATGCCTTAGGATATTGGAAAATGATGGGAAAATGGTGAAATTTTCAAGTTTTCTGCTGACAATGTTGAATAAAGTTGCAGCAGACGGATTGCAGAGATAAGATTCAATAAACACTTTTTGGGTCACAGAAAATGCATTTTCTGGGGACTTTTGCGATGTTTTTGCGTATTATACTGCCCTCCTAAGCACAGAGGGAGTATTGACAGGTTACGTCATTTTGCAAAAATTTGATTTTTCAATTTAATTTCCTGCCAGTCATTTAATTTATTTCAATCGATGAAATATTTAATTTAAAATTGAGCTGATTTACATAACATGTTTAGGAATATTAGGGAAAATTGAAATAAAAAATAAAACATTTGGTGTACGTTCCACTTAATATATTGTAATATTGGGAGTACCAGAAAGTTTTTTTGTTTATTTGGTATTATTAAAATAAACGCAAATCGAAAGAACAAAATGTACTTTATTGAGTAAAATAGTTTACATCATGTTGGCTTAAGGAAATTTTCGTGTTCATTTAAAAAGAAATTGTATTTTAAGGGTTAGATTAAGTAAAATTTGGTGCTCTTTTGACTATATATTCCCCGCACTCATTAAATTCTGAACCAATAGAAAATGTTTATGAACACGTGCATTCGAAGATAATATTCTAATAAAATTTTACGATCGGCGAGAATCTCAAAGCAGCAAATATTATGAAAATTATGTATTTGAAAATTTAGTCACATTAGAGACATGCAGTGTTGTAATAGATACATTTGAAAATATATCTAGATACAGATACAGATACAAATTTTAAAAAGTATCTAGATACAGATACATTTTTTTTACAATTTATCTAGATACTTCAAGATACTTTTAAGATACTTTCGGAAAAATGAAAACACCACAAAAAAAGAAATAACTAGAGCAAGGAATATATTTGTTCACAATAAAAATAAGTTATGCACTATTATTACTCTTAAAATAAACACAAATAGCCTTTGAAGCTGTGTGTCAGAAATATTAACTAACTAACGGGTGTTTTTATTTTAGAGGTATAGAACTTTAAATTGCAATAAAACAACGATGGATTATTCGATTGACATGAATTTTTTTTTATTCGAAAGATGATCTTGTGGCATTACATTAAATCATACCAACAAGACGGCGCAACATGTCACACAGCTCGTGCCACAATCGATTTATTGAAAGACACGTTTGGTGACCGCCTAATTTCACGTTTTGGACCTGTGAATTGGCCTCCAAGATCTTGTGATTTAACACCGCTGGACTACTTTCTGTGGGGCTATGTAAAGTCATTGGTCTATGCGGATAAGCCACAAACGCTTGACCATTTGGAAGACAACATTCGCCGTGTTATTGCCGATATACGGCCACAAATGTTGGAAAAAGTCATCGAAAATTGGACGTCCAGATTGGACTACATCCGAGCCAGCCGTGGCGGTCATATGCCAGAAATCATATTTAAAATGTAATGCCACAAGATTATCTTTCGAATAAAAAAAAATTCATGTCAATCGAATAATCCATCGTTGTTTTATTGCAATTTAAAGTTCTATACCTCTAAAAAAAACACCCATTATATACGGTATATAGTTGGTATATAATATACCTATGCAATCTTTAAAAAAATCACTTTTTTATTCCAATTTCAGCGGATAGCTCGAACATTTTTTGTTCGCTAATAAATTACTGATTATTAAATGAGTATTTAGGATGACAAAAATAAAACAACAATTTTATTTATTATATTTGCTTTATTTAATAATTCACATTTATAAAATTAATTTTTATTCTTAGATTAGATAATTACTTAATGGTTGTTTTACTTAACGTTGTTAATAAAATTAATTAATTTTATTTTTATATTATTATTTTTTTAAATTTATTCAGAGCCGGAAATACAATTACACTTTATTAAAATTTTATAGATAAAAATAAATTAAATAAATAAATAAATTATAAGTTTGAAAATTATGATAAAATACAAGTTCTATATATATTAATTAAATTTTGGAAAACATCCTTTTATTTTTTTCCTTTTTTTTATATAAAAAATAAAAAATAAAAGAATGTTTTCCAAAATTTAATTAATTACATATAGAACTTGTATTTTATCATAATTCTCAAACTTATAATTTATTTATTTAATTTATTTTTATCTATAAAATTTTAATAAAATGTAATTGTATTTCCAGCTCTGAAAATGGCTTACGCCGAAACTTGTTAGCTAATATATATATTTTTTTTAAATGAAATAATTTTTTTAACAACGGTTACCCAAACAACATTTAAATATAGTTACTAAACGTGTTTTTTTATTATTATTATTATAGTTTGCAAAGATAATTTTGCCAAATAAATTGCCAGGCTGCAAGGGTTATACGCATTTCAAATGCGAAACATGTGGTGTACATCTTTGTCTAACAAAGATAAAAACCTTCCATAAATTTCATTTAAATTAAACGCCTGTTAAAATTTGAGTTAACTTTCATAATGTTACAAATATGCAACATACTGTAGTTTTTTTTTTATAAACAACAATAAATAAAAATCCCTCCATAAATTGTTTTATTTTGATCACAGGTTTGAAAAATCGTAAGGACATATTTTGTAAAAAGACCTTGAAAAAGACAAAATAGGAAAGTATCTGAAAAAAGTACCTGAAATACAGATACTTAGATACTGATTTAAATATCTAGATACAGATACAGATACATATTTTAAAACGTACCTAGATACATTACAACACTGGAGCCATGATAGGTATTATCAATTTTTAATTTTTATTATGTTTATCTAGATAATTTTGCCCGTTTTATATAAACGAGGTATATAAAATACATATGTACAAAAAAATACTATCATACATAAAAAAAAAACTAGGAAAATCAAATAGTCAAACAAAAAATAACTGAATTTATCGTAGTTGACGCATATTAATTAAATTTAGTTACAAAATATTTACTTCTAAAATTAAATACATTTTTTATTTATTTATGTATTCAAAAGAACACTTAAATGTACTAAAGGCCAACCCGTAAAATACATTTTTTATTTATGTAGTCAAAAGAGCACTAAATTTTACTTAATCTAACCCTTAAAATACAATTTATTTTTAATCAAATGAATACGAAAATTTACTTAAACCAACCCCTAAAATACAATTTTTTTATTTATTCTAATTCCCACCAAAATGTACTTAATCAAAGCATTAATATTTTTTTTTTTTTTTCAAAAGAACACTCAATTTAATTTATGCCAACTTGTAAAGTAATTATTTTTTATTTTAAACAAAAGAAAACTCTAGCTCTTATAGTTATGGCCCCAGTTGTCAAAAGCCCCAATTGTGAACGGCCCGAATTGTCCATCGCCCCAGTTGTGCAAAGCCCCAATTGTGTACAGCCCGAATTGTCTTACGGCCCCAGTTGTCTGGTTACCGTTCTCTCCCATTGAACCATATGTTTTAATTAACCATCATCTGTCAACTAAAGTCTCCGAGTTAGAAGAAGCCGAACAGAGCGAGTTACCTATCTTCTAGTTTAATGACAAAAACATTCAATGGAACAGTGTAGTACGTTATATGCTGCCATATATTGACAAATAATGTATTGCAACAAGGCATTATACGAAACTTTTACCTTTATAACGCAAGAAAATCGCGATAACCCGCAATTTTTTTTTTTAGAAAATACTGTCTGAATGACATACTTTCAGACACCCCAAAGAGGATATTATTATTATTATTATTTCTCTCTAAATTTATTATTACTGTTATTTTTCTCTGAGACACGGGACCCAATGTCTGAATTCTTAAATTTTTACGTCTTCCAAAAATTAAAAATTGCATTATATATTTTATGTTGAACATGAAACATGAAATAACGTAGGCAAGCTCTGTTTTCGTGATACCCTACAAAAATACAAAACTCTCGTTTGGTTCCGCTTGACCCAAAGAAATGATCTACCTATAGGAGAAACTTCCTAAGTGCCCTGACATCTGGTGGCAATTTGCGGAAAATACGAAAGTGACATTGTTTTGTTCAATGGAGAAATACGTGTTTTTTTGTTGTTTTAGTTTTATTTATGTGAATCATGGGAAAAAACAATTAATTTTGTTGTGTGCCGAAATGTAAATCGTGAATAAGGAAGAATCCCTCTTAAACATTCCATAATTTACCTAAATCGAAAAAAATATTAATTGAAACGACGTTTGGAGGCAGAGAAAAAGTGGATCGTAGGTTTTTATGGACCAAAAAACTAAAAATGGGCAAAAATCCAAGCCCATGCATGCATGCTTGCTCGTTGCATTTTATGGAAAGTGATTTTTTACGCCCAAGAAAAGACAGAAAAAAAGCATTTATCCCAATCAAAATTTGCATAAATCATCAATTGATATATTAAAAGGCCCTTCTACTTTTCCAGGCAGAGATATTAATTTTTACTAATATATTTACCATATTTTTGTTGTTATTATATTGACAGACAGTCAAAAAGAATTAAAAGTACAATGAAAAACTAAACATTTCCTTGAAATTTCTTTAGAATAGTATATTATTACATATCTTATAAATCGTAGATTACCTTTAAATTAAAAAAAGCTCGGAAAACAGGAAAAATACAACTCGTGTTTATTTTCACCATGTAAACAAATACACGAGTAACGGTGTAATATCACTTTCGAGTGTTCCAACTTTGCCGCATATGGCGCTGCGATCTTAAAAAGTTTCCCTATATATAGGGGAAGTATTTTTACAGTGACTGTATAAAGACAGTGTGGCCATATGAACTGTAGCCGCCATGTTTATTCCAGATTTGTATTAGGTTATCACGGATTCTTTAATATCTCTTCGGGTCGATGGGATATCGACTTAGTTTTTGCTTACAAAGATTACACATACATATGCCGAAAAACTTATTTCAGGATTTTGTCCTAATCAACCCCTAAAGGGGTGAATCTACAAACGGGGTGAATTTTACATCCCGTCGTATTTCCTGTGTTTGTTGAGTTATAAGGTTTCTTTTTGGCACATAGGTGTCTTTTTATAATATCTCGAAATGGTTTTGACAGTTTTTTAAAATTTCACCCCTAAAGGGTGAAAAGGGGTAATATGTGATTTCAAGGATTCTTTAATATCTCTTAGGACCAATAAGATATCCACTTGCTTTTTGCTTACAAAAAATACCCATACAAAACCGAAAAACTAATTCCAGCATTTTGTCCTTATCAACCCCTAAAGGGGTGAATCTACAATTGGGGCGAATTATATATCCCGCCGTATTTCCTGTGATTGTTGAGATGTGACATTACTGTTTGGCACATAGGTGTATTTTTAAAATATTTCGAAATGGTTTTGACAGTTTTTTTAAATTTCACCCCTAAAGGGTGAAAAGGGGTAATATGTGATTTCAAGGATTCTTTAATATCTCTTAGGACCAATAAGATATCGACTTGCTTTTTGCTTACAAAAATTACCCATACAAATACCGAAAAACTAATTTCAGGATTTTGTTCTTATCAACCCCTAAAGGGGTGAATCTACAATTGGGGTGAATTATACATCCCGTCGTATTTCCTGTGATTGTTGAGATGTAACATTACTTTTTGGCACATAGGTGTATTTTTAAAATATTTCGAAATGACAGTTTTATAAATTTCAGCCCCAAAGGGGGAAAAAGGGTGACATGTGATTTCAAGGATTCCTTAATATCTCTTAGGACCAATAAGATACCGACTTGGTTTTTGCTTACAAAGATTACTCATACAAATGCCGAAAAACTTATTTCAGGATTTTGCCTAATCAACCCCTGAAGGTGTGAATCTACAAACGGGGTGAATTATACATCCCGTCGTATTTCCTGTGTTTGTTGTGTTATACAATTTCTTTTTTGCACAAATGTGTCTTTTTAAAATATCTCGAAATAGTATTGAAAAACGCATGTTTATATATATAAAAAAAAAAAAAATAGGATATTTTCATATTAAAAAAGAATAAGCAGAACATGTTATATACCCTGACTTCAAAAAGAAATTACATAAGAGTTGGCTATGGAAAAATAAAATAATGTATACTACAAGCTTTATGTAACAATAAATAACTTATGACAACAAGAGTGATTTAATTAATTCAGACAGTAAATTAATTCTAAAGCTTTCTGTTGACATTACTTTTATTTTCCATAGCCAACCCTTATGCAATTTCTTTTTGAACTCATGGTATAAATGATATATTAATAAAGAAAACTGATGTATATATTATCAATTATGCATTTATTCAACTAAAATTATGGTCAGGTGAAAAATAAAAAGAAATCAGTATGGAATAACATTAAAATTAATGAAAGTAAATACTTCTTATAATTGTGAAACCATCCATTTATCCATGATTTACTGGCATAATGTTTTTTTATGTTCATTTAGCCTTTTTTCCCAGCAATTTTTAACCTAAACATAACAAAACGTTTCCTTATTTTTAATTTTAATTTGTAACAATTTAAAATATGTGCACAGTTTACATTATCTACATTACTCATCACAAACACAACAATATTCACTATTAAACGTCTAAATATACGTATAATATTTGAAAATATCACTTAAATCTGTTGAAACACAAGCTAAACACATGTAAACCATATATAATCTGTAACAAAGTTGGTAGAAACATGGCGGACTTCAGCTCGACCAATAGAAAATGAGACCATCGTATGGCCACACTGTCTTTATACAGTCACTGTAGTATTGGTACTATTCTACTTTAGCAAACCCACCTTACTGCGCATGCGTGCAGTGTTGGCAATAGTAAAATGTAATATATCAATTTTAATAATTTAAATTTAATATCAATTTATTAAATGAGTTTATTTATAAGAAATATAGAAATAAGTAATATTCCCTTAATTTCTACTGTGATTAGAGTTTTAATATATAAATGTAGTTTAAATTTAATTTAATATTATTTATTTTCACTTTTTTCTGTTGTAGTGATTTATTAAGCATTGTATCGATATTTAAAAAAAAAATTAATTCAGGTGGAAAATGAACTGGCCCTCTGCACCACCATGTTATAAACGTATGCACAATGATACACAATTTTAATTAGGCTAATGTGGGGGGGAAATTAAGTACTGTGCACCTAAAAACAAGGTAATTAGGTTAGGTTTAGTTAGTAAAAATCTAAGGCAATAGAAGCCGAAAGACTCAGAGTAACCGCAAAGGAGTTCATGTGAAAAAAAAAAAATATATATATATAATAAATGTATACACTTTACAAAATATAACAACAACAAGATAAAGGTATAACTACTGAATTACATCCTACACCTCACAAACGTTTTTTACACAAACTTTTTTAAGCTTACTTTGAGCTTTTCGGCTTCTGCTGTCCTAGACTTTTACTAACCTAATCACCCAGTTTTTAGGTGCACCAAATTATGTTCCCCCTTCTTTAATCTTTAATCGGCTGTGAATGTAACATAATTATTTATTCTTATTATAAATACCGGAATATTAATTTAATTAGATTTATTTAACTGAAAGTTAAGCATTATTATACAAATAATTTTAATTCTATTTTGATTTTAGTTTAAATTTACGTGTTTTAATTTTACTATAGTTGGCAACATTGTCTAGTGGGTTTGCTAAAGTAGAATAGTGCCGTAGTATTTTAAGATCGCAGCGCTATTTCGGCAAACTTGGAACCTTCAAAATAGACATTCGTTACATATAAAAAACGTGAATTTTACTTATGGAAAATGTTTACTGGTGGTTTTTGTAATTTTGCTACAATATTAATACTTGTTTTTATGCAATTATATTTTTATGCAAACATTTTTTATAAAAAAAAGCGCGACACAATGTCTATTTCTGTAGTTCCTAAAATCCCACCAGATGTCATATCGCTTAGCAATTTTTCCCTATTCTTTGAACCTAATTTCAAAACTTCTATTATATCAACAGAACTTCGCCAGATAACATATGGATATCATAACCTAAAAATTTTAACATATGTTTCATTGTGCAACCTGTTGATAACCGACTGAGGTACAATAAAAATAACTATTTTTAATGTATTTTAATATGTAAATTTATTTGCAGTAATTATAAATTGAACATTTCTCTCGAAGATGAACAATAAAATAAATATATCTGGTAATGAATTCAATTATCCTGATATAAAAAACATACAAGCCAAATATTATTATGAATCTCCAAAATATAAACTACCTAAAAATTTAAAATATGGAATATCAGAATTAAAACTTAACATCATCGGACGTGATAAAGAAGTGGCTGAACTATATGGACTATTAACTAAACATAAACGAGTGGCTGTTACTGGTATCGGAGGACTGGGAAAAACAACTCTAGCACTACATTGCGCTGATACTTGGATTCAGGGAAACTCAATAGAACACGTAGCATTCATAAATGCTGAAAATAGAACAGTTTTGGAAGAGTCTTTTAGAGGTTTGGGTGGTGATCTATGTATAAACAATATACAAAGTAGGACTCTATTAAGCATTGTTAATGATATTTTCAATATATTAAGTGATACTAAATTTTTAATAATCTATGATAATGTTGAATCGTACAGTACTGTTAGAGACTTTTTACCTTCGTACAGTAGTAATATGTTTGTACTGTTTACATCACAACTAACGGAATATAACCAAAACATTTCAAAATATGAATTACGTTTACTTGAACTAGAAAGTTGTGTGAATTTAGTATTGGATCGATTAAAAACTGTAAATGATATACAGAATCAAATGGATGATATAAAATTGTTGATCGAAACTTTGGGTCACTTGCCGTTAGCCATAATTCAAGCAGCTGCATATATAGAGAATAAAATTGTGTTTAAAAAAACAAATTACACTATCAAAGCATATTTAGATGAATATAAGAAAATTTTAATAGATTCAAAATTAAAAAAACCTTTTCCTGATTATTATGATGACAATTATAAAAAAACGGTTTATACTGCGTTATTAATGAATATTAATCAAATTAAAAAGGATGATATTGATCAAAATGCTACAAAAATACTTTATTGTATGGCTTGTCTAAATCCAGATCATATAATTGTAATTAATGCTTTTGCATTTATCTCCAATTCTAAGGATGCAATAAGTTTACTTGAAAGATTTTCTATTGTTGAAAAACGATTTAACTATCACTTTTGGTTCTCCATACATCGTCTTATACAAGAGGTAACCAAAGATATTTTTCAGAACTCTAATTTTGACAAACAGAAATATTTGAGCATAGTTCTTAAACATTTAATCGAAGATCATTGTATTGATAAACAAAGTGCGTACTTATTATCCCATATTGATGAAAATTGTATAAATAAGTGTTACGCTGAGGTATTTAATGACGAAAGATGCCGTCTATCAAGTTTGTTATCAAAATCATTGGGTAGATTGCAATGTCGAACTGAAATTGATGTAATGAACACAAAAGATTGGACTGCAGGACATTTTGCTGCGTACTTGAATAATAAACTTGTTTTAAATACACTTTATAAAAGGGGTATATTATTTAATTATAACACACAATGGACAATATTACACTCTTTTATTTTGTCTAATAATTGTTTAAAAACATATTTTTTACCTGAATCGAAAAGTAATATGACACAATTTAAAGATATAGTATTAGAAAGAAATATTTTAAACTCGCAATTAAGCAATGGATTCACAGCATTACATATCGCTACAATTTTAGAAAAAGCAGATGCCGTTAAAGGTTTAATCGACTGGGGCTGCGATGTTCATGTACCAGATAATAATGGAAATACAGCTGCACATCTTGCTGCGCAATACAATCTAGGAAATGTTTTAAAAATACTCATACTAGCTGGTGGTTTTAATGATAAAAATAAAGACGGAAAAAGTGTATCAGAGGTTGCTAAGAAAGTTGGTATGATAATTTTCATTGTAAATTTACATCAAACTGAACATTGTATTATTTTGCACAAAATGCAAAAAAGTGAATCATTTATTAAAAATAATTTAAAAGTTATTAAGAAAGAAGCAAATTTAATAACTAAAACTTTTCATAATACTGAAGTTTTAAAAATGGTTGTTGCATATATCAATAAAACTGGTATTTCAGTTGTAGAATTTTTAAAATTATTTCTTACTCCATTAGATACGTTAGATTTAAATTGTTTAAAGATACCAAAAAATATGAAACGAGTAACAAATATTATTAAATTAATAACATTTATTTTGGATATTTTAAAAGCAAACACATTAATATTTAATATTTTAACTTATGCTTCATACACTGATGAAAAAATATTAAATTACTCGATGTTATCGGATTATTTAAAATATTTTATTGTAGATATTTCAAGGGCTGTTACTGAACTTGATAGTTGGGGTTTAGTAGAAATCGGCATTGATAATGGAACTACTGTATTTAGAGTTTATAAAATAGTACGTTTTATTACTACAAAATATATAAAGAAAAAAAACGTTTTAAATATTTGTAAAAAAATACTTGGTTGTAATCCAAAAATAATGAAAGATACAGCGTTGTCCTATTTAAATTTGCAGGATATAATAAAATTTTATGTTAAGAAATACGGTAATTTAAATAAAATTGAAAAATTAATTCATCAGACAGTTGGTGTAAATCAAATTTCGGTTAGTTTAGAGAACTGGAGTGTCTTACATTCCGTAGCATTCGAACACAGCCGTTCTGTTTTTAAGAGATTGATAGATTTAGGTGCCATCAATTTAGTAAATAATAAAGATATTAATATTCTTCATTTGAGTATTTTAGCCGGTGACTTTAAGTTAATAAATTACTTGGTCAATTCTGGGATAGATGTGAATACAGGAACAAGCGGACAAAATTTAACACCACTACATTTACTGTCGTACAGAAATGTTAAAATATTTCAGAAAGATTATTGCGAAATTTTACAAGTATTGTTAAATGCTGGTGCTTATATAAATTCTACAACTAAAAACGGTAGTACACCTGTACATCTAGCAGTTAGAGAGGGTAGATTTAGATTATTTCGCAAGTTGTTTTACAAAGAGGCTGACATAAATGCAGTGGATGGTAATGGAGACACTCTAGCCCATATCAGTTGTCAAATGCGCGACTATTTTATATTTAATGTGTTGTCTGATGTTACTTTTAACGCAGACTTCAGTATTAAAAATAAAAATGGAGAAACCCCTGTGGATGTATATGTAAAAAGCCATGACCAAGATGAAATAATTACAGTTTTAAAAGAATTTAATATTTTTGTTGATAATATTAATAGTTGGGATGTTTGTCATTATGCTGCTTTCGATAATTTGCAACATTTCTTTAAAAAAACTATTAAAGACATAAATTCTTCAATAGATGGTGTAACACCATTTCATTTAACATGTATTGACAACAGAACATTTAATAAAGATGAAGAAAGACCTGCTTATCTTATAAGAAGTGTAATAGATGTTTTATTAGCTAGGAAGGCAAACCCAAATGTTGAAACTAATGATAAAATTACACCTCTCCATATTGCTGCAATTTCAGGAAATAGTTCTAATGTTCTTGCGTTATTAAATATTGGCGCTGTCGTTAATGCGCAGTCTGTTAAAAAACAAACACCTCTGCATTTAGCTGTGTTGTACAAAAGATATGACGCTGTTAAGTGTTTGTTAGATAATGGAGCTGATAGGACTATTTTGGATGAAGATGGTTATACTGCTGAAACTATAGCTATTATTAATGATGATGAGTTAATGATAGATATATTCATATAAGTTTTACAAAATACGAGGGATGTTTTCAAAGTTCTGGGAATTTAGCTATAATTTTTATTATTTTGTTAATTTTCGTCAATATTACAATGTAGTTTTTCAACATAATCTCCATTTAACTGAATACATTTATCCCAACGATAAACTAATTAGGGTTTTGTAGGTATGACCAAAAAACCCTTATACCGTCATTTTGTCGTCTGTCTGTCTGTCTGTCTGTTCGGTAAAAATTGTAGCCAAACGGCTAAACCTAGAGAGTTGAAATTTGGCATGCTTATACAACTCTTTGACCCGCACATAGGAAAAATACTAAAACATCTAAAAAACATACCCCCCTAAAAATATAAACAAATATGTACTCATCGAAAACAATTTTTTTTTTTTAAATTATGAGTAGTGTATCAAATGAAAGCCCTTGGTACGTGGATTAACGATCAAATTTTTATTTTTGCAAAATAAATTATTTTGATGCGATTTTTGCCAAAATTGTGCAAAAAAAAATTTTTCCCACACCCTGTAGCCCAGATGGTTTAAACTAAAAATCTAAAAAAATTCTAAGTAATGTATATTGGTGTGAACCGAAATAGTACAACAGGAATTTTTGATCAGATTATGTTTTCGGAAAATAACGCATTTTTTGTGGTTTTTGGTTCACAAAGTACAAAAGTTATACCAATGTAAGACACTCACATGCAAGGCGTGCGATAGCTTAATGGGTTGGAGCACTGGTGTCGTTAGCTGGAAAACGAAGGGTTTCGAGTTCGAGTACGGAGCGAATTTTATTTTTTCTGTTTTTTTTTTTTTTTCATTTTTATTATGTTGAAATTATTTTGTCAAAATTCTAGTTATATTTTGACAAATGTTGTATTTAATTTTTAAGAGCGTAAATTTAATAATTATCTTATTATATGATTAACAGACGATAAATTATTTTAAAAATATCGTTCATTTTGCCGTGATTACTACAAAGTAAAATTTGTCCTACACACTCAGCATACCGCTTTCACTTATTATATACCTGCGAAACCCTGAAATGTGTGAATATTCACACTTCACATCAATTTTTTTTTTAAGCCGTCCTCAAAGAACTTTCCTATTGAGTTTCTGTTCTGGTCCCAACAGCCTTGGCACCCAGCGCGGCGAAACCTTGCTAACGCCCAAACAATCATGCAAGATGTCATGAACTTGTCGTGTACCTATCCCTAGGCGCACACTAATTTGACGAATAGTTATTCGCCTGTCCTCTTTCACTAGGTCTTCGACGGCAGTAATGTTTCTTTCAGTTACCGACGTGCTTGGGCGCCCACTGCGTGGATCGTCTTCTAGAGATGTTCTACCGGTTTTAAAACGATCAATCCACCGATAAACAGTACTTTTGGATTCTGCAGACTCACCAAATACTCCTTGCAGACGCTGAATAATTTCTGATGTTTTCACACCTTCTTTCCACAAAAATAAAATTATTGCTCTTTGAGATTTTGCTGCGTCTTCCATGGTTACAAAAACAGTACTATGAAAACGCGTCTATTGTCAACTGACAATAACTGAAGCGCCACTAGTGAGATTTTGAGAAACTGACGGTTGTAGGATAGTCGAGTTTGTTTACTGTTGTTTTCATAGCAAGTTTTTAAAAAAATGTCTTTAAAATTGCAAGAAAAAATTAAATGCAACGTGAATTGTTGTGTTTATCTTTGCAATGCAAAAGTAGGTCGTGATAGAGACCTAAGTTTTCATCGTGTTCCGAAACGTGGCAAAAAAAACGTGTTTCTGAATTTACGTGGTGGTGCACGTGTAGTTATGGATAGAAGACAAGCATGGGAATATGTTCTTAGAATTGGAAAGACAGTTAAAGACCATTTTAGAGTGTGTTTCAATAAATATCACATGAAGATACCATTGAACCTGTCAAAAATATCCTACCAAAGTCAGCCATGATGTAAAATGCAGTAGCGCCTCTATCGGTAGTGTCAGATGTCAATATCAGTCGAACACCTAAATCCATGTACCTGTCCGTATTTGGATTCTTTCCGTAGGACAGATGTAAATTTAAATAAATAAATAAATAAATAATAGAATATACTTGGTACATTAAGTATAAATGAAATATTCTTTATTTTTTCTAGAATCTTTATTAATTTTCAGTTATACACACTGGATAACAAATTCTGTTTTCTAGTTTCAACAGGTTTGTAAGAATGTTGATAAACACTTGCTAATCTCCAATGTTCCGGATAACTATGACAAGCAGTTCCTTTCCACAAACTAAACGGTGGTGATAAAGAATTAATATCATAATTCCTCTTAGCATACGGTTCTCTTTGTTTCGGAACTCTAACCACACTTTTTGTAGATGATCCACTATCATGACTCCTTGGTACACCGGCTTTGAACGCCATTTTGTAATCTTTCTGTGGTTTCACTTCGAAGTCAACAGATGGCACTAGTTCCCGGCATGCTATACAATACCGCCCTTTTTTTGAACAGTCACTGTTGCATGATGATAGGTTTGGGGAACTTTTGTGGAATTTGTGTCGTTTCAATGCTGCTGTTATTTGATGGGTGCCTGTTAGTGTGTGACAGGGATTTTCTGATTTGAGGGAGTCTTTTGATGGTTTTCTGGTGATGTTTACGTATAGACTGTCTGTGGAAGCGCTTTTTCGTCGGGCGTTTTCTAGGTTGTGACCCCTTGGCAGGTTTTCTACAGAAGTTAGGGGACGTTTTTCAGTCGGAGGTAACGCTGCTGGAGATACTGGAATACAAAAATAAGTATTACGAGAGTACATGATATAAATGGCATCTACGATAAAAAGCCTAAAGCCAAAAGGCCGATATGGACAAAAGGCCTACTTAGCCAAAATGCCGATTTGGACAAATAGCCGACTTGGACAAAAGGCTGACTCGGACGAAAGGCTGACATGGACAAAGGGCCAACATGGACAAAAGGCCCAATTGGCCAAAAGGATATTATCGTTAATTAAATCTGACAGCAATGTAAAATTGTGTTTCTTATAATTTGCAACATAGGCGATTTAACATTGCTGTCAAAATCATTTGTCGTTACTAGGGAAACCATGCATAATAATAATTTCAATGTTGCAGGATAACAAAAATTCACTGTATCTTAATTATAATGATCATAATCAACAAATTTAAAGTCTGAATTACAGCGCAATTTTTTTAAAATGACATTTGTAAATCCTGATGTAGCGTGAACTACTATGGAATACAATTTTACAACTTATTGCCAGCAAGTATCACGTCACTATCCACTAGTAAATACAAATTTTTATTAGTTATTGGCTAGTTTACCACAAAAACAAAAATAATTAAAATCAATTATTTAGGCAAAAAAGAAAAAAATATATAACAATTAGGTATAATTTGGCTGTGCAAAATATTTGCAACTCATGTCATTATTCGTTTGTTTACATGAATTGTCGTGCATTTTCCTACGAATTCGGAATATTTGCGGAATTTACCGAGTTTTTATTAGTTGTTTTTCTCAATTTAAAATAGTGTGATTGGTACATTCAGAGTTTATTGGTACATTAGGAAGTTTATTTAAAATATGAAGGTAGTATTTAAAATAATCTAAAAAATTGATGTGAAGTGTGAATTTTCACACATTTCAGGGTTTTGCAGGTATTTAGTAAGTGAATGATGATTATTTGGGGTGCCAAAACAAATTTTATGACAAAATATTTTTTTATGAATTTTAATTCGAATGCCTATTACCATTATTTAAGTTTTTAAAGATGTGCAGTTTTTTTTTTTTATATATATCAAGGTTCATTAAGATTTTGAAAATTGCGCCTATGGCTTCCATTGGTTGTTTTTAGTCATAGCTCCTCCCCTTTGATTTCGTGTACATTCAAATATATAATTAAATTATAATTTCAACAATTTCCACTGGTTATTAAATTTACGCTATTAAAAATTAAATGCAACAATTGCCAAAATATAATTAAAATTTTGAAAAAATAATTTAAACAATATAAAAATGCAAAAAATAAATAAAAAATAATATTGTCTCCTCACGTAGGACTCGAACATGAGTCCGATTACGAATTCTTGGACAGAACGCAAGTATCTTAGCCACAGCACCAAGAAACACGTTACTGTTAAGCGTATTATATAACTATAAGTTGTCAACATTCCGGTTCACACCAATGTACATTACTTAGAATTTTTTCAGATTTTTAGTTTAAACCATCTGGGCTACAGGGTGTGGGACAAAATTTTTTTTGCACAATATTGGCAAAATCGCTTCAAAATAATTTATTTTGGAAAAATAAAAATTTGATCGTTAATTCACGTACCAAGGGCTTTCATTTGATACCCTACTCAGAATTAAAAAAAAATATTTTTTTTTTCGATGAGCACATATTTGTTTATATTTTTAGGGGGATATGTTTTTTAGATGTTTTGGTATTTTTCCTATGTGCGAGTCAACGAGTTGTATAGCATGCCAAATTTCAACTCTCTAGGTTTAGCCGTTCGGCTACAATTTTTACCGAACAGACAGACAGACAGACAGACAGACAGACGACAAAATGACGGTATAAGGGTTTTTTGGTCATACCTACAAAACCCTAAAAATGGGAGGTGTTAAGTATAATTCTGAAATAAAATCAAAAATTCTACTTGAATACAAGAACGGCATGACACAGAAAGAAATTTCTGAGAAGTATAAGATCCATAAATCTACAATTTCCATCGTTGTGAAGAGTGGAAGAGTTGGATCTTACCATAAGGGAGGACGACCTGTAAAATAACCCACGAGAGGACCGTGAAATACTAACATTAATTTTAAAAAATCCTCAAATATCTTCCAAAGATATCAAAGACAGCCTAGGACTAGATTTAAATACATCAAATATAAGGCGTCGGGCGATAGACAATAATCTCCGCAGCTACAAAATAGCAAAAAACACTTTGTTTCAAATAAAAGTCGGTTAGTTCGTTTACAATTTGCAAAAAACCGGAGTCAACACAAATGGGGAACAGTATTATTTTCAGATGAAACAAAATTCAATTTGAAAGTGATGGCAAACCGAATGTCAGAAGGCCCAGAAATGAAAGATTTAATCCGAGTTATACAAAAAAACAGTTAAATTTGGGGGTGGAAACGTTATGGCCTGGGGATGCTTCTCGGCGCAAGGAATAGGTCCACTAAGACGAATTTATGGCAACATGAATGCTTTGGGTTATAGAGATTTTTTGCAAAATACAATGCCTCCGTACGCAAACTGGAATATGCCACTTTTTTTGAGGTATCAGCATGATAACGATGCAAAGCATACGGCCAAGATCTTCAAAGATTGGATTGAAGAGCAAAATATTGATGTTAATAAGTGCCCGGCACAGTCCCCAGACTTCAACCCCATCGAGAATCTTTGGGAGATTGTCAAACGCCGAATAGGCAATTAGAGATCCAAAAACCCAGACTATTAGTCTGTTCCAGTTCCCATAGTTAATAATTTAATTCAATCCACGCCGATGTGCCTTAGTCAGTTAAACAGAAAGGTTACCCTATAAAATATTAATTATTTAATATGAAATTTATTTAATATGTATGCAGGTTGCAAACGTTTTGCACATGCTAATTATTAATAATTTTCTATTGATTTTATATAAAAAATAGTTTTTATTTTATTTGCGAATAATTAGTAATAATAGAAATAATAATAAATAAAATTTCTGATTGAATTTAATTTAAAAAAGGCAACAATATTGAAACATATAGGTGCAGTTGTAAATGTTTTGCACAGCCTGTATAAAAAATCTATCAACACAGAATCCAGTGTACTCCATTGATGAGTTTCCACAGCTCATCTGTGGTATTACCGAGGACTGAGGCCGATTTAATATCAATATCAATATCTTTATCATTGGCTATATTATGATCTTTATTTTTAATTAAGCATATATGTATTCTCTATAATATATGTAATAAACTTATTAAAATCACTGTAATTTATTTGTCAGAATATAAATCACTACAATAGTTAATCTTACAGCGTCCATTGCCATGACTCTTACACAGTCTCGCTGACAATCTCACAATGTTGCCAACTCCAAAATATTTTACAACAAGGGTTTATTACACTCGGCCATTCTGCCGGGTTAATGACCTCATTAACATTGTACAATCATACAAGAAAATAACTTAACTTAGTGTTCATAGTCTACTTGTGACATTCCAAATTTACATTTCTGTATCTTAAGCGTGAGTTTCGCTTTCTTAAAGGCTTCGAAAACTCTTCTGAGCTTCTCCAACATCTCTGACCAATTCTTGGCCGCAACAAGCACGTCATCTAAGTACCAAATTGCGGTTTCGCGTCCTAAAGGTCCTAAGACGAGAGACATTAACCTGCTGAATTCATACGGAGCATTCGTTAGCCCGAACATCATTCTGTTAAATTGTCCCGTGGTG
The DNA here is from genome assembly GCA_963971575.1 of Liopterus haemorrhoidalis. Taxonomy (NCBI): domain Eukaryota; kingdom Metazoa; phylum Arthropoda; class Insecta; order Coleoptera; family Dytiscidae; genus Liopterus; species Liopterus haemorrhoidalis. The sequence continues at coordinate 1,177,516 of OZ020611.1, forward strand.
TCGTTTGTTATGAACGCGCTCTTTTGTTTTGCCCGTTCAGTTAGGGGCACCTGCAAATAAGCATTGCCTAAATCTAAGCTGGTAAATAATTTACAACCGCTCAGACCTTCAAATTGTTCTTCGACAGTTGGAATTGGGAAATTCATCTTAACCGTCTGTGCGTTAAGTGCTCGGTAATCCACTACTACTCGCGGTTCACCAGACTTTTTCCGAACTAATAGACAGGGAGACGCGTAAGGCGACCTTGTCTCAGATACAATACCGTGTTTCTTCCACTCGGCTACTAGTTCTTTTATTGTTTCGCGCTCTGCTATACTGGACTTATAGGGTTTTCTGCGCACTGGTACATCATTGTCTAGTATATCCATTTCGACTAGATCAGTACAACCTAACTCTTTCAGATTTAATGCAAAACAATCTCTGTATTCATTACACAGCGTGAGAAGTCGCTCTTGATCATTTTCACTTACATTCTGTGCATTTACTTTTAGCTGTTCCAGCCGGACTGGTTCACATTTTGACTCATCCACCTTAAGTATTTCAGCGGATTTCAAGTAACCAATCGCCTCATCGTTCTTAATCGTGCAGTTCTGTGGTCCAATGTTGACTATTGGCATAATTAGCTCCTTGTCGTCTACGGCACAGCTAATTAAATCAACTTTTCCAGCCAACAATTCACAGTCTTCTTTTGCTACGACGTTGATTCGAGCCGATTTTTCCTCGACTTTCATATCTACAAATGGAAAATCTGTGCGATAACCAAATACTAATTTGTCGTCCAGCTTGACATACGCTATATCTGGTTTTTCTGTAAACGGACGTCCTACCAAAACGTCTGTGATTTGCGTCGAGTCCGCTACCATATAAAGTTCCGTATCCGCGCTAACGTCATCTATCGTTATTCGCGCTCGTACTAATCCAAGTACCGTAACCGCTGTACTCTTCGAGCCGCCGAAACCATATAATTTCTTTTCGCTAGGTTCCTCCATCAAATTGCATCTAGCCGCCGCAGATTCTGTGATTGTATTTACCGACGATCCGGGATCTATTTGCGCAGTTACCTGCATTTTGTTTACTAATACTTCGCGCAAAAACTTTTCAATTCCCTCGCGTTGAGTAGTTTCTTCGATCTGCATCACCGCTGACCTATTCTGGGGACAGTCCCTTTTATAATGACCCTTTTCTTTACATTTAAAGCAAGGTAAATCCTTTACCGGAACGGTACAAGCAATCGCTGCGTGCCCTGCTTCCCTGCATTTAAAACAACGCTTTTGTTTGTTTGATAAAACATTTTCTTTCGGACTCGTGTCTCTTGCAAGTTCGTTTTTCGCTGTTTCCCTGGTTCCTACCCGATTCTTTGGCTTTACTGTTGAGTGTACAGGCATTACATTCATTTTATCGTTTGTTTTCTCCCGATTAATACGATCTAGGACAAGTAAGTCGTCGACCAATTCGTCGACATCCGCATGTGACTTGACTAATAACCCATTCGCGTTGTCCGCGCTGGTTAACCCTACGATTATCTGTTCTTTTATTTCGGAAAACGGCATATTCAACGCTTTACATAGCCAATATTTCTCGTGAACGTACGAGTTAGGCGTTTCGTCGTCGCGTTGCTTTCTTTTACGCATAGTGTTCCATTTTTCCGCAAGACTCACTGGTGTTAGAAAAGTACGACGGAAAGCAAGTTCGAAATCTTTGAACGTCTTAATTTGCTCCCTGCGCGCTGCGTACCAAGATTTAGCCCCACCTCGTAGATTAATCCGCGCTACCTCTACAACGTACGAATCGGCCCAGTTATTCATAACCGCAGCAGATTTCAACTGGTCTAGCCAATCCTTGGCTTCAACATACGATTCGTCACCGTTGAATTTACTAATAATATCAGTCAAATTTGCATGCTGAGTAATCACATTTGATCCTGCGGCCATTGTTTCTCTATCTCGCTGGATCATATTTAACATTTGTTGCATTTGCGCCAACAGAGTTGACACATCTCCTACCTGAACTGTAGTTCCGCTACCTGCCACCACTGTAGATCCCGCTGACAACTGCTGTCCGCTTACCGACCGTGTGGTTTGGATTCCGTCCACCGTAGCTGGCTGCGCGCTGCTATCCGCTGACATGTCGAGAACGCTGTCTTCCATTTTCCCGCCTGAATATGCCTCTAACCTCCAAATGCTGACACTTTTAACCACACCAACGGTTTTCCAAAGTCTTCCACCTGTTCAATACCCGAACTAAGAAGCACTTTATCACCGCTCTATGCGTTAAAATTGTTACCGACAGTATTTTAGGTGATATTCGCGGCTCACAATGGCGCAACACGTTTTCACAATACTTTCAACATTCACTGTCAGTTATAATAGCCTTCCGCGTGAACATAGATATGCTTATCCCACTTCTGAATATGTAATAAACTTATTAAAATCACTGTAATTTATTTGTCAGAATATAAATCACTACAATAGTTAATCTTACAGCGTCCATTGCCATGACTCTTACACAGTCTCGCTGACAATCTCACAATGTTGCCAACTCCAAAATATTTTACAACAAGGGTTTATTACATATATTTGTGTTAAATATGTATACCAATTTGTTGTATATGACTGACTGTAAACAAAATTTTTTGTAACATGGTCAATAAATGAATATGAATATGAATAACTTTTATTGATGACATAAATCCTTTAATATTGTGGATCACCTGTACGAAATTTGACACTAACCTGACACATCTGCATTATCTAATTTAGAAAATACACTCCCACAGCCATGTATGCCATCACAGGCCGATGCCTTCCTGGACCTTGCCGATGGACTGGGATCTTTTGGGGACTGCACCATCTGGAACACAGCGGGCGCTGCCGACCCGTTAGACCCGTCTATATGGGTCGTGGGCTTAGGTTCATCTAGCGGATCCTCTGGCCTCATATCCCAACAGATCGCCAGATCTATTGGAGATACTTGTTTTTGTTTTATAAACCGCCATTTTAGATCAAAACTACCAACTGACGAACTTGGACGACCGAAGCCTGCTAAAGGAAAAAGATAAAATTACACTGGTCAACAAAAACAAACTTTTTGAAAGCATCAGAAATAAAAATACATTTTTCTAAATCAATTTTTTGCGCTGCTTTCAAATCTGCTTTCAGTTTTTTTCCAGCACGTCTTGTTGTTGAGATATTATGAACCTGTGTTTTTGTACATTCCATGTTTCTCAGTATCCAGCTATAATGTATTGTTTGATATCTATGCTGAACTGATATGTTATTTCAAACACCACTAACGTATTTATGATCTTTTTAATCAATAGAAATCAATGCAAAGTTGTTATACGAATCAATCAAAAACTCTGCGAGTATGACTTTTTTTGTAGAATTTTTCTGGCTCATCACGATAAAGCATCTAACAGTAGTCAGCCATCATGCTTTCATTCCAAAATCCTTGATAAAAATAAATATCCAGTGATATTACCTTTTGTCTCTCTCCAGCTCATAGTTATAGCAAATCGAAAAGAAGGCTTCCGCTTGTTGATCCAATCTAATAATAAACTGCAACATCCATTACAAATCACATGTGGCGCCCACGATTTGTCTTGATCTCCCAATGAGCAACCAAAATACAATTTGTAGATTTACGAAATTTCTGGTGTAATTTTTCTTCGGTGCGCTGATGACGTAAATTGCCCACAAATGTAACAAAAGGCGTCAGGTGAATTTTTGCAATTTCTAGGCATTATATAAGATAATTTGAGTCAGTTAAATGAATTTGAAAAAGAAGAAAACATCAATACAATTTGCGCTGAAAGTATATCTTATAGCTAAAATGAAACACCGACATCTCAAGATCCAGACGTGCTGGAGAAAAATTAAGCACATATTTGGAATCAGCGTGATAAACTACATATAGTACACCTAAAAGTAAAGCTGATGCAAATTCATTGTTGACCAGTGTAACCTTATCGAACATATATAATTAGCTACCGTGTGTTAGTGATTTCGTAACACTGTGACGTCATTTTTCCTAAGGTTCTCGTGATTGGCTAACTGGGAAACAGGGTGTTCCCAGTTTGACTTGATTGACAGGTATTTTGCAGATTTATTCTCTAAGAATCTACGGATATAATTACATATAGAAATTTGTAGGATTTCGTAGGCATAAACAAGAAACTCTAGATATTCCTATATTATTTGACTGATATCAACAATATTTTGCAGATTTATTCTCTAAGAAACTGCGAATAAAATAATATATAGAAATGTCTAGGGTTTCGTAGGCATAAACAAGAAACTCTAGACACTGCTATATACTTTGGCCAATATGAACAATATTTTGCAGATATATTCTCTAAGAATCTAAAAATATAATTACATACATAAATGTCTAGGGTTTCGTAGGCATAAACAAAAGACTCCTATATTCTTTGACCGATATGAACAATATTTTGCAGATTTATTCTCTAAGAATCTGCGGATAAAATAACATACAGAAATATCTTGGGTTTCGTAGGCATAAACGAGAAACTCTAGACAAGCCTATATCCTTTAACCGATATGAACAATATTTTGCAGATTTATTCTCTAAGTATCTACGAATATAATTACATATAGAAATGTCTAAGGTTTCGTAGGCATAAATTAACGTCTCAAATTATTTTTAGTTTTAACAATGTAAATGTAATGTACTAAGCAAAAATGAATCGTTTTCTCATCTTAAAAAGTTAATGAATAATAATAATGAAAAGTTAATCTAACTATATAATTAGCAAGTGTCTGTATGTAGTGTCGGTAACATTATGACGTAAATTTTTCTAAAGTTCTCGTGATTGGCTAACTGGGGACACCCTGTTTCTTGATTGGCTGACAGGTGACGCCCTCTCCCGTGATAAGCTAACTGGTGATATCTTGTCCCATGATTCGCACACTGGCCACGAAATTAGGATACGTTATAAAATAAAACCAAATACACATACAAACAATTGAAATTTTTATATTATAAATCCGTCATTGTTGACGGGTAATAACCTAGTATGTATATAATTCCGTAGTGTTATTGAAATTGTGCGAATAACGAAGCCTGTTGGGACTGTTCATTTTACGACTTTTTGACCTCTTCTCGTAGAAAAATAACATTTCCGAAAATTGTATAATAATAATATAAAAATAATTACATCCAGAAAATGTTGGAATTCTATATACCTTTCTGTTTGTTGGGTGCAGCAGTTTTACTTCTATATACCCTCATCTTTGTGCATTGGGTAGGACCTGTTATGGCTGCTTTCCAGGCAACTCCGGATACCCCATGTTCCTCTGGAAGAGCCAATCCCGGATTTTCCTCTCTTTGCATCTGCATCCTTCTGTATGCCTACAAAAAATACATAGTTCTGGAAAAAAGTCTAATATACTAGCTTCGGCGAATCAACGCAGTTACGTCACACGACATAACAAACGAATGTATTTTCTGGAACAATGCAATCGTCTTTTTACCGATCGCCAACTTATATAAGGGAGGTATTGTGATCATACCGATTTTGACATTTCGAGATTTCGATGGATCTCCACGAATTGAGGTCCCTACATAACGTTTTGACTATTTTTCGCATGATGTCTGTCTGTGCGTCTGTCCGTCCGTCTGTCTGTCTGTCTGTCCGTCCGTCTGTCTGTCTGTCCGACCGTCCGTCTGTCTGTCTGTGTACACGTGCAGAGCAAATTCGGCTGAAAGGATTTTTATGAAACTTCATATTTAAGCTTCTGCCATCAATGGCACAAGTTGATCAACTTTTGGTAAAAATCGGTTGACTAAAAATGGGAGTTTACTCGTGTCGATTTTAAGATTTTTGTGAATATTTCACAACACAAAAATATTTCGAAAAAATTTATTGAACAAAAGTTGCTATAAAAGCAATAACTAATAACTTTTATTTGAGACGTTTTTTGATAAAACGAAAAATTTCGAATAATTTCTGTAAAATTTTTCGATTTTTTCTGTCATTTTTTTCATATTTATATGTAACGTTTCCATGGTCATGATAAATAATATCTCTGTTAGAAAATATTAGGCCAAGTTATTTCTACTCTGCTGCTAGAATGTAATTTATATAAGTACTTTATAATGGCGGTCGGTCCTGTGGTGGCCACAGCTGATTTTTTTCTAGAAAATTTTAAAATCTGCAAGTTTTATTCAAACAAATTTTACGTTAAGTTTACTCTTTCAAAATTAAATGCGGTCGCGTCATTTAATAATCGGACATTTTTCGTGAATCCAATTATACATTATACATTGTGTATTATTTCTTTTCCCTTTTTTTTAACCATAAAGTTGCCATGTCAAATACGAAAACGACGTTTTCGTGTGACGCGATGTACGTTCGCGCGGACAATGTGTACGTTCGTACAAAAGCGACATTTACATGTTACGCGATGTACGTTCGTACGAACATAGGACCCGTAATTAATCATGTACGTATCATCGAACGTACGTTAAGCGGATGTACCTTAAGCGAGCGCTGACTGTAACTATAAGTAGTTTTCACAATAGAGCAAAATAGCTAGGAACATATTTGTAGAATGAAGCTTTATAGTGCGTTCGAAGTTGAGTTTGCAGTATGGCTCTTATGGAAAATGGGAGCGGTGTTGCCAAATGTTGTAAAAGTGTCAAATGTGTCAATAGGTGTGTTCGATTTGCACATTTGCAGTTACTGTTTACTGCCGCGTTAAAAAAATCTGTTTAGTTGGTCGCAGTAACTGCAAATCTGTTCGAATTGTCGTAATTTACTGCCAGTTTATGACGCTACTGCGAAAAAGTTACACCTGTTTCTCTTGCGGATTATTTGTTACGGCTGTTACGCTTTAACGCGGCAGTAAACAGTAACTACAAATGTGCAAATCGAACACACCTAATTTATAATAATATGAAAAACTCGTATGATTTACAAAAATCAACTCTTATTAAACTCAAAATAACAGTCAACAAAAACAAATGGTCATTTATAGAATACTGCGTCTTCACAGATCAGCGCGTTTTAGAGCTGGCAACGTCGACAAGCAAGAAAAGGATAGTGTCATTGTGTAAACCCATTAGAGAGTATGAAAAAGAACTACTCCATATGCCCTGTACTGCAAACTCACCTTTGAACGCACTATAGCTACAATTTTCCGATCGTACGCAAATATGCGTCGATTGGTTTACAAGATGGCGTCTACAATGCAATTTGCATATTTACAATTACATAACAGTTTTTTCTACAATTAAAAACGTCCTATTAGATAGATAAAAATTCTCTGCAAATTTTGATATATAGATTGTTATTAATTTTATTCCCGATTATTATTTTTTTTTAACTCTACCTATAAGTTTGGCATCAGGGTAAAGGAGATTTTCTAAATTAAAATTAATCAAAAATTACCTCAGGTCGTCGATGTTACAGAAAATCTCGTATTAATATTTAACTTACCCGGTGTGCTACAGTGTCCGGCAAAGGTTGATGTTCCAAATTTTCTCTATGACATTTGGCAGCTTGGGCAAAATTCGCTTTCGTCAAAGTAACTGGAGTTGGAGGTTTGGCACGATCGGCTGGATGCCGGAAATTTTTGGCATAGTTAGTAGCATGTTCTCCGCTTTCGACAGACTGCTGCCTCGGACAGTCTGACTGATGCTTGTGACAAGTATGAGACTGGTGAGCCTGATGGGACGATTTGGCTCTAATGCTTTCTAGTGATTCTCGTTTTGGTGGATGAAGCAGGTCGTAACTGGCAGGACGATGTTTGGGATCCGTAAAATCTCCTGGGATGTAACGTAGGTCCTTTCCAGGCATCTTTTTCTACAGTCACACAAAAGTTATAGACGAAAAGATTTGAAAGGGAGGTAATTTTGGTGTCCCAACACGTGAACATACGACAGATTAACATGCGACACTTTAACATGGACAGATTAATATGCGATAGATGAACATAGACACATTTTAACACACGACAAATGAACACTGATATATTATCATAGCGACAGATAAGTCAATTGAACACACGACAATAGGAGATACGCATAAAATTTATATTTAGTTAAAACTACATTTTTTTGATATTTTAATGTTAGTTATGTCACCTAAAAAAACAGAAATCACATTTTAATTAATATTACAGCCAATTTTTTTAATTAAAATATTGTAAATTTGAAATAAGCCGACCACAGCGCGAAAGTTGCCGAGTAAATACGACTGAGCATGACGTCAAAACCCAGACAGCCCAGACTACAACATAATCTTTACGTGTGTATATTGTATTGTTCGAGAATTTTGTATTTGTTTTTAAACAATTTTTCGCGCATTTATTATTAAAATGGCAGATAAAGATTTTGTTTGGGCTCAGAGTGATAATTTACCCAACATTGATGCTTTTATGCTCATGGAATATATGAAAAATAATGAATGCTACAGTGCTGAAGAAATACGTGGTGTCAAAACAGACTTGTAATAACCATTTATTTATTCTATAACTTTATGTAAACAATAAACGCTGCAACCCTGTAAATTGTAAATATTAATGTAATTTAGATGTCAGAATTTTACTACATTGTTTACATGAAGTTACAAAACGTTAGAGGCTTAATTGAAATACTGCAATATAGGTTATATATTTTAATATAAAATTTAATTCGGTAAACATGTATAAATTGTTTTTATAGAATTAAACTTAATTTTAATTAAAATCACTCTAACTTTACACAATCTATAAAAGTTATACAAACAAATAAATTCACGACAGACTGTGTAGGCTGTACGCTGTACACAGGGTAGGCTGTACGCAGTACACTTAAGTATGACGTCACACGTGGTTTTCGCGCGCTACATACATTTATGATTTTTTTAAGCCTTCAAATTAAAAAAAAAATGCAAAACTGTTTTTTATGTTCTATGCAACAAGAAGAATATAATAAAAATTTTAAAAAATTATGCCTATCCCCTAATGGTCTCACATTTCATTTTTATTTCAATTTAATTTTATTAATTTGTATTGTCAGTGGCGCAGCCAGGATTTTGTCTTGGGGAGGGCCGAATCAAATTTCGAGGGCACGTGGGCTGCATACGGCCCTCAACCTCATTTTTTGTGGCCCCAGAAGCGTTAATCAAAATCACTTGAGCTTATTTAGGGGAAAAATATATTTAAAAATGTAAAATATACTATCTTCCCATTTTCTGTTTATAAAAAAATGTCAAAAAACCCTTCGGGATATTTAAAGTTCCGTCACTGCTTATCATTTTGTATGTAAAGTAGACTGCGACCCAAATCAATTCGACACCCCTGCTGTTGGATATTGATGTTTATATCAAATAATAATTCCATTATTTGTTGTTAAAAAAATTTAATTGTTAATCCATGTATCAAAAACTTTCACTTGATTTTTTCTTCGATACATACATATTTATTTATATTTTTCGCGGAATATATTTTTGAAGTCTCAATATTTCTCTTACTTATGTTCAGTTCTCTAAATCAGCCGCTTGGCCACAATTTGTACCGAACGAACAGACTCATGTGACGGAATAAGAATTTTTTTATTATACCTGGTTTCACTGTTGAAATTTTAAATTTTCACATACCAGCATGAAAAATAAAATAACCCAAGCAAGGTCCCTTCTCGTGACAACCTAAAAAAACAAAATTCCCATTTAGTTCCGCCTAAACGTTTGGAATAGCCTGTAGGTATGTGGTAAACTTATTTAACTTAAAAAGAATAAAATATAAAAACAAAATTAAAACCTGTAATAACTATATTTCAATAATTTGTAATTTATAAATATAGTAATAATTTATGAAATAATTATTTAAATAAATTCTCAACCAAAATATTGAAATTCAGCCGTGGATAGGACACTTGGGAGGAGGCTGCAAAATAAAAATAAAACAAATTATAAATTTTTAATTAAACTGAAAAAAAAATCTTTTGGTTTCGTTATTAACCATTAATCTTCTACTGTTGGGCGTATTTATTTAGGATACGAGGGCTATCTTTTAAGTTTTTACTAAAACAAAGAAAGCAAAAACATTTTTTTTTTGAACAACTGTTTTATTGCTTTTCAAAATATTCGCCTTTAAGATTTATACACTTTTGCATGCGTTCAAACCAATTCTCGAAACATTTTTTCCACTCTGAAGTTGGTATCTCAAAAATATGGTTTTCGAAGGCTTCAACAGCTTCTTGATGTGTTGAAAATAATAATCGCATTTTTGTTTGACATTTGGGAACAAAAAAAAGTCGTTAGGGGATAAATCAAGTGAATACAGGCAATGAGACATTAATTCGATGTTTTTCTCCTTCAAATAATCAATGGTTTGACGTGCTGTGTGGAAGCTTACATTGTCATGATGAAGAATGATGCGAAATTTTTGGTTGTGTTTCCTAATTTTGTCGATGACTTCTGGCAAACAAATTGTTGTATACCATTCAGCATTGACTGTTCTCCGATCCTCTAAAGAAATGGTTGCGACATATCCAGTACAACCGAAGAAACAAGGAATCATTTTCTTGGAAGTGCTTCGTGAACGAACTTTTGTGGGTTTCGGTTCATCTTGGAAGACTCAAACAGTGGATTGTTGCTTAGTTTCCGGTTCATATGAATAAATCCAAGTTTTGTCACCTGTAACGATGTTATATACGGCTTTTGCAGTCTTTAGGTTAAATTTTTTCAGCATTCCCTTACACCAATCAACACGAACCTTTTTTGAGCTTCGGTCAAATTATGCGGAATCCATCGGGAACAAATCTTTTTCACAGCTAAATGTTCATGTAAAATCGAATGTATTGCAGTCCGCGATATGCCAAAGGATGCCTCTATCTCACGGTAAGTCACATGCCGATCTTCTTCTATCATTTTGCACACAGCATCGATGTGTTTTTGAATCACAACCGATTTTGGTCGACCTTCACGAGATTCATCACTAACGGACGCACGACCACAACGAAATTCTGCAAACCAATTGTAAACAGTCTTTTCTGATGGTGCTTCATTACCAAAAGATGAACGAAGCGAATCTATGCATTGTTGTTGAGTTAGGCCTTTACTAAAATCATCCAACGAAAACCTTTACGAGTAATATCCATTTTTTCACAAACTTGTTTTTTTTTAACGCTCACTGTCAAACTACTCGGTCAATTTATAAGCTGCCACTGATTTCACAATAACAAATGTCAAATTTTATGAATATAGTAATGTCACATTTCAATATTGTCATCTAGTAGTCGTTTGTAAAAACATAAAAGGTAACCCTCGTACATATCACGAAATTGTCAATGTAATATTACACGTTATTATCTTTTCCAACAGTAATTTTTTGTTAGAAAGTATTTTGTTTAATTACTTTGTGGTGACGGTCCATTCTGTGTTGGCCTCAGCTTTTTTTTTACTAACCTTAGTGTCTTCGCAAGGTGTGGATGTGCAAGGTTCTTCATCGACCAGCTCCGTGGATTCTCTCTTGTCTTGCGGCACTTGTGGTGGCTCCTCCTTGGGTTTGGCAGTGGGTGCTGGAAGCGCCTCCCGTTTCTGTCCTTTGTATCTTCCACCTTGCACCAGTGGCTTCAGAGGAGTTCTTGTCGCAACTACAACATAAAATTCGCACAATTTAACCAGTGTTGATAAAATGCAATAATTTCCTGACCATTTGGTTACAGTTAACTAATATCAGGAAAAGATAATAAAACACTCGGTTAGTTTCAAATAATAAAATAAAAAAGTTTATTTGATACAGTGAATTTATTTTTTAATGCAACATGTACTATGTCATTACCATGGATACAGTTTTTGACAGCAATATAAATCATGGTCATTTTCATTTCCAACATAGACAGTTAGTATGTATACTTTTGCTCGTTGCTGATTTAAAGATTAATCAACATGTATACAGATGAAGAAAAAATAATGATGGTAACTTGGTATAACTCCCAAATGAGTTTAAGAGAAGTTTCTGCTGTATTTAGTGCAACTTATCCAGATCGGCCAATACCAAATCCCTCTACAATTTCAACACTAGTTAATAAATTTCATCGCGAAGGATGTCTTAAGTCAAAACATGATAAAACCAGTGGCGAAAGGAAACCTCCGCTAGACTTGCCCTCCCATAAAAAAAATATTTAAAAAAAAATGTAAACCAAAAAAAAAAAAAATTTTAAATATTTAGATAAATCTTCAAAAATACATCAAATTATGTTCTATACAAATTTTTGTCCAAGGCTTGCTTTACTAGTTACGAATTAATTATCATGACCATGGAAACGTTATAAGTATGAAAAAATTGAGACTTGGAAAAATTTTAAATAATTTTACAAAAAAATTTCAAAATTTTTCGTTTTATCAAAAAACGTCTCAAAAAATAAAAGTTATTAGTTATTGCATTTATAGTAACTTTTGTTCAATAAATTTTTTCGAAATATTTTTCTGTTGCTAAATATTCGCAAAAATATTAAAATCGACACGAGTAAACTCCCATTTCTAGTCAACCGATTTTCATAAAAAACAATAGGGTTCTTCCCATTTAATAGGAGAATTTTTTAGTACCAGAACGAACTCTTTAAGTTAAACCGTTTTTGAGTTATCGTGTATACACACAGACAGACAGACAGACACACACACACACACACACACACACACACACACACACACACACACACACACACATACGGACGGCACTTCGAAAATAGGTTTTTTGGATTCCCTGGACCATGAAACGTGGTCATCCGTCAAAATCTCGACATCGAAAATTTTCGCGATTCCAATACTTGCCCCTTATATATTAAGGTCGGGCAAGTAAAAATTTTATGTGAAGTCTGAATTTTCACACATTTCAGGGTTTCGCAGGTATTTAGTAAGTGAATAATGATTATTTGGAATGCCAAAACAAATTTTATGTTAAAATATATATTTTTTTTTGTTAATTTTAATTGGAATGCCTAATACCATTATGTAAATTTCTAAATATGTGCAGTATTTTTTTTTTAATAGCAAGGTTCAATAAAATTTTGAAAAAATTTCTCTTAGATAGATAGATAATCTAAAAATATTAAGTGAAGGCGGAATGCTGAGTGTGTAGGACATATTTTGCTTTGTAGTATTCACTGTAAAATGAACAATATTTTAAAAATAATTTATCATCTCTTAATCTACGAGCTTTAAAAACAAATTTTATGTTAAAATATTTTTATGTTAATTTTAATTCGAGTTCCTAATACCAGTATTTAGGTTTCTTAATATGTGCAGTATTTTTTTTTATATAGCAAGGTTCATTAAGATTTTGAAAATTGCGCCTATGGCTTTATTGGTTGTTTCTAGTCATAGCTCCTCCCTTTGATTTCGTGTACATTCAAACAGAATTAAATTATAATTTCAACAATTTCCACTGGTTATTAAATTTACGCTTTTAAAAATTAAATGCAACATTTGCCAAAATATAACTAGAATTTTGAAAAAATAATTTAAACAAAATAAAAATGCAAAAAAAAAAAATAAAAAATAATATTGTCTCTTCTCGTGGGATTCGAACTCATTTTCTTGGGCAGAACGCTAGTACCGTAACCATTGCACCAAGATCGCGTTACAGTTTAGTGTGTTATATAACTATAAGTTTTCAACCTTATTAGCAAAAAACACAAAAAATGTTTTTTTTCCAAAAACATAATCTGATCAAAAATTCCTGTTGTACTATTCCGGTTCACACCAATGTACATTACTTTGAATTTTTTCAGATTTTTATATTATAGGGCCTTTTTTTCATTGTCGGTAACCTTAATGCCGCAAAATATCTAGCCCTTTTTCAAAACCAAATATTACCTGCGTTGCGAAACCTGAATATTAATGGACAAGTATGGTTTCAACATGATGGCGCACAAGTCCATTATTCTAGAATAGTTAAAGAATATTTACATAGAACTTTCCCAAATAGCTGGATTGGAAGAGGAGGGTCGATGAATTGGCCAGCGAGATCTCCGGATTTGGCACCCAATGATTTTGTTTATTGGGGATATTTAAAGGCCAAAGTATATAATGGAGAACTTAGGGATGTTGCTGAACTGTAAGACAAAATTGTTCAAGCATCCAACAATATACCTCAAGAGCAATTGCTGAAAGTTTTGAATCATTTTTATGATCGCTTAACATTTTGTATGCAAGTAAACGGAGCAACATTTATTATAAGTTTTTATTAGTTATTTATTTATTTATTTATTTTATTTGTATTTTCAATAAAATATTTAGATTTTGCTAGTAAATATGGTTTTTTCTATGTTGCTAATGAAAATGAAAACGATTTATGTTGCTGTCAAAAACTGTATCCATGGTAATGAAATAGTACATGATGTTGCATTAAGAAATAAATTCAGTGTAGTTAACTAAGCTTACAGAAACCGGCCGTTAGTTGTTAACTTACTAAACTTCTGTGTGATCTTCCTGGGCAGTTGCCAGGTGGAGAGGAACTGGTCCTGGGGCTTGGTCGGTTTCCTCTGCGCCCCAGGTAGCAGGTGCCCACTGTCGTTGGCTATGAACTTGGTGAACCCGGTCCGGGCCCTCGGTCTACCCGGAACACCACGTAGGTTACCCCAAAACCCGTGCAAACGCGGGTTATAAACGTCTTCAAACTGAAACAAACAAATATACAAAAGCGTAAATTTTATACATTTCAGGATTTCGTAGATACCTATTAAATGTTTTTTAAAGGTGTGACAAGAAAAAAAAAAAATTGATGTGAAGTGTGAATTTTCATACATTTCAGGGTTTTGCAGGTATTTAGTAACTCAATGATGATTATTTGGGATGCCAAAATAAATTTTATGTCAAAATATTTTTTTATGAATTAGAATTCGAATGCCTAATACCATTATTTAAGTTTCTAAATATGTGCAGTATTTTTTATTAATTATAGCAAGATTCATTAAATCTTGCTATATAAATTTTGAAAATTGCGTCTACCGCTTCTATTGGTTGCTTAAATCATAAACCCCGCCCTCTGATTTCGTATACATTCAAACATAGAATTACATTATAATTTCAAAATTTCCCACTGGTTAGTAAATTTACGCTTTTAAAAATTAAATGCAACATTTACTAAAATATAACTAGAATTTTGACAAAATAATTTAAACAAAATAAAAATGCAAAAAAATACAGAAAAATTAAAATTGACAGGAATCGAACTCTAGTTTGTAAATTACAAAGAAACGACGAAACGCACTACGCTACGAGCGCTTACTGTGTTACATAGCGAATTAAATATTTTAGTTAAAAACACAAAAAAATCGTTATTTTCCGAAAACATAATCTGATCAAAAATTCCTGTTGTACTATTCCGGTTCACACCAATGTACATTACTTAGAATTTTTCAGATTTTTAGTTTAAGCCATCTGGGCTACAGGGTGTGGGACAAAATATATTTTGCACAATTTTGGCAAAAATCACGTCAATATATTTATTTTGCAAAAATAAAATTTTGATCGCTAATCCAAGGGCTTTCATTTGATACCCTACCCAGAATTTAAACAAAATATATTTTTTTTTTCGATGAGCACATATTTGTTAATATTTTTAGGGGGATATGTTTTTTAGATGTTTTAGTATTTTTCCTATGTGCAAGTCAAAGAGTTGTATAAGCATGCCAAATTTCAACTCTCTAGGTTTAACCGTTTGGCTACAATTTTTACCGAACAGACAGACAGACGGACAGACGGCAAAATGACGGTATAAAGGTTTTTTGGTCATACCTACAAAACTGTTGATGCGATTATAGAACAAATATTCTTAGACGTCCAATATGTTGTTGGCTTCTTACATTTATAAAATACCTATAAAACCCTGAAATGTGTAAAAATTCACACTGCAAATCAATTTTTTAATTTATATGACGTAATATTCGCAAATTATTTAAATATAGTTTAAACAAATTAAAAATGCCGACCGGCGTAGTGTAGTGGTAACAAATGTGCTCTGCGTTGCGAAGGTCTCGGGTTCGAATCCCATTCTGGCATGGAAATTTTCTCAAATAAAAATTGTCCTGGCTAATTACCTTAGCAGCAAAGGCCATTAAATTAAAACCAGTGGCGAAGGGAAACCTCCGCTAGACTTGCCCTCCCAAAAAAAAATAAATAAAAAAAAAATGTAATTTAAATTTTTTTTTTTTTAAATATTTAGATAAATCTTCAAAAATACATCAAATTATGTTCTATACAAATTTTTGTCCAAGGCTTGGTTTACTTGTTACGAATTAATTATCATGACCATGGAAACGTTACATATAAATATGAAAAAATTGAGAAAATTTTAGATAATTTTACAAAAAAATTTCAAAATTTTTCGTTTTATCAAAAAACGTCTCAAATAAAAGTTATTAGTTATTGCATTTATAGTAACTTTTGTTCAATAAATTTTTTCGAAATATTTTTCTGTTGCTAAATATTCGCAAAAATCTTAAAATCGACACGAGTAAACTTCCATTTCTATTCAAACGATATTTATAAAAAAACAATAGGGTTCTTCCCATTTAATAGAAGAATTTTTTAGTACCAAAACGAATTCTCTAAGTTGAACCGTTCTTGAGTTATCGTGTATACACACAGACACACACACACACACACACACATACGGACGGCACTTCGAAAATAGGTTTTTTGGATTCCCTGGACCATGAAACGTGGTCATCAGTCAAAATCTCGTCATCGAAAATTTTCGCGATTACAATACTTGCCCTTTATATATTAAGGTCGGGCAAGTAAAAAAGAAAACAAATTAAATGGAAGCTCTTACTACTCAAATATGGAATAAAAATGATTAACAAAAAACTGTTGATTTTGATGTGATTATAAAACAAATATTCGTAGACATCCAGTATTATGTTGGCTTGTTACATTTATTAAACACTTATGCTTGGTTTATATACGGAACAAGAATAAGGAATAGGAAATAAGAATAGTGCACAAGATGTTAAAACATGGCTGCGCCGTATATCGGTTTATGTAGGAATGAAATTTAACTTAAACATAAGAATAGTTGGTAACATTCAACATTTTATTCTTATTTCAAGAATAAGACACGTTAAGCCTGCGCACAGCAATCAAAATGTCTGCCGTAATAAAGTTTGGTCAACAGATGTTTTTCAGTTGTGATCAGAGGGTTGTAAACAACAATAAAATGTTTTTAACGGTAATGCCTCATTTTCATGGTAGTGTCAAAGGCGTGACAGGGGTGAGAGGCGTGGTGTTATATTTACAAGTTCGAATTTCATGGTGGGGTTGGAGGCGTGATAAGGGCGCGTTTTCGATTTTGACATTTGTATATAACCCAAATTTAACCTAAAAGTTTATACAAGTGTTTGGAGTAAACGGTTATTCAATTTCATTAAATATGTCGTCAAATCGAAGAAGACGTCTAGCTCTTTTTTATGCATATTTAGACTTATTGCGATATAAAGAAAAGCGATGGTAGGGACGTCCCATATATACATAAAAACAGAAGGCAACAGGGAGATTATTTTAACTTGTTGCAAGAAATGAGACACAAAGTGCACAGACAGTTACTTCAATTACAAGAAAAGAATTTAATACACAATCTTTTTTAATGAAATAAATTTGACATCACAGTTTAGAATGAAGATTTTGTAGGCCCCTGCTTGGGGGTGTATTATTAGTATACCCACTGCATGACATTTCTGCAGACCAGATATTTGAAATCGAATCCATAATAATAAACTTTATAACTGGCGACAAAATTGTAAAAGTCGCAATTTCGCTACATCAATTTACGTTTTTAATTTTTTTTTTTATGAAATTAATATAAGTGTCTCGCTAAAGATCTCACCATTCCGAAAAAATATATCTGTTTCTATGGTTTCGACGGTGCGGCCGGTGCTAAAGTTGAAATTTTTGAACTTGCGACACCGCACTTGTAACACCGCGCCTACGATACCATGGTACGGGTTTTTTCAAAATAAAGCGATCCTATTGGTTGAATTTTTTGTTCCACACTTCCAACACCCGCATGAAAATGAGGCATAATAAACGAAATTTTTTAAAAGGTTTTATGAATCAGAACCTGTCAAGTGACAAATGTTAAACACAGGCCAACGCAAGTACGCAGGCGCAGCGACGAAATGTTATGTCCTATATAAACGGTTTAATATTTTTTATTCTTGTGTACTATTCTTATTTCCTATTCCTTATTCTTGTTCCGTATATAAACCAACCATTACAAAACCTTGAAGTGTGTAAAAATTCAGAATTCACATCAATTTTTATCATTAGTTTCGAAAAATATGTCTCATCAAAAGTGTATTATTTCAGTTGAGATCTCTCGATTTTAATGCGATATGTGTGAACGTATAATGAGGCAATCCACTTGTTCGGTAGAGCGAGCTTGCTTCAAGGTGCGAGGGCGTGTGATGGGATTATCCCGGGATGATTTGTGGTTCCCGCGGGAGTGATGGGAGCGGGTGGCCGTGCACGTGCGACAAACACGTGCACTACACCGCCCCCCCCCCTGATACACTTGTAACCAGGCGACCCCATCACCAGTTAACTGCTGCCGCTATTTACATCTCGGACATACTGGGGATGTAACTATTACAATAATAGAAACATATTTACCCTCACTAGAAATACAAGGGTAACATCGAGCAATCATTATTTAATAATAAATTGTTTTTCAAAATATTATTGTCTCTAAAGTTTTCTTAATGCCAAATTTGATCATACATTTTAGAATTCGTAGAAATGTAAAAAGTAAAGCAAGATAAAAAGAAACTGTGCAGAGGACTAGATTTGGACAGAACTGGAACAAATTTAAATAAATTGAAGTGAAGTGTGAATTTTAACACATTTCCGGGTTTTATAGATATTTTTTGTGAAGAATTCGTCAAGCAATGGAGTATCCATAAAGACAGAATTGTCAATTAATTAATATATGTTTATGTTTTTATGAAATGCATTTTTTATGTAGTGCCATTATAATATATATATATATATATATATATATATATATATATATATATATATATATATATATATATATATATATATACAGTAAATTTATTTTTTAATGCAACATGTACTATGTATTACCATGGATACAGTTTTTGACAGCAATAGTGGATTTGGTAACCATTTGGAAATACCCAGGATCAGATTGGAAGTTTGTAAAAACTCCCCTAGATACTGGGGACCTAAATTTTTTAATCGACTACCGGATAGAATTAAAGTGATGGATCTTACGAGATTTAAATTTGCTGCCAAATCTATTCTCCTAGAAAAAGCATATTATACCATTGAGAAATATCTATTGGATAATATTGTGTAACAAAATAGAAAAATGTCTCTAATTAATTAGTTTTTGTTCATTATTATTATTATTATTTATTTATTTATTTATTTTTTGTATCTTTTATATTTCTCTGTATTATTTCATATTTCATTGTTCTGCATTTTATATTGACGTGTCTATGAATGCATCATTCTTACAGAACTAATAAATATTATTATTATTATTATTATAATATAAATCGTGTTCATTTTCATTTGCAACATAGACAATTAGTGTGTATACTTTTGCTCATTGCTGATTTAAAAATTAATCAAGCCGACCGGCGTAGCGTAGTGGTAACACATATACTCTGCGTTGCGAAGGTCCCGGGTTCGAATCCCGTTCAGGCATGGAAATTTTCTCAAATAAAAATTGTCCTGGCTAATTGCCACAGCAGCAAAGGCCATTAAAATAAAAAATAAAAAAAAAAAAATCAACATGTATACAGATGAAGAAAAACTAATGATGGTAACTTGGTATAACTCCCAAATGAGTTTAAGAGAAGTTTCTGCTGTATTTAGTGCAACTTATCCAGATCGGCCAATACCAAATCCCTCTACAATTTCAAGACTAGTTAATAAATTTCATCGCGAAGGATGTCTTAAGTCAAAACATAATAAAAAAAAGAACA
Organism: Liopterus haemorrhoidalis; assembly: GCA_963971575.1. NCBI lineage: Eukaryota > Metazoa > Arthropoda > Insecta > Coleoptera > Dytiscidae > Liopterus > Liopterus haemorrhoidalis. The sequence continues at coordinate 1,197,478 of OZ020611.1, forward strand.
ACATCCTACGTGCTTACAGAAGAGAAGCAGTTGGAAATATTATTACAAGTGGAAGAAAACAATAAAAATACATTAAAATCAATTGCACAAACCGTTGGTGTCAGTATTGGATCTGTTTTTAACTTCTTAAAAAAAGAAAGGTTCGATCAAACAAATTTCAAAATCATCAAGAATTGTTAGAAAGAGACGCAGTACGTATGGATTTTTGTTTTGAAATGTTTAAAAAAATTAATTCAGACCCAACAATGCTTCAAAGAATTTTATTTGCTGACGAAGCAACGTTTACTCTAAATAGTGAAGTGCACAGACAAAATTTTAGGTACTGGAGTCGAGAAAATTTACATTTGTTTCATTCCTCCCGAACTCAAAGGCCGCAAAAATTAAATGTTTCGGCAGGGATAATAGAAATCAATATTATAGGGCCTTTTTTTATTGACGGTAACCTTAAAGCCGCAAAATATTTAGCCCTTTTGCAAAACCAAATATTACCTGCGTTGCGAAACCTAAATATTAATGGACAAGTATGGTTTCAACATGATGGCGTACAAGTCCATTATTCTAGAATAGTTAAAGAATATTTACATAGAACTTTCCGAAATAGCTGGATTGGAAGAGGAGGGTCGATGAATTGGCCAGCGAGATCTCCGGATTTGGCACCCAATGATTTTTAGGGTTTTGTAGGTATGACCAAAAAACCCTTATACCGTCATTTTGTCGTCTGTCTGTCTGTCTGTCTGTCTGTCTGTCTGTCTGTCTGTCTGTCTGTCTGTCTGTCTGTCTGTCTGTTCGGTAAAAATTGTAGCCAAACGGCTAAACCTAGAGAGTTGAAAATTGGCATGCTTGTACAACTTTTTGACCCGCACATAGGAAAAATACTAAAACATCTAAAAAACATATCCCCCTAAAAATATAAACAAATATGTGCTCATCGAAAAAAAAAATATTTTTTTAAAATTCTGAGTAGGATATCAAATGAAAGCCCTTAGTACGTGGATTAACGATCAAAATTTTATTTTTGCAAAATAAATTATTTTGAGACGATTTTTGCCAAAATTGTGCAAAAAAATTTTTGTCCCACACCCTGTAGCCCAGATGGTTTAAACTAAAAATCTGAAAAAATTCTAAGTATTGTATAATGGTGTGAACCGGAATAGTACAACAGGAATTTTTGAACAGATTATGTTTTCGGAAAATAACGCATTTTTTGTGTTTTTTGGTTGACGATACATACATGTTATACTCTTATAACACACTAAGTTGATAAGCGTTTGGTGGTCTAGTGACTCAGTTGCTCGACAACCACACAGGATCGTTATTCACTACACAGGTTCGTTCCTGGCTTGTGGAGTCAATTTTATTTATTTTTTTTTTCATATTTATTATGTTTAAATTAATTTGTTAAAATTCTAGTTATATTTTAGCACATTTTGAATTTAATTTTCAAGAGCGTAAATTTAATAACCAATTGGAATTATATTTTCATTCTGTGTCATTTTACGAAGCCAGAGGGGCGGAGCGTTTGATTTAAGACAACCAATGAAAGCCATAGGCCCAATTTTCAAAATCTTAATGAACCTTGTTATATAAAAAAAATACTGCACTTATTTAGAAACCTAAATAATGATATTCGGTATTCGAATTAAAATTAACAAAAAAATATTTTAACATAAAATTTGTTTTTAAAGCTCTGAGATTAACAGACGATAAATTATTTTAAAAAGATCGTTCATTTTGCCGTGGTTACTACAAAGCAAAATTTGTCCTACACACTCAGCATGCCGTCTTCACTTATTATATACCTGCGAAACCCTGCAATGTGTGAAAATTCACACTTCACATCAATTTTTTTTATTGGGGATATTTAAAGGCCAAAGTATATAATGGAGAACTTAGGGATGTTGCTGAACTGCAAGACATAATTGTTCAAGCATCCAACAATATACCTCAAGAGCAATTGCTGAATGTTTTGAATCATTTTTATGATCGCTTAACATTTTGTATGCAAGTAAACGGAGAAACTTTTGAACATTTATTATAAGTTTTTATTAATTATTTATTTATTTATTATTATTATTTTTTTTAATTGTATTTTTAATAAAATATTTTGATTTTTCCAGTAAATATGGTTTTTTCTATGTTGCAAATGAAAATGAACACGATTTATATTGCTGTCAAAAACTGTATCCATGGTAAAGATATAGTACATGTTGCATTAAAAAATAAATTCACATTCAAAATATTGTGTGTAGTTATTTATATAACCACGTTCTGCTACAATAGTATTTAATAAGTCTAAGAAGCCAACATAATACTGGATGTTTAAGAATATTTATTCTAAAATCACATCAAAATCATTTGATGTGTTAATTAATAATTTTACTAAGAGTCTTCATTTAATTTTTTAAACAAAATGATTTGCCAAAATTCCAGCGTTTTTTCTGCATTTGCTTCGTATTCAATTCTTCATTATATCAATAAGTAATATATTGACAGACTTAATTTTTGTTTCAATTTCAGAAACGT